>CM046445.1:57226076-57826076 GCA_025506515.1 Flaveria trinervia | reverse complement strand
GCCGCAAATGCCAGGAATATCCTAATAGCTTCCAGTCTTGCTACAGGAGCAAAGACATATGTATAGTCAACTCCTTCTTCTTTTGTATATCCTTGAACAACTAGTCTATCTTTGTTCTTCATGATAATGCCTCTATCATCCTTCTTATTCCTAAACACCCATTTGGTACCAATGGTAGTCTTCCCATGAGTAAGAGGAAAAAGGTTCCAAACATTCTGCCTTTTGAACTGAAGCAGCACTTCTTGCATAGCTTCAACCCACCTTCCATCCTTTAGAGCCTCATCAACTTTCTTTGGCTCTATCCGGGATAAGAAACAAGAGTGGAGAAAAACATTTTCTTCATAGGTTTGTCCTCTTATTCTTACCCCTGTGACAATATCTCCAATGATGTTTGTGGTGGGGTGGGACTTGTGGATCCTTAGCTGAGGGATCACAGCAAGTTGCTGAGAAAGATCTAAATTAGGAAAATTTAGATCTGGCATAGAAATTTCACCCACCATATCAGCACTTATCATGAGTGACTTGATCCAAGGAGTGTGTGACATCATTGATGTTGCCATCTATGGAGTGGTTATCAGCATCATGAAAGTCTTGATGACTTTCACCACTACCATCATCGTCTTCTATAGTTGAAGCATCTTTATCTGGTTGTGGAGCCTCTGAGCTGGAATTTGAAGGCATACCAGATGTATCAGCTGAGTTTGTCATTGTGGTGCTGATAGAAACCTCATTTGTAGAAGTAGTTCCAACTGGAGCTGAAGATGTGTTACTTGAAGGTCTTTTCAGCTCAAATCTTGGATCAAGATCACGAGTATTTAAATTTTCTGAAGATCTTGAAACAGTCTCACAAAATTTGTTAAAACAGTTGTTAACTAAATCAAGATCAAAGAGCCAATTAGGACCAAAACTAGCTACACAAGGTGTGTGTTCATTGAAAGTCATATTGGCCGACTCCTCAACAGTTCTAGTTCTAAGATTGTATACTCTGTAAGCCTTAGCTTGGGAAGAGTACCCAATAAAGTGTCCATCATCTGATTTCTATGCAAATTTGGCAATTTGATCCTTGGTATTCAAGATGGTACAAGGACATCCAAATGACCTGAGAAAACCAATAAAAGGTTCCTCTTGTGCCAAAGTTCATAAGGAGACTTATCATGAGTCTTAACTACTAAAACTCTATTTTGCACATAGCAAGCAGTGTTGACTGCCTCTGCCCAAACGGTGATGGGCAGCTTAGAGTCAGACATCATGGTTCTTGCAGCTTCAATCAGTGTCTTGTTTCTCTTCTCAACAACACCATTCTGCTGAGGACTCCTCGGGGCACTGTATTGTCTTGTAATACATTTTCCATCAAAGAATGCATCAAGGATCTGGTTCTTCATTCAGTTCCCTCATTACATCTTATGATTTTGACCTTGTGATTAGATTGATTCTCAATCTTCAAGATGAAACTCTTCAGAATCTCAGGAGTCTCGTAAGTGAATCTTGTAAAGTCATCTGTGATAAATAAACAGTAAGAGGTCCTTCCTAGAATCATTATACTGGTGGGACCAAAGAGATCCATATGTAACAAGTGTAGGGGTGTAGTGATGGAGTTCCTTTCCTTAGGCTTGTGAGATACCTTATGTTGCTTCCCTTTCAGGCATGCAACATAATGGTCATCACTTGTAAACTCTTTCTTTGTAATTCCAATTACCAAATCATTCTTAGTAAGTTTATTCATGTTTTTAAAGTTTACATGGCACATTCTTTTATGCCATAGGAAAGAATCATCAATATTGGCTTTACATAGAAAGCATGAAACTTCTCCAGTGGGAGATGTTTCTTGCAAATCCATCTTGTACATGTTCCCTTTCATGGGGGCTCTAAGCAGAATATGCTCATGAGGAATGACCACCCCGGGCTTGAGAAAAATGCACTCATGCTAGGTAAAAAGCATGTTATTACTCTGATCACAAAATTGTGATACACTCATAAGATTGTACCCAAGCTCCTTGACAAAGTTTACCTTTTCAATATTGAGCTTACCATTTGTGACCTTGCCCCTTCCTGAAATGTAACCACCTTCATCTTCTCCAAAAGCAACTGGCCCTCCATCAATCCTTTCAATGTTCTGGAGTAGTGACCTATTGCCTGTCATGTGCCTGGAACAGCCACTGTCAATGATCCAGACATTTTTGTTTGTCTTCAGCTATCCCTGCACAAAGAAATGATTAGTTACATTTATAAACCCAAGCATTACTTGTCTTGGGCTCATAAGGTGAAACAGAAGGTAATACAATAGTAATAGATCCTATGGTTGTGCTAATAGGATCTTGAGCTGTTGTCGATGGAGAATTTTCAGTCACTTAGTCTTTCTTAGACTTCCACACCACCTTTGGAGTCTTGGAATTGACCTTCAATACTTTGGAAGCTTTTGATACTTTGGAAGTTTTGATGACTGATCCTTCGGAAGATTCTGCAGACACTGTAGCAAATGTTAGTGCTTCGGAAGTATTCCTTCCTTCCAAGATCAACTTTTCTTCCGAAGGCAATTTTCCACTTGCATTCTTCTTAGATTTGGAGCTTCCGAAGGAAATAGATTTTCCTTCTAAAGCCTAAATCTTCTTAGAACTCTAGGAAGTCTTTGGTTTGATCATATTAAGAGTACCCTTAGGATTGTATGGACAATCCTTAGCAAGATGAGTAGTACTCTCACACATAACACACTATATTTTCTTCTTCCCAAGAGCCTTCTGTTGGGAATGAGACTGACTTTGGTCACATCCCTTCTCCACCCTCATCTTTGCAGATGCTGAGACAGTCCTTTGGGCTGGGGACTGTTCTTGGAGTTTGGTGGTACAAGCTATGTAGTAGTGGTACACAACAGATTAGTCTTCTTCTTGGTACTGAGATGATTTGAACAAGACCCGGAACTCTTAGTAGAAGAGTTTAGGTTGATGTCTTCAGTCTTTACTACTTCAAACCCTGTAGAGCTAAACACTTGTTTCTGCTTGGAGTCAAAAGTAGCTTTGATCAATTGAGCCTTCCTTGCTTTTCTTTTGCTCTTTCTGATCAAGTTCTTGCTCATTGGCTTGGTCATCACAGTTTTTTTCTTCTCTTCAGAAGGATAGTGGCCCTTCTTAAAATCCTCCTCTTCACTCTTCTCAACGAATTCTTCATTGTCACTTCTTCATCCACTTCACTCAAAGGATCTATGATAGAAAGTTCATCTTCACAAGTTCCACACCTAGGAGATCTTACAGATAAGATTGTGTGTGGAGGAGCTATCTCATATGATCCTAGTCCCTGTTTGTTTTGATAGCACACCTTGTTATGCAGGGATGAGGATATCATTTTCTTGAAGGTCTCTTCTTCAGAACACATTTGTCTGCCCTAGCTTTGCTGATCACAAGCTCGGCTTGGAACTCAGTCAGCTTGGTTATGAGACCCTTGATTTGAGTCCTAAAATTTGTTTGCTCATGTTTTACAATTGAAATTATTTTCTCTAAGTCGTCTATCTTCAGTTATAATTATTTTCAGACTTTCTAAAATCAGCTTTTAAAATATTTAAGGACTCAAGATCAGATCTCATCTCCAAGTTATAGGACCTGTATCTATTTACTTTAGCAATGCATTCAGGGGTACAAAGATGTTCCAATACCTTGGCTTCATCATGATCTGGCATCAGTGCTTGGTTTGGAGAAGCATCTTCCACCTGAAAGCTCCACTCAAAGCTCCCTTCTTCAACAGCAACAGCAGCCTGCTGCTTTGGCTTCTCATTATGGGGAGCTTTATCAATGTAGTTGGGTCTGGACTGTGTTTGGTCGCCATTTTTTGGGTGCCTTACACTCCCTAGCAAAGTGGCCCATAAATTTACAGTTGTAACACTTGACTTTCCATTTGTCTAGGCGAAACTTTCCACTGGTTGTATTCCTTGGAAACTTCCTTCCAGTCCGCTAGTAGAACTTCTTGGTTTTGTGAGTGAGAAGAGCCATTTGCTGGACTATCTCCATGTACTCTTGATCATCTGGATGGATACAGTCCAGATCTTCAAGGGTGAACAGAAAGCTACCACAACTTTCATCAGACGACACAAATGCTTGAGAAGTTGTATCTTGGAATGGGCTTCCTTAGGTGTAGTTCTCCCTTGGTGTCTTCGAGAAGGTGATGAAAGGACCCTTTGGTGAGTTATGAGGGTAGCATATGAGATGATGTTGGGGTTCTATGCTATCCCTTTTAACCACATGCAGGGCTGAACCCATTTGATTGTTAGAGTTGTCAGATGAACTTTGCATGTTCATCTCCATCTGGTAGCCACTGAGAATCCCATATAACTCTGTCAGAGTAAGAGTTTATAGATTCTTAGTCCTCTTGATCACCACACAGTAGTGTGTCCACTACCTAGGATGTGAGGACATGAACTTCTATAGATACATATGTACCTACTTTATGAGCTTAATGTAAAAGTTTTTCATTTCTTATATATATATATGTAATTGGATGGATGAATGAAATACAATGTGTGGTTTATGCTTATAATGTTTAATATTTCATTGATTAATGTATGTTAACGCTTATTGAACTAACTGTATAGGTTTGTGGTTGTTTAAATAGATCTATGTCAAATAATGATTATGAAACATATTCAAACTTAGTCATATGAAGTTCTCATGCAAACGGCCCATGCTAATAGACCATACGCATGAACAACTTCTTGCTAATGAACTAGTCGCACGACTGAACCAGGAGATTGGATCAGTCGCATGATTGCAACATGAGATTGACTCAGTCGCACGACTGAACACTCAGTCGTGCGAATGGATCAACCGCATGACTCAATCACACAACTGAACCATGCTAATGGTTCAGTCACCCGATTGAGAAACCCTAACCTATAAATACTATTTAAATCATGGAAAAACAGAACACTTCGAAAACCTACGTACTAAATCATACCCTAGACGTCCAGAGACTTCTAAGAACCTGTTCCAAGTTCATAGATCCCACTTGATCGATTACCAATCGTTCTTAATGTTTAGATTCAATCTACCATTGTTTCTACATGCGTTCTCACTGATTCGATCGCTAATCAAATAGGAATCTGCACTATTTGACTTGGTATACACGTATATCAGTTAGTATTTCTTTCAATACACGATCCTAACAACTTCCTTACAATGTCCCTGTTCTCAAGAGGAACTCCTCCATCCACAAGGGTATCCACAATCTCAACATACCTCAAGTATTGCTAAGTCATGGTTTCACCTGTTTTGAAGGTGAAATTTTCAAACTGCTGCTTGAGGAGATCATTCTTGTTCTCCTTGGCTTCAGAGGAACCCTCATACATCAGTTTCAATGCACCGCACAGCTGCTTGGATACCATTTGAAAAGTTTAGTATTTGTGTGTGTTAGGGATCTTAAGATGGTGAGATCTTATATCAAGAGACTAGAATGCTCTGATACCAAATGCAAGACCGGTGAAGGGGGTCATTTACAACACAACAACACATAGCGGAGATTAGCAAAAACTTAATCAAACAGTGAACTGGATTAACCACAAGAAAGACACTAAGAATACAAGCAATGTAAGAGACAAAACACAAAAGCACAAGTATATGGTTTTCAAGAATGTAGTATATTACTTTCTCTATGTTCTATTACAAGTGTTACAAAGCATAAAGGAAAGATACAAGAACATGAGATACTTATACTACATCCTACAGTCGGCCATACTATGAAAGCCAGCTGGATACAATTGACTAGACCCAAAACAAAATCAATTGTAGAGTCAAGTACATGAAGTAGAAAGTTACATGAAGTAGAAGTTACAGACTCAAGACCTTAATGTATAGTTACAAAAAGCATGGACCTTTTCACCAACTTATGTAAGTTGGTGACTTTACAGAGATGCAGCGGAAAGGTGTCCAGCTTTATGGAAAAGTACATCAGATAAAGCATGTTACTAAAAGTCTTCGGAAGAAATCTGTCTTCAAGTGTGGAGCTTCGAAAGACTTCATCTTTGGCTTCAGAAGATATTGGTCTTGGCTTCGGAAGATTTCACACTCAGAATATTTCTATTGTATGTGTGAAACTTCCAAAGCATTCTTCTTCAGTACTTGTGCAGCATGCGTGCAAAATGACTTTGGTTGTTTCAGCCTCTATACATATTCTCTACAGCTTCTAAACTAGGTACATATGTATCAACAATATGAGGGTCTATTAGACCTCAGCCCAGTACCCACTTTATGCATGACGGTGGGGTATGGCACATGGCATTGGTCCAGAATGTAAAGAAGTTAATGATGAATGTATGTAAGGTACGGAAAGAAAGATAACGAATGATAAGGATGATGTATGTTGATGAATGAACGTTAGTTAATGAACGATGATGTAGATAATAAAATTATATCTTTATGTACATATCATGCACGATCACTTGTGAAAGTAAAGAAAGAAAGGTTTTAAATGGAAGTAAAGTAAATTAATTTTAAAACTAGAAGTCACTCAGCAATGCTGACTTTTATGTTTTTCCAGTTGGTGGTTGTTAGGATCAGTGATCTATGTTTGATTGATTAGAGAGTATAGCAGCGGAATTCTAACAATTAATTAGCCAATTCACAAGAACGAAAAGATATTCAATGAAGAACAAAAACGGTTATAGATATTGAGAATTCTACAGATAAATTTCATTCAATATTCGCTTTCGTGGTAACGGAATGTCACACTTACAATTAGGTCGACACCTCTTATATAAGAGATGTGACGTCTGCCGATGTCACTTGATAGTGACATCAAACAGAATTATTCCAACTGAAACACAACTACTGAAGATAAACAGCTGACATCTTCTTACAAAAATACTAATTGTTATCAGTTACTACAACTACTGAAAAACATAAAACTACTGACACTACAACGACTGAAGAACAAGCTCTTCAGTCGTTTTACAAAACTACTGAAACTAAAAACATAAAACTACTGATATCCCAACTACTGAAGAAGTACTCTTCAGCTGTTGTGACAAACTACTGAAACTTCAGTACTTGGTCTTCAGACTTGAACTTCAGACGTTTCATCAGCTGATGACTTCAGTAGATGTCATCAGCTGATGTCTTCAGTCTTTGTCTTCAGACTTTGTACATCAGTTATTGATCTTCAGCACTTGTAGACTCTTTAGCTATGTACTTCAGTACTTTGGTCTTCAGCTTCAGCACTTGTGTTCTTCAGCTGTTGAGCTTCAGCACTTTAGTCTTCAGCTGTTGAAGTCTTCAGCACTTGTCGAACTGCTGATGAAGCCTTCAGCAGTTGTTGTGATATCATGTGGGACTTAGAGGTTTTCTGATCTTGGCTCATTGGTTCTTTTGGTCCAACAAACTCCCCCTGAACCAATGCAGCCAAAACTCTAATTGATTTATTTTCCACTTATTGTTGGCAGAATGGTTGGCTTTTTCCTTCTTGATCAGTGAGAAGATGACCCATATAAGCACTGGCCTGGGAAGAAATATCAGAGATTGTTTGGCAAGGTATGAATGGGAACTCTTTTTGGGGATCTGGACACAGAGTTGTTACCCCATTCATGAGATCTACTTCCCCATGATGAGTCTGTATGACTCTCGAACATAGGCCTCAAGGAGAACAACTTGTTCCTCCTTGGAGAGTTCTTCTACTCCTCCTTCAAAGAAGAACTCTGGACCATAGTACTCAGATAAGTACTTTACAGTCCTGCCATTCTTCAACTCCACAGTAGTTACCTCCCTATAGACAAATTCATCAGGATGAGTGCCCTCAAGGAGTAACTGGAGCTCATTCTTCTTAATGTCTTCAAGCTTTTATATAATAACCCCTTTTTGATCATCTTGTTTTCCAGTAAGGCTTGAGGGGTCATTTTTGATTGATGAGCCTTCTTGAATTCATCGATTATTTCCCATGGTGAGACTACAATGGCCAACATGATTGTAGAGTCTATTGTTTTTCTAACCTGGCCATTGTATCTGTGTGGAATGGATCTTTTGTGGATTCTAAAACTCACCTTGGGGTCTGGCCATACTCTCACTCTCTCCTTCTGATACTGAAATGTGTGTCTGAGAGTGTACAGCCTCTGAGCATGCCCTTTCATGGCTTGTATAGATGTTGACTGAGGAAATTCCTTGTCAACCATCTTCAGTAGTTGCTCATCGTGCTGCTTCTGCTGTTCTTCATCTTCTATTTTGACTCTAACCGTTTCCCTTTGAGAGTCAGGTGTGATCATGAGTTGACTCCTAGGTTCTGGTAGCTTTAGAACAACAGAGAGAGTGGCAGACTATCATCTTCATCCTCTTCTTCTTCATCTTCTTCTATCCTCAGCACCCTTCTCCTCCTTCTAGGTGCATCACTGGATGATGGTTGGGTTGGTTTGTGGTAAAGGAATTGGTTTTGAAGGTTGAGGATGTTTGGATTTGGGTTTTGAGATTGGTTTGGAGATTTGAGGGGTAGGCTGTTTTTGAGTGGGTGATTGGGAAGGTTGTTCAAGCATTTTGGTTGTGAGTTTGGCTTTTGTGAGTCTTGCCATTTCAAACCTTTTTCCAGCCCCAGCCTCATCAAGTGCTTCATGATTATCCCCTTATGAAATTGCTCAGACAAACAGATTCTGGTGGCTATAGCCAGAATGCTGTCTCTGGTCCATGAACGAATCTCCATCAGTGATCTTCCTAAGTATTTGGCTATGAATCGAATCATGATCTCCAATCTCTCTTTCTCCAGCACATCGTATCCAGCCCATCTGTTTTGAATTTCCTCTACTTCCAACCTCCTGATCTCACTGTCTAGTGTGGCTGTATCAAAGCCTTGCTTGAATAGTTGCTCAATGATTTTGTCCATGGATCGGCTTTGTGTATCATCTGCATCTTTTACCAGCTCTTCCAAGGATTTTTCTTCAGCATTCGATTGATCACCAGCACTTTTCTTTCTTTTGTAAGTGATCAGTTGTTTTCCTTTTCCTTTTCCAACTCCTGGGTTTTCTCTTGTGCTTCTCATCCTCAGTTCTTTTTCTTTCTTTTCTTTCACTGCAGTACTCTCCCCCTTTTTGGATGCATTGGTGGCAGGGGTTTGTACCGCAGAAAGTTTCTTTTGCACAGCACCATCAATGAGTGGTTGTAGACTTGAGGAGATCCTCTCATCAATGGCTTTATAAACAATGTCATTGATGATGGGAGTGATGAGAGGTAGGGATTGTTGGAATACAGCAACCATCTGCTCATGGGGGTTCTGTCCCGGAGAGATAGTGCCAAAAGCAGAAGCTGGAGGCTCAGTGAAGTGAGAGGGTAAAGTGTTTGGGGGACCTTCATATGAAGGTGCTATCTGTGGGTTGGTGGGGGCAGATGGACTTACATCCTGAGACTTCTTGGCAAGCAGTTCTTGTAGTCTGCTTACCTCAGCCTCCAGGATGGTGTTGTGGGCTAGAACGTCATAGAAAAAGCCCAGGTCATCATCAGCGATTGCTGAATCACCTGACCTCCTGCTTGTAGCAGGATGTACATGCACTGGGTGTAGACCAGTTTTAGCATGTGCCCCTTTTTCTTGGAACTGGGGACTTCCAGCCTCAGGACTATGTCCTTCATCAGCTGTTGCCTCTAGTGAGGTCTTAGCAATGTTACCAGCCTCATTCTGATCATGTGCTGATGCAGAAGAGGTGGCAGACTCACTAGATGTTCTAATCTCCCTATCACACTAGGAGATAGAACTTGTAATCCCCGGTGCTGTGGGTTGTCAGAAGCATGATGATCCTCTTCCTCAATATCTGTGGTTCTCCCCTTTGTTGGTGGTTGTGGGGAGGAGGAGGAGAGGCATGCAACTGAGTCAGCACGTTTGCAATAATTATGGTTGGACTTTGGGGGGCGGTTGCATGGGGAGATGGGGTAGAAGCAGTGTGCACCTAGGGAGGATGGTGCTCTTCAATGGCAATCTCCTCAAGTGAGGAAGATCCCAGATGTGTGGGTACCCTTCTGTGGTGGCTGCAGGCTCCTTTTGAGAGGAATCCTGAGCGGCTGTGGCTGGTAGAGTCTCTGATACTGCTGGGGGGTTTAAGCCAGCAAGTATATCCTGGTGGGTGGTACAGGAGCATCTTCAGGGGACTCATCTCCCTAAATAGCTGTTTTGGAGTGTTTGGTTTTGGTTTAGTGGGGACTTTGGTTCTGGTGGAGGAAGCTGTGGGTTCCTGTGCTTGGGCTTTAGCATTCGGGCAGCTTCTTTGAGAGTAAGGTCTGAGTTGTGCCTGGAGTATACCTCAGCCAAAACAGCTGGTGCAGGGACTCCAAGGCCAACAAGGCCATCAGATTTTAATTCATCTAAAATAATGGCCATCAGAAACCTGGGATATAATGGCCATCGGTTTGCCACAGGTTTCTGAGCCAAGTTCTTTATTTCTAGAACACGATTTCTGAAAAATTTAGCGGTTGGTGTTCTAGAATAGAATACAATACCTGTTGCCATTGGGATGACATTTGATCCCAAGAAGATGTCTTGGAGGCTAAGCAGACATTTACCATGTGAAAAATAACTTTTCAGCGTCATGGAAATGTTTCTTTAGAATGGTTGTAGCCCGAAGATCACCTTCATACCCATGATTGATAAAGGACATATCTGTTGTGCCCTTTGGGTATTCAGTCACAGCGGTGGAGTCATGTAAGTGTAATGCCTGACGAATGATGTCGGCTGTAACGACCACTGGTTTCTGGTTGACAAGGGACCGAACAGAGATTTGACCGGTAGACTCATCAGTATGAACAAAAGCATTTGACCAGAATTGACTGAGGATTCAGGATAGATGGTTGGATTCAAGAGAAAGGCTGGCGTTATGGGGAATCCACCATTAAGTCAATGGCATTATCATATTTGTTCCAGAAAGCCGACTTGGTAAGGTAAGCAACACAGTTATGTCGTGGTTTCAGACTCATGGTCGCCATGTTTGAGAGAGAGAAGCTCAGAAAATAACGGCTAATGAAACATTTGACAAGAGGACAGGTATTTATAGGGTAGGGGATGAGAAAACGACTAAAGGGTTTGGTGTTAGTCATCAGTAGTTTTAAACCGACTGTTGACATGGTATTACCCATTCAGACGTTGAAACAGCTGAAGTCGTGGTTTTAGGCATCAGCAGTTAGAAAACTACTGAAGACCATGGTTTTGACTTCAGATGATGAAACAACTAAGGACATGGTGTTTGTCATCAGTAGTTGTGAAACTACTGAAGACAGTGGTTTTGTCATCAGTTGTTGTAAACAGCTGAAGACTTGGTGTTAGTCATCAGTAGTTATAAAACTACTGAAGACATGGTTTTGCTTCAGTTGTTTAGAATGAAACAGCAGTTGTAGAAACAATGAAGAGAAAGTTCTCTTCAGTAGTTTTCGTCAATTCATAGCCTGTCAGCTGTTTCATACTGTCCTCAACACTTACTCATCAGACTTTGCATCTGCTTTTCAGGTGTTTCATAGGACGTCAGTACTTATCTGTTTGTACTGATTTCAGTAGTTGTAACTACATCAGTAGTTTGACTACATCAGTAGTTTAGAACAGCTAAAGTACTTTAGTACTTGTGAGGCATTTAGCCGTCAGTAGTTATAAAAATACTGAAGGTGAAAGGACTCATCAGTACTTATATATGACATGGTTACCAATGATCACCAGTACTTTTTACTGAAATCATCAGTAGTTGTCACTTATTCTAGCTGCAGCATACCAAGCCTTAACACAAGGTTTTGGAAAGTAGAACTATCCAAAGGCTTAGTAAAAATATCTGCAAGCTCATCAGCACTAGGCACAACTTAGGATCAATCAGACCTTTTTCAAAACAATCCCAAAAAGTGATGTCTGATCTCTATATGTTTGGTCCTAGAGTGCTGGACTGGATTTTTGACAATACACGAGCTGAAGCAATATCCATTAATAATGGAGTCTTAGTCTCTGTAATCCATAATCCAGAAGTTGGTTCTGAAGCCAGAGTACCTGAGAAGTGCAACTTGCAGCAGCAATGTACTCGGCTCAGCAGTTGATGTAGCAACAGATGTTTGTTTCTTACTCTCTGCCATGAAATCAAACAGTTGCCTAGGAATTGACAACCACCAGAAGTTGACTTTCTCTGCATAGTCACTATCTGAAAAAGCAACTAATTTGCAAGAGTGTCCAGTGGAATACCATAAACCCAGAGATTGTGTACCTTGCAAATATCTAAATTCTCTTGACTGCAATCAAATGAGACTCTTAGGAGCAGCCTGAAATCTAGCACAAACACATGTAGCAAACATAATATCTGGTCTAGAAGCAGTTAAATACATCAAGGACCCAATCATACATCTGTAAAGTGTTTCATCAACAGCTTTACCTTTCTGATCTGCATCCAGTTTGTGGTGTTGCACATGGGAGTAGAACAGGGCTTACAGATTTGTAAATCAAACTTATTCAAAGATCTTTTATATGTTTTGACTGATGAATAAAGGTTCCATCAGCCTTTTGTTTAATTTGCAAGCCTAGAAAGAACTGTAATTCTCCCATTGCACTCATTTCAAACCTCTTTTTCATTAATGTTGTAAAATCATCACACAACTGGGGATCAGAGGATGCAAAAATGATATCATCAACATAAATCTGAACAAGTAGCTTATGCTGATCCACCTTCTTAATAAACAAAGTTTTATCAATGGAGCCTCTAGTGAAATTATTCTTAAGAAGAAAAGTGAAAGTGTCTCATACCAGGCTCTAGGAGCTTGTTTCAACCCATAAAGAGCCTTATCAAGTTTATACACCCATTCAGGATGTTTATTATCCTCAAAACCTGGTGGTTGACACACATAAACTTCTTCCTTTATTTTACCATATAAAAAGGCACTTTTGACATCCATTTGAAAAACTTTAAGATTGTGGAATGCAGCATAGGCTAAAAACAATCTGATTGCCTCTAGTCTGGCTACAGGGGCAAAGGTTTCATCATAGTCAATACCTTCTTCTTGTGAAAACCCCTGTACAACCAGTCTATCCTTGTTCTTAACAATAAGCCCATTTTCATCAGTTTTATTCCTAAACACCCATTTAGTGCCTATTGCACACTTACCTGGGGGAGAGGAACCAGTTCCCACACTTGCTGTTTCTTGAACTGAAGTAGCTCAAGCTGCATGTTCAACCCATCCATTGTCTCTCAAAGCAACATGGTAGTTCTTTGGCTCTAGCTGACTGATGAAGAGAGCATAGAAGCAGAAGTTAGACAATTGACTTCTTGTTGAAACACCAGCATTGATATCACCAATAATCTGAGACATTGGTGATTCTTCAGTTCTTGATAAACAATGAGATCTGTGCAAGTGTTTGTAGGACCTTCAGCAGCAGCAGATGTTGATGCAGACTCTTGAAACCAAGAATTAGATGGTAACTCAAAAGATGTAGAGGAATCAGAGATCTCATCAGCATTTGTTGTGGATGGAACTGCTGAAGCTACAGGAATATCAATTTAGCAGACACAGGCAGTTGGTGTCCTAAACTTGAATAGGTGAGTATTGATATTATCATCATCATCATCAATACCACCAGGTGGAAGACATGCTGCAGAAGATGATTTATCCACAGATATCTGCAACAGCTGGAGGTTGATAAGGAACATATTGCAGTATGTCCAAATCAAACAACTCCACAGGGTTTTATGGAATCTTGTCCGTAGGAGATTCATTAAACTTCACATGCAAATCTCTTCAACTATCTTTGTTCTGCAGTTGAAGACTCTGTATGCCTTGCAAGTAGATGAATAACCAACAAAATACCCTGCATCCCCTTAGGATCAAATTTATGGAGTTGATCCTTTGTGTTGAGAATAAAACAGGGACACCCAAATGCTTTGAAAAATGAATTAGAGGAGCCAAGTGATGGAGAACTTCATATGGAGTCTTCATCAACCTCTGATTTACTAAGACTCTATTCTGCACATAGCAAGCTGTGTTACAGCTTCAGCCCAAAAGGTCAGTGGCAAACCAGAGTCAGCCAACATGGACCTTGCAGCTTCAATTAGGGTCCTGTTCTTTCTCTCCACTACTCCATTTTGTTCTGAGTCCTTGGTATGCTAAACTGCCTTTTGATTCCCTTTGAAAGATAGAAGTCATCAAGTGTATGGTTTCTGAATTCAGTTCCATTGTCACTCCTAATACACTTGACTGGAAGGGAATACTGCTTCTCAACATACAACACAAAGTGAATAATCTTCTGAGCAACCTCATCCTTTGAATGTAGAAAGAAAGTCCATACAAATCTGGAGTATCATCCACAATTACCAGACAGTATTTCTTCTTTGCCATGCTCATTACTCTCACAGGACCAAATAGATCCATATGCAGTAATTGCAAGCAGGCAGTGGACTTAGGCTCTTCAATAGGAGGGAATGAGACTTTGCTGTTTTTCCTTTTAAACAAGCAGTGCAGGTTTCATCACAGTGGAACTCCTTTATTGGTAAGCCTCTAACTAAACTATTGTGGATTAGCTGATTCATGTTTTTGAAATTAACATGACCCAGCCTTCTGTGCCACAGTTTAGATTCTTGAGAAGAGGCTTTGGAAAATAGGCAAGGATTGCCTCTGAGATCTATTTTCTTGGAAAGATCTAAGGCATACACTCTTCCTGTCCTGTTGGCTCTCAGGAGAGTGTGATCATCCACACCTTATCAATCAAATGCAGAACTTTGGATGACAGAATCCTACAGTTCTGACTGGTGAAAAGAGCAACATGGCCTTTATCACACATTTGACTGACACTCAAGAGATTGTACTTGAGATTTTCCACATGATTAACATCATCAAACTTTATTTCTCCATTGGAGACAAAGCTGTTGCCAATGATGTAACCCCTAGCATCATTGCCAAAAGAACAAACCCCTTCTTTCCTTGAGAGTAGTCATGAAGAAGAGAGTTGTTCCCCAGTCATGTGCATAGATCCCCCACTGTCTACATACCAGATGCTACTTTGGCATGTTGAAGAACCCTGCAATAATAAACAATCAGTTAGTTTTGGAGACCCAAACCTTTTTGGTTTTGGGCCTGGTCTCATCAACAGATGGTAAACTAACAATTTTGTTGGAAACAACAGCCTGAGGAAGAAGATGGTGAAGAAGAGAATCCTTTGGCTTGGACCTCCTTTTCTGTGGTTTCAACATAGGAACATCTAATTGGTTAACTCTTCCCAATAGATGTTGAACCATCATAACCAGCTGTGTCTGATTTTGTGATAAAGCTTTCAGCTCATCATACACATTGCCAGTGGAGTTTGATAAGTTCCTATGTTGCACCTTCTTCTTTTGAGCAATCTCAGCTGTTACCTGTTTAAGCCCTTCCTTTTTGGATTTCTTTATGGACTTAAGGGTTACAGGATTTGATGTTGCTGATACAAATGTGGTCTCAAACTCAGTTTTCATTTTAACCATTTTTCTTTAGTTTCCTCTTTATGTTTGAGTTTGGATCCTTTTTTGTACCAGCAATCATCTGTAAGATGATTGAACAAACCACATACTTCACATGGTTTCTTCATCTTATGTGATCATCAACTAAAGAGAATGAAGCTACTGAAGACTTGCTCTTCAGTGCTTTGGAAGCATTGTTTGCTTTCTTGACTTCCTCTTTAGTAGTCTTCAAACTCTTCTACTGACTGTTTTCTTCTTTTCAGTACTGGCAGTAGTTGGAGTTTGAACTTCAGGTGTAAATCTTGCTCTCTAGTCCTTTCAGGACTTTTAGAATTAACTCCTGAGTTGATCAACTCATTGATCATGTGAGTGTCAGCAGTGGAACCATCAACATCAGCTGATAGGTTCTGAGAGGGCTTAGTGCTGACTTCTACTTCTGATAGTGCTGAATCAGAAAGTAGATCACATGAAGAAATGGATTGGTTATTACTCTCACCATCAGATTCTACCTCTACTCTGGGAGTAAAATCTGTAGGTGGAGCAGTGTGATTGTAACCAATGCCAAACTTCACATTGGAAGCAGATTGCTTACTAAGAAGCATTTCAAAACCTTTGCATGATTGTACCCATCGATCACACTCCACTTGGGTGACTGCAAGGGTTTCTTTGAGATCTTTATACTTCTCTAGAAGTATCTCTTCCCTAGCCTTATCATCAGTTATTTGGATTTAAGTTTGTAAATCTCATCATTCTTATCATTAAGCACAGACTCAAATTCAGCTTTGTTTTTGGAAATTATTTGTTCTAGCTCAATGTTCTTGTTGATTAAAGCTACATTTGCTTCTCTAATAGATGCAAATGTGGCTATGCATGATTCAGAACATAGTCTGGCTTTTGCCTCAGAGGATACCTTGATACCTTTGGTGTAGAGGCATTAGTGGATGAAGTATCAGCAGAATCCAAAGCCATAAGTGCTAGATTTCCAAAGGGACTTTCACCACCATGTTGACCAGCACCTGAGAACAGTTGTTCATGACCAGACAAGTCATCTGGTAAACTGCTCCAGTCAACAACTCCTGGGGTGAAGAAGCTGTGTTGTTGAGGTTGAGTTTGTGATGAGATTGGGAAGGTTGTGGTTCAGGCAATGCTTGTGGTTGTTGTGCAATTGGAGCTTGAACAGGATTTGGTTGAGGCATATAATAGCAGGGATAAGGATATGACATTTGACCCTGTGGAACAAAGTATGCAGGAGACCTAGGATGTGAATAATGACCAGAACCAGCAGTATGTTGCCCTCTGTTTTATGGACTAGTACTAGGAAAAGTCACAAAGGGTGCAGAAGAGTTAGATCCAGTTGATCCACACTCTCTTGCAAAGTGTCCCAGCCTTTGGCATTTGTGACACCTCAACTTACTCTTGTCAAAACCAACTTTGGTTTTGCCAGAGAGTCCAGGAAATTTTCTGCCAGTTCTCTTATAGAACTTCTGAGATCTGATATTAATCAATGCCATTTGGCTCAGAATATCCATCTCTTCTAGATCATCATCAGCTATTCCTTTCAAATCATCCATAATGAAGCATACATTGTCACTATTACTGCCAGAAAGACTCTCAATACCAACAAATGCATGATGAGAACTATTTGAAGAGAAATCAATATGCTCATCATAATTGCTTTCAGATGCAGCATATTCTGACTCATGACCAACCAAGGCAGTATTCCCTGCTACACAGTCATTAGTGAGCTTTCCTGATGAGGACAGTTTCCTCTTCTGCTCTATCTCTCTTTCGAATGTAAGCAGTTTCCCATGAAGTTGGGTGAGAGATAGGCTATCCAAATTTGCACTGGAACGTAGGACAATAGTGTATGTGTCCCATCTCTCAGGCAGTGATCTGAGGAACCTGTTATTCATCTGGCTATTGGTGTATTCCTGTTTCACCATTTTCAGCTCAGGGATCAAGCAAGAAAAACGCTCAAACTGTTGAGTCAGTGTCTCGCCCTTTCTATGAGAGAATGTCTCATATTGTTGGGCAAGGATTTCTCTGTTGTTTGCTAAGACCTCATTTGTGCCACCGAATTGTTCCTTCAGGCATTCCAGAGATCATGAGCAGTTTCATGATGTATAAGCCCTGAATAGATTTCATTAGGCAGTGCCATGGCCAGAATTCCATGGGCTTTAGCATCAATCTCAAACAGTTTCCGATCTTCATCAGAGTATTGTTCCTTCTTCTTCAGAACCATATGATTGG
This sequence comes from Flaveria trinervia, assembly GCA_025506515.1. Lineage (NCBI taxonomy): Eukaryota > Viridiplantae > Streptophyta > Magnoliopsida > Asterales > Asteraceae > Flaveria > Flaveria trinervia. The sequence goes on along the minus strand of CM046445.1, from coordinate 57,808,441 downwards.
TTTCCAGATTGTTGACCATAGGCTTATGTGGTCCATGTACCACAGATGTCCAACAACCTGAACTGTTAACAGACAGGTGATGAAGCATTCTTCGCTGCCATATGTTATACTCGGTCCTAACCAGCATCGGGGGCTTGGTTGAGGAACCAGTATTGTGAGGATCATTAGAAGGAGTAGTCATCTCAAATTCAATCAAATTCAATTAAGCTAAAACAGATTTAGAACAAAACACAACAACCAATTGAACCAAGAGAGATCTCAGAATAAATGAACGAAAGCGTCAGAAATTCAATAATCTATAACCAGTTCTTGCGAATATGCTAATTCAATCAAACATAGATATCAATTAGCAGTTTCAATGATCAATTGTTAGATCGATCAATGATTAATTAGCTCTGATACCACTTGTTAGGATCAGTGATCTACGTTTGATTGATTAGAGAGTATAGCAGCGGAATTCTAACAATGAATTAGCCAATTCACAAGAACGAAAAGATATTCAATGAAGAACAAAAATGGTTATAGATAGAGAGAATTCTACAGATAAATTTCATTCAATATTCGCTTTCGTGGTAACGGAATGTCACGCTTACAATTAGGTCGACACCTCTTATATAAGAGATGTGACGTCTGCTGATGTCACTTGATAGTGACATCAAACAGAATTATTCCAACTGAAACACAACTACTGAAGATGTCAAAACAGCTGACATCTTCTTACAAAAATACTAAGTGTTATCAGTTACTACAACTACTGAAAAACATAAAACTACTGACACTACAACGACTGAAGAACAAGCTCTTCAGTAGTTTTACAAAACTACTGAAACTAAAAACATAAAACTACTGATATCACAACTCCTGAAGAAGTACTCTTCAGCTGTTGTGACAAACTACTGAAACTTTAGTACTTGGTCTTCAGACTTGAACTTCAGACGTTTCATCAGCTGATGACTTCAGTAGATGTCATCAGCTGATGTCTTCAGTCTTTGTCTTTAGACTTTGTACACCAGTTGTTGATCTTCAGCACTTGTAGACTCTTCAGCTGTTGTACTTCAGTACTTTGGTCTTCAGCTTCAGCACTTGTGTTCTTCAGCTGTTGAGCTTCAGCACTTTAGTCTTCAGCTGTTGAAGTCTTCAGCACTTGTCGAACTGCTGATGAAGCCTTCAGCAGTTTTGTGATATCATGTGGGACTTAGAGGTTTTCTGATCTTGGCTCATTGGTTCTTTTGGTCCAACACGGGTAGATGTTGCTGAGGATGGCACGGGGTGGCTACTTGGCTTATTTTGAATGGCATCCATTTTGTATAATGATAGTGTTTTTTTGATGTAATGCAATGAGTTATATTTTATAATCGGTCCACGATGTATTATTTTGAAAACGCAATTATAATGATATGAAATGGTGTAAATTTATTCCGTTGTAATGTTTTAGTAATGGTAAAAGTAACTTATATGTTTTTATGTGCAATGATCAACCAGATATGAGCGTCCCAGGAACGGGGCCTTAAAAGATGTCAACTTCTAGCTTCGTTGAACTTGGTCGATGATGTTTGTGGTTGTTCTTCGAATATGTGGCTGGGAGATGGAGAGGATTTAGTGTGTATGTGTGTGCTTCAGCTAGAGAGAAATCAACAGAAAGAGGGAGAGTGAATGAGAGGTGAGTATTCAAGTGTTGCAGGTAATGAGAGTGGGTTAGAAGAGTGGTGGTGTCTAGTGGAGAAGATGTGAAAGGATAGGTAGAGAATAGGGTGGCCAATTTTGGTGTGTAGTGTGAGTTTTTTATTTAAATGTTAATGGTAATTAGTCATTATGTAGTGTAGTTTTGTAATGTAGTGTAGTATTTTAGATGGTAAATACTAATTAGTTATTAATCATTGTGCATGTATATGCATGCCTTGGCCGTGAATTATATGTGTATGCACACATTTATAGTTGTTTTAGTTAAGTTCTAGAATTATTAGTGTGCTATTTGAGTATTTCCAGAACGCGAAGTTATTCTACGTTAAGGCTAGAATGACTAAATCATACAAAATGGCACATGAAATAATAAAAATGTTGATAATAACAATAATAATAATAATAATGAATATAATACTAGTAATAATAATAATAAGAGTATAAAGGATGATGATGATGAGTTTTAGGGATAGGATTATGACCTAGGAATCGGTTGTTACTGATCCAGAGTTAGCAACTGCTGATGTGTTTTTATTTGAGAATGTAGATCTGTTCGGCTGGTCTTGTTCTGAACTTTTTCCATGATTTGTAGTACCATGGCCAATAAAACTTAGAGTTTGAATTCTTGGAGGATCAACAGATAATGACACTTCATTCATGTTTGGAGGAACAAAAGGATAGCATGTATCCGCAAAACCTATAGTATTGAAATAACCAGAGTTCAATGAGTCTGTGAATGCATCTATACCAAACAACCATAATGATCCTCTAACAGATTTTGGAAATAAGGATTCATCAAATGACACATTAGGTGTTTCTTCCATAATTTTTTGTTGTGGAATGTAAACGAATATGATTTAGATGTTGAAGAATATCCAACAAAGAAACCATCATAGGCTTTCTCATAAAACTTCCCAATTGTTCTTTTGTGTTTAAAACAGAAACATGACACTCAAAAGCACTAAGATATCCTATATATGATTTTCTTTTACATAAAAGCTCATATGGTATTTTGTTAGATTCTTGACAATTAATGTATTGTTTTGAACATTGCATGTTGTGTTCACCGTTTCAGCCCAAAAGGTGATTGGTAATTCTGAATCAGCCAGCATTGTCCTTGCTGCTTCAATGAGAGCTATGTTTCTCCTTTTAGCCATTCTATTTTGTTGTAGAGTTTTTGGTGCATTGAATTGCCTTGTAGTGCCTTTAATTCTTCGAATAGAATCTAAAACAGTATTAACAAATTCAGACCCATTATCACTTCTGAATATTTTAACTTTTAAATTAGGTATCTTTTCGATCTTAGTGACAAAATCCATTAATGTTTCTGATGTTTTACTCTTTTGTTTTAAGAAATCGACCCATGTGAATCTAGTGAAATCATCCACAACCACCAAGAAATATTGTCTTTTACCAATGCTTATCACATTATTTGGACAAAAAAGATCCATGTGAAGCAACTTGACTAGCATTGGGTTTGTGTTTATTATCTTGGATTTATGTGACACTCTATGTTGTTTTCCTTTATAACATGAAGAACAATGATTGATAAATTATTTCTTTGGCAGTCCAATGACTAAGTCATTTTTCACCAATTTATTCATATTCTTCATGTTAAAATGAACAAGCCTTCTATGCCACAACTGAGATTCATATTCAGATGACTTAGGCAGCATGCATGTTCATTGCTTGTGAGTATAGTATTTTTCATATACAAAACATAAGTGTTTCCTTTTCTTGATGCTTTAAGAATGATCTGGTCTTCTGGTATTAAAAAACCTAGCTTAAGAATGTAACAGTTAGTGTTATCAAACAATGTGGTATAATTTTGATCACATATCTGAAACACACTCGATCAATTATATTGTAAATTTTTGTAATAATTTACTTTCTCAAATATGAGCACACCATTAGTTACCATTCCTTCACCAACAATTTTACCTCCTTTTTCAGCCCCACCAAATGCCACATAAGAGGCATTTTTTTGTTTGAAATCATGGAGTAGAAAACAGTTTCATGTCATATGCCTGGAACAACCACTGTCAACATACCACTTGTTGTCAACCATCCATGCTTGTTCCCGCACATATAAAGAAATCAATTAGAATGAGGAACCCAAGCCTTAATGATCTTGAGTTTTCCACTAGTGTTTAAAATTGTTACACCCTCATGAAGGAGTCTTAATGTTCTGGTGTTGATTTTAGACTCAATTGATTCATTATGTGTTGTTGGTGGTGAGGATGATTCTGTTGAAGATGAGCTTGTGGATCTTTGTTCTTGTTTCTCTCACCCTTCTTCTTTCACCATTTATTTGTGTTGACACATATGTACCTAGTTAATGAGCTTAATGTAAATGTCTGTCATGTCTTACACATATGTAATGAATGAGTTGAATAAAATACAATATGTGATTGATGCTTATAATGTTAAATGTTTCGTTGTTTATTGTGTGATAAAGTATCTTGAATTAACTATATAGGTTTGAGGTTATTGGGCATAGTTCTTAGTCAATAATGACAGAGAAATGTGTTCAAACTTAGTCGTATGAGTCTTCATGCGAATGGCCCATGCTAATGGACCATACGCATGAATACTTGACGCTAATGGAGCAGTCGCACGACTAAACCAGGAGACTCGATCAGTTGCACGATTGAGACATAAGATTGACTCAGTCGCACGACTGAACCTTCAGTCCTGCGTATGGATCAATCGCATGATTCAGTCGCATGACTAAATCATGCTAATGGTACAGTCGTACGATTGGAAAACCCTAACCTAAAATACCACTTAATTCGTGGAAAAACAGAACAATTGAAGAGAATTCGAAACACTGAACACATACTCGTACCCTAGCCATCAGAGACTCCAAAAAGCGTGTTCCGAGTTCATAACTCGCAGTTGATCTTGTTCTAATCGTTTTTAACGTTTATTTAATCGTTAGTTTGATTGGGAATGTTTTCTCACTGATTGGATCGCCAGTCAAATAGGAATCCGCACTATTTGATCTGGTTTCACGCATTATTAGTTAGTACTACGTACGTACACAGTCCTAACAAGTGGTATCAGAGCTTTGGATCTTGATTTTGCGTGTGATTCGATTAGTTCCGGTGTAAATATCACGTTTTTCATTCAAAAGAGTCACATTTTTTGAGTAAAACAGTGTTTCCATGCACCATTCATCATGTTCTAAGCTTAATTTTTACCCTCTAAGCCTTAGAAACACAATCAGACATCATCAAGCATGAACATAGTCACCCATCACATCAGAACATCATCATACACACATTCAGGCACACGGGTCCGAAACCCAGCTATATAAAAACATACATTCATGCATTTCTAACCCCAAAATCAGTTAAAAACCAGTAAAAGAGGGGTCCTAGAACTCACCTTTGCAGCTCTTGAGTATGGCTTCCTCCAAACTCGTTTGCAATTGAATTCAACCGCTTAGAACCCACTAAAAACAACATACCCGAACACATATAAACACACATATGCATAAAACCAAGGATAAGACTAGTTAAGAACACCATAAAAGCATGAATTCTTACCTTGAATTCAAATTCTTTCTAGTTCTTCCTTCAAAACCTAGAATTGCTGCTCTTTCTTTCTCTAAAACCCGAAAATCAGTGTGCATGTGACATGTGGGCGGCCATACCACCTTCTACACCCACTTTTCAAACATTTTGTCCTTTTGGACACTTTTTACCCCTAGACTTGGGTTTTATTATTTTCCTTCTTTTCTTTCACTTTATTCATTCTTTTCTTTGACTTTAAAATAACCGGATGTTACAAGTCCACCCCCCTTATATAGGTTTCATCCCCGAAACCTGTTATTCCTCAAAGAATTGTGGGTAATGTTGTCTCATCTCTTCCGGTGTCTCCCATGTAGACTCGGATCCCTTCCTGTGCTACCACTGTACACGCACAAGGGGAACCACTTTATTCCTCAGCCTCTTTTCCTTTCGATCAATGATTGCCACCGGTTGCTCCACATAATTGAGCCGTTCGTCTACTTCGATATCCTCCAATGGAACAATCATGTCTTCATCAGCTAAGCACTTCCTTAGATGAGATACATGGAATGTCGGGTGAATTCCACTTAACTCATCGGGTAACTCCAATCTATAGGCCACTTCTCCTACCCGAGCAATGATTTGGAAAGGGCCTATGTATCTTGGGCTCAACTTGCCCCGCTTTCGGAAACGAATAATACCCTTCCAAGGTGAGACCTTCAACATAACCGTTCACCCACCTAGAACTCAATTGGTTTGGTCGTTTATCGGCATACGACTTCTGTCCAACAAACGGGTGTTCTACATCTCCACAGTATAGCATCTCGTATGGTGGCATGCCAATGCTAGCATGATAGCTATTGTTGTATGAGAATTCAGCTAATGGAAAGTGGTCATCCCAACTTCCTCCAAAATCGATCACACACTCCCGAAGCATGTCTTCCAACGTCTGAATGGTCCTTTCTAATGACCATCAGTTTGGGGATGATAAGCTGTGCTAATGTGTAACCTCGTCCCCATTGCATCGTGGAATTTCTTCCAGAAGTTAGATGTAAACCGAGTGTCATGATCGGACACAATAGATGTCACACCCCCGCTAAGAGCGGAAACACGGGGTTGCGACGAGACGGGAATCGTCATAACACATGGTAAGCGATAGAGATGCAATAATAAAATGATGACAAACGTGTCATGACGACACCCGACAACAAGGGGACTTGTGTCGTGTATAGTCAATGTTCACGACAACATAGCCATATGCATAACAGGATAAACGATTCACATAATCACATAAAGATGAAATTGTAATGTAAATTCCCACAACCCGGGAACAAGTTTCAAAAGATTGTAATTGTTTACACAGTTCAACATTGTTCAAAGTAACTGTTTGTCAAACATGTTTAGTCCAAAAATGCACCCTAGGGTCTCCATTAAGGCAGCACACCTAGAACCTCAGCTAGCATGATCACCTGAAAAAATATGCTAAAAATGGTCAACATAATTGTTGGTGAGCTCGTAGGTTTAAGTAATAAAAGTGTAAGTGATGCTGTATAAAGTAAATGATATGGAATACCGTGAATACAGTTATATACACAAGTAAAATCACATGACATGAGCTTTGCAACCAAACCTAGCGACGTACACAAAGAAATTGTCGGCGTATATTCACCCAAGACCCGTACCTGGCTATTGTTGGTACTAACTAGTATACCAACACGAGGGTGGGGGTGTCAACCCAGTAGTACTACCAATACCTAACCGTCGGTTCCCAAACTGCAATTAAATAGTTGCAAAGATAGAACCACACAGCAGACCCAAGCATGTATCAGATAAGTACTTGCAACACAGTATAACGTTGATTCCTTGTATGAAAATTGTATGTATGTTGTACAGCATAGAAAATGGGCGAGCATACTTTTCCCCCATGTTTGTAAATGTTTGTAAAATAGTATAAGCAAATAGGGGCCACGAAACTCACTTTTAAGTGGTAAGTATGAAGGGTCGAGATTTCCAACCGTTGAATGCAATGATCGGTCAAACACCTATTGACAGTTATTGTCAAGGTTAATGAATGTATAAAGCGTATAGTAATGTTTGGTCGGTTTGGGTTGTATCGGTTCGGTCGTGGGTGGCACACACACACAAGCGGACACACGTACCAGATCTTATGTAGATCCAAGTACTACGAGTAGTCGTCATTACTTACGACATCCTTGTAAAGAATCTCTTGTTATGAAAGATGACACTTTTATGATGTGGCCTTATCATCATCAGACGTTCGAGGGAATTCACATCATCATCAGTCCACAACAGGGCTAGACGCTCAACCCACGTTCCATTCGTACGAATCAACCTTCAATCGTGCGAATTAGCTACTTTCGTGCGATTGAACCTTCATTCGTGCGATTGGACTCAGTCGCACCACACAACACACACATTCGCACGACCCAACCTCCATGCGCACGAATCAACCTCAATCGTGCGAATTAGCTACTTTCGTGCGATTGAACCTTCATTCGTGCGATTGGACTCCAGTGGTGCGAAACACGCACAATCGCATACACTCAGTCGGTCACCTGACCAATCGCACATATTCATTCATACGCATGACTCAATCGCATACAAACACCCAGTCGCACGACTCAGTCGCACGACTTGCCTAGTCACACAACTCAGTCGCACGATTGACTTAGACGCATGTTCAGTCGCACGACTCACTCAGTCGCACGGCTCAATCGCATGACAGACCCAGTCACCTGAACTGCAGAATCGCAACTGTGGTCGTGCTGAGCAGCCCCCGAGCTGCTCTAACGCGGGTTTATACCATGAGGACTTCCAGAAACACTCAACTAACATACACAAATATGAAACACAAGCAGAAAGAACTCACACGCACCCACTCGACCTCATGTGCTCGGATGAACCCGAGCACCCGAAACCCTAGAAATCGCAGCAGTTAAACAAAACCAAAAACGGGTTGAACAAGGTGTCTACCTGCTAGGAACGCGTACACACGATGATACCCAAGATTTGTAGTGAAAACGCGACAAACGTGACGATTTTGGGCTAGATCGAGAGAGAAAGTGGAGAAAATGTTGAAGTGAAGAAGATGAAGATGAGGATAAATGGCTGGGAATGGGGTTTATATACCCAGCCCAGGTTTGCAAAATTACAAGTTTAGTCCCTGCACTTAACCCTCGAGTTTCCCAAAAATTGTTTCGGTTGATTACGATCTTAAAAATGTTCGTTATATTACGGTTAAAAGCGTGTTTAATGGCATTTGATAGCCTAAATGGTTTTATTAATGACAATGGTCGAATTAAAAATGATATATTGGTGGTAATGGTGATGAAATTTATAAAAGTTTATGCTTAACACACGTTCTCGAAGGAAGTACAGGCACAAGGGAAAAATAAGCAGACATGATTCCGTAAAGCAGGAGTTCATGAAGAAAAGGAAGATTAATTAAAATATTTCCATGTTATTTATGTCGTTCAACGGACCTTAAGGTGACGGATGTCATAGTATCCCCCAGTTGAGAGAGTTTCGTCCAAAAATTTAGCTGGAGTTAGGTCCAAGAGTGTCATCCACGAATAAGTGTGGGTATTTGAGTTTCATTTGATCTTCCCGTTCCCATGTCAATTCTGGCCCTCGTTTCGAGTTCCACCTTACGCGAACAATTGGTATTCTACTGCGCTTCAAAGTTTGACTTTACGATCCATGACCTCAATGGGTCCTCAATAAAATGAAGCTTTTCGTTGATGTGGATATCGTCAATGGGTATGTGAAGTGATTCGTCAGCCAAAACACTTCTTGAGGTTCGACACATGGAAAGTATCATGCACACCGTTGAGTTCTTGGGGTAACCTTAATCGGTAAGCCACTGGACCAATTCTTTCTGTAATCTCGAATGGTCCAACGTATCTCGGGGCTAACTTCCCTTTCTTTCCAAACCGAACAACTCCTTTCCAAGGAGAGACTTTGAGTAACACTCGGTCCCCAACGTTGAATTCTAGAGGCTTTCGACGATTGTCGGCGTAGCTCTTTTGGCGATCTCTAGCGGCTTTCAGCCTATCTTTGATTTGGAAGATCTTGTCGGTTGTTTCCTGAATGATCTCTGGGCCTGTTAGCTGACTTTCACCAATCTCGGCCCAACAAACGGGTGATCTACACTTCCTTCCCTATAACGCTTCGAACGGAGCACACCCAATGCTGGTGTGGTAGCTGTTATTGTAAGAGAACTCAATCAATGGCAAATGAGTATCCCAACTACCACCAAAGTCAATTACGCACGCTCTCAGCATGTCTTCTAGCGTTTGTATGGTTCGTTCACTTTGGCCATCTGTTTGAGGGTGATAGGCGGTACTCATGTCTAATCGAGTGCCCATTGCTTTCTGTAGTGTTTGCCAGAATCGTGAAGTGAATCGGCCGTCACGGTCGAGATGATTGACACCGGCACTCCGTATCTTGTCACGACCTCTTTAATGTACAATCTCGCCAACTTGTCCATTTTGTAGTCTTCTCGGATTGGCAAGAAGTGTGCTGATTTCGTCATTCGATCCACTACGACCCATATCGAGTCATGCCCGTTGCTTGTTTTAGGGAGTTTGGTAATGAAATCCATGGCTATATTCTCCCATTTCCACTCGGGAATTTCAGGTTGCTGTAATAATCCCGATGGTTTCTGATGTTCAGCTTTAACTTTCGAGCATGTCAAGCATCTGCTGATGTAGTGGCAATGTCTTTCTTCAGGCCTGGCCACCAGTATAGATCTTTGAGATCGTGGTACATCTTGTCTGTGCCAGGATGAATAGAATATCGTGTCTTATGTGCTTCATCCATGACCAAGGTGTGTACACCTCCCCACTTGGGTACCAATATACGGTCCACGAAGTACTGTACGCCATCGTCCTTGCACATCAGTGTTTATCCAACCCTCGGAATCCTTCTCCCGCAAGGTTTTCTTCTTTCAACGCTTCACTTTGTGCAATTTGGATGGGCTTTCAAATTGTTTGAATGGTCAATCCCAAAACTCGAGCACGTAGTGGTTTCACGCGTTCTTTGCGGCTTAGAGCATCAGCCACCACGTTAGCTTTCCCCGGATGATACCGGATTTCACAATCGTAGTCACTAAGAAGCTCTACCCAACGTCGCTGTCGCATATTGAGTTCCTTCTGGTCCAAATATGTTGAAGGCTTTTATGATCTGTGTATACGATGCATTTGGTTCCATACAGGTAATGCCTCCATATATTAAGTGCGAATACTACAGCGCCCAACTCAAGATCATGAGTTGTATAGTTCTTCTCGTGCACCTTAAGTTGTCGCGAAGCGTAGGCGATCACCTTATCTTTCTGCATTAGTACACATCCCAACCCTTGATGCGAAGCATCACAGTACACCACAAAATCATCAGTTCCGTCTGGGAGGAACAATATCGGTGCATTGCACAACTTATCATTCAGCGTTTGGAACGCCCGTTCTTGCGCATCTCCCCAATCAAACTTCTTGTCTTTCTGAGTCAGCAATGTCAACGGTTGTGCGATCTTTGAAAAGTTCGCAATGAAACGACGATAGTATCCGGCCAATCCTAAGAACTGTTGTATCTCTGAAGGTGTCTGGGGTGTATCCCATTTCTTTACCGCTTCGATCTTGCCGGGATCTACATGAATCCCGTTTTTGTTAACCACATGACCCAAAAACTTCACCTCTCGTAGCCAGAATTCACACTTCGAGAACTTGGCGAAAAGTTTCTCTTCTCTTAACAGTTCCAGTATTGCCCGAAGGTGTTCTTCATGGTCCTCCTTCGATCGAGAGTAGATAAGTATGTCGTCGATGAATACGATCACAAACTTATCCAAGTAAGGTTTGCACACTTGATTCATCAAGTCCATGAACACAGCTGGTGCGTTAGTCAATCCAAACGGCATGACCAAGAACTCATAGTGCCCATAACGAGTTCTAAATGCTGTCTTCGGTATGTCCTCCTCGAAAACTCTTAGTTGGTGATATCCAGACCGAAGGTCGATCTTGGAAAAATACGAAGCTCCTTGTAACTGATCAAACAGGTCGTTGATCCTGGGGAGAGGATACCGATTCTTCACAGTCAATTTGTTCAACTCGCGGTAGTTGATGCACATACGGAAAGACCCATCCTTCTTCTTGACGAATGACACTGGTGCTCCCCAAGGCGAGTGACTCGGCCGAATAAAACCCTTCTCCAGTAGTTCCTGTAACTGGCTAGATAACTCTTGCATTTCAGGCGGTGCCAACCGATACGGTATCTTTGCTACCGGTGTAGCTCCAGGAACCAAATCAATACGAAATTCCACCTGTCGTGGAGGAGGCAAACCAGACAAGTCATCTGGGAATACATCTGGGTAATCCCGCACTACAGGGATATTTGTCAATTCCTGTTCCTCCTCTTTCTTTTCCACCACATGAGCCAGAAAAGAGTAGCACTGTTTTCGTAAACTCCGGCGTGCTTTCATGCAGGAAATAAGCTTTAAGTTTCCCCCCGGTTTTTCTCCTTGAACTCTGAGTACTCCCCCGTCTGACATAGGGATTCGCACTACCTTGTCTCGACAGACAATCTCGGCCCCGTGTTTCGACAACCAATCCATTCCCACAATCACATCGAAACTTCCTAGCTCAAAGGGTATCAAGTCTATATCGAAGGTGTGGTCCTCTAATATTATCGAGCACTTTCTAATAATTTCATCGGCCTGAACAATCCTACCGTTGGCCATTTCTACAGAGTAGCTAGTTTCTCCCTACTAGGGCTCAAATCAAGCAATTACACAAACTCAGAAGATATAAAGCTATTTTTGCTCCAGTATCAAACAATATAGATGCAAAGTGATTATTGAGTAAGTGCGTACCCGTGACAAAATTCGGGTCCTGGCGAGCATCGTTGTCTCCAATGACGAATGCACGTCCCCGAGCTGTATTCCCCTGATTGGTCGGGCCTTGATTTCCAGCTATGGCCATCACTTGCTGCTGGTTGTTTCCTGTTGACCCGTGCCGATTCAGCCTGGGGCACATGTTTCAGTAATGATCGAGGCTTCCACACTCATAACAAGCCCTTGCATTCCCGACGGGGTTAACCGCGTTGACCGGTGCAACCATATTCGGCGTTGTTCTGCAGTCTCTTGCAAGATGCCCCGGGCGTCTACAATTCGCGCACACCCGGCACTGCGTTCTTGGGGGATGATGATAATTGCACTTGTCACATTTGGGGTGCGGACCCACATACTCTCGCCTGCCCTGCGTCACTGCCACAAAGTTTCTAGTTGTCTTGGCTCTTTTGTCAAACTTCCCGGCACTCGACTGGCTCGTTTCCCCAAAATCCTTTCTCTTCTCTGCTCCTCTACCCAAAACTCCCGTTCTCACCATTTCATCAGTCAAAGCGCCAGCCTTCAGAATCGCGCTCTGGATAGTAGGAGGAGCGGTAGCGGTTACCATTGCCGGATTTGAGGCGCAAGTCCCCAAATGTACCTCTCTATCCTTTTTGATTCCGGGGTGACTAGATGTGGAACCAACCTTGCTAACTCATGAAAACGGTCGGTGTAAGCTGCGTGCCCAGCCCCCACCATGGCATGATTCCAGAAATCATGCTCAAGTTTTTGCATCTCATTGAGAGGACAATACTCCTCGGTGATTAGGGCCTTGAACTCATCCCACGACATTTGCATCGCGGATTCTCTTCCCCTAGCCTGAATCTGAGTGTTCCACCACGTTAGTGCCTTGCCCAGTAGTGAGCAAGTGGCGTACTTAGTCCTTTGGCTGTCGAGGCATTCGCTGATGTCGATCACGGCCTCCATCTGTTCAAGCCATCTGGTCAGAGCTATGGCTCCACCTTTGCCATCAAACTCTCGTGGTTTACAAGCCACAAATTCCTTGTACGAACATCCCCGTCTAGTATTCACAACCCCGGTCTCATTAACAATTCCAGTTTCGTTACCGGCTGTACCACCATTTCCGATCTCCTGATTGCTTTCGTTCCCAGTCGGGTTACTGTTATCCTCATTATCATTGCCACCGTCCCCGTGGGGGTGAGAATTCTGAAGAGCATCGCTCACTTGGGCCACGATAGTAGGAATCAGTGCGGCCAACTGTTGAGCGATCAGGGTTGCCACATCAGTGTTCCCTATTCCTTGATTTTACTGGAAGGAGCATCACTTGTTCTTGGGGTTCTTCCCCTGCCTCTGCCTCTGCCTCTGCCTCTGCCTCTGCCTCTTGGGGCTTCAATTCCGCTACTATTACTGCGAGTAGATCTTCGAGGCGGCATGTTCTATTCATAAAAGAGATAACATGTAAGCTTTAGTCACCATATGATACACAAGTATTCCGTTTATCAAGTTCCAATGTTCATGTTCCGGTCGGTCAAGATCACCATGCAGCCCATTTCAAGCATATTCTTGGTATACCGGTGATGTTTATATATAGGGTTCCCCGCAGCGTTCCCACCACACCCACGATGTACCGAGAATGATGCCCGATCCGGTTACATGACATCCGACTTTCCTTTACATCATATCCATAATAATCCATCAGGTCAACTGAGAGCACAAGCACGTAATCACGTATAGTCTGGTGGAGGTTGCCTATCTCGCATCCTTAAAGGATTCAGACATAGCCTCCTCGGGTCAGTCTCAGTATCCAAGGTCAGGCACAGTATATGATCTGTGAAGATCTCTTCGGGTCTCAATACCCGAATTTGGTTATGATAACTTGGCGCGCAGAGGGAACGGAAGATCTAATAGGAGCATCCTATAAAAGAGTGAGCACAAGGCTCCTCATAGGGTGGAAAGATCACAAAACAGATAGATAACGAACAAGTAACGAGGAACACGTATGAGATACAAAATGCACACAACCCCGGCATGCAATCTACATGAAGGTTCCTAGGTTATAGTCTAGGTCAAGCGTATTGCCTAATTCTCTATAACCAATGGCTCTGATATCAGTCTGTCACAGCCCCGCTAAGAGCGGAAACACGGGGTTGCGACGAGACGGGAATCGTCATAACACATGGTAAGCGATAGAGATGCAATAATAAAATGATGACAAGCGTGTCATGACGACACCCAACAACAAGGGGACTTGTGTCGTGTATAGTCAATGTTCACGACAACATAGCCATATGCATAACAGGATAAACGATTCACATAATTACATAAAGATGAAATTGTAATGTAAATTCCCACAACCCGGGAACAAGTTTCAAAAGATTGTAATTGTTTACACAGTTCAACATTGTTCAAAGTAACTGTTTGTCAAACATGTTTAGTCCAAAAATGCACCCTAGGGTCTCCACTAAGGCAGCACACCTAGAACCTCAGCTAGCATGATCACCTAAAAAGATATGCTCAAAATGGTCAACATAATTGTTGGTGAGCTCGCATGTTTAAGTAATAAAAGTGTAAGTGATGCTGTATAAAGTAATGATATGGAATACCGTGAATACAGTTATATACACAAGTAAAATCACATGACATGAGCTTTGCAACCAAACCTAGCGACGTACACAAAGAAATTGTCGACGTATATTCACCCAAGACCCATACCTGGCTATTCTTGGTACTAACTAGTATACCAACACGAGGGTGGGGGTATCAACCCAGTAGTACTACCAATACCTAACCGTCGGTTCCCAAACTGGAATTAAATAGTTGCAAAGATAGAACCACACAGCAGACCCAAGCATGTATCAGATAAGTACTTGCAACACAGTATCACGTTGATTCCTTGTATGAAAATTATATGTATGTTGTACAGCATAGAAAACGGGCGAGCATACTTTTCCCCCCATGTTTGTAAATGTTTGTAAAATAGTATAAGCATAAATAGGGGCCACGAAACTCACTTGTTAAGTGGTAAGTATGAAGGGTCGAGATTTCCAACCGTTGAATGCAATGAACGGTCAAACACCTATTGACAGTTATTGTCAAGTGTTAATGACATGTATAAAGCGTATAGTAATGTTTGGTCGGTTCGGGTTGTATCGGTTCGGTCGTGGGTGGCACACACACACAAGCGGACACACGTACCAGATCTTATGTAGATCCAAGTACTACGAGTAGTCGTCATTGCTTACGACATCTTTGTAAAGATCTCCTTGTTATGAAAGATGACACTTTTACTGATGTGGCCTTATCATCATCAGACGTTCGAGGGAAATTCACATTCATCATCAGTCACACAACAGGGCTAGACGCTCAACCCACGTTCCATTCGTACGAATCAACCTTCAATCGTGCGAATTAGCTACGTTCGTGCGATTGAACCTTCATTCGTGCGATTGGACTCAGTCGCACCACACAACACACACATTCGCACGACCCAACCTCCATGCGCACGAATCAACCCTCAATCGTGCGAATTAGCTACTTTCGTGCGATTGAACCTTCATTCGTGCGATTGGACTCCAGTCGTGCGAAACACGCACAATCGCATACACTCAGTCGGTCACCTGACTCAATCGCACACAATCATTCATACGCATGACTCAATCGCATACAAACACCCAGTCGCACGACTCAGTCGCACGACTTGCCTAGTCGCACAACTCAGTCGCACGATTGACTTAGACGCATGGTTCAGTCGCACGACTCACTCAGTCGCACGGCTCAATCGCATGACAGACCCAGTCGCCTGAACTGCAGAATCGCAACTGTGGTCGTGCTGAGCAGCCCCCGAGCTGCTCTAACGCGGGTTTTATACCATGAGGACTTCGAGAAACACTCAACTAACATACACAAACATGAAACACAAGCAGAAAGAACTCACACGCACCCACTCGACCTCATGTGCTCGGATGAACCCGAGCACCCGAAACCCTAGAAATCGCAGCAGTAAAACCGAACCAAAAATGGGTTGAACAAGGTTGTCTACCTGCTAGGAACGCGTACACACGATGATACCCGAGATTTGGTAGTGAAAACGCGACAAACGTGACGATTTTTGGTGCTAGATCGAGAGAGAAAGTGGAGAAAATGTTGAAGGTGAAGAAGATGAAGATGAGGATAAATGGCTGGGAATGAGGTTTATATACCCAGCCCAGGTTTGCAAAATTACAAGTTTAGTCCCTGCATTTAACCCTCGAGTTTCCCAAAATTTGTTTCGGTTGATTACGATCTTAAAATGTTCGTTATATTACGGTTAAAAGCGTGTTTAATGGCATTTGATAGCCTAAAATGGTTTTATTAATGACAATGGTCGAAATTAAAAATGATATATTTGGTGGTAATGGTGATGAAATTTATAAAAGTTTTATGCTTAACACACGTTCTCGAAGGAAGTACAGGCACAAGGGAAAAATAAGCAGACATGATTCCATAAAGCAGAGTTCATGAAGAAAAGGAAGATTAATTAAAATATTTCCATGTTACTTATGTCGTTCGACGGACCTTAAGGTGACGGATGTCACAATAGACACCGCACACCGTGACGAGTTACAACCTTCTTGATGAACAGATCAGCCAACCTCTCAGATGAATATTCTCGCGAATAGGTAGGAAGTGAGCACTCTTCGTCAGTCGGTCCACATCACCCATATGGCATCGTACCCTTTTGGAGTACGTGGCAGCTTCATAATGAAATCCATGGTGATCTGCTCCCACTTCCATTCTAGTATATCCAAAGGTTGGATCTTCCCATACGGCTTTTGATGCTCGGCCTTCACTTGCAAGCAAGTAAGGCACTTACTCACATACTCCACCACGTCGTGCTTCATACCCGGCCACCAATAATCTTTCTTCATATCTTGATACATTTTTGTGGCACCTGGATGAATGGATTATCGAGTCTTGTGAGCTTCGTCTAAAATCCTCACCCGTAGATTCCCAAATGAGGAATCCACACACGACCGAATAGGGTTCTAACACCGAGTGTGTTTTCACCCAATTCCCCAACCATACCTCTCATTCTTTCAGAGTTAGATGATCTTCTTTCAGTGCCTCATCTTGAAACTCTTTGACTTGCTTCATCACATCAGAGGTCATGATTAGCTGATATGCTTTCACCCGAATCGGCTCGGGCCTCTCCTTTCGGCTAAGGGCATCCGCCACCACGTTGGCCTTGCCCGGATGGTAATGGATCTCACAATCATAATCCTTTATAACCTCCAACCACCTCGTCTGTCTCATGTTTAGATCCTTTTGCTCGAAGAAGTACTTCAAGCTCTTGTGGTCAATCAAGATAGTGCACTTCGTACTGTGAAGAGAGTGCCTCCAAATCTTTAGTGCGAAGACCACGGCTGCTAGCTCCATGTCATGAGTAGGATAATTGACCTCATGAACCTTCAACTACCGGGACACATAGTATATACCCTTCCCTATCTGCATTAACACACACCCCAAACCCGAGTAGGAAGCATCAGAATAAACCACCTGATCTTCACTCCCATCGGGTAATGACAGAATAGGAGCTTGAGTCAATCTCGCCTTCAATTCTTCGAATGCCTTCTCTTGAGCTGACCCCATAAAAACTTCACATCTTTTTGGGTCAACTTAGTTAGTGGAGAAGCGATCTTGGAAAAGTCTTGAATGAATCTTCTATAGTAGCCCGCCAAACCCAAGAACTACGAATCTCGGATGGCGTCTTTGGTGACTTCCATTGCATAACCGCCTCCACTTTCGCCGAGTCCACCATAATCCTGTCGGGATTCACCACATGACCCAAGAAGTGAACCTCACGCAACCAAAATACGCACTTGGAGAATTTGGCGTACAGCTTCTCCTTTCTCAACATCTCCAGAACCTCCTGAATGTGACCGGTATGCTCAATCTCGCTCTTCGAATAAATCAGCATATCATCAATGAACACAATCACTGATTTATCCAGCATCGGCCGACACACCCGATTCATCAGATCCATAAAAGCAGCTGGCGCATTGGTCAAACCAAAGGACATGACGAGAAACTCATAGTGACCATAGCTCATGCGAAAAGCTGTTTTAGGGATATCCGACTCCTTCACTTTAAGCTGATGAAAACTAGATCGAAGGTCTATCCTTGAAAACCAACTGGCACCCTGAAGCTGATCGAAAAAATCATCTATTCTCGGTAAGGGGTAGGCGGTTCTTCACTGTCAAGTTATTTAGCTCACGGTAGTCAATACACATCCTCATACTACCGTCTTTCTTCTTCACAATCAAGACCGGAGCACCCCAAGGGGAGATACTCGGTTTGATGAACCCCTTATCAAGCAGCTCTTGCAACTGCTCCATCATTCTTTCTTCTCTGTCGGAACCAAACGGTACGGTGCCTTGGCAACAGGTTGGGCTCCCGGTATCAAATCAATCTGGAACTCGATCTCACGGTCAGGTGGCACTCCCGATAAGTCTTCTGGGAATACGTCTGGAAAGTCACACACAACGGGTACATCAGATAGTTGCGGTGTTGGCGTATCCTGATCCTTTATATAGGCCAAGTAGGCACTACATCCACGCCTCATACACTTTCCCGCCACCGCCATTGAAATTACCTTCGTAATCGTAGTCACCCGATCACATAGACCATCACCGAACTACCGTCAGGCGTTGTCAAACAAATCATCTTCTTACGGCACACAATGTTCGCCTCGAAGTCTGCTAACCAATCCATTCCAAGAACCAAATCTAAACCACCTAAGGTCATTACAAACGGTCTAACAGGAAACTTATGACCTTCTAGCTCCACATCATAGGCCTCCAACATCTTAGAGATTCTGGTAGATTTACCTATGCCAGTTTCTACATCAAAGGGCGCATCAACACATCTACTACTAATAGGCCGCTTAGCACATAAAGCAGCAGAGCTAAAACTTTTACTGGCACCCGAATCAAATAACATAGAAGCTAAAGTTTGGTTCACCAGAAACATACCGGACACAACATCAGGGTCCGTCCTAGCCTCCTCCTATGTCATCGTGAATGCCTTGGCACTTGCCCTTGGTCCTTCACCTCCTGTTTTCTTCGGCTCGGAACCCTCGGCCCTTGGCTTCTTACGATCCCTACTCATATGACCCTCTTCTCCACAGTTAAAGAACCGGGCCATACGACAATCCCTGGCCATGTGCCCCGCCTTCCCACATTTAAAGCACAAGTTTGACCCAATCCTACATTCCCCACTATGCTCTCTCCCACACCTACCACACTTCTTTGTACTCGCACCCAACGTGACCACACGGCAGTCATCCACCCTTGCCTTCTTTTTACCCGTCGAGGCATCACCCCGACCAAACCTCTTCCCATTCCAGTTTCTATCACTTCAACCCTTCCGACTACCTTCAGCCACCACCACCACACCCCTTTCGTCATATAACCTTCCTGCCAAATCCACCGCCAACCTAAACATGCTTGGTCGGGCGGCAATCATGTGCGTGCGAATGTCCGTTGGCAAGCCCTGAATATACCTCTTGATCTTCCAAGATAGAGGTGTCACCTGATCCGGCACCAGTCGTGTCATTTCATTAAATTTGGTGGCGTACTACTGGTGTGCCATCGTTCCCGCTTCCAGTTGCAAAAACTCTCTCTCAACCTTATCCATTTCCCGGTGAGGACAAAACTCCTCGATCACTAACTTCTTCAACTCCGACCATCTCATTCTCCCGATCGCTCGACTACCCTCGGCTTGGACTATATTGTCCCACCAGCACAGAGCCGAGTCTACAAATGAATAGGTAATGAACTTAACCTTCTGGTCCTCTCGACACTCGCTAATATCAAGTACAGTCTCCATTTCCCTCACCCACTGGTGAGCAGCAGCAGCAGTGCCGTTACCATCAAAAGTAGGGGGCTTGCATCTCATAAACACCCCGTAGTTATAGCCTCGTACCGTCTCCTGCATAGGCTCTGCTTCTTCTTCTTCTTCATCATCGTTATAAGACGGAACCATCTCAGTCTCTGGCTGTCTTCTTTCGCCCATAGGTCTACTCCTTTCCCTTCTCCCCCTTTCTCTAATTGCCTTTATCACTTCGGTCACCATAGACGGTAGGATCGTCTGCATGACTTGAAGCACTTCTTCCACAACTGCCTCCTTCACTGAGGCTCTCAGGTTAGCACTCTCATCTCCGCCCTCCAGATGAGGGGTTTCTGGTTCTTCATGAACCACCTTTTCGGCCCTAGGCCTTCCTCTCGTAACCCGTGGTTCAGCACCACCTCCGCCACCACGTGACGCTTTAGATGATCTACCACCGTCCATCCTCTAGCTCACACTGAAAGATTTAAACACTAATGTGGTCATTCAAGGAAACGGCTCAGTTTATGGCAAGTACAGCAAGTCCCTAATTACAGTGGCCAGTTGTGATTAGCCACTTACTTTACTTTTCATAGCCCAAGCATTACTTGTCCTGACTACATCAGTGTTTAAATCTACATACAACACATAACCACATACCATGCGCACATAAAACCAGTTATCCTTACGAAAATACCTAATGGCACGCAGCTACTCACATTGGCATCCTATTCCCTTCCATCCCATTCTCAGTTTAAGTTAAGGTTTATTTTGAAAATTTACCCATTTCACTTAAACTTTGGCTCTGATACCAACTTGCAAGACCCCGTTCACGGGATGCTTACAGCTGGTAAATCATCGCACATAAAACATATACTTTGCATTTAATCATTAATACACTGCAGTGGAAACATAAACAAATGGCATTTCATTTAATCATAAAAACTTTTGCTAAATAATGCATCGTTTGTCATTACAAAATTTCATTATTGTATTACATCACAAAAGCTTTAAATAAATGGATGCCATCCAAAAGAGCTGAGCAGCTGACTCGTGCCATCCTCAACAACCTTACCTACCAACTGGAAAATGCATAAAAGTCAGCGTTGCTGAGTGAGTTCTAGTTTTATAGCAAAACATACTTTTCTCTCATAAAACCATCCTTTCTCATAAAAACATATTATACTTTACATTCGTTATGATCATACATCGTACGTACATACAGATAATATCATTATTATTTTCGTCATTCTTTTGTTCATACTTTCATTCATTCATCATTTCATTCCTTACTTTCATCATCACCATGAACTTTACCCTTCATGCTCGTGATACTGTGCCTAAGCCAATAAAAGACCTTCATCGGTGGTGCCCAGCACCAAGTGGTCACAGTACCTAAGGTAAAGTCCATGTATACCATTATCATATGCTATGCCCTTCATGCTCATGATACTGGACCTAAGCCTATAAAAGACCTTCATCGGTGGTGCCTAGCACTAAGTGCTCATAGTACCTAAGACACGCACAATGGTTCATCCATATGGTCAATCACAAAGAAAGACCCCAATGTGCATCCTTTCGTGTAGCTAACTCGCACACCATTGAGCTAACACCTACAATGGGTGTGCACCTCCATATATTTGCTTGCAAGCCTTTCTTACATTCATTCATTCATTAATGCATGCATTCATCATCATGTTCCTTTTTCATTATCTTTCACTTTACGTTACATAATACTTCGTTCATTCATTATCATAACACATAAAGCCATAGGAAAGATAATCATACAACACCACAAGGAACATAAACATATCATTCATACATCATCATGCAGGGCATCATACATACATACATACATCATGCATAACCATGCAACATCATCATCATCATAAATATCAAGCACATAACATTACATGCCCATCATACCATTATGACCTCATAAGTCAACTTAGATAACCCCCAGGAACCTCCTAGGTCAAAGCCTACATTACTCCTTTTTCTCCCAAAAGTCAGAATCTTCTAAGTGTTCATCCGCATTTGCTATAGTCATCCGCATTTCTTACAGTTCATCCGCATTTGCCGTTCGCATTTGCCTAACTCATCCGCATTTGGTTTCCTTCATCCGTATTAACTCACTTTGCTCATCCGCATTCTATACTTAGTCAATGCTCATCCGCATTGACTCACTTCATCAGCATTGATTTACCTTGCTCATCCGCATTCCCCAGACTTAGGCAAATGCTTATCCGCATTTCCTTCACTTAGTCAATGTTCATCCGCATTGACTTCATCCGCATTGACTTCACCCGCATTGACTTACCTATTGGTTAATGTTCATCCGCATTAACCCTTTTCATCCATATTTACTTCCAAACACCTAGGCAGATTTAAAGACTTATCAAGTGGGTCTAAAACATCATAATCAATTTCCATGCACCATTCATCATGTTCTAAGCTTAAATCTTACCCTCTAAGCCTTAGAAACACAATCAGACATCATCAAGCATGAACATAGTCACCCATCACATCATAACATCATTATACACACATTCAGGCACACGAGGCCGAAACCCAGCTATATAAAAACATACATTCATGCATTTCCAGCCCCAAAATCAGTTAAAAACCAGTAAAAGAGGGGTCCTAGAACTCACCTTTGCAGCTCTTAAGTATGGCTTCCTCCAAACTCGTTTGCAAATTGAATTCAACCGCTTAGAACCCACTAAAAACATCATACCCGAAGACATACAAACACACATAAGCATAAACCCAAGTAGAAGACATATTAAGAACACCATAAAAGCATGAATTCTTACCTTGAATTCGAATTATTTCTAGTTCTTCCTTCAAAACCGAGAATTGCTGGTCTTTCCTTCTCTAAAACCCGAAAATCAGTGTGCATGTGACATATGGGCGGCCATACCACCTTTTACACCCACTTTTCAAACATTTTGTCCTTTTGGACACTTTTTACCCCTAGACTTGGGTTTTATTTCTTTTCCTTCTTTTCTTTCACTTTATTCATTCTTTTCTTTGACTTTAAAATAACCGGGTGTTACACAATGATAGCTTAGTAAATGATTACAACTATGCACAGAAGCTAATCAGATTTTAAAACAAATCGAGTGCACTTATAAAGAGAAAATAGAAATTTTAAAAAAACAACTAAGAGAAACCGATGTTGTTGCTTTTAATTAAGCCAATGATATAAAGTTCTATTTAAATTCCTGGGAAAAAACTAAGAAAGAAAAAGCAGTTTTAGAAGTCGAAGTCAACTCATTAAAACAAAAAGTGCAAAGTTGGACTAGTTCTTCTCACATAATTCAACACTTAGTGAAAGAACGAAATAACAAGGAGGGGTTGGGTAGCAAAGTTGTCCCACCACCACATGAGATCATGTTAAATGCTAAATATAGACTAGTAAATAACAATCCAATTAAGGATCATGTGATGTCCACTCCTCCAGTTAGTGATTCGGATTCCACGGGTAAAATAGTGAATTCTGTCACTAATCAGAAGGAGGCCACTTTGAAATCTAAAGGTAAGATGCCTATTGAATTTGAATGAACAATTTGAAAAGGTTAATGTATGGTCAGGTTCACCAATGTCTATTTCAGAAACCAACTGACTAAACCAGTTAACCACAAACATGTTAGTCATCAAAGTCAAACCAAAGGGCATGTTAAAGATGTTAAAGACGTCAAAACAATTAATTTTGTTAATAAAGGTGATACATCTAAACTAGAAGTGACTAAATCCAACCACACACTTGTCACTCCAGTAACATACTCAACCCCACATAAACAATTTCCTTAACATGTAGAAGGTAGATCATGCTATTGTTGTGGAAAGAGAGGACACATCTCTTCTAATTGTCCTTATTATCAGACCCCCGGACAACAAATTGAACTTTATGATACTAAACCAAGTTCTTCATAAAGGAGTTCTATTAGTCCACCAAAAAGAAGAAATAAGCCTAAAGTTAAAACTGTAAGCTAGTTGTTTGTTTATCATAAACAAGCCTTACAAAAAAACTGAGTTATGGAAACAAAAGTCAAGTCCAGTGTCTGATAATGAGAACAAGAAGAAGAACAATATGCCCTCACCCTTAAATGGACAGTGGGTTGAGTTTATGATGCATGATTTCTCTGGGTCACCCAAGCCAATTAAGGCTTGGGTCCCAAACTAAACTGATAATTTCCTCTAAATGTGCAGGGTGTTCATTACAGTGCTATCAGAAACACCTAGATTGTTGATAGTGGGGCGTCCAGGCACATGATAGGGAACCTGTCTTTCCTTTTAAATGTCAAACAATTAAACGGGTACATGTATCATTTGATCGAAATAAAGGAGGATACCTCACCGCTAAAGGCGAAGTGGGAAACCAGAGAGTAAAGTTTGATAAGGTCAACTACGTTCAACAATTACAGAATAACTTGCTTTTAGTATCCCAGATATGTGACAAAGGATTCAAACTTGTTTTTGACAACAAGAAGTGCTATGTATTGAAGAAGGATTACATTATCCCGGAGGATCAAATCCTAATGTCAGCTTCAAGATATAATGACTTATATGCTATGGATCTATTAAAGGCCTCCACAACCGATCATCAAGTTCAATGCTTCTTGTCAAAGGAATTGAGAGGGACTCGATCTCCTTGCATAGGAGAATGGGACACATAAATCCACAGAAGATGAATCATCTGATCTAGAATGATTTAGTGAATGGAGTAAACATCAAAAATTTTCAACTTCTGCATTTTTGTGTAGCATGTAAAAAGGTAAACAGACCAAGAAGTCTCACAAGGCAAAGAAAGTTAATTCCATTGAATTGTCTCTCAAACTTCTACACATGGATCTGTTTGGCCCTGTGAGTACCAAGAGCATCGCTGGTGATTTGTACTGCTATGTAGTAACTGATGACTACTCCAGATTCTCTTGGGTAATGTCTCTGAAATCCAAATCAGAGACATTTCAATCGTTCAACAACTGGTGACTACATTGGAATCTCTCTACAAGCTAAAAGTGTGACAGATTCACTCAGACAACATCACAGAATTCAAGAACCAGTGGATGGAGGCATTCTGTAAAGAGAAAAGAATTGTACACAGTTCACATCTTCCTACACTCCACAAATGAACGGAGTTGCAGAATGGAAGAATAGGAGATTGATAGAGACAACAAGAATGATGCTAGCAGACTCGAAACTACCTATCCAATTTTTGAATGAGGTAGTTGTCAATGCATGTTACACCCTCAATCGAGTCTTGGTGGTTAAACGTCCTGGTAAAACATGTTATGAGTTGCTCCAGCGACGTAAACCTAATCTGGAGTACCTCAAACCATTTGGAGCACCATGTACGCTGTTGAAGAAAACTCAGTCAGGGAAGTTCAATGAGAAGGCTAAAGAAGGGATTCTTCTAGGATACAATATACCGAATAAGAGAGTTTACAACAACTCAACAGGTCAAGTAGAAGTGTGGTGCAACGTTGATGTTCAGAGATACACCTCCCCTTACTGGAAAAGGACCCGTATTCTTCTTTGATTATGATGGATTCCTTAAGTCCTTCAACATCCCTCTCTCCCTTCATGATGATGTGTTATCAACCAAAATGATGTACGGTGTCTTAAACACACCGTCACTAGTCTCGACAACATCAGGTTCACAAGGTGAGTCTTCTAGTCCTTCAGGGGGAGCACTTGAGGTAAGTGATTCCTCCTCCGATGATGAAGACGTGGAGAATGATCACGTGGATCAGGAGGAACAGGTTTCTACTACTGAAAGTACTCAAGCATCAGATGTTGATGCCTCTGACACATTGAAACCTCGCACCCCAACGGCTACAGATACTGACCCAGGAATTCCAAACCTAGATCAGGAAGTAGTTTTTCCCACCACTCCCGGTTCATGGCTAAATGTATATCATTCGCTAGACAACGTCATAGGGGATGCACAATCGGGAGTAGAGACAAGAAATCAGCTATACTCAGCTCATTATGCCTCAGTCATGGAAAAAGGCTATCTTCATGACGGTGCTTATAGATATTTTGTGTCTCAATTTGAGCCAAAATATGTAACTGAAGCTTGAAATGATGAGGCATGGGTTAATGTCATGCAAGAAGAAATCCTTCAATTCAAGAAGCTGGGAGTATGGGCATTGGCAGATAGACCAAAAGGTGCTAAAGTAATAGGCACTAAATGGGTCTTGAAGTGCAAGAAATATGACCAAGGGGTCATAATCAAAAACAAGGCTCGTCTTGTCATTCATGGTTTTAGACAAGTCGAAGGAATTGATTACAATGAAGTGTTTGCATGTGTGGCTAGAATGGAAACAATCCGTATCTTCCTAGCCTATGCATCTTACATGAAGATCAAAGTTTATCAACTAGATGTCAAGAGTGCATTCCTACATGGTGAAATCTTGAGACAGTGTATGTCAGTCAACCTGAAGGATTTGAGGATCCTTATCTTTGGGACAGAGTTTACAAGCTTGAGAAGGCTCCCTACAGGCTCTATCAAGCCCCGAGAGCATGTTATAAGAAACTCTCAACTCATCTGGTGAAACACGGCTTTCGCAAAGGAGTTATTGACTGCACACTGTTCATCAAAGAAAAGGATGGCGATTACTGCTAGTATAGATTTATGTTGATGACATAATCTTCGGTTCCAAAAACGAAGAGTTATATAAAGAATTTGAATCAGTAGTGAAAGTAGAATTTAAGATGAGTGCAATGGGGGAGATGAACTTCTTCCTAGGATTACAAGTGGATCATACACCAAAGGAATCTTCCTGCATTAGACTAAATATGTAAGGGACATCCTTAGTCGGTTTGACATGGAGAATGCTTCAGCCGCTGGAACTCCAGTTGCCACGAACCACGATGTGGCACCTGACAAAACTGGTGATCTGGTTGATGCTACGATGTATAG
The DNA here is from genome assembly GCA_025506515.1 of Flaveria trinervia. Taxonomy (NCBI): domain Eukaryota; kingdom Viridiplantae; phylum Streptophyta; class Magnoliopsida; order Asterales; family Asteraceae; genus Flaveria; species Flaveria trinervia. The sequence continues at coordinate 57,781,596 of CM046445.1, read as the reverse complement.
AGGAATGATTGGATCCCTTATGTATCTCACAACGTCTTGTCCTCATATCATGTATGCGGCGTGTCTCTGTTCCAGATATCAGGCCAAACCAAAAGTCAACCATATCTTAGGTGTTAAATGGATTTTCCGTTATCTGAAGGGTACTCCAACAATCGGGTTGTGGTATCCTCATTACGATGATTTTGAGCTTACAGCGTATAGGGACTCGAATTATGGCGGATGCAAAATGAATTACAAGTTAACATCAGCAGGATGTCAGTTCTTTGGTAGACGGTTAGTCACCTGGCAGTATAAGAAGCAGACATCCATTGCACTGTCAACATGTGAAATTGAATATGTTGCAACTGTAAGTTGCTGTTCACAAATCATTTGGATTCAACAGCAAATGCACGACTACGGTTTGCAATTTTCTAACACTCCTATCTATGTCGGTAATTCTATTGCTATAGCCATAACAAAGAATCCAGTCCAACATCCTAAATCTAAACACATCGGTATTAAGTATCACTTTATATGAAACTATTTTGAAAAGCAGCTAATTGATGTGGTTAAAATAAATATGGATTTTCAACACGCCGACCTCTACACAAAAGCATTTGATAAACCGAGATTTTTATATTATTAGAGGTTAATGGTGTGAAAAAGAAAAGTGATGTGATTTCAAAGGAAGAAAATGCCTAGTCCGACATTTTTTATTATTTAGTTAATTTATTTTTATTTTATTTTATTTTCTTGTCTATAAAAATCCAAAAACACAAAAATCTTTTTGGTTTTAGAATTTTAAGGGGAGAATAGGTTAGATTAGTATTAAATTAGTTTATTTATTTAATTACTTAAAAAATGAGGCATGAGGACAACCTAGCTAAAAGGAAAGAAATCAAATCTCTGATACTGATTCAACATATATGGAAAATGATAGTACACACGGAACTGATTATTTGGGACTTCAAAAGAGTTTAACTGATTAAGATGCAAAATTTAAAGTTTAAGTTTAAAAAGTCTAAGCAAAATAAAAGAAAAAATTATAGTAAAACTAGTATGCTACCAAAGTAACGTAGAGAAAGTAGACCTAGAGGCTGCTAGTTCATTATATGATGTGTCGGTAGATTCAACACAATAGAAAAGTAGACCTCATTGGTGGTTTCAAATTCAAACTATGTTGTTCAACTTGTTGTGGGTTTCCATCTTATCCTTGGTTAACACAATCAACGCAATTCCAATAAGGGGTGAAGAGTAAAATAAACGCCACAAATGTGTGCGGACGACCATAAAAAATGAGCAAAGCACAAGGCAAAATGCAAAATGCAATGAAGCTAATAACATACGTTGTTGGTGCGATATGTGCAAAAAGAAAATAATGCTCGAACAAGAAGATAGGTTGTGTGCCTCTATGTTGTGCAATGTCACTGACCTGAGGATAAGCATAACCTAAATATTCTAGAATTCATTGTTGTTTGTGCCTCTCTGTTGTGTGATGGCACTGACCTGAGGCTTGGCATCTCTTTGAAAGCTCTTCGAGTAGTCTCTTCTTGAAATATACACGTAGACAACTCAAAAATCTCCTGAGAAATGTTGATTACCATATAAGCATGGGATCCACAAATGCTTGTTGAAATAATTAAACCTTAACTCACCACCAATGTGTGTCAAAAATCTGTGTATGGATTTAAGACGACATGTATACTGACAATCATCAGGAGCTGCAGTTCTTGAAAGTCAAAATCATTATGTGCATCTTGTAGCCCTAGTATGACTTCCTAAAATTGTTGTTGACTCTTAGTGAAAAAAAGTATCTAGCATTAAAATTATTTATTAAAATGTTCTGAATGACTTTGGTATACATGTATGATTCCATAATGAATTGTACCAGAAATGATAAATTTGAATTGAAGCTGTGCTACTCAGGAAGTAAAATCAGGTAGACGAATCTAATAGGTTTATAACCCATCTCCGTTCAGAAATACAAAAATATGTCTTGGTTTTTGTTTTTAAATTTCAAGTTATTTTACTTATTCATTTATTTTTAGTCATTTGGTAGGTAAAAGTTGGACTATGCATCTGAATTCATTCTGTGAATTACTCATTTAAAAGGGGTCACGTTTGAGGTGACCACTCATTTTTGTTAAGATTAAGAGGATCACGTCTGACGTGATCAATAGTTTTTCAAATTAAAAAGGTCATGTTTGAGATGATCAATGGTTATAATGTCTTATCTATAATTATCAAGTTAAGTGTTTGAAAGTGCATGAGTTAAAACTCACAAGTCTTAGCCATTCACATGATTGGATCATATGTATGATTCAATCGCACGATTGAACCATACTGATGGACCAAACGTACGTATGGACCATATGCTTGGGTCAATTCATGCGATTAGATCACAAGAATGAACCAATCACACCAATGAAGGAGACCGACTGAGTCAGTCGCACGACTGAAACCCACTCGCACGAATGGATGTGACCAACTGAGCTAGTCGCACGACTGAGCCCTAATCGCATAAATGAATCGTGCAAATAGGTCCAGTCACCCGATTGAAAATAAAATCAGTGTAAATAGGGTGAAAGTCGGTCGCACATTCTCACCACCCTTCAATCACTCCCAAATCGCACGACAGCAAACTTACTCTGCCAAAATTTTATTTAGTTGATTTCGCACTGAGATTGTGTTAATAACGTGTTCTCTCATCTTCTGCGGGTGATTAGTGATCGAAATCACACAGAATGCGCGGTGTAATCTACCTTAACAGACCCAATTTTACTAAAATCAAGAACTCTATAAACCTTTAAAATAGACCACCTAAATGTGCTTAATGGTTAAAATGAAGGACATACAATGATATTTAGGGTCCCTATGAATCTAAAGAGTATAAAAACAACGTTTATCATCAAGTTTTGACCTAGATTCAGGGTTAGAGTGTCGAACAGAGAGTTATGGGACTAGACACTCCGAATGAACTTCAATCGCATGATTGAGCTGGGCGAATGACTCATCGACGAATGAACAAGACGTATGAGCTCAATCACCCGATTGAACTCAACCACATGCTCAATCATCCGATTGAACTCAGCCGCAGGCTCAATCGCCCGATTGAACTCAGCCACATGCCTAGTCACCCGATTGAACTCAGCCGCATGCTCAATCGCATGATTGTACTCAGTCGTAGGGTTCAATCGCATGATTGAACTAGACTGATTTTAGAATAGTTTAATTATTAACAGTTTCTGTTATGGATAAATCTCATGTTTATGTGTCTTGTGTTACTAAAACATGGCAGATAGGTGGGTCATCAACACCAAGCACAACATTTGTGCTCACTTGGATGCCACCACGAGGAATGTTGCTGAGTTTGTTGGTATTATTTCATTTTTGAGGAGATCAAGTATCTACAGAGCTATATCTACTCCATGCACACCCTACCAGTCTATATAACAAGCCTTTTGGGAAGGTGCGTCCGTTGACAGATCTACTAAGCCCTACTGAATTTGGAGCACCATTTTTGGGCAAGACATTGAGGTTACTTCTGCAGACCTTCAATGGGTACTGGACCTGGGTGAGGATGCCGCGCACCCAACTAGGTTACATCCTCTGACCGTAAGGGGATGTTTTCAAGGATGAGGTACATTGGGATATCAACGCAGGTGTGCTTAACAAAAGCAACTTGTGTCCCCAGTTTAAGTACTTAGCGCATGTCATTCTCAGTGCATTGCTTCATGGAGGGGTGGATTTGATGATCTATCTGACCATATCCAGAATGCTTATGTGGCACTTGTGCTGAATCACCCCTTCATCTTCTCCACATGATCTTCACTTACCTGATGGAGAACCTTGACGCCAAGGTAAGAAGAGCTTCTACATGTATCCAAGGTTCTTGTAGATTATCATAGAGAGAAGTTCCCCCTACCGCCCAAGGAGAAAGACGATGTAGTGATGTTAGAGGTGATGGATGACACCACCCTTAGGAGGATGACGGTATACCAGGGCAAGCAAGTGAAGCCCCCAGTAAGGATTATTGGGCATCTAGCCCGGGAGGACTATGTGGCGCCTGTTCATAGAAGTGGCGTCACGATGACAGTGATTCTGATGTCGAGCCTATTGAGATACCCATTGATGACTCAGATGATGACGACGACCAAGGTGATGGTCAAGGCGGTGAGGCTCCAGGTGGATCCGAGCTGGCTTCAATCCACCCCAACTTTCAGATAGATGAGGAGGAAGAGTCGGACGAGGGGCCACTCGTGCGAACAGTGGGCAGCAAGGTAGTTGCCACTGAGAGGGCTTATGGCGGTTGGTGGACGCCAGGGTGAGGCAAGGGATGCTACTACTGCTACTGCTGATCCATCATACATCCGTAACCATCCCATCAGCCTAGGGGGAGCATCCTCCTCTAAGGGATTAAGGAAGAAGAGGATGGCTCAACCCTATAGGATGAAGAGCAAGAGAAGAAGGATTACCTTCATCACCACCACATCCACCACTTATACCATAACTACCACACCCCATACCACCACTATCACACCCCCTACCACCACTATCACACCTCCCACCATCACTACCACACCACCAACCACCACTACCACAGCTACCCCTTCACCATCCACCCTATTCCACCACCCATATTCACCACATCCACTACCACTACCACCACCCAAAGAACCGGGACTTCTACACATGTCCACTGTGCCATAGATCCACTCTACCCTCCATCAGGTGAACAGTTTGCCAACGTAACCAGATGGTGCTAAAGTTGTTAGCTGGTGATGAGCAAAGAGCTACATAGCTAAGCCAGCTTGTGGAGCTCAATGTTGCTCAAGCGCAACACATTATACAGTTACAGGAGCAGAATGCTCACTCGGTTAAAAGGATTGAGGAGCTGGCGGCCAAGACAAGAAGATAATACTGAGGCTAAAAGGATCAAAAGATGAGCCTCTAAGATCAGTGAAGGTGAGGATGATGATGATGATGATAAGGATGATGATGAACTGATGAAGATGAAGAGGGTTATGATGAAGGACTTAGGAAAGAAGAGAGGAAATGATGATGATAAGGTGATGTTTGCTGCATCAGCCTTTGCTCAGGTCATGAAAGACGCACTAGAGAGCTCAAGACAAGGAGCATCACTTCAGCCCCTGCTGTTGAAGACTAAAGGATCAGGATAAAGTAAGATTAAATGTTTGTATTTCGAAACCTTTTGTACATTGATTCAAATATTAACATTTAATGTAAGTAATGTTTATCTATGTTTATCTAATGTTTCAATGTTTTGGTGACTAATGATTGACGTGTTAAATGTTTAAAATAAGCATATCGAACATCACAGCAAGACGAGATATGTTCTTCCCCTGTAGCAAATCAAGTCTCATTCACCATGATTCTTGATTTACCAGGTATTTTCAAGCGGTTGGTGAGCTAGAAGAAAACACTCTGTTGGGATTTTAACATGTTTATCAAAGCTTCATACAACATGATTTATATGAAAACGCAGCGGAATAATATTTTGAAACATATTAAGATCTGATTATAAAACCCATTTTATAATAACCCCAAGCCATGGATCTTTATACATAATGCATACAAATGTAAAACAACAAAAAACAAGGAACTACAACCTTTGTAGCTACTTAACCCGAGCTTTAAGATGAGAAGGATGGTGATGATCTTGAAGGCTAGATTCCAACAAGCAATCCTCAAGAAGATGATACCCCAAGCACGTGCAAAACACCTCTCTTTGCTAGGATTGAACACCAAGTTGTAGTCTCTCTTCCTAGTGAGTTTTTCAGCCAAGAACCAAAACTTGAAGCTGAAAATCCTTCTTCTCTGTTCAAATCCGAAAATCTTGAAAGAGAGAGAGAGAGAGAGAGAGTTCTTTTGTGTAGGTTGAGTGTGTGTGTTAAAATGAATTGATTAGAAAGCAAATGCATGTGCTTGGAACAATAAAAAGCATTCCCAAGACATACATAAAGGGGCGGCCGAATGGCTCCCTTTTTTCTCACCAAAATTCAAATTAATCCCTTTTAAAGGAATACACTAGTAATCAACCCTTTTTATAAAATTGAACCACTTTAATTTTATAACACAATACATATGTTATTTGTCATTCTTTAACTAATTTAAACAATGAACAAATAATCCCTCATGAACAAATTAATACATATAATAATGTTCATCTACAAAAGCAATAATTTAGAAAATCCAATTTTCTAAATTGGTGTCACTTATTATTTGTATGATCTTATCAACAAATAATTTTCTTTCGGTGTTTGTTTGGCTTGTTATTGGGTATGACCCGACTTGGATCATATCACACTAGCCACATCAATTTAATATGAATCTTGGGCAGATCAAATCTTTTAATCTCCCACTTGCACAAGATTCATAGTAGATTGATGCAAGCAGCAAATAACGCCTAGCAACGGTTTGCTACCCCTAATGTATATGACTAAGTGCCATTCAATAACATCATCCTTTTCAAGTACCTTACTTGAATATGTTTTAGGTGAACTAATCATTTATCCTTTTGTTCAGATGTCATGTTAAATCCAAGAGACACAGAATTGTCATTCTCTGATGATTTAACTTTAATAGGCCTTAGACATCTAACTCTCAACGAATAAGAGGAACAAATCCCATCTTGACTACATACGTCTCTCACAATCACTTCGTATCATACCCGAACTCAGCCTTATGTACTGCCAATATTTCAGAACAGCAAAGAACTAAGTCAAAATACAATATTCGGTGAATATCAAGACCCAATATGTATCTCAGGTCTGAGGATACTATGATATTCGCCTTTACTCAATATTCTTATGACTATCACAAGGATTCCATGCAGAAATAATTGAGTGCGGGTCAGTCCAATATCTATATCCCATAGATATCAATGAACCTTGCTAGCAACCTCTTGCTCTATATTCATACCTTATGAATATCAACCAATCCAAGTTCATTATAGTCTTACATTCATATTGTTCCCACAAGTATGATCGACTACGAACGTTTAGAATAACTTATTTATTCACGGATTTAAACATGCTAAAATAGAAGAACAAATGAATATTATAACCATGTAATTAAGTCAAATAACATAAGTTCCAATATTCAAATATAAAGTACAACATTAAACCCAGTCACTAGAATATCTAAGTCCCATGGCACAAGCATGACCTTCATGCTTTGCCTTTTCAAGGAGTTTTGTGAGTGGATCCGCAATGTTTTTATCAGTGTGGACTTTGCGAATACATATCTTTCCCTTTTCAACTTCATCCCTTATGTAGTTGAATCTCCGTTCAATGTGCCGAGTCTTTTGATGAGCACGAGGTTCCTTGATTTGAGCAATCGCACCTTCGTTGTCACAAAAGATCTCTAGGGGATCCTGAATGGAAGGGACTACCCCTAGGTCGGCTATGAATTTCTTCAGCCATGCAGCTTCCTGTGCTGCCATTGAAGCGGCGACATATTCTGACTCTGTAGTGGACAACGCTACGACTTCTTGCTTTGAGCTTTTCCAAGAAACAGCTCCGCCATTTAGAATAAAGATGTACCCTGATTGAGATCGTGAATCATCTCGATCGGTTTGGAAACTCGCATCCGTGTAACCTTTTACTACGAGTTCCTCTTCACCAGACCCGTAGATCAAGAACATGTCCTTAGTCCTCCTTAGGTATTTCAGAATGTTCTTGACAGCCATCCAATGACTATCACCAGGATTTTGCTGGTATCTACTTGTCATGCTCAAAGCGCATGACACATCTGGTCTAGTGCATATCATTGCATACATGATGGATCCTATAGCAGATGCATATGGGATTGCCTTCATTCTATTTTGCTCCTCCTTCGAGCTTGGACATTGAGTCATACTCAATATTGTCCCTCTTTGAATAGGTACAGTACCTTTCTTAGAGTTTTCCATTTTGAACCTTTTCAAGATTTTGTCAATGTATGCACTTTGATTCAAACCTATCAGCCGCCTAGATCTATCCCTATAGATCTTTATTCCCAGAATATAGGTGGCCTCACCAAGATCCTTAATGGAAAAACAACTTCCAAGCCAGGTTTTTACACCTTCCAAAGTTGGAATGTCATTTCCAAATAGTAGTATGTCATCGACATACAATACTAAGAAGGTTATTGTGCTCCCACTAGCCTTCTTATACACACAAGCCTCATCAGCGTTTTTGATGAAGCCAAATTTCCTTACTTCATCATCAAAACGGTGATTCCAACTTCTCGATGCTTGTTTCAATCCATAGATTGATTTCTTTAACTTGCATACTTTGTTAGGATGTTTTGGATTGACAAAACCTTCAGGCTGAACCATATAGACATCTTCCTCAAGATATCCATTTAGGAATGCGGTTTTGACATCCATTTGCCAAATCTCATAATCATAATGAGCTGCTATGGCAAACAATATCCTTATAGACTTAAGCATTGCAACAGGTGAGAAGGTTTCATCAAAATCAACCCCTTGAGTTTGAGTGAAACCCTTTGCTACAAGTCTAGCTTTGTAAGTATCCAAGTTTCCATGCATATCGGTTTTCTTCTTGAAAACCCACTTACTTCCAACTACTTTGGAATTAGGAGGTGGTACAACAAGTTCCCAAACTTGATTGTCATACATGGATTGCATCTCAACGTTCATGGCCTCAAGCCATTTGTCACAATCCAAATTGGACACTGCATCATGATATGTGGTTGGTTCATCAGAGTCAACCACGTAGCATCCATCCATAAAAATCCATATCTTTCAGGTGGATTACTTGTTCTACCACTTCTGCGAACGTTTTGTGTGTATTGATCAACCGCTTGATCATCCTCAACATCCTCATGTTGAGTGCTAGTTTCAACCAAACGTGTATTAGGCTGTGGTTCTTGTTCCTCCTCAAGATCCACTGTTCTACTACTAGCTCCTTCCATAAGGAACTTGGCTTCTAAGAACTCACCCTTTCTGGAAACAAACACCTTTTGTTCCAGTGGATCATAGAAATAATATCCCATAGAATCTCTAGGATATCCAACAAGATACACTTGGTGGATCGGACTTCTAATTTGTTTGGGGTGGGAGTCTTAACATAAGCCTCACAACCCCAAACCCTTAAGTATGATAGGGATGGAACTCTTCCATGCCATATCTCAAAAGGTGTCCTTTCCACCTTCTTGGTTGGGGCCATATTCAGAATACGAGCCGCGGAGAGCAAAGCGAAACCCCAAAATGATAGAGGCAATGTGCTTCTAGCCATCATAGATCGGACCATATCCAATAAGGTTCGATTCCTCCTCTCAGACACACCATTATGTTGTGGTGTTCCAGGTGGAGTGAGTTGTGAGACAATCCCACAACTCCTAATATGATCTTGAAAAACATCACTTAGGTATTCACCACCCCTATCGGTGCGGAGAACTTTAATTGATTTGTTGAGTTGATTTTCTACTTCATTCTTGAAGATTTTGAACATTTCAAAAGCTTCATCTTTGTGTCTTAATAAATACACGTACCCATAGCGACTATAATCGTCGGTAAAGGTAATGAAGTATCTTTCACCATTCCTAGTCATTGGCTTAAAAGGACCACATACATCCGAATGTATGATACCTAATAAATCTTTTGCCCTTTCGTTAGTTCCACTAAAGGGTGCCTTAGTCATTTTTCCTTGTAAACAAGATTCACATACATCAAATGAATCACATTCATTTGTTTTTAAAAGACCATTCTTTTGAAGTGTTTGTATGCGTTTTTGTTTATATGACCAAGACGACAATGCCAAAGGTAGGTATCACTCAAATCCAATTTAAGTTTTTTGGTGGTTGCTTGGTATATTGAGCTATCATATGTTGCGTTTTCATGAACCAATTCATAAATACCATTACAAGGTATAGCTTTAAAATAAAATACATGATTTAAAGAAACATGAATATCATTGTCAACAAACTTGAAATCATAATCATATTGTCTTAAACGGGAAACAGAAATTATGTTCCTAGTCAAACTAGGAGCATATAATACATTACTTAAAATAACTTCCAAACCATTTGGAAGTTTCAAAATGTAGTCTCCTTGGGCTTCCACATGAACCTTTGCACCATTGCCCATGAAGAGACTTATTTCCCCTTTCTCATAATGCTCATTTCTTTTGAACCCCTGCAACAAATTGCAAATGTGAGTTCCACATCCGGTATCTAATACCCATGTGTTAGAAGAAATAACATTTAATTCTATATGTATCATGTATATTATACCTGAGGTTTGCCCCGCATCCCTCTTTTCTCTCAACTCTTTGAGATAGACTGGACAATTTCTCATCCAATGCCCTATCTCACCACATTTGAAGCATGGGTCGTTCACAGCAACCTTTTGCTTCTTCTCCTTGGTTTTGGAGGTTCCGCCCTAACAACCATCTTCCCCTTTCCCAAACGTGCCCCCTTTCCTTTGGCAACAGTTGCCTTGGGAGGGGGTAGAGACCTTCTCCTTCTCCCACCTTCATTAATGGTGAGAACGGGTAAAACCCTTTTACCCATTCCCGCCTCAGCTGATTTGAGCATCGAATGAAGTTCATTTATGCTCTTGTCCCATCCGTTCATGTTGTAATTCATGACGAATGCCTCAACCTTTTAGTTAGGCCATTAAGGATCAAATCCGTGGCCAACTCCTTTGAGACGGACAGTTCAGCCTTTGAAGGCGGTCGATGTGGCTTTTCATCTTAAGAACATAAGATGAAACTGATTGGGATTCCTCCATCCGACATGCATGAAGCGCTCGAACCGTTTCGAAGCGCTCCACTCTAGCTTGTTGCTGGAACGTTTCCGCAGCTGAGTGATCATGTCATAGGCTCCATGGAGCTCATACTCCTTTTGGAGTTCGGGTGTCATACTTGCCAACATTAGACAAGAGACCTGGATGGAGTCCTCCACATATTTAACCCAATCATTATAGGCTTCCACATCCTCCTCGTTAGGTTCATCGGGGATGGGATCATCAAGGATATAGGCCCGCTTTTCTTGCTTGAGAACAATTCTCAAGTTGCGGTACCAATCCATGAAATTGTTAGGTGTTAGACGATCCCTTTGAAGAATCGCCCTTAGGGATTGGTTGTTCTGGTTTGGTACATCATTATTAGCGTTGTTGTTGTCGGCCATCTACAAGATGTTACAAAGTTCTATTTTAGTAATCGTTGATAATTATATTTCATTTATTAATACCCTTTATGTCTCATAGACTATTAAAAAAAATTTTAGAATCCAACGTTATATTTAAATATTGGTTAGGTGACCTTTATCCCATTATTCAAATAAAACAGGTAGTCATAAATGACAATTGCAACCTATTGCAACTTCTAGTGGTATGGGATCGTTTAAACATCATATGTTTATCACGGCATGTTTATCCCATCAACACCTTTTATAAAACTATTTTAGGTGATCCATTCAATATATTTTACAAATCAAGTCGTCCTACTTACACACACGTGTGAGTTTACTATATAAGTGGTTAGGTGACCTTTATCCCACAAACATGGTATTCTCACCTCAAATTACAAGTTCCCTCAAAGTGGTTAGGTGACCTTTATCCCACTAAGAGTTTGCAAGTAACCTAAGTGTTGTGAAAAAGGATGGTGTTTAACTTGTTTTCAAAAGGGATATACGATTTCACAATTCTTGTTAAGAAAAGTCTATGTACCATATGATTGTATGCATTCAACCATATGGTACCCTATTGGTTCTTATGAATAAAACCTTTTATTTTGCAAACCATTATTCCTTTTGTAGAACCATTGAATTTTGCTTAATGATTTGAGAACCAATTACTGTTTATAGTTTGTTTTAGTTGATGGTTTGTTAATCACATCCAAATATTCAAAACAACATCATCATATGCATTCAACCAAACATTAAACAAAACATTCAAATATGCATAACAAAGCATACAAAGTTGAGCACACTTGTTTAGCCAAAACAAGTGTGTCAAATGGTCTTGTCCTAAGGGTTAAGAACATGACACATGGTTGACCCAAAAAGGACTCCCACTTGAATCCATAACTTCAAGCATCCTCTTTGTCCATCTTTTCTTCAAGTCTTGATCTTGAGCTTCCTTACAAGATATGTATCCTAATACATTTTACTAGTAAAGATAAACTCCTAATCTATTTATTACAAACCATGTGAATAAATAAATTACAAGACTAGACTTGAAACAAAATTAAATTATTACATGCCCAAATGAATACAACATGACGATCAATCATACAATCCAAGTGGTCTAGGCTTTGTTATGCATAAACAACAACAATATATCCAAACATACATAAGAAGTCGATTTTTGGCAGCCCCTTAAAACCCATGTTTTTGGCCAACATAAACCAAGAACAAATGGGTTTAGTCCAAGCAAACAATAATCTTATAAACTAGAGTTTTAAAGATCCTAATATGCATAATATAGCATCTTTAAAACATCAAAAGGGGCACCAAAATAGCCCCTTAAACCCACGGTTTGGGCTGTCCAAAAGAAAGCAAAGTGTAATACATGTATGCATATGTATAAGTGGCTCTTGATGCCATTGTTGGGATTTTAACATGTTTATCAAAGCTTCATACAACATGATTTATATGAAAACGCAGCGGAATAATATTTTGAAACATATTAAGATCTGATTATAAAACCCATTTTATATAACAACCCCAGCCATGGATCTTTATACATATGCATACAAATGTAAAACAACAAAAAACAAGGAACTACAACCTTTGTAGCTACTTACCCGAGCTTTAAGATGAGAAGGATGGTGATGATCTTGAAGGCTAGATTCCACAAGCAATCCTCAAGAAGATGATACCCCAAGCACGTGCAAAACCCTCTCTTTGCTAGGATTGAACACCAAGTTGTAGTCTCTCTTCCTAGTGAAGTTTTTCAGCCAAGAACCAAAACTGAAGCTGAAAATCCTTCTTCTCTTGTTCAAATCCGAAAATCTTGAAAGAGAGAGAGAGAGAGAGAGTTTCTTGTGTAGGTTGAGTGTGTGTGTTAAAATGAATTGATTAGAAAGCTAATGCATGTGCTTGGAACAATAAAAGCATTCCCAAGACATACATAAAGGGGCGGCCGAATGGCTCCCTTTTTTCTCACCAAAATTCAAATTAATCCTTTTAAAGGAATACACTAGTAATCAACCCTTTTTATAAAATTGAACCACTTTAATTTTATAACACAATACATATGTTATTTGTCATTCTTTAACTAATTTAAACAATGAACAATAATCCCTCATGAACAAATTAATACATATAATAATGTTCATCTACAAAAGCAATAATTTAGAAAATCCAATTTTCTAAATTGGCATCACTTATTATTTGTATGATCTTATCAACAAATAAATTTTCTTTCGGTGTTTGTTTGGCTTGTTATTGGGTATGACCCGACTTGGATCATATCACACTAGCCACATCAATTTAATATGAATCTTGGGCAGATCAAATCTTTTAATTCCCCAAGAAGAAGAAATCATTCACGATCTGACTGACGAGCAACTCACTGAAATGTTCAGATTGAATCCAGACGAGCTTGTCAAAGATGCTTCTACAGTTGATGTGACAAGTGACGATGAGCTTAAAGATGTTGTCGAAATAGAGATTGAGGATGTCATGACGGTGCACTATCCAGAGTACAGTTACCCAGAGGGAATGCGATCCCCGACTTGGGTGACACTCTCGGTAGTGCTACATTTGACAAACTGGATGAGATGGAGAAAGAAACAGATAAGAATGAAAGCCAAGCCCAAACCTCGGACGCTGATGTTGATATAAAGAAGGCTGAATGGACAGCTTGTTTTGTGAGATATGAGCCCACGCACAGCTCAAAAGCAAAATGCCTCCACAAGCTCTACAAGGTCAAGAAACATCTAAAGGTGTCTGGCATGATCATTGCGCGGGCGAATTTTGAGGATCTTACTGTTTATGCTATAACAAGGGAGAAGGGAATAGAGTACTTTAGATGTCCACATGATCGAAAGACTCTCCCAGGTTTTGATCTCAACCAACTGGCACAATTTAATCTACTATATGTTGATCCTAGAAAGATGTCTGGTTGGTTTGAGGCTCTCTAAAGAAGGAATACCACATCGGATGGGTAAACTTTAGACCTCAACAACCAAAGCGGTACATTCGTATGTCTGAAGTGGATCCCATATCTGGAAAGCCTAAAGTCGTGCTAAAGTGGAGTCCCCCATGCACAATGTCCAAGATTCCCTTACGGGAAATGCCACAGGACTTCACTCCCCACTTCAAATGGTGGTATTATGATTGGAGAACAGGCGAAGCAGACATACTTCTAAATAAAGAAGAAAAAATGGAAACTATCCGGGTATTCGACCCAATGTGGCTTACAAACTTGTGTGTAGAAGATGTCTACACATTGTACAAGTGGCCACTATTCTATGACGCACAAGATATTGTACAAGCTCTCTAGTTCCAAAATGTTATACGACTCTGCTTTGCATTTGAAATACATGCTGGAGTTACTAGAGAGGAGAAGTACAAGAGATTTGAGGAGCATATGAAGAGTGTCAGACGTTAATATAAACTAGGTCCAAGGGGGAGTTTGTTGATGACATATGTACCTAGTATATGAGCTTAAGGTAAATGTCTGTCATGTCTTACACATATGTAATGAATGAGTTGAATGAGATACAATATGTGATTGATGTTATAATGTTTAATGTTTCATTCTTTATTGTGTGATAAAGTATATTGAACTAACTATATAGGTTTCAGGTTATTGTGCATAGTTGTTAGTCAATAATGACAGAGAAATATGTTCAAACTTAGTCGTATGAGTCTTCATGCGAATAGCCCATGCTAATGGACCATACGCATGAATACTTCATGCTAATGGACCAGTCGCACGACTGAACCAGGAGACTAGATCAGTCACACGATTGAGACATAAGATTGACTCAATCGCACGACTGAACCTTCAGTCCTGCGTATGGATCTATCGCATGATTCAGTCGCACGACTGAACCATGCTAATGGTTCAGTCCTACGATTGGAAAACCGTAACCTATAAATACCACTTAATTTTTGGAAAAACAAAACAATTGAAGAGAATTCAAAACACTTGAACACATACTCGTACCCTAGCCGACTAGAGACTCTGAAAAGTACACGGTCCTTTGATTGGTTATTGCTTGATTTTGATGATGATCCTTGATTGAAAGGGGTTATGTTTGGTAAGTACACGGTCCTAACAATTTGTTTGGTTATTGCTTTGATTTTGATGATGATCCTTGATTGAAAGGGGTTACACCATCCTTTGATTTTGATTGTGATATTTGAGTAACCTTCTCAAAATGATCAAAGAAGGTGTCATCAGTATTGTCTTTCTTTTCTGTCAAATCCACCTTTTTGTGAGGTGTTTTGAGTTGATAAAGTGGTTTTTCTTTCTTCTTCAAAGGTTTACCATGAGAAGATAGTTTCTTTTTTGGTTTTGGTAGCTTTTGTTTTGGCTACTACTTCATTGGCTTTGAATCTTCTAGACTATCCCTTAATTGAGAGTCTGATTTAGTTTTCTCAGATTGTTGCTTCTTTGTGCTCTTTGTTTTGTTCTTTTTATTGAAATAACATTCGTGAGTGGAATGGTCATTTTTGTTACAAATTGCACAATATTTTTTTAGATAACAAGCAGAAGTCATGTGATTATTCATATTGCAAATAGAGCAATAGCTGCTGAAGTAATAATCTTCAGTGTTATGATTTTTCATGTCACACCATTTACAATACTTTTCTTCTTTCTCATTTTCATGCACAATCACCTTCATTTCTTTTTATGTTCTTTCAATTTTCTCTCAAGCTTTGGAGTTGATGAATCCTTGCCATTCGCTAACATGATATCAAAGGGTGATTGTTTGGCAGCAAATGACTTTTATTACTTATGATTCACAATCTTTTGTTGATTGGGTTTCTTGATGATTGTTGCATTTTGCTTCCGCTGATCTTCCACTAATTCAACAGATTTCTTTTTCAGAAGATCTACTACGGAAGTACAATGAATAGCATATTCCTTCTTCTTCCTGAAATCTACGACTGATGATTGATCAATATTTTTCTTCTTTCTTTCTACAGAAGATTTTTATTTCTTCCGTAGATGTGAACTTCACACCATCTTCAGTTGATAATTTTTGTTGTTTGTTAAGTTCATGAATCCCCACATTCAGTTGAGCTATCCTCTTGTAGATTGTTTTCAACATGTTTCTTTGCTTAGGAGGATAAGGCATTTTGGTTTCTTCAAGAACTTTGGGAATGATTGGTTCAAATGCAATATTCTTGCCAACATCCATTCCATTCACACTTTTCTCAACATGTTCATCAGAATCATCCAAGTCATCACATTAATCATAGTCAAATTATGAGTCATTTTGTTTGACTTGTTCTGATTCAGAAGACTCGGTTTCACTCAACTCAGAATCATTTTTATTTACCGGTTGATTAGATTTGGTTTCCAAATTGGTGTGTAGCACAAAATGATATGACAAACAATTTGTCATTTTTTCAAGTAAAGTTGTGTAATTATCATTCAGAGGGGGTACAACAACATTGTATCCCAACCATACATGTTCTTTGATTCAATATAAGAATTTAATAATTTCTTATATTGCTAAGTTCATAGTTAAACTTTCGAAGTTTTACTTCAGTTAATGCATGATCAGTCATGGACTTTGTTAAGGAAGTGGTTAGATGCTCAACTTCGGCTTTTAAACTGTAATTTTCAGAAACAAGTTTAGATAAATCTTTTTGTAAGAAGTTAATTTTGATTTAATATAGTTTATACTCTCGTACATGAGATTCAATTAAAATCATTATTTCTTTTACTTCGTTAGCCAGTTGTTGAGTGTGGACTCTATATCTTTCAACTTCCTCAACACATATTGATGAACATAATCTTTCACTTACCACTCTAGCCATAGGTGAGACTTTGTTTTCCAAGTTGGCCATAAAATCATGATTCTCTTCCAATACGTCCTTCTCATGCATGCTCCAGTCACATGTTCCATCTTGTAGATTTATCAATCTAGATTCTTTTGAACTACTATTCCTTTTTGATGTGTTTGTGGCTGGTGGGGATAAGTTAATTAGTTGAGGTTGTTTGAAAAATCTTTGAGATTCTGTTGGTTGATAAGATTGATGTTGACAAGACTAATGTTGCTAATCTCATCTCATGTCAGGAGTTGATTGTTGATTACACTCTCGTGAAAAGTGTACATAGAGATTGAACTTGAAACATCTCAATTTTGACTTATAACCAATTTTGGTTGTTTTACTTGTTGCAGCCAAGTTTTTGTTTCTTCTCAGGTACTGCTTGGCTCTATACATAATCATTGCTATTTGCCACTAAAGATCCATCTCCTGTACTACATTGGGATGAAGTTCTTCTAGTTCTTGTTGGAAGATGTTAGCAATTGTTAAAGTGAAACCTTAATAAGCTTAAAAGCTTGAGCAAAAAGATGCAATAGCTACTTTTTGTTCTTTAGAGTCCAGAATCACAGTGATGGGCTCTACTTGATTGTTGTTTGGTGAAGACTTTGCTGATGATCTAGATGCATCTTTTCTTTCATCATGTCTACCCTTTTTTTTCCAGATTTACCTTGAGAGGATGTCTTCAAAGGCTTTGAGGTAGAAAAACTAACTTCTTCCTCATGTTCACTCAAAATACATGAGTTGTCATTATCACTATTAGAAAAAAGGCACTTACAACACTTTTTGTTTCTTTAAAACGATAAGGAGTGACATGTGTTCTTACACTCTTTTTTCTTCACTTTTCAACCATTTCAAGAGCTTCATCTTTAGCCACTAATGTATCAAAGCTAGTGGTTTTGAGATCAAGGGTATTCTTGAACATGGACACAGTTTGCTTCCAACTTTCAAGCAAAGTGTGGAGCTTCTTTTTGTTTAACTACTCATTGGTATACTTTAACTCCAAGTTATTCATCTCGAATACCAATTGCATAAATGTAAGGCCCTGTTCCCGGGACACATACAGTTGGATTCCCATAGCACCCAAAAGATATAATTATATTTAACTTTCATAAAACGTTGTAGCGGAAACATCAAACAACATTACATTTCATCATAAAAACCTTTATGACAGGATAAATCCGTTGCCAATCACAAATATTTGTTTCATTACATTACAAAATCTTTAAACAAGGAATGCCATCGAAAATACGGTAAGTAGCCGCCCCGTGCCATCCTCAGCAACATACCTGCCAACTGGAAACACATCAAAGTCAGTGTTGCTAAGTGAGTTCTCAGTTTATAATAAAACATACTTTTCTTTCGTAAAACCATTCTTTACTTTCTTTCAAAATCATACTACACTTTACATTCGTTCGTGATCATACATCATACGTACACATAGATAATATCGTTATTATCTTCATCAATATGTTTGTTAACTTTTGCTCATTCAACGTACTTCATTATTTTTCACTTCTCTCTCTAGATCCGGTCAGACTTTACCCTCTTCGTGGCACTCAGCCACAATTACTGAGGTCGAATGACAAAGATCCCATTTAGTACATTATTATGATAATTCATTAACGTCCGTTTCATACGTTCAACTTTCCATCATTATCTTTCTTATTCATCAACTCACGCCATACTCCCGACTCATGTCCGAAGACTAGTACTGTGCAGGGATCTATACACAAACTTCCGACTCTTGTCCGAAGACTGACACAGCACCGGAGTATGTGATTCATTTCTCTTTCATCTCATCTCAGTCTCACGCACTACTCCCGCCTCACGTCTGAAGACTGATACTGTGTCGGGGTCTGAACACAAACCCCCGACTCATGTTCGAAGACTGACACAGTACCGGACTACGCGATCCTCCTCTCATTCATCCAGATCCTGTCTCATGCAACACCCCGGACTCATGTCTGAAGACTGATACTGTGCCGAGGCTTGTAACCAAACCCCCGACTCATGTCCAAAGACTGACACAGTATCGGAGTACGCAATAAGGACCTCTTTCGAGTCTGTTGCGACCAGAGTCGCTCACCTCATACGTATGCTTGCACGCCTTTCATTCGTTCATTCATTCATCAATGCATGAATTCATTCATCACGTTCCTCTTTTCATTATCTTTCACTTTACCTTACATAATAGTTTCATTACATTCATTAATGTTTAACTCTAAGCCATGGAAAGATAAACATACATAGTAATAAGGAACATAAAACATACAACATCAAACACACAGGGCAACATCGCACACCCATAACATACATCATGCATAGCATACAACATGCACAAGGACACGACATCATTATCACACGAATCACGCGCATCACATCACATAACCATAAGCCATCGCATATCATCATGCATCACATCATCATCATCATTAGATCATCATCATACGTCATCTTATACCGTCCATGCCCATCACGCCATTGAGGAAATCCATCTCGACCATCACCTCTCAAAGACCCTTAAAACTCCTGGGCGCATAAATCCTATTCGAGCGCACAAACACTTAGGTGTATGGAGCTCCAGCCGCATGACCTCCATGTGTATGAACGCTCTAGTCGCATGATCTCCATGCATATGAACTCTCCAGTCGCATGACTTCAGGCGTATGAGAACTATTCAGGCGCATCACCTCGTGGGCACATGGGAACACTTAGTCGTATGCATTCTAGGCGCATGACCTCCAATCGCAAGCTTTCATGCATATGGGCCTTAATCGCATGACATCCGGGCGTATGGACTCCAGTCGCATGACCTTCATGCGAATGGCCCTCAGTCGCACACCCTTTTTGCGAATGGACCTCAATCGCATGACTCACAGGCGTATGGGCTCCCGTCGCATGAACTTCATCCGCATTTCCTTCAGTCGCATACCCCTCATGCGTATGACCCTCAGTCACACGAGTGAACCTCAATCGCACCTCTTTCGTGCGTATGGCCTCCAGTCAAATGCCATTCGGTCGCATGGACCTCCGGTCACGTAGCCCTAGCTGTGCACAAAATGTAGTTCATCCCGAACTGCAGTCGCACCTTTCAGCCTCCAAACTCTTCCAAAACTCATTTGAGCTCAAATCAACCCTTTTAAACCTTAGGGAACATACTACGACATTATTCAAGCATAGCCAAGCCCGAAATCAAGCCCCAAATGAATCATACACATACATAAACAGGTATTCACCCAAAAACTCAAAAAATAATTTTCAGATGTGTTCCAGCCCTAAAATCATTCAAAAACATGCAAAAGAGGGGTCCTAGAACTCACCTTAATGATCTCGTCCAGTAGAGCTTTGATTTGACCCGCTACACATTGATTTTCATGCTCGGATCAACCCGAACCAAGCTTTTCTCCTCTTTTTCTCCCTTTCTCTCTTCTTGGCTGAAAATTGGTAAGAATGGGGTATCTCCCCCTTTTTATACTCCCATTCATCAAAATTTCTCTCGTTGGCGAGTTTGATCCCTCGACTTTGGACTTTATTTCTTTTTCTTCTTTCGTCGGCTTCAAAGAAAATTTCTGGGCGTTACAGGTCCACCCCCCTTATCTCATCTCTTTTCCAGCCTCTCACCTGAAATCCAATCGCTCTACGTCGTTTATCAACCCACAACTTCTGGTCTGTCTTTGGCTACTTCCATCAGGGCTTTGATCCTTTCGAGCTTCTCAGTCGTAGCCTTAGTCACCTCAATATTTCCCATATGTCATTTAGTGCTCGGCCTTCACTTGTAGAAAAGTAAGGCATATACTCAAGTACTCCATCATGTCATGCTTCATACCTTGTCACCAGTAATCTTTACTCGTGTCTTGATACATCCGACGATTGAGATATTAGTATATCCACATACCTTACATTGGCCAAGTAGGCGATATGTCCACGCCTTATGGATTGCTAACCCATTCACTTTATGGTGTCCACCTATCCACCCAAGTCTGTCCTGAACGGTCTAGCAGGAACAAACGCTTTCTCAATTCTATCCTACAATCCTCTAAGGCATTTTGGTAACCTAGTGGATTCATTAATAGCAATATCTACATCGAAGGGCTCATCGATGTTCTTTCTCCTAACATGCCACTTACAACAGAAAGTAGTAGTAACGATACTACTAATAGCATCGCATTCAAATCATAGATGCACGAATTTTAAATTACCAGAAATGTACCTGAAGTCAAGTCGAAGTCCGCTCTAGCCTCCTATTGGTCATGGCAAAAGCTCTAGCCTTCACCCTCTGTTCCCTTTCCTCGCAACGGAGCTTCCTACTTTCGACTTCTTACAATCCTTGCTCGGGTGTCCAGTCTCGCCACAGTCATAGCACTTAGCCATGCAGCAATCCCTCACCCTGTGGCCTTCCTTCCCACACTGGAAACAGACGTTCAGTCCCCACTTGCATTCCCCCTCATGGCCTCTACCACACTTTATGCATACTTCTCCTTTTCTTTCTATTCTCTTCCAATCATCATCCCTGGACGTCGTACCTTCATTGACAATTCCACCATCATTGTCTCACCTTCCTTTCCTTTCTTAACATAGGCTCGCTCCTCCCCTTCGTTTGTCATCGCCATCGCCCCCGTTCATCATACAACCTTTCCGCCAGGTCAACTGTCGATCTAAACTTGCTCGGTCGGGGAGCGATCATGTGCCTACGGATGTCCGCCGGAAAGCCCTAAATATACCTCTTGATCTTTCGTGAAAAACATGTCACCTGATCCGGCACCAGACGTGCCATCTCGTTGAAATTCTTGGTGTACTGATGATGTGTCAGGGTTCCCGCCTCCAGTTGCAGGAACTCCCTCTCAACCTTGTCCATCTCTCGGTGAGGACAGAACTCTTCAATAACCAACTTCTTCAGCTCCGACCATCTCATTCTCCTAATAGCCCTGCTACCCTCGGCTTGGACTATATTGTCCCACTAGCACAGAGCAGAGTCCATAAAAAAATAGGCAGCAAACTTTACTTTTTGATCCTCCCGGCACTCGCTGATATTCAATACACCTTCCATCTCTCGCACCCATCAGTGAGCAATAGCAGCAGTGTCATTTGCATCAAAAGTTGGGGTCTTGTATCATTGAAACGCCCCAGAGTTACAGCCTCGTGCTGCCTCTGGCGCAGGCTCTTCCACTTCTTCTCTTCGTCATCGAAGAAAACCGTTTCAGTCTCGGGTCGTCTCCTTTCGCCCGAAGGTCTACCCCTTTTCTGTCTCTCCCCATCTCTAACAACCTTTATCACTTCTGTCCTTACAGACGGTAGAATCGTCTGCATGGCCTGATGCACTTCCTCTGCAACCGCCTCTCTCATCGAGGCTCACAGATTAGCACTCCCATCAGCGCCCTCCGGATGAGGGTTCTCGGTTTCCTCATGAACCACTCTTTCAACCCTAGACCTTCCGCTTGTGACCCGTGGTTCAGCAGCGCGCCCACCGCCACCTCCACCTCGTGAAGCTTTCGAAGATCTACCACCGGCCATCTTCTAACACACTGAAAGATTCAAACACCAACATGGTCAATCAAGGGAAAAACTCAGTTTATGTCAAGTATAGTAAGTCCTTAATTACAGTGGCTAGGTGTTATTAGCCACTTACTTTACTTTTCATACCCCAAGCATTACCTGTCCTGACTATATCAGTATCTAAATCTATTAGCAACACATAAACCACATAACATGCGCACGTAATACTGGTTAACTTTACAAAAATACCTGATGGCATGCAGCTACTCAGATTGGCATCCCTTCCCTTTCCGTCCCATTCTCAATTTAAGATTAGGTTTTTGAAAATATTTACCCAATTCACTTAAACTTTGGCTCTGATACAACTTGTAAGGCCCCGTTCTCGGGACGCATACAGTTGGATTCTCATTGCACACAAAAGATATAATTACATTTAACTTTCATATAACGTTGCAGCGGAAACATTAAACAACATTACATTTCATCATAAAAACCTTTACAACAGGATAAATCATTGCCCAATCACAAAATATTTGTTTCATTACATTACAAAAGCTTTAAACAAGGAATACCATCCAAAATACGCTGAGTTGCCGCCCCGTGCCATCCTCAGCAACATACATGCCTATTGGAAACACATCAAAGTCAGTGTTGCCGAGTGAGTTCTAGTTTTATAATAAAATATACTTGTCTTTCGAAAACCGTTCTTTACTTTCTTTCAAAATCATACTACAGTTTATATTCATCCGTGATCATACATCATACGTACACATAGATAATATCTTTATTATCTTCATCAATATATTTGTTAACTTTCGCTCATTCAACGTACTTCATTATCTTTCACTTCTCTCTCTAGATGCAGTCAGACTTTACCCTCTTCGTGGCACTCAGCCACGATTACTAAGGTCGAATGACAAAGATCCCATTTAGTACATTATTATGATAATTCATTAACCTTCATTTCATACGTTCGTTCTTTCCATCATTATCTTTCTCATTCATCAACTCCATGTCCGAAGACTGGTACTATGTCGGGATCTATCCACAAACCCCCGACTCATGTCCGAAGACTGACACAGCACCGGAGTACGCGATTCGTTTCTCTTTCATCTCTTCTTAGTCTCACGCACTACTCCCGACTCATGTCCGAAGACTGATACTGTACCGAGGTCTGAACACAAACCCCCGACTCATGTCTGAAGACTAACACAGTACCGGAGTACACGATCCTCCTCTCATTCATCCGGATCCTATCTCATGCAACACCCCTGGTTCATGTCCGAAGACTGATACTGTGTTGGGGCCTATAACCAAACCCCTGACTCATGTCCGAAGACTGACAGAGTACCGGAGTACGCGACAAGGACCTCTTTCGAGTCTGTTGCAACACAGAGTCGCTCACCTCATACATATGCTTGCAAGCCTTTCATTCGTTCATTCATTAATTAATGCATGCATTCATTCATCACGTTCCTCTTTTCATTATCTTTCACTTTACATTACATAATACTTTCATTACATTCATTAACATTCAACACAAGCCATAGAAAGATAGAGGACTTAGAGAAAACTATTTTATTTCTAAAACATGAGCATACAAACTTTAGGACTCAGATCAAGGATCTCATAACTAAGCTGATTGAGTGCCAGGCTGAGCTTGTGATCAACAAAGCCAAGGCTGACAAGTGTGTTCTTGAAGAAGAGACCTTCAAGAACATGATACTCTAATCACTACACAACAAAGTATGTTATCAAAACAAGCAGGGACTGGGATCAAATGAGATAGCTCCTACACACACAATCTTGTGTGTAAGATCACCTAGGTGTGGAACTTATGAAGATGAGTTGCATCTCATAGATCCATTGAGTGAAGAGGATGATGAAGTGATAGTGAAGATTCCTTTGAGAAGAGTGGAGAGGAGGATTCTAAGAAGGGCTACTATCCTTCTAAAGAGAAGAAGAAGACTGTGATGACCAAGTCAATGAGGAAGAACTTGATCAGAAAGAGCCATAATCATCATTAGAGTTCAAGGGCAGCAAGAGATCTTCAATTCAGACCTTGAACTTCTATGAAGGACTGGATTTAGTCAATATGCCACTTGTCAATCCAAGCTAATCAAGACAAACTAACAAGCTGGCTCAAAGAATCAAGACCCAAAAACTACAGAGTTTAGCTTTAGAAGAAGACTATGGCAATCAGGCAACGTCATCAGTCAATTGGATGTTGAGGCAGATCCTAAGATTAATTTCATAGGGGATACCTTTACTGAAGGCCCAGTGACAGAACCTAAGAGCCCTGTCTTATCACCAACAACTACTGCAGAGATCAATTCCCTTCTTGAGACACTTGCTGGTGAAGGTGCTTCTCAACCTCTCTCTTACCAGAACTCAGAACCCACATCAAGCAATGAAGGCAACAACTCTCCCACCCTAAGTCATAAAGGTCTGTGCGTGATAAAGGGGAATGAATGATGACATCTGAAGAGATTAAGGAGGAGGAGAGACAGAAAAAAGGAAGCTAAGTGGAGAAAGTTCCTCTTCTAAGTCTGCAAGACTCATGGAGTCTACTATTAGGGCTGCCCCCAGACCAGATACTCAGAATGATAAGATAAGGGCAGTTAGGATAAACTACCAGCAGACAAGGAACTATGACATAGACAATGTCATTTCTCTCCCCTTGGAGGAACTGAATGAACTGGTTGACTTGGAAAGGTCAAAGGAGATGAAAGAGGCAGATGATGTAGAGCTACTAGTACAAATCAATGAAGAAAGAAGAAAGAAAAGATTGTACAAGCATGTGCCTACTTTTTCCCCAGTTCAAGAAAGTCCTGCATATGAGGATGTGGTTCAACAAGAACCTCAGGTAGATAAAGAAGAAGATAGGATCAAGATGATCAACTACCTGAGTGCCACAGGCCTCTATCAGTAGAAGCACTTCTTCCCATATCCTATGACTATGTTGAGTTTGAGTATCTCAGAAAACTTGAACTTGAGATAGTCAAGGAAAGAAAGACAACCAAAAAAAAGCTAAGGGAAGAATCTGCTAAGTCAAGAGCCATCATCCAGACGAGTATGAAGAAGTCTGCAAACGGCAGAGGATGATGAGCTTGTTGATGTTGTATGGATTCTCCAGAAGAAGACTTGGCCCCATGTCTCTATCCACTATGGATGAGCATATCAAGGTGATCAAGAAGAAGATAAGGACTGGAGAGCTGATTGACTTACACTCCCTTCCAAGTCAAGCTCCACCTAAAGTGGAGGTTAAGGATGAACAACCAGAGACTACAAAACCTGGACCTCCTGCTGAATCTTAGCAAGCTTCATCCTCTGATCCACAATAGGTTCAACCTCCCTCTCCTTCCGAACCTGTGAGAGAGGAAGACCCAACTGAGAAAGACAATGAAAATCAATCAGGTGATGTAGGCTAGTCTTCTCAGTTAAAATTTATAAGGAGAAAGAAAAGGATGGCTTCAAAGCCAAAGCCAAAGAAGAAGAAGACTGCATCCTTTTCTGAACCCCAGGACGAGTCAGAACATCTTGTGGATGTGCAACCAGAGGATGCTCCATCATCTCCTATTCCAATAGATCCTTTGGCATCAAAAAGACCCATCTTGTCATGGACATACACTACAAATCCAGAAAGGTGGCATGTCATTAGAGATCATGGCATTGAGAATGTCTACACATGGAAAGACATGTTCAATCTGCCTTTGCATGATCTCTTTGACATGAGATGACACTTTAATAGTTTGAAGGATCCTGATCATCTCATGAAGAAAGGGTTGGTCTTTATCCTGACTGTTGATATTTGAAGTCTTAAAGGTGTTTTGGTAGCATTAGCCTAGGGGGAGTTTGTAGAGATTATATGATGAGGCTGAAGGAACCAAACACTCAAAGTCTTTATGCATGCATGCTGCACAAGTACTGAAGAAGAATGCTTCAGAAGTTTCACACAAGCAACAGAAATATTCTAAGTGTGAAATCTTCCAAAGCCAAGACCAATATCTTTCAAAGCCAAAGATGAAGTCTTGCGAAGCTTCAGAAACAAAGTCTTCGAAAGCTCAACTCTTGAAGACAGATTTCTTCCAAAGACTTTTAACAACATGCTTTATCTGATGTACTTTATGATAAAGCTGGACCCTTTTCGATGCGACTCTGTAAAGTCACCAACTTACATGAGTTGGTGAAAAGGTCCATGCTTTTGGTAACTATACATTGAGGACTTGAGTTTATAACTTTTGACTTCATGTACTTTATCCTTTTTGTAATAGATAAGGATGTGAGATATGGCATGTCATAGTCATAAAGTCAAAAAAAGGCAATTTGCTTTTTTGACTTTACAATTGATTTTGTGTTATGTCTAGTCAATTATATCCGGCTGGCTTTCATAGTATGGCTGGCTGTAGGATGTAGTATAAGTATATCAAGTTCTTGTAACTTTAT
This sequence comes from Flaveria trinervia, assembly GCA_025506515.1. Taxonomy (NCBI): domain Eukaryota; kingdom Viridiplantae; phylum Streptophyta; class Magnoliopsida; order Asterales; family Asteraceae; genus Flaveria; species Flaveria trinervia. The sequence goes on along the minus strand of CM046445.1, from coordinate 57,754,692 downwards.
TTTATGCTTTGTAATACTAGTAATAGAATATCGAGAAATCATATACTGCAACCTTGAAAACCATCTCCTTGTGTATCTTGCCCTTATGTTGTCTTTTAATTACATTTGTTCTCAGTGTCTTTACTTGTGGTTAATCCAGTCCACTGTTTGATTAAGTTAACTTACTCTCCTCTTTGTGTTGTTATGTTGTAAGTGACCACCCTTTAATGGTCCTGCGCATAGATCGATTGAGTTCAAGGTAGGTGATAGAGTCATGCCGAAAGTTTCACCTTAGAAGGGTATCATTTGGTTTAGAAAGTCGCGCAAGTTGAGCCCGAGGTACATAGGGCCTTTCCGAATCATTGCTTGTGTAGGAGAGGTGGCTTATAGGTTAAAGTTTCCCAATGAGTTAAGCGGGATTCATCTAGTATTCCATTCATCTCATCTACGAAAGTGCTTAGCAGACAAGGATATGGTGGTGCCACTCGAGGATGTGGAGGTCGATGAATGGTTGAATTATGTGTAACAACCAGTGGCCATCATTGACATGAAAGAGAAAAGGCTAAGGAATAAAGTGGTTCCCTTGGTGCGAGTATAGTGGAAACATAGAAGGGGATCAGAGTCTACGTGGGAGACTGAAGAAGAGATAAGGCAACATTACCCACAACTATATGAGGAATAACAGGTTTTGGGTACGAAACTTATATAAGGGGGTGGGATTTGTAACACCCTAAAATTAATAAAAATAAGTGAAGAGAAAAAAGAGATGATAAATAAAGAAAAGTAATAAAACCTAAATTGGAGGATTAATTATATACAAGGGGCAAAGTTTATTATTATGTTGTTCAAAAAGGTGGCATGGCCGCCCACCCCTTGTATCATCACCTTTTTGCATATGGTTTCTAGAGAGAGAAAGCGAAGAATTCTCGGGTTTTAGAGAGAGTAAGAATAGAAGTGCATATTTGAGGTTAGTCTTTAGTGTTTTGGGTTGTTCTTGTCTGATTTACAGCCTTGGTTATGTGCTTATTTGCTTGGTGTGTTCATTTGTGTGTTTTTGGTGGATTCTTAGGTGTAGAACTCATAAGCTCTCGGGTTTGAAGAAGTCCTACTCGAAGTTGCAAGAGGTGAGTTCTAGATCCTCTTTTATAAATCTTTTAACTTGTTTTGGGGCTGGAAATGTATGCTTTAACATTTTTAAAAGTTGTTGGGTGTGTACTTATATGTGTGTATGTGTGCCCATGTGGATGGGAGTTTGATATTTGTAGATTTTTTTATATTCATGTTTTATGCTTGTTTTGATGCCTGGTATATTATAAATAGGCTTAGAACATGTTATAATGATGATTTGGGGATTGAATATGATGTAATTAGAAGGTAGTTGGCCATGCGCTAAAGTCCCCATGCGCCAAAGTTCATGCACCCAAACAGTACCCATGCGCCTATATTTATCCCAAAATACCAAAGTGTTCCCATGCACCTAACTACCCATATGCCTAAGTGCCCATGCGCCTTCATAGTGCCCACGCACCGAGAATTTTGCCCAGACGACTAAGTGTTAGGCTGTGTGCCTGTATAGTGCTTATGCACCCAAAACCTGCCCATGTACCTTTGTATTCCCATGCGGCTAAGTAACCATGCACCCGCATAGTGGTCATGCACCTACATAGTGCCCATGCACCTAAAGCCTTAGAAAAATATTCTAAAATTTTGGAAAGATGGATTTTAAGGCTATGACTTGTGATGTTTCTAGTATGATGTATGAGATATTATATGGTGTTGTTATGCATGTTTATGGACTTTTTTCTTATTTTCCTTATTACGTATTATTTATGTGGCTTTACGTGTGTGATTATATTAATGAATGTAAAGTATTATGTAATGAAAGCGGAATTTAGTGATAACGAAAAGTGGAACATAAAGAATGAATGAAAAGTCAAGCAAGAAAAATGTAAGGGGGTTCACACGTAATGAAGGGTGTTAGCTCAACTATGTGCGGTTTAGCTAACCAAGAAGGATAAACACATGGGTCTAATCCTTCTGATTGACCAAATGTACAGGACCATTGTCACTTGCCTCTAGGTACTAGAGTCAGCTTCGTTCACAATGTTTGGGGTGTATTTATAAACCTCATGCCCAGTAACCAACTTTTTGCACAATGTTTTGTAGGGTTTGTTGTTCATAAAACCAAAGTTTAACCTCTTAAAATTTCAAAAAACGCAGCGGAAATATGTTAAGAAACATGATTATATAACTGAAATTTCATGTTCTTATGGTGACAATATATATGTTAAAACAAACCCAAAATCAAAGGATCATTATATCTGAATGAGCAAGCTATGAAACATATGTAAATGTACATAAAATCACAGCTACTTGAGCTGTGAATAACTACCTTTCAACAAGCTTAAAGTCGACCAAGAAAGGGATGTAGGATGCTTAAAATTTGGCCATGGCTCCAAGGAAAGACCCTCAAGCTTGTATACCCCAAGCTAATATGCAAACACCTCTTCTTGTCAGGGAGATGAACACCAAAGTGACTCCAAATCCTCTCAAAACTTGCTGGAAAAACCGAGAACCTTGAGAGAGAGAAGGGAGCTCCAAAATTCGGTTTGCATGTGTGTGTTAGATGAGATGGTTGAGTGTTGGACTAGTTCTTAAAGTTCTTTTGTTTACAAGAAAATAAAACCCTCTCATTGGAGAGGGTGGGGCAGCCGAATTTTTGTCTCAAGCCAAAGTTCCCCCCAAAATTTTAATCAAGCAATTTTATAAATTAGTCCCTTGTAAGTTTGTACAATTAAGTTTTAAATGTATAACTTATACACTCTTTTATACTTAATGTTATCTAACTAACTTAAATAACACTAAGTAATATTCTTGAACAAAATATCCTAATAAGTTGTTCCATCTCATATGCAACTTATTTAGAAAACCCATTTTCTAAATTTGGTGTTATTATTTAATTGCATGATCATATCATCAATTGAATAATTGTTGGTGATTGCAAAGCTTGTTATTGGGTATAACCCGACTTGGATCATGACATACTAACCGCATCAATGTTCTATGTGTCTTGGGCATATAGAATCCAACAATATCCCACTTGCACGAGATTCATAGAAGATTGATACAAGCAGTAAATACCGCCTAACAACGGTTTACTACCCTTAATATGCATGACTTATAGCCGTTCAATAACATCATACCATTCAAGTATCCTACTTGATATGATTTAGGTGAATTAATCATCTATCCTTCTGTTACAGATGTCATGTCAAATCCAAGGACACAGAGTGATCATTCCTTGTTGATTTAACTTATCCAGGCCTTAGACATCTAACTCTCATGAATAAGAGGAAAAAAATCCCATCTTGACTACATACGTTTCTCACAATCACCTTGTGTCACATCTGAACATAGTCTCATGTATTGTCCATTATTTCAGAACAACGGATAACCAGATCAAGGTATGACACTTAGTGAATATCAAAACCCAATATGTATCTCGGTCTGAGGATACCAAATGATATTCGCCTTTACTCAAATTTACTTATGATCAATCAATAAGATTCCATGTAGTAAAATTGAGATGCGGGTTTAGTCGAATATTGTATCTCACAATATTCATGAACCTTGGTAGCAACCCATTGCTTTATATTCATCCTTATGAATATCAACCAATCCAAGTTCATAATAATCTTACCCTCACACTTGTTCCCACAAGTCTGAACAACTATGGACATTAAGAGTAAACAATTTACTCATGGATTAAACATGCTAATTTGAATATTAATTAACATTATAATAAAATAATTTTATTTAAATAATAAAAGGTTCCAAATATCCAAATACAAAATTACAGATCAAATCCAATCACTAGAATATCGAAGTCCCATGGCACAAGTATGACCTTCATGCTTTGCCTTTTCAAGGAGCTTCGTGAGAGGATCTGAAATGTTTTGATCCGTGTGAACTTTGCAAATACATATCTTTCCTTTTTCAACTTCATCTTGTATGTAGTTGAATCTCCACTCAATGTGCCTAGTCTTTTGATGAGCACAAGGTTCCTTCATCTGGGCAATCACACCCTCGTTATCCCAAAAGATCACTAGGGGGTCCTAAATGGAAGGGACAACCCCTAGATCGGCAATGAATTTCTTCAACCGTGCAGCTTCTTGAGCTGCCAATGAGGCGGCGACGTATTCTGATTGTGTAGTTGATAGAGCACCACATCCTGTTTGGAGCTCTTCCAAGAGACCACTCCTCCATTCAGAATGAAAATATATCTCGATTGTGACCGTGAATCATCACGATCGTTTGGAAACTCGCATCCATGTAACCTTTTACAACGAGTTCCTCATCACCAGATCCATATAATTAGAAACATATCTTTTGTCCTCCTTAGGTACTTAAGTATGTTCTTAATAGCCATCCAATGACTGTTTCCAGGATTTTGCTGGTATCGGCTTGTCATGCTTAAGGCGCATGACATATCCGGTCAAGTGCATATCATTGCATACATGATGGATCCAATAGCAGATCCGTATGGGATTTCCTGCATTTTATCTTGCTCATCCTTTGAGCTAGGACATTGATTCGTACTCAATATCATTCCTCTTTGAATAGGTACCGTACCTTTCTTAGAGTTCTCCATCTTGAACCTTTTCAAGATTTTATCAATGTATGCCCTTTGATTTAAACCAATCAACCGCCTTGATCTATCCCTATAGATCTTTATTCCCATATATGCGGCCTCACCAAGATCCTTGATGGAAAAACAACTTCCAAGCCAGGTTTTTACACCTTCCATTTTGGAATGTCATTTCCAAATAGTAGTATGTCATCAACATACAATACTAGGAAAGTGATGATGCTCCCACAAGCTTTCTTATATACACAAGCTTCGTCAGCGTTCTTGATGAATCCGAATTTAATTATTTCTTCATCAAAACGGCGATTCCAACTTCTCGATGCTTGTTTCAATCCATAGATTGATTTCTTTAACTTGCATACTTTATCAGATGTTTTGGATCGACAAAACCTTCAGGCTGAACCATATAGACATCTTCCTCAAGATATCCATTTAGGAAAGCGGTTTTGACATCCATTTGCCAAATCACATATCATATGAGCAGCTATGGCAAACAATATCCTTATAGACTTTAGCATCACAACAGATAAGAAGGTTTCATCATAATCAACCCCTTGAGTTTGAGTGAAACCCTTTTCTACAAGTCTAGCCTTATAAGTATCCAAGTTTCCATGCATATCGGTTTTTTCTTGAAAACCGACTTGCTTTCAACTACTTTGGAGTTAAGAGGTAGTATAACCAAGTCCCATACTTGATTGTCATGCATGGATTGCATCTCAACGCTCATGGCCTCGAGCCATTTGTCACAATCCGAATTAGACACTGCATCATGGTATGTGGTTGGTTCATCTGAATCTACCACATAGCATCCATCCATGAAAAATCCGTATCTTTCAGGTGGATTACTAGTTCTATCACTTCTACGAGCGTTTTGTGTGTATTGATCAACCACTTGATCATCTTCAACATCCTCATGTTGAGTGCTAGTTTCAACCAAACATGCATCAGGTTGTGGTTCTTGATCCTCCTCAAGATCCACTGTTCTACTGCTAGTTCCTTCCATAAGCAACTTTGCTTCTAAGAACTCACCCTTTCTGGCAACAAACACCTTTTGTTCCGGTGGATCATAGAAATAATATCCCATAGAATCTCTAGGATATCCAATAAAGATGCACTTGGTGGATCGGACTTGCAACTTGTTTGGGGTGGGAGTCTTAACATAAGCCTCACAACCCCAGACCCTTAAATATGATAGGGATGGAACTTTTCCATGCCATATTTCGGAGGGTGTCCTTTCCACCTTTTTGGTTGGGGCCATATTTAGAATACGGGCCGCGGAGAGCAAAGCGAAACCCCAAAATGATAGAGGTAATGTGCTTCTAGCCATCATAGATCAGACCATATCCAATAAGGTTCGATTCCTCCTCTCACACACACCATTATTTTGTGGTGTTCCAGGTGTAGTGAGTTGTGAGAAAATCGCACAACTCCTAAGATGATCTTGAAAAGCATCACTTAGGTATTGACTTCCTCTATCGGTGCGGAGAACTTTAATCGACTTGTTGAGTTGATTTTGTACTTCATTTTGAAAGATCTTGAACATTTCAAAACCTTCATCTTTGTGTCTTAATAGGTACACATACCCATAGCGACTATAATCGTCGGTAAAAGTAATGAAGTATCTTTCACCATTCCTTGTCATTGACTTAAAAGGACCACATACATCCGAATGTATGATTCCTAATAAATCTTTTGCCCTTTCAGTAGTCCCGCTAAAGGGTGCCTTAGTCATTTTACCTTGTAAACAAGACTCACACATATCAAATGAATCACATTCACTTGTTTTTAAAAGACCATTCTTTTGTAGTGTTTGAATTCTTTTCTTGTTTATATGACCAAGACGACAATGCCAAAGATAGGTATCACTCAAATCCAACTTGAGTTTCTTGGTGCTAGTTTGGTACAATGAACTATTTAAAGTATTTTCATGAACCATTTCATAAATACCATTAATGGGAATAGCTTTAAAGTAGAGCATGTCACTTAAAGAAACATGATTATCTTTTTCATCAAATGATAATACATATCCAAATTGTTTTAATAGGGATACGGAAATAATATTCCTAGTCAAACTAGGAGCATACAAAACATTCTTCAAAATTACTTCCAAACCATTTGGAAGTTTCAAGATGTAGTCTCCACGGGCTTCAACTTGAACTTTAGCCCCATTGCCCATGTAGAGGCTAACATCCCCTTTGTTGAAGTTACTACTTCTTTTGAACCCCTGCAACAAATTGCAAATGTGAGTTCCACATCCGGTATCTAATACCCATGTGTTAGAGGATGTCATGTTTAAATCAATATGGATCATGTATATTGTACCTGAGGTTTGCCCAGCATCCCTCTTTGCTTTCAACTCTTGGATATGGACAGGACAATTTCTTGCCCAATGTCCAATCTCCCCACACTTGAAGCACGGGTCATTAGTAGCAACCTTTTGCTTCTTCTCCTGTTGTTTGGTTGGCACCCTTGCCACCCCTTTCCCTTTTCCCCATATGGGTCCCTTGCCCTTGGCAACCTTTGCCTTGGGTGTGGGATGAGGCCTTTTCTTGTTCCCACCTTCATTGATGGTGAGAACGGGTAAAACCCTTTTACCCATGGCTGCCTTGGCCGTTTTGAGCATTGAGTGAAGCTCACCAATGCTTTTGTCCCAAGCATTCATGTTATAGTTCAACACGAATGTCTCGAACTTCTTGGTAAGGCCATTGAGGATCAAATCCGTGGCCAATTCCTTCGAGATAGGACAATTAAGTCTTTCGAGGCGGTCAATATGGCTTTTCATCTTAACTACATAAGATGAAACCGATTGGTTATCGTCCATACGACATGCATGGAGTGCTCGTACCGTTTCGAAGCGCTAAACCCTCGCTTGTTGTTGGAACGTTTCCTTCAGCTGGGTTATCATGTCTTAAGCTCCGTGATGTTCATACTCCTTTTGGAGATCCAGAGTCATGCTCGCCAGCATGAGACAAGACACTTGGACAGAGTCCTCAGTGTACTTAAGCCAATCGTTATAGGCCTCCTCATCATCCTCAGAAGGTTGGCTTGAGAACGATTCTCAAGTTTCGATACCAATCAATGAAATTGTTATGATTTAGACGTTCCTTTTGGAGAATCGCTCGTAATGATTGGGCGGACGCGGATGAATTTTCATTGTTATCATGGTTATTGGAGGCCATCTACAAAATTTTAACAAAGATCAATTTTAGTATTTTCGATATTGTTATTTTAATAACAAATACATTTTATGGCCATTTTATATTAAAATCTAGAATCCAACATTACATTTAAATGTGGTTAGGTGACCTTTATCCCACGATTTAAATTAATAAGGTGGTCAACGATTGACGTTGCAACCATTTGCAACTTCTAGAGGTATGGGATCGACTTTAAACATCATATGTAAAGTCGGCATGTTAATCCCATCAGCACCATTTGAAAACCATATTGTAGGTGATCCATTTAACATGGTTTGCAAATCAAGTTACCCTACTTGCACACACATGTGAGTTTACCAACATAAGTGGTTAGGTGACCTTTATCCCACAATGTGGTATCCCCACCTTAAGTCACAAGTTCCCTCTAAATGGTTAGGTGACCTTTATCCCATTAAGAGTTTCCAAATGACTCAAGTGTTGTGCAAAAGGACAGTGTTAAACTTGTTGGTAAAGAATTTAAAGTTTTTATTAATTCTAGACTTTGAAAACCCTATGTACCTTGTAATTTCATGCTTACAAATACTTGGTACTCTATGGTTCTTTTAATAAAACCCATTTTATTATGAAATCATTAATCCTTTGAATAACCTTTTATTACCTTTTAATGATTAAGAACCATTTAATAAGTTTGTTAAGATCATAGAAGGTTTGTTAAAGCAAATATCACATACATGCCATCAAGCACAATGATATAAATAAAACAACATAGCATATGTGCATAACCTAGCATCTAAAGTGGTCCACACTTGTTTGCCATCACAAGTGTGGTCCAAATGCATTCCTAAGGGTTATAACAAAACACATAGAAAGCTTCCAAAAGCCTTCCACTTGCAACCGCATCCATAAAGCTCCATGTTTCTATTGTGTTTCTCCTTTTGTGCTTCCAATGCATATGTCTTCATATTACAAGATATAAAGTCCTAATACAAGATATCTAGTGAAATGAAAATGCACCTAATCTATTTATTACAATCCAATAATAAATAAATTACATTTTAAACAAAGCACAAATAGATAAATATACAACCCCATTGAATAAACAAATACAACCATTGCAATCATCCAAACAACACAAGGCCAAGGCTAGGTTATGGACCAATATAAACATTCATCATATCATCCAAAATAACAATCAATCCATCTAAAACCCACGAAATTTCAGCCAACATAAACTGAAATTTCGGGTTTTAAACATTGTCCAAACAACATACATATCAACATACATATCTTTCAAATTTTAATCACAAGCATGTGTAATATAACATTGCAAGTTTCGGGATTCAACTAAAGGAATATTGCAGCCCTTAAAAGGGTTATAAAGTCCCATAAAAACAATTTTAAAGGACAAGAACAAGCAAGCTATCCACATAACCGGCTCTTGATGCCATTGTAGGGTTTGTTGTTCATAAAACCAAAGTTTAACCTCTTAAACTTTCAAAAAAACGCAGCGGAAATATGTTAAGAAACATGATTATATAACTGAAATTTCATGTTCTTATGGTGACAATATATATGTTAAACCAAACCCAAAATTAAGGATCATTATATGTGAATGAGCAAGCTATGAAACATATGTAAATGTACATAAAATCATAGCTACGTTGAGCTATGAATAACTACCTTTCAACCAGCTTAAAGTCGACCAAGAAAGGGATGTAGGATGCTTAAAATTCGGCCAAGGCTCCAAGGAAAGGACCCCTCAAGCTTGTATACCCCAAGCTAATATGCAAACCCCTCTTCTTGTTAGGGAGATGAACACCAAAGTGACTCCAAATCCTCTCAAAACATGCTGGAAAAACCGAGAACCTTGAGAGAGATAAGGGAGCTCCAAAATTCGGTTTGCATGTGTGTGTTAGATGAGATGGTTGAGTGTTGGACTAGTTCTTAAAGTTCTTTTGTTTTCAAGAAAGTAAAACCCTCTCATTGGAGAGGGTGGGGCGGCCGAATTTTTGTCTCAAGACAAAGTTCCCCCTAAAATTTTAATCAAGCAATTTTATAAATTAGTCCCTTGTAAGTTTGTACAATTAACTTTTAATTGTATAACTTATACAATATTTTATTACTTAATGTTATCTAACTAACTTAAATAACACTAAGTAATATTCTTGAACAAAATATCCTAATAAGTTGTTCCATCTCATATGCAACTTATTTAGAAAACCTATTTTCTAAATTTGGTGTTATTATTTAATTGCATGATCATATCATCAATTGAATAATTGTCGGTGATTGCAAAGCTTGTTATTGGGTATAACCCGACTTGGATCATGACATAATAACCGCGCCAATGTTCTATGTGTCTTGGGCATATAGAATCCAACATGTTTGGGGCATAGCACATGACATTGGTCTAGATAAAACTGAAATATAATAATGAACGAATGAAGCGTACGATGTGTATGAAAAAGAATGATGAAGGTAGATAATAATGAATATTATCTATGTCTATGTATGATATATGATCACGAATGAAAGTAAAGAAAGGTTTTTCTATCAAAAGTAAAGTATTTTCTTTAAAATACTAGAACTCATTCAATAACGCTGACTTTTATGCATTTTCCAATTGGCAGGTAATGGTTACTGAGGATGGCACAAGGTGAAGATACTTGGCAAGTTTTGGATGGCATTCATTTTATATTATAATGATGTTTTTTGTGTTGTTATGCAATCAAAAAATATTTTGTAATGATTAACAATTTTGTATTATTGGCAAAAGTGGTTATTAATATATGAAATTGTTTTATTTAAATATTTCCACTATGTTGTTTAAATAATGTTTACGTATTTTTATGCTTGACGTGCAATGATTATTCGACTGTAAGTGTTTAGAAATTGGGGCCTTACATAATACCACATACATAGAGTGAGCTATCAAATGGTTTTTCCATTATAACATAAAAATTGCTCATTTTAAATTGATTTCTCCTAAAATACTAAGAAAGTAATGCAATAATCCTCTCTTTTCTTTTCTTGTTCTCTTCTTCTTCTTTTTTTATATAATAGCTTATGCTACACTAATGTAACAATAATACAATTGTTATTAACATACTTACAACTAAAAAACATAAGCTACATAAGTAACAAAATCATGATTTTAATGCAAGAATTAAAAGGAAAAAGAATATTTGGCTAATTAGGTTATGAATGATGGTAAAACAATAAACGCGAATGTTAGGATAAACAATGACAACTAAGGGTGATGATTGGGTATGGGAAGAGAAATGAAAATAGGGTACACAATATGGGTTTTCCTAATGCCTCACTCATTTTCATGCAACAACTTAGGTCATGTTCTTGAAATGAATCATTTAATAAAGTTCTAAATGAATGCAACATTTGGGTCACTCCATAATTAAAAAAACTTGAGCATATGATTTGTAATAAAGAGAAAATGCTCAAAAGGCACAAAAATTGACTCACCGAAACAGAGATGATGGGAAGTAGTTGCAAACGTTGGCATAACATATTTCACTCAACATGTGAAATTATTATGATATTTTCAACATATTTATTATGTTTTTGTTGGATTAAATTTGCAATTCCAAAACTAACTTATGCCTCAAGATCTAATATTTAAGCAATATGGACATCATAAAACTATTTTAGCCAAAATTAGTTGTTGGACACAAAAACATATACAAACAATGGTTTTGATGAAATCATACAGAAATCCTTAACATCCCAACACGTGAATGATACATTGTCCTCAATGTGCCAAAATATGCAAAAGCAATGCAGTTAGATGCAATGAGCATGCAAGTGGAATTCCTAATCGACCTTCCGCCTTCCGTTATTTGATCTTTTATGGATCTTCTTATCTAAGAGGGAACAAAAACTCACATGGCCAAATAATTCCTGACGCTTGTGATCACATTCCAATAAGCTCAAAGCAACTTCACAATTAGTGTAGCCAAAATGATCTATAAAACAGAACAAAGTCACAAAAATGAGTATAATCATACTCGATAGAAATTAAAAAAAACAAACTTAAACAAAATAAACACTAAGTGTTTCAGAAACTCTAGTTGCCTCCCGAAAACGCTCATAAATTAACTATTCATTAGCTTGAATTGACCCTTAAATTCTCTAAATCTAGGACATGTGATAGAACAAATTAACACACGGATCGCCTTTGATACTTGAAACCCCATCCTACCCATTTGATTTAGTGAATTTACCATTGATTTGTTACGACTCAATGTTGAACACAAACATAATCTAAACGAGTCATGCCACAAATTGTTGAGTTTTCCCGGATCAAACCTAATACAATTTAAGTAGTGTAGGAGGTGATAATGTGTTGTTGAATTCCATCTCTTGATGGACTGATGTCATTCCTTCAAAAGTGTTTGGTTCATGAAGTAGTTAACCTCTCCCATAATTTAGTAGATTTGTGTGCCAAGTCATCATAGATCTCATTTAGGAGCCGACTATCTTTGGTGCAAAGCTAAGGATAAAGTGTCACCAACATCATTGGTTTGTTGGCAAACCTATTCATTTGCATAATTTTTTCTCGGTGAGATTCTTCTTTGATTTCCATGGTTGGTTTCCTATACAACAATGTTTCTAATTCATAAAGATTATCAACCGGGTCAAACCATCCTTCATTGTATTCCATAAAGGGTATGGTCACCAATTCATATCCAACTCATCCTTCCAACATGGAACAATGTGGTTTGTGGTATCATCATAAGTGAGAATCGATAGAACAACTACCATATCGTCCATGAGCTCATTTCCTTGTTATTCTTTACATTGTGATTCATGTACCTTATTATCTGTGACATCTTGCTCATCATTAATCAACATACAATGATAAAGTAATGATGACTTGTTAGGATCGTTTTCAGTACGGAGTACTAACTGATTTACGTGTGTACCAAACCAAATAGTGCGGAATCCTATTTCATTGGCGATTCAATCAGTGAGAACGCAAGTATAATCAATCAAAGAATGAAACTAAATGTTAAGAATGATAGTAGGATGATTTACTGCGATCTATGAACTTAGAACATGTGTTCTAGGGTCTCTAGGCGGCTAGGGTACGATTTAGTGCGTAGGGATTCGAATTGTTTTGTTTTTTCACGAATTTAGTGGTATTTGTAGGTTAGGGTTTTCATTTGTGTGATTGAACTATTTGCATGGTTCAGTCGTGCGATTGAAGCATGTGGTTGATCCATTCGCACGACTGAAGATTCAGTCATGCGACTGAGTCAATCTCATGTTACAATCTTGCAACTGGTTATTAGCATGAATTATTCATGTGTATGGTCCATTAGCATGGTCCATTTGCATAAGAACTTCACACGATTAAGTTTAAGCATGTTTCTCAATCATTATTGACTAAGAACTATGTAAACAACCACAAACCTATATAGTTAGTTCAATATGCGTTAACACACAGTAGTTAATGAAATATTAAACATCATAATCATCACAAACACATTATATTTCATTCATACTAATTTTGTTACATATATGTAAGACATGAAAGACATTTTACATTAACCTCATAAACTAGGTACATATGTATCTACAAACTCCCTCTTGGACCTAGTTTATTCTATTCTCTAACATTCTTCATCAGCTCTTCATACTTCTTGTAACTCTCGTCCCTTGTAACTCCTGCATGTATTTTGAATGCAAAGAAGAGTTTTATCATGTTTTTGGAATGGAGGGCTTGTACAATGTCTTGCGCGTCATAGAACAATGGCCACTTGTATAAAGTGTAGACATTGTCAGAAGACAAGTTAGTTAGCCACATTGGGTTAAATACCCTGATAGTTTCCATATTTCCATCTTTGTTTAGAACTATGACCGCCTTACCTGTTCTCCAATTATAGTACCACCACTTGAAGTATGGAGTGAAGTCTTGTGGCATTTCTCTTAGAGGGATTCTTGACATCGTGCGCGGAGGACTCCACTTCAGCACTATTTTTGGCTTTCCAGTAATGGCATCAACTTCAGACCTTGTGATATACCTCGTCAGTTGTTGAGGTTTGAAGTTGATCCATCTAGTGTGGTACTCTTTTTTCAAAGCAGCTTCAAACCAGCCTGACATCTTTCTTGGTTCAGCATAGAACAGCTTCAGTTTGGCCAGCTGGTTAAGCTCAAAACCAGGTAGAGTCTTTAGATCCTGTTGAAATCTAAAGTATTCTATACCCTTCTCCCTCTTGATAGCATAAACATTAAGATCATCAAAATATGGCCACACTATGATCTTTCCTAAAACCTTCAGATGCTTCTTCACTTTGTAGAGCTTGGTGTAGGCACTCGGCTTTAGAGCACTGCGTTGGACTCTGATCTCTGCAAAACATCGCCCATTTAGCCTTTTTGATGTTGACATCAGCATCCAAGGCTTGGGCTTGATCCTTATTCTTCTCCGATTCTTGCTCCATCTTATCTAGTGTTTCAAATGTATCACTGATAAGAGTGTCACCTAGATTGGGGACTACATTTCCCTTGTTGTCAGTATACTCTGGATAATGTTGGGCTATGATCCTTCTATCTCTATCTCGTCCACATCATTAAGCACATTATCACTATCCATGTCAACTGTAGGAGCATCATTCACTATTTCATCTGGATTCAGTGGGAATATCTCATCTAGTTGTTCATCAGTAAGGTCATGAATTATTTCTCCTTATTCAAGAGTTTAACTCACAGACCTCCTGAAAATCCCTTGCAAATCAAGTGTCATTTCAGTTGAGACTTGATTTGCTGAAGGGGAGCAACATCGTACTCATCTTGCTAAGATGAATGACCTGCTTGATTTAAACACATAAATACATCAACCATTAGTCAATAATCAAGACATTAAAATACCAACTAAATATAACCATTATGTACATGAGTTTATAACATTATTCAATTACACATGGTTTAAAATTACATAAACATCTAGGCATTACATTTGTCCTAAATCATGTTCTCCTCTGCAGTCGGGGCTGAGGTTGAGGCACCCTGATCTTGATTCTTCTTGGTCCACCTCTCACTAGCTTGTCTGGCACCCGATGCAGATGCATCATCTTCCTCTTCATCATCTCCTCCATCCCCTGCACCTTCATCATCTCCTTCCTCTGTTTCATCCTCATCATTATCCTCTTCATCATCATCCTCATCATCATCGTCATCACCATCGTCATCACCATCTTCATCACCATCGTCATCACCATCCCTTTCTCTTATCTTCAGAGGCTCATCCTTTGTTTCTTTAAGCTTGAGCATGATGGTCTTTTTGGCAGCCTCCAACTCCTCTATCTTCTTTGTTGATAGAACTTTATGCTCCTGGAGTTGGGCAATCTCTTTACTTTGAGCAGCCATCTACTGAGCCTAATCCTCTATTAGCTAGGCCTGCTGAGTGATCTGTTGTGCTTGGGCAACGTTCTGCTCCACAAGCTGTGTGATTTGTGTAGCTCTTTCCTTGTTAGCAACCCAAAACTTCAGCACCATCCTGTTAAGTGCTGCCAGCTTATCCTTGACCCCAACAGAAGGTAGGGAGGATCTTGTAGTGAATGGCTGGTGGGATGATGGTCTGGGCTGGTGGCTGGTGGTAGTGGCGGTGGCTATGGTGAATTTGGGTAGTGGTATATGTGTGGGTGGTGATGGCTAGGCTATAGTGGTGGTGGAAGTAGTGTAGATTGGTGGTGGAGTGGTTGTGGTAGTGATGGTGGGTGAGGTGGTAGTAGTGGTAGTGGTAGCGGTGATAGTGGGTGAGTGAGTAGTGGTGGTAGAAATGGTGGCAGTGGTGGTGGAGGTAGGAATCAACGTGAACCTCCGTCTTTTCGGCTTCATCCCATGGGGCTGAACCATCCTCTTCTTCTTCGAACCCCTCAAGGAGGATGCTCCCCCTGGGATGCTGGGCTGGTCTGGGGTATAAGTCGGATCTGTAGTAGTCTCCCAAAACGTAGCTTAGTGTCCTCCAACCGCCTCCATTTCACGTTCGGTGCTAATCACCCTGCTGCCCACTGTTCTCGTCAACGGCTCATCATCACTCTCCTCCTCGTCAGGTCTGAAATCCTAATGGAAACCTGCTATATCAACTTCTCCATGAGTGGGTGGTGGAGGTGTAACATCTGTAGTGGGTGCCCTAGATGGAGTGGGGGCAGTGTCTCCACCATCACCACTGTTATCATCCCCTGAGTCATCGTGGGGAGCACAATCTGCTCAGTATCGGAGTCGCTATCATCGTGGCGCCACTTCCTTCCTGACGGTGCCACATAGTCTTCCCAGGCCAGATGCCCAAACAATCACCTCACAGGGGGTTTCATATGCTTCCCCCTGTATACCTTCATCCTACCCAAGGTGGTATCGTCCATCACCTCGAGCACTACAGCGTCCCTCTTTCTCCTTAGGTAGCTGAGGTAGCTTCTGATCAATGATCATCTGCATGAAGCGCGAGTACATACCAAATCCCCCCTTCCCCTTGGCCCCGATGTTCTCCACCAGATAGGTGAAGATCATCCTGGAGAAGCTGAATGGATGATTCCGCACCAACACCAAGCAGGAGTTCTAAATCTGTTTTGATAGCTCATCGAAGCCTCCCTTCCTGGAGGCAATGCACCTAAGTAGCACATGTGCCAAGTACTTGAATTGGGGGCACAGGTTGCTCTTGTTGAGCACACCTGTGGTGATGTCCCCCGAGTACTTGGCTCATAGGAAGCAGCTGCACATTGTCAGTGGGTGCAGTCGGGTCGGACAGTCTGCGCTGTCTCCAAACTCTAAAACAGTCCTGTGATCGTCCTCTGTGATCTCTATAGCATGACCGAAGATAGAGCTCCTAATCTGGTGGGGCTCTGCGGTCCTATCAACAACCGCGCCTTCCCAAAATGCCTGCTGATGTGATCGGTATGCTGTGCATGGAGTAGATATGGCACGGAAGATCCTCAATCTCCGTAGAAAAGTGATAATGCTTGAGAAATCTGCAACATTCCTGGAGGTGAGATCTAGATGAGCATAAATATTGTGGTTAGTGCTCATGGTCCAACGACTCGTCATCTGTCACACAATGCAAATTAATGTTAGTGTGTGTCGATGAGTAACAATTTGATTCATTTGAACTTGATGTTTTATGTTCTATGGTGCGAATGAACTATGCGACTAAGATTTAGTCATGCGATTGAGCTCTTACGCACGACTGGGCATGCGACTTGGATCAGAAGTATGCTATCTCATGCGGTTACACCAGTCGTGCGACTGAACCATTCGCCCAGCTCAGTCATGCGATTGAAGTTCATCCAGGTGTTCATTCGCATGACAGACTGTTTGTTCAATTCAAATTCAAATTTTGAGCAAAACTTAATGTTAGACGTCGTGGTTTGGCTCATTAGTTTCGCAAGTGACCGATATAACACCTCATAGCCTTTAATTTCACAATATACTTGGTTTTATTAGTTTATTGGTCAAAATAAATCTTGGTTCTATGTATGGCTAAATTCAGTCAATTAGGGCATGAATCGGTTGACATTTGAGTAGATTGCACCGCACTGTACCTGTATAATCACTGGAAATCGTCAGAACACAACAATTTGTAGTCTATAATGGTCAAATGAAAATCGGGCAAAGTAACGGTAGAGTCATGCGATTTGGGGGCGATTTGGGAGTGATGAGCGACTGCGACTGACTCCCTTTCCTTTTATACTAGGGTTTCCTTCATTCGTGCGACTGAGCCCAGTCGCACACTTTATTCGTGCGACTGGCACAGTCGGTCACCTTCAGTCATGCGACTAGATGTCAGTCGTGTGACTGTGTCATTCGGTCACCTCTATTCATGCGCTTGATACATTTTGTGAACCAATCGTGTGAGTTTACTCATGCTGATTGTCCAATCGCATGTTTGGGCCATGCGTGTGGTTTAGTCATGCAATTGCACTAATACAAATGGTCCAATCGTACGGCTGGTCCATAATCATTGTCCAGTCGTGCAAATGGGCTCATACAGATGGTCCAATCGTACGGCTGGTCCATACTCATGGTCCAATCGTCTAAATGGCCTCATACTTATGATTTTGACTTTATGACCATTTGACACTTAACCCTTTTCACTCTGAATAAAACATTTTGAGCATTCTATAGTCATAAACATGACCATTTTAACTTAGAAAACTTTTGATCACCTCAGACGTGATCCTTTTAACATTAGAAAACCCGTTTGGTCACCTCAACCTGACGCTTTTTCTTAGTGATTAGATCCCAGATAGAACTTCAATACGCAGTCCAACTTTTAACAACTAAACTGACAAAATTAGAACAAATGAAACTACTAGAACTGAAAAACTGAAGTAAAACATATTTTTGTATATTTTAGGTGAGGTGGAAACTCTAAGATAGATATCTCACAGATTTATTTCTAGAACAGGCAACTTCATGTTATTTTGGCCATAAGTGGAACGATTTATTATGGAATTATACAGGTAAGTCAAATTATTTGGGGCATGTTATCAAAACCTTTTAATGCTCGATTCTTGTTTTCATCGAGAGTCATTAGCAAGTCTAGGAAATCATACTAGTACCACAAGATGCACACAGTGATGTTGACTTTCAAGAGTTGCAGCCACGATGATTGTCAGTATACTTGTCCTCTTAAATCTATACACAAACTTTTGACACAGATTGGTGATGATTTAAGGTTTAATTATTTCAACAAGCATTTGTGGATCCCACGCTTATATGGTAATCAACATTCCTCAAGAGATTTTTTAGCGGTCTACGGGTAGTATTCAAGAAGAAACTATTCTAAAGCTTTCAAAAAGTTGCAAGGCCTCAGATCAGTGCCACCGGACAGCAGAGAGGCGCAAACACCAATGAATTCTAGAATATTTAGGTTGTGTTTATCCTCAGTTAGTGCCACCGCATAGCAGAGAGGCACACAACCTATCTTCTTGTTTGAGCAATTTTATTCTTTTTGCACAGATCGCACCAACAACATAGGTTATTAGTTGGATTGCTTTTTGCATTTTTCATCATGTGCTTTGCTCATTTTATGGTCATCCGCACACATTTGTGGTGTTTATTTTGCTCGTCACCCCTTATTGGAACTCTGTTGATTGTGTTGAATCTACCGACACATCATCTAATGATCTAGCAACATCTAGGTCTACTTTCTCTGTGTCAACTTCTCAGACTTATACTTTGAATTTTGCATTTTAAACAATTTCTTCTTTTAAAGTCCAAACTATTTATTCCTGTGTACTATCATTTTCCATTGTCATTGAATCAGTATCATAGATACAATCTCATTTCTCTTAGCTTGCCTGTCCTCCTACCTCGTTTTATTTTATTATTATTTTTTTGAATTAAATACTAACTTAACCTATTCTCCCCCTAAAATTATAAAACAGAAAAAGTTTTGATTTTAGGATTTTAATAGGCAAGGAAACAAAATAAAATAAAATAAAATAAAATAAAATAAAAATTAAATGTGAAATCAACACTACTTGTTGGACTGAGTACTGTCATCGTCGCAAATCACATCACTTTTCTTTTTAACGCCGTTGACCTCTAACAGATATAGAAAATGTGGTTTATCAAGGCTTTTTTGTAGAGGTCAACACGTTGAAAATCCATATTTATTTTAACAACCTCGATTAAATTCTTTTCAAAACAGTCACATATAAAGTGATATTTAATGCCGACGTGTTTAGTCTTAGGATGTTGGACCGGATTTTTAGTTACGGCTATAGCAGCAGAATTATCAACAAATATAGGAGTGTTAGAGAATTTCAAACCATAGCCCCGCATTTGCTGTTAAATCCAGATGATTTGAGAACAGCAGCTTGCCGCAACAACATATTAAGCTTCACAATTTGACAGTGCAACTAATGTCTGCTTCTTACATTGCCACATGACTAATCTTCTCCCAAAGAATTGACATCCCGCTGATGTTGACTTGTAGTTCATTTTGCAACCACTGTAATTCGAGTCACTATACGCTGTACGCTCGAAATCGTCATCACGGGGATACCACAACCCAAGTGTTGGGGTACCCTTCAGATAACAAAATATTCTTTTGACTCCTATTAGATGGTTGACTTTCGGTTTCGCCTGATATCTTGAGCAGAGACACGTTGCGTGCATGATGTCAGGTGGTGAGGCAATGAGATACATGAGAGATCCAATCATCCCTCGGTACATGGTAGCATCCACCAGATCACCATTCTCTTCGGGCGCTATATCATGGTTTGTAGCAAGTGGAGTCGCAGCTGCGGAAGCGTTCTCCATATCAACCGACTAAGAATATCGCATACATACTTTGTCTGATGTAGAAATATCCCCTGTGGTGTCTGATCCACCTATAACCCGAGAACGAATTTCATCTCTCCCATGGTACTCATTTCAAATTCAGCCTTCAATACTGCTTCAAATTCTTTACATTAATCTTCGTTCTTGGAGCCGAAGATTATGTCATCAACATAGATGTGTACAAGTAGTAAGTCACCATCCTTCTCTTTGATAAACAATGTACAATCAATCACTTGTCTTCAAAACCCGTGTTTCACAAGATGAGTCGAGAGTTTCTCATACCAGGCTCTAGGGGCTTGATGAAGCCCGTATAGAGCCTTGTCCAGCTTGTAAACTCTGTCCCGATGAAACGGATCCTCAAATCCCTCGGGTTGACTAACGTACACTGTTTCTCGGATTTCACCATGAAGGAATGCACTTTTCACATCAAGCTGATAGACTTTAATCTTCATATACAATGCATAGGCTAGGAAGTTACAGATGAATTCCATTCTTGCCACGGGTGCAAACACTTCGTTGTAATCAATTCCTTTAACTTATCGAAATCCTTGAACTACAAGCCGAGCCTTGTTTCTAATAATTGCCCCTTGGTCATCCTTCTTGCATTTTAAAACCCATTAAGTGCCAATGACCTTAGCACCTTTAGGTCTGTCCACCAGAGTCCTCACACCTAACTTCTTGAATTGAAGAAGCTCTTCTTGCATGGCACTCACCCAAGCCTCATCATTTAAGGCATCACTTAGATATTTTGGCTCAAATTGAGACACAAAACATCAATAAGCACCGTCGTGAAGGTAGCCTTTTCCATGACTGAGGCATAATCAGCTGAATATAGCTGATTTCTTGTCTGTACTCCTGATTGTACATCCCCTATGACATTGTCTAGAGATGATAACATTTAGATGAGATCCAGGAGTGGTGGGTACAACTATCTCATTATCCAGATTGTGAACCACAGGTTTAGTATCTGAGGCAGTGGGAGTATGGGGTTTCGGAGTGTCAGAGGCATCAATATCTGATGCGTGTGTATTTCTAGTAGTTGGAACCTATTCCTCCTGATCCACTTGAGCATTTTCCATTTCTTCATCACCAAAAGAGGAGTCAGTTACCTCTAGTGCTCCCCCTGAGTTACTAGAAGACTGGCCTTGGGAGTCGATGTTGTTGAGTCTAGGGGCGATGTGTTTAAGACCTCATACATCATCTTGGTTGCTAACTCATCTTCAGAAGTAGAGAGAGGGATGTTGAAGGACTTAAAGAATCCATCATAATCGAAAAAGAATGCGGGTCCTCTTCTAGCTGGGTGGGTGGTGTATCTCTAAACGTCCACGTTACACCACACTTCTATTTGACCCGTTGAGTTATTGTAAACTCTCTTATTTGGTATGTTGTATCCTAGGAAAATTCCTTCTTCGGCCTTCTCACTAAACTTCCCTTCCTGAGTTTTCTTCAAAAGAGTGCAAGGTGTGCCAAATGGTAAGAGGTACTCTAGATTTTGCTTACGTCGTTGAAGTAGCTCGTAACATGTCTTACCATGACGCTTTACCACTAGAACTCGATTTAAAGTGCAACATGCATTGACAACTGCCTCATTCCAAAATTGGATGGGCAGTTTCGAGTCTGCTACCATTGTCCTTGTTGTCTCTATCAAGATGCGATTCTTTCTCTCAGCAACTCCATTCATTTGTGCAGTGTAGACAGAAGTGAACTGATGTACAATTCCCTTTTCTTTACAGAATGCCTCCATCCACTGATTCTTGATCTCAGTACCATTGTCTGAGCGTACTTGTCTTACCTTCAGCTTGTAAAGAGACTCCAAAGTAGTTACTAAGTTTTTGAATGACTCAAATGTTTCAGACTTGGATTTCAGAAACACTACCCAAGAGAATCTTGAGTAGTCATCTGTAACTACATAAGAGTACAAGTGGCTAGCGATGCTCCTTGTACTGACTGGACCAGACAGCTCCATGTGAAGAAGCTGAAGAGGCAGTTCTATTGAATGAACTTTCTTTGCCTTATAAGAATTCTTAGTCTGTTTCCCTTTCTTGCAGGCGACACAAAAATTCGGTAGTTGGAAGTTTTTGACGTTTACTCCTCGCACTAGAACATTTTGGATCAAGTGGTTCATCTTCCGTGGATTGATGTGTTCCATTCTCCTATGCCAGGAGATCGAATCCTTCTCTGTAGCCTTGGACAAGAAGCACTAAACTTGATGATCTGTTGTGGAGGCCTTTGAAAGATCCAAGACATAAAGGTCGTTATATCTTGATGCTGCCATTAAGACTTGGTCCTCCGGGGTCACGTAGTCCTTTTTCAGAACATAGCATTTCTTGTTTTCGAATACTACTTTAAATCCTTTGTCATAGATTTGGGAGACAGAAAGAAAATTATTTTGAAGTTGTTGAACGTATTTTACCTTGTCAAACTTCACTTTCTGATTCCCCACTTCCCCTTGAGCTGTGATGTAACCTCCTTTGTTTCTAGCAAATGAAACATGACCTCCTTTTATTTGTTTGACATTTGACAGGAGTGTCTGGTTCCCAGTCATGTGCCTGGATGCTCCGCTATCTATAATCCAAGTGTTTGTTTCAGCACTATAGCGAACACCATGTACATTCAATGGAAAACATTAGTTAAGGTAAAGGACCTAGGCCTTAACCAGCTTGGGTGTCCCAGAGGCATCACATATCATAAATTCCACCTATTGTCCATTTGAGGGTGAGGGAAGATCATTCGTCTTCTTGTTCTCATTACCAGACATTAAACTAGACTTTTCTTCCATAAGCCAGTTTTGTGTAAGGCCTGTTTGTGATAAACAGATGATTGGCTTATGGTTTGAACTTTATCTTCACTAACTCTTCTTGGTGGAGTTATAGAACTCCTTTTGGAAGAACTGGGTTTAGGATCATGAAGTTCAACTTTCTTCCTACGTGTCTCATAGTAAGGACAGTTAGACGCAATGTGTCCACACTTTCCACAGTTGTAGCAAGATCTACTTTCGACATGCTAGTATGGATGCTACTTTCGAGAAGTGTGTGACACTCGTGTGACTTTGACTTGGTTGAGTTTTGACACTTCTTGTTTAGATGTTTTATCTTATTTAACAAAATTAATTGTTTGAAGCTTCTTAACATCTTTACTCTTTTGTTTATCCGGACTTAGACATGATGCACGTGTTTGGTTAACTTGTTTAGTCTTTTTGGGTTCTGAAGTAGACGTATTTGAACCAGAATTTACCTTAACCTTCTTAATTTGTTCATCTAGATTAACAATAGGCATTTTAACTTTTGACTTTAAAGTGGTCTCCTTTTGTTTAGTGACAAATTCAATGGGTTTACTTATGGAATCTGGATCACTTAAAAGAGGAGTGGACACCACATGATCCTTGATTGGATTGTTATTAATTGGTTTGCTTTTAGAATTCAACAAGGTCTCATGTGGTGGTGGAACCACTTTGTAACCCAACCCCTCCTGTTGTTTCGTTCTCTCACTAAGTGCTGGACTATGTGAGAAGTCCAACTGTGTAGTTTTTGTTTTAATGAATTTACTTTGACTTTTAAAACTGCTTCATGTTTCTTAGCTTCTTCTAGGGAGTTTAGATAGAACTTAATGTCATTAGCTTGGTTAAAAGCCACAACTTCAGTTTCAATAAGTTTTTTATTTAACAGTTCTATTTTCTCTTTGTAACTATGCTCATTTAGTTTTTAAATATGATTTGCTTCAGTGCACAGTTGCAAATCCTTTACTAGGGTATCATTGTGATCTAGTAACTTAGAAAATTTCAAATCTATGCTTTCCCTAAATTTATTACAATCAGAACAAGCATGAGTATTGAAAAGTTGGTTTGTGGAATTTACCTGAAAAGGTTCTATTGAATCAGCCATCATAACAGAGTCTGACTTTTCTAGTGCAGGTGATTCTGAACATGTTGAACTTTGGCCTTCATCATTCAGGTGATTTACCACATTTGCATTTTCTTCATTATTTGACATCGCGAGTCCCACTGCTATATCTCCTTCGCTTGCAGAATCGTCATCCAAATCCTCAATGCATGCAATGTTGGATTCTCCTGGAGAAACAAACCAAAAGCTCTAATCTTGCCCTTCGTCATCATGAGCCATCAAGGCTTTAGTGTCCTTGATTGATGATGCAGGACTACTTGTGGGTTTAGCTGGACGATTGAAGAATGAGAACGGATTATCATTTCCTATCTTCTTGGGCTTCACACACTCACGCTTGGAATGCCCCTTCTCTGCATAATTAAAACAGGTCACTTTGGTTTTGTCAAAACCAAAGGTTGTATCCTTTGTGGCAATCAAGTTCTATCCGTTCTTTTTAACAAACCTCTTTGCCCTCTGGACAGCACTTGCCAATGCCCACATGATATCCATTCTCTCTAGCTCAGTCTCATCTACTTGTTGATAGTCTTCATCTGCCAGATGGTAGTTTCCAATCTTTCCCGCGACTAGATCGTCATAAGAATGTATGACAGCTGCTAAGAGATCCATATGCTCCTTTGCTACATCTATAGTCATATTACCGAGATTCTCGTCATCAATCTAATAGCATTGGCTTCAGGTGCTATGTGTTAGATCCTAAAGTAGTTGCTTGAGACTGAGTGGTTGAACTAGATACAAATGCCGTTTGAAGTGGTGCTCTAGACATTTTTGCTTGAGGGGTGAGTTGTATAGTGACGGGTTCTGATCATATGATGCCTTTTGAGACATGTACTTCATCCTCAAATCTTCCCCTTTCAACTTCAGAATGAAATCGTTGATATCCAACTTCGCCAGCATATTATTCTGCCTGAGGTTTGATGCAAAGGAGACCCACTTTTCTGGCAATCCATCTGCAAAATTCGATACCTTGTCTTCCATGGACATAACAACTCCATGAGTGTGCAACTCACTCATCAAGTGGTAGAGACGATCGATAATGTCATCCAAGCTCTCCTTTCCCATCGATGAAAAGTTATCAAACTCCTTGTTCAATGCCTTAGCCTTTAGAGCTTTTAATGAGGCATTCCCTTCATACCGTTTTTCCAGAACATCCCATAGCTTCTTTGCTTGCTTGTTCTTAGAGAACTGATGGAATATGTCCTTAGGAATGGACTGAGTTAACAGAGCGTACACCTTCTTCTCTGCATTGCACTTTACCTTTTATCCATCAATCATGCCTTCTAAGGTACGTTTAACTCCATCTGCACCGACCGGCATGCTATACCCTGTCTCTATTGATTCCCATAGATTTGGGTCTACACCATTTAGGTAGATCTCGAACCTTTGCTTCCATTGTGGGTAATCATCTAACGTTATCAGCTTAGGAGCTTATTATGATTCCCCACTTCATTTTCTAGAAGCAATAGATTCTGGAACCATGAATCTCTACCTGCGGTGAATGCTTAATACTGATCTTCCGTTGCTATTTACTTTAGACATTAGAACAAATCTGTTGTACTTGTGCGAATGAAAGAGTGCGATTGGGCTATTCAAGCGATTGAACAATGCGAATGGCTTAATCGTGCCATTGAACAAATGCGGATAGCTCAATCATGCGATTGGGCAGGTACGGATGAACAATGCAAATAGGGTGTTCAGTCGTACGAATGGATGAGCGAGTGAGTGCAATCGTACGTACGGGAGGTGCGTATGAGTCCAGTCAGGCGATTGAGTCAATCGTGTGACTAAAGCTGCTGGTTTTTGAAAATTGAGGGTTTTAGGTACTTTGACGCAAAAACACAAAATTTTCACTACCCTGATTGCCGTATGCTGGAAAAACATTAACTTTTTGACCTGGAGACGTCGAAAACACTGTTTGACACGAAAGGGTTACGTTTTTGAGTGAAAAACGCGATTTTATATCAAAATCGATTGAATCATACGAAAATCAAGAGCCTAAGCTCTCATACCACTTTTTAGGACCATTTTCGGTACGGAGTACTAACTGATTTACATATGTATCAATCCAAATAGTGCGGAATCCTTTTTTATTGGCAATTCAAATAGTGAGAGCGCAAGTATAATCAATCCAAGAATGAAACTAAACGTTAAGAATGATAGCAGGATGATTTACTGCGATCTATGAATTTGGAACAAGTGTTCTAGGGTCTTTGGATGGCTAGGGTACTATTTAGTGCGTAGGGATTTGAATTATTTTGTTTTTTCATGAATTAAGTGGTATTTATAGGTTAGGGTTTTCATTCGTGCGACTGAACCATTTGCATGGTTCAGTTGTGCGATTGAAGCATGCAGCTGATCCATCCGCACGACTGAAGATTCAGTCGTGCGACTGATTCAATCTCATGTAAAATCGTGTGACTGATCCAGTCTCCTGGTTCAGTCGTGCGACTGGTTCATTAGCATGAAGTATTCATGCGTATGGTCCATTAGCATGGTCCATTCACATGAGAACTTCACGCGATTAAGTTTAAGCATGTTTCTCAATCATTATTGACTAAGAACTATGTAAACAACCGCAAACCTATATAATTAGTTCAATATGCGTTAACACACAATAATCATTGAAATATTAAACATTATAAGCATCACAAACACATTATATTTCATTCATACCTATTCTGTTACATATATGTAAGACATGAAAGACATTTTATATTAAGCTCATAAACTAGGTACATATGTATCTACATGACTCATCATATTTGGACCTGCTCTAAACTGGAGGTGGGACTTGTGCTTTATCCATGATGATTGCCCGTTCAAGTTCTTGCTCTAACACATCAAAGATGGAGCTAGATTGGCTTCACTTCCATCCTTTTGGTTCAAATCAATGTTGCAAGATGGACACTCTTGTAGAAGGTAGACATAGAGCTTATTAACTTCAACACTTAATGACTCTAATGCTTGACCTTGTTCAATAGCTTCTTAAAATTATCTTGATTACATATGTTCTGTTGAGAAAACATATAAATTCCTTGTTATAGCAACTCATATAATGATAAATGAGGCTCGGTTTGGAATGGTGGTATAGTAGACTCCTCAGATGGCGATGAATAAAGATATGGTTCTTAAAATTAGCATGTAGGATATCCCGATGGATAATAACATTCTTGTATATAATGGGCTTCTCCATAAATCTCATATCACACATCCATGTGATAATCCCCGAGATCATGAAAGTATCCTTCCTAGTAGCCCCTGTAGTATCGCTCCACCGGACATTGTTAAAGACAAAAAGAAAGAATACAAGTGTAGAAAAAGGGGGAAACATAATTTATCCCAAATTGAGGGGCTAAATGTGTCAAAGGACAAAAAAGTATAATACTTGGTGCATAAAGTGGGCATAGCCGCCCATACTTCCCTGAACACTTCTTTTCACCAGATTTCTAGAGAGAGAAAGGAGAAGAGCTGATTTTTTGGATTTTGAAGAAGGAAGAAGAAGATTTGAACTTAAGGTAAGAATTCTTGGTTTTAAGATGTTCTTGACCGACCTATGCCTCAGTGATATGCTTATGTGTGTGATTTTGTGTTTGGTGGGTTTCTAGGTCATTAGACTCAATTTGCAATTGGGTTTGAAGAAGTCGTACTTGAAGGTTGTCAAAGGTGAGTTCTAGAACCCTCTTTTTACATGTTTTAACTGATTTTTGGACTGGAAAAGCGTGTGTGAATGTTTTTATTAAGTGGGTTTTGTATCATATGAATGTGTATGTGTGAATATGGGTGGTTTTGATTTGGGTGTTCTTGATGTTATGATGATGCTATGTTCATGTTTTGTTGATTAGAATGTTAGAACTAGGCTTAGAACACAATGAATTGGTGTTGGATCTGATTATGATGTTATTAGTTTAGGTTGGCTGCCCATGCACAAGAAATTGGCCCATGCGCCAAACGGTCAAATTGCCTAAGTATAGTCCCATGCGCCCAAAACCCATGCACCTGAATAGTGTCCATGCGCCTAGAATAGGCTGAAATTTGGCTAAGTGTCCATGCACCCAATAATGCCCATGCGCATAAGCACTCATGCGCCTGTATGATGCTCAGGCACCTAGAATTGCCTAA
Source organism: Flaveria trinervia (assembly GCA_025506515.1). NCBI lineage: Eukaryota > Viridiplantae > Streptophyta > Magnoliopsida > Asterales > Asteraceae > Flaveria > Flaveria trinervia. Next base: position 57,726,592 of record CM046445.1, on the reverse strand, counting down.
AATGACTAAGTGTTGGATCATGCACCCCAATAGTCCCCACGCGCCCTGACATTTCCATGTGACTAAGTGTTCCCATCTGCCTAGAAGGCCATGCGCCTACATAGTGCCCATGTGCCTAGGACTTAGAATATTTTTCAGAATTTTGGGGAAAGGTAAAGTGTAGTCTTTCACTTGGGATGTTCCGGGGGTTCTATAAGTTGACTTTATGCAGTCATATGTGATGTGATGAATGATGTTATGAGATGTGGCATGTATGAGGATGCATGTTATGTATGATGATGCTATGTATGGTATGGTTATGTTTATGTTACATTCCTTGTTACCTATGTTTATTTTCCATGGCTTTGCGTGGTATGATAATATTAATGAACGTAAAGTAGTATGTTATGAAAGAGGGAAGATAATGAAAAGAGGAACATAAAGAATGAACAAAGGCATGCATTAATGAATGAATGAAACAAATGAAAACTCTTGCAAACAATGTATGCAGGTTCACATCCAATGAAAGGTGTTTGCTCAACTATGTGCGGGTTATCTACCCCGGAAGGATGAACACGGGGGTCTAATCTTTGTGATTGACCATATGTATGGGACCCTTGTCATTTGCCCTAGGTACTGGAGTCAGCTTCATGCATAATGTTCGGGGTATACCCCTTGGTATTGGTTCGGAATGAAAGATGAGTGATAAGGATGAGTGTACTTGCCATAGGCCCATGGGCCAGCTTCGTGCACAATGTTCGGGGTACAATACATGTCATCGGAAGTTAAGAAATGTACGTATGGTAAGGTAAGAAAGTTAACAAATGATAACGATGACATCTGAAGATGAACGAATGAAAGTTAACGAACGATGATGATCTATGTGTATGTATGATGTATAATCGCGAATGAAAGTAAAGAACAGTTTTAGATTAAAGAAAGTATTTTATTTTATAAAACTTGGACTCACTCAACAATGTTGAATTTTATGTGATTCCAATTGGCAGGTAATTATTACTAAGGATGACACGGGACAACTACTTGGATTGTTTAGGATGGCATCCATTTCACGTTACGATAATATTTTTGTGATGTAATGCAAATTATGATATTTTGTAACAGGTAACAACAATGTATTATTTTGCAAAAGAAATTATGATTATATGAAATGGTTCAAATTTGTTCAGCTATAATGTTTTAGAAATTGTAAATGTGAATTATTTGTTTTATGTTTGATGATTGCCCAATTGTGAGCGTCCCGGGAACGGGACCTTACAATTTGGTATCAGAGCTAAAGTTTAAGTGAAATGGGTTAATATTTTCAAAAGAAACCAAAACTTAATCTGAAAATGGGAAAAAGGGAAGGGATGCTGGAATGAGTAGTTGCGTGCCATCAGGTATTTTCTTTAATGTTAACCGCTATTATGTGCGCATGTTATTTGATCTGTTTTCCCTATGTAGATTTAGATACTGATGTAGTCAGAATAGGAAATGCTTGCGTTATGAAGAGTAAAGTAAGTGGCTAATCAGAACTGGCCACTGTAATTAGGGACTTACTATACTCGAGATAAACTGAGTTGTTACCTTGAATGACCGTGTTAGTGTTGGATTCTATAGCATGTTAGAGGATATCCGGTGTTGGATCGTCAAAGGCTTCCCAAGGTGGAGGTCGTGGTGGACGTGCTGCTAGACCACGGTTGACAAGAGGAAGGCCACAAGCTGAAGAGGTGGCTCATGAAGAGTCCGAGACCCCTCATTCGGAGGGTGGTGACAAGAGTGCTAACTTAAGCGTCTCAGTGAAGGAGGCTGTTCTAGAAGAGGTTCATCTGGTCATGCAGATGATCTTACCATATGTGGTGACTGTAGTAATAAAGGATGTGCGAGAAGGAGAAACAAAAGAGTGGAATAGGTTGTCGGGAGGGAGAGAACAACCAGAGACTGAGACAGTTGTCTCAACTGACGAGGAGGAGGAAGAAGAGCCTATGCCAGAGGCAACACGAGGTTGTAATTATGGGGCATTTCAGAGATGCAAGCCGCCGACTTTTGATGGTAATGGCACTGTTGTTGCTGCTCATCGGTGGGTGAGGGAGATGGAGGTTTTCCTTTAAATCAGCAAGTGCCATGATGATCAAAAGGTGAATTTTACCACTCGTTCATTTATGGACTCGGCTTTGTGCTGGTGGGAGAATATCCTCCAAACCAAGGGTAGTAGGTCGATTGGCAGGATGAGGTGGTCGGAGTTGAAGAAATTGGTGATGAAGGAATTCTGTCCACACCGAGAATTAGACAAAGTGGAAAGAGAGTTCTTGCAGCTGGAGGCGGGAACCATGACACACCAACTGTACACCACCAAATTCAATGAGATGTCATGACTGGTGTTTGAGTTGGCAGGTAAGCTGTATGATGAAAAAGAGGTGATGATGGCTGAGGTGAGCAAGAAAGGTGGTGGTGATCGGAACTAGAACGAGAATAGGTTTGAACGGGATGGTGCCTTGACAAATAAGAAGAGTGCATTGGTGGATGATCGATATGTGGTCACATCCGGTGCGGGTTCAAGTAGGTATGGCAAGTGTAGAAGAGAGCACACTGGTGAGTGTAGGTGGGGGTCGAATGTGTACTTCAAGTTTGGAATGTCTGGCCACATGGCAAGAGAATGCAAGGTAGTGAGGTGCTATAACTGTGGTGGGGAGGGCCACATGATCAGGGAAAGCAAGAATCCAAGGGCGGAGTGTTCCGGAGGGAAGAAGATGACGGGGAATGAAGGGTAGAAGGCGAGTGCAAGAGCCTTCATGATGACTCGGGAGGAGGCTAGGACGGAGCCCGATGTCATGTCAGGTATGTTTCTAGTAAACCAAACTCTTGCTTAAATGTTATTTGATTCAGGTGCTAGTAAGAGTTTTTTTCTGGTGCTTTCAGTGCTAAGTTTCCTGTTAGTAATAGAAGTATTGATGAGCCCTTCGATGTAGAAACTACCATAGGTAAGTATACCAGGATTTCTGATCTTATACAAGGTTGTGATATAGAACTAGAAGGTCATAGGTTTCCTGTTAGACTGTTTGTTGATGTAGCCCTAGGAATGGATTGGTTGGTGGATAATGAGGTGAACATTGTGTGTTGTAAGAGAATGTTCCAATTGACAACGCTTGATGGGCGTTTGGTGACAGTTTACGATGATCTAGTCACTACGATTCCGAATGTGATCTCGATAGCGGTGGTGGGAAGTGCGTGAAGCATGGATGTAGTGCATATTTGGCCTACGTGAAGGATGTAGGCACGCCGACATAACTATCAATGTACCTATTATGTGTGAGTTCCCAAACGTGTTTCCAGAAGACTTACTGGGTGTGCCACCAAACTGCGAGATCGAGTTCCAGATTGATTTAATACACGGTGCTCAACCTGTTTGTAAGGCACCGTATCGGTTAGCTCTAACCAAGATGAGGAACTGATGGAGAAATTGCAGGAGTTGCTCAATAAAGGGTTCATTAGACCGAATATCTCTCCATGGGGTGCTCCGGTTTTGTTCGTAAAGAAGAAGGACGGTATTATGAGGATGTGTATTCACTACCGTGAGTTGAATAAGTTGTCGGTGAAGATCGGTACCCATTACCAAGGATTGATGACTTATTTGAGCAGCTCCAAAGTGCCAGTTGGTTCTCAAGGATAGAGCTTCGATCTAGTTACCATTAGTTAAAGATGATGGAACAGGATATTCCTAATACTGCTCTCATGCATGTTAGGGACACTACGAGTTCCTTGTTACGTTCTTTGGTTTAATCAACACACTAGCTGCTTTTATAGACTTGATGAATCAAGTGGTTAGCCAATGTTGGATAAATCAGTGATTGTGTTTATTGATGATATCCTGATTTATTTGAAAAACGAGGAGGATCATGCAATCACATTCGATAGGTGTTAGAGACATTGAGAAAGGAGAAGTTTTTGCCAAGTTCTCCAAGTGCGCATTCTGGCTATGTGAGGTTCAATTTTTAGGTCATGTAGTGAATCCCGAGAGGATAATGGTAGACCCAGAAAAGGTGGAAGCGGTGATGCTATGGAAGAATCCAAAGACGCCATCCGAGATCCATAGTTACTTGGGTTTGGCGGGATATTATAGGAGATTCATACAAGACTTCTCTAAGATAGCTTCTCCAGTAACTAAGCTGACCCGTAAGGATTTAAAGATTATATGGGGTCAAAATCAAAAGAATGCTTTTAAGGTGTTAAAGGCAAGGTTGACTTAAGCTCTAGTTTTATCGTTGCCCGAAGGAAGCAAAGATTTAGTGGTCTACTGAGATGCTTCTTACTCGGGGTTGGGTTGCGTGTTGATGCAAAGAGGAAAGGTTATAGCATACGCATCCAGACAGTTGAAAGTTCATGAGGTTAATTATCTTACTCATGACTTGGAGCTAGCAGCAATGGTCTTTGCATTAAAGATTTGGAGGCACTACCTATACGGGACGAAGTGCACAATCTTCATATACCACAAGAGCTTGAAGTACTTCTTCGAGCAGAAAAGATTTGAATATGAGGCAAAGGCGATGGTTGGAGCTCATAAAGTATTATGATTGCGAATTCCATTACTATCCGGGCAAGGCCAATGTGGTGGTAGATTCCCTTAGCTGAAAGGAGAGACCCGAGCTAATTTGGGTGAAGGCTTACCAATTTATTATGACCTCTAAAGTGATAAAGCAGGCCATGGAGTTTCAAGGCGAGGCATTGTAGGAAGATCACCTTAAGTCTGAAAGGTTGAGAGGTATGGTCATGGAATTGGGTGAAAACACACTCAGTGTTAGAACTCAATTCGGATGGATGTGGATCCCTCGTTATGGGGATTTACATAGAAAGATAATGGATGAATCTCATAAGACTTGATACTCCATTCATCCCGATGCTACAAGATGTATCAAGATATGAAGAAAGATTATTGGTGGTCGGGTATGAAGCGCAACGTAACGGAGTATGTGAGTAAGTGTCTTACTTGCTTGCAAGTGTAGGCCGAACATTAGAAACATTATGGGAAGATCCTGTTGGATATACCAGAGTGGAAATGGGAGCATATCACCATGGACTTTATCACGGAGTTATTGTGTACCGTGAAAGGGTATGATGCCATATGGGTGATAGTTGATCGTTTGATGAAGAGTGCTCACTTCTTACCGATCTGAGAGACGTATTCCTCTAAGAGACTATCTATTCATCAAGGAGATGGTAGCTCTTCGTGGTGTACCGGTGCCTATTGTCTCTCATCATGACACTCGGTTTACATCCAAGTTTTGGAAGCGATTCCATAATGCTATGGGGTAAACTTTACATATGAGCATGACTTATCATCCCTAGATAGATGGTCAGTTAGAAAGGACCATTCAGACGTTAGAAAATATGCTTCGGGCATATGTCCTTGATTTTGGAGAAAGTTGGATGACCACTTACCGTTAGCTGAGTTCTCATATAACAATAGTTATCATGCCAACATTGGTATGCCTCCTTATGAGATGCTATATGGTAGGAATATAGAACACCCGTTTGTTGGGGGTAATATTGGACAGAAAGAGTTGGGAAGTGTTGAGGTGATTGAGGTTACGACTGAGAAACTTGAAAAATCAAAGCCTTTATGAAGGCAGCTAAAGATAGACAGTAGTCGTATGCCGATAAGAGACGTAGACCGATTGAGTTCCAGGTGGGTGATAGGGTTATGTTGAAAGTCTCATCCTGGAAAGGTATCATTTGGTTCAGAAAACGGGGCAAGTTGTGACCGAGATACATAGGGCCTTTTGAATCATTGCTCAAGTAGGAGAGGTGGCCTATATGTTGGAGTTAGCTGATAAGTTAAGTGGAATTCACCCGACATTTAATGTAACGCATCTATGGAAGTGCTTAGCTGACAAGAATATGGTTGTACCACCGGAGGATATTGAAGTTGATGAAAGGCTCAATTATGTGATTCAACTAGTGGCAATCATTGATCGCAAGGAGAAACGGTTATGGAATAAAGTTGTTCCCCTAATGCGTGTACAGTGGAAGCACAAGACGGGATCTGAGTCTACGTGGGAGACTATAGAAGAGATGAGGCAGCACTATTGATACATATGTACCTAGTTTAGGAGATTAATGTAAATGTCTATCATGTTTTACATATATGTAATGAATGGGTGTGAATGAAATACAATATGTGGTTGATGCTTATAATGTTTAATATTTTATTGTTTATTGTGTGATAAATTATGATGAACTAACTATATAGGTTTGTGGTTGTTGTACATAATTCTTAGTCAATAATGATTGAGAAATGTATTCAAACTTAATGATATCAAGTTCTCATGCCAATGGACCATGCTAATGGACCATACGCATGAATACTTCATGCTAATAGACCAGTTGCATGACTGAACCAGGAGACTGGATTAGTAGCTTGATTGAGACATAAGATTGACTCAATCACACGATTAAACCTTCAGTCATGCGGATGGATCAATCGCATGACTCAGTCGCACGACTAAACCATGCTAATGGTTCAGTCATACGATTGGAAGACCCTAACCTATAAATACCACCTAATTCGTTGAAAAACGTAACAATTCGAATACCTACGCACATAATCATACCCTAGCCGTCCAAGGACTCAATAAAACCTATTCCAAGTTCATAGATTGCAGTTGTTATTTTTCTAATCATTCTTAACGTTTCTTTAATCGTTAGTTGATCTGAACTACGTTCTCACCGATTGGATCGCCAATCAAATAGGATTCCGCACTATTTGATCTGGTATACGCACATAATCAGTTAGAACTCCATACGTACATATTCCCCTAACAAGTGCTATCAGAGCTTTGGCTCTTGATTTTGCGTGTGATTCGATCAGTTTTGGTGAAAAATCACGTTTTTCATTCAAAAAAACCATCTTTTTTAATAAAACAGTGCTTTTGACGTCTCCAAACCTAAAAGTTCATGTTTTTAGGCTTACGACAGATTAGGGTTCGTGAAAAATCATATTTTTGTGTCAGTACGAAAACCTTCGATTTTTCAAAACAAGCAGCCATCAGTCGCACGATTGACTCAATCGTAGGACTGAACTCAATCGCACATCCCATATGCATGATTAAACTCAGTCTCCCACCCATTCATACTACTAACCAATCCTATTCGCATTGTCCATCCGTATTTGTCTAATTGCACGATTGGCTCATCCGCATTTGTTCAATCGCACGACTGACTCATTCGCACCTCTCCATTTGCATGAGTGAATAAGTCTTGTATAAAGTTCGGAGTTTAACAATGTGGAAGATGAGTACTACTCACGTATCCAGAACCTTTTGCTTCTGGAAAATGAGATTGGGAATCACAATAAGCCGCCTAAGCTAATCACGTTAGATGATTACCCACAATGGAAGTAAGGTTTGAGATTTATCTAAATGGCGTTGATCCCAATCTGTGGGAATCAATCGAGACAGGTTATAGCATGCCAGTTGGTGCTGATGCGGTAAACTTACTTTGGGCGGCATGACTGATAACCAGAAGGTGAAATACAATGCGGAAAAGAAGGTGTATGCTTTTTGACTTAGTCAATACCAAAGGATATATTCCATCAGTTTTCTGAGAACAAACAGCAAAGAAATTATGGGAGGCGCTGGAAAAACGTTATGACGGGAATGTGATGTTAAAGGCATTAAAGGCAACGGATTTGAAGAAGGAGTTTGATAACTTCTCTTCGATAGGAAAGCAGAGCCTGGATGACATCATCGACCGATTCTACCACTTGATGAGTGAGGTGCACACTCATGGGGTAACCACATCCATGGAAGACAAGGTGTCAAGTTTTGCCAATGGGTTGCAAGAGAAGTGGGTCTCGTTTGTGTCAAATCTATGACAGAATGATATGCTTGCGAAGTTGGGTATTAATGATTTCATTCTGAAGCTGAGAGAGAAAGAATTGCAGATGAAGTATAGGTCTCAGAAAGGATCATATGATCAGAATCTATCACTTTATAACACATCTCCCACTCTAACAAATTCAGGAGCACCACTACAAACGGCTTTTGTGTCAAGTTCAACAGCTCCTTCTCAAGCCACTACTTCAGGATCTGAAACGTCAGGGTCAACTTGCACCCAATATATAGTACCTGAAGCAAATGCTATGATGTTGAAGACCACAAATCTCTGTAATATTACTGTGGAGGTGGCAAATGAGCACATGGATCTCCTAAGAGCGGTCTTTCATTCTTATGACGGTCTAGTTGCAGGATTACGAGCAGGTGGACGATAATGAATTAGAAAGAATGGACATTATGTGGGCTTTGGCAAGTGCTGTTTGAAGGGCTAAGAAGTTTGTGAAGAAGAGTGGACAAAACTTGATAGCCACAAAGGATACAACTTTTGGTTTCGACAAAACCAAAGTTACCTGCTTTAATTATGGACAAAAGGGGCACTTCAAACGTGAATGTGTAAAGCCCAAGAATACAGGTAACAGGAATCCTTTCTCATCATTTAGCCGTCAAGACAAACCCACTAGTTGAGCTGCCTCGTCAAGAAAATATATAAAGGCTTTGACTACACAAGATGACGAAGGTCCAGATTGGACCTTTCATTTTGTATCTCCGGGTGAGTCAAACATTGCAAATGTTGAGGGTTTGGATGATGACACTGCAAGTGAAGGTGAAATAGTAGTTGAACTAGTGATTTCAGATCATGAAGATACTGCAGATGTGTTGAATCACTAGATTGAAGAAGATCTTAGAACTACATGCTCAAAATCTCCAGCATCTGAGGAGTCAAACTCTGCATTGATGGCAGATTCAAACGAGTCTTCACAGGTAAGTACAAAAGACCAACTTTTTGAAAGTCATGCTTGTAATGAATGTAATAAATTTAGAGAAAGCATTGATCTTAAATTGCTAGGTTATTAGATCACAATGGTAGCTTAGTAAATGACTTACAAGTGTGCACAGAAGCAAATCGGAATTTTAAAACAAAATAAGCAGAGTTATAAAGAGAAAATAGAACTTTTAAATAAACAACTAAGGGAAATCGAGGTTGTTGTGTTTAACCAAGAAAATGATATAAAGTTCTATTTAAACTCCTGGAAGAGACTAAGAAAGAAAAGTAGCTTTGGAAGTCGATGTCAACTCATTAAAACAAAAACTGCACAGTTGGACAAGTTCTTCTCACATAGTCCAGCACTTAGTCAAAGAACATAACCACGGGGAGGGGTTGGGTTACAAAGTGGTTCCACCACCACATGAGATATTATTGAATGCTAAATGTTAACCAATAAATAACAATCCAATTAAGGATCATGTGGTGTCCGCTCCTCTAGTTAGTGATCCAGATTCCATGAGTAAATCGGTGGAATCTATCGCTAAACAGAAGGAGGCCACTTTGAAATCTAAAGGTAAGATGTCTATTGCCAATTTGGATGAACAATTTGAAAAGGTTAATATAAAATCAGGTTCAAACATCTCTAATAATGAACCTAAGAAAACCAAACATGTTAACCAACCACGTGCTCCATGTCATAGTCCAAATAAACAAAAGGCTAAAGATGTTAAAAATGTTCAAACAATGAATTTTGTTAAAGAAGCAAAAACATCTAAAGAGGAAGTGTCCAAACCAAATAGACTAAAGTCACACCTATGTCGCACACTTCCCTACAGACATAGTTCCACCAACATGTAGAAAGTAGATCATGCTACAATTGTGGAATGTATGGACACATCGCTTCTAATTGTCCTTATTATCAGACCCCATGAAAGAAAATCGATCTTTATGATACTAAACAAACTTCTTCAAAAAGGAGTTCTATCACTCCACCAAAAAGAATTAGTGAACATAAAGTTCAAACCGTAAGCCAGTCGTCTATTTATCACAAACAGGCCTTACACAAAACTGGTTTATGGAAAGAAAAGACAAGTCAAGTGTCTGATAATGAGAACAAGAAGAAGAATGAAATGCCCTCACCCTTCAAAGGACAATGGGTTGAGTTCATGATGTGTGATTCCTCTGGGTCACCCAAGCCAGTTAAGGCTTGGGTCCCTAACCTAAACTAATCATTTCTTTTGAATGGGCAGGGTGTCCGCTATAGTGCTACTACAAATACCCGGATTGTTGATAGTGGAGTATCAAGGCACATGACTGGGAACTTGTCTCTCCTTTCAAATGTCAAACAAATTAAAGGGGTACACATTTCATTTGCTAGAAATAAAGGAGGATACATCACTGCACAATGGGAACTAGGAAATCAGAAGGGTAAGTTTGATAAGGTAAACTTGTTGGATCTTATATGCCCAAGACACATACAAGATTGATGTGTTTAGTACGTTATGATTCAAGTCGGGTCATACCCAATAACAAGCTATACAAACACCAATACATATTTATTTGTTGATAAGATCATACAAATATATAATGACACCTATTTAGAAAATGGGTTTTCTAAAACATTGCTTTTATGAAAGAACAACATTATATGTATAATTTGTTCAAGTGAAATTATTTGTTTCATTATTTAAGTTGGTTAAATAAAACAAATAAAAGTGTGTTAATGTTATAAACTTAAAATTGGTTTTAGTTTTATAAACTAAGGGTTGAAAGAGTAAAATTTTATAAAAGTTTCAAAATGGGGGAACCCATTTTGAACATGGGTTTCGGCCGCCCCTTGTGGGCATTGAGATTCAACTTTTGCTTGGTCTTTGCAAGACATTAGTCACTCTTACACTCTTCCACAACCTACACTTTCTCTTACACACACAAAGCAAGACTCTCTCTCAAGAAAGAAAGGATTTTCGGATTCAAGAAGGAAAAAGGGGCTGAATTTTCGGATTTGTTGGCTGCTCTTCAAGAACTTCTTGGCTGATTCGGATTGTTCAAAAGGGAGTTGATCTTGGTGCTCTTCTACCTAACAAGATTAGGTGTTTGTTTAGGATTGTGGGTATACAAGCTTGAGGCCTTCTCTTTAGAAGGCTAGACGTACAAGAACATCATCATCTTCATTTCTTCCATCTACAACATCTTGTGCAAGAAAGGTTGTTTCTTTGAACCCCCTATGGTTGTTTTTGGTTTTGATAGCATACTATTTCACATATATTATTGATCCATGTTCTTGGGTTTTGTTTATGGTTTAAAAATGGTTAAAATTTCAGATTGGTAACCTCATTTTAAACCCTACTTTCTGCTGCATTTTTATAGTTTAAATGGTTAAACTAGCTTTGATTTACATGTACAAAACCCAACAAAACTACGTTCAACAACTTCAAAATAACTTACTTTTTGTCTCCCAGATATGTGACAAAGAATTCAAGTTTGTCTTTGACAACAAGAAGTGCTATGTATTGAAGAAGGATTACATAATCCCAGAGGACCAAGTTAATGTTAGTTTCATGATATAACGACTTATATGTCTTGGAACTATCAAAGGCCTCCACAACTGATCATCAAGTTCATTGCTTCTTGTCAAAGGCAATAGAGAAAGACTACATCTCCTGGCATAGGAGAATGGGACACATTAATCCATGGAAGATGAATCACTGGATCCAGAATGATCTAGTGTGGGAAGTAAATGTTAAGAACTTCCAATTACCGGATTTTTGCATCGCGTGCAAGAAATGTAAACAGACAAAGAAGTCTCCTAAGGCAAAGAAAGTTCATTCAATTGACCTTCCTCTTGAGCTTCTTCACAAGGATCTGTTTGGCCCAGTCAGTACAAAGAGCATTGCGGGCGATTTGTACTACTATGTGGTTACGGATGATTACTCAAGATTCTTTTGGTTGATGTTTTTGAAATCCAAAATAGAGATATTTGAATCATTCAAAGAACTGGTAACTACATTGGAGTCACTCTACAAGCTGAAGGTAAGGCAAGTTCACTAAGACAACGGTACTGAGTTCAAGAACTAGTGGATGAGGTATTCTGCAAAGAAAAAAGAATAATGCACTAGTTCACATCTACCTACACTCCTCAAATGAACAGAGTTGCTGAGAGAAAGAATTGAAGCTTGATAGAGACAGCCCAGGCAATGCTAGCAGACTCGAAACTGCCTATCCAATTTTGGAACAAGGCAGTAGCTAACGCATGTTATGCCGTAAATCGAGTCCTGGTGGTCAAACGTCATGATAAAACATGTTACGAGTTGCTCCAACGACGTAAACCTAATTTAGAGTACCTCGAACCGTTGGCGCACCATGTACGCTGCTTAAGAAAACTCAGTTAGGGAAGTTCAATGAAAAGGCTGAAGAAGGAATCTTTCTCGGATACAAGATACCGAATAAGAGAGTTTATAATAACTCAATGGGTCAAGTAGAAGTGTGGTGCAACATCAACGTTCAGAGATACACCACCCCTTACTGGAAAAGGCCCTCATTCTTTTTCGACTATGATGGATTATTTAAGTCCTTCGATATCCCTCTCTCACCTACTGAGGATGAGTTTTGACCAGAATGATGTACGGTATGTCAAACACATCTTCACTAGACTTGACAACCTCAGATTCACCAGGTGAGTTGTCTAGTTCTTCAGGGGGAGCACTTGAGGTAAGTGACTCCTCCTCTGATGATGAAGACTTGGAAAATGATCAGGTGGATCAGGAGGAACAGGTTCCTACTACTGCAAGTACACAAGCATATGATGTTGATGCCTCTGACTCTTCAGAACTTCACACTCCCACTGCCTCAGATACGGAGCCTGGTGTTCACAATCTGGATAATGAGGTAGTTGTTTCCACCACTCTTGGATCATGACTAAATGTCTATCATCCCTTGGACAATGTCACTGGAGATGTTCGATCAGCAGTACATACTAGAAATCAGCTATACTCAGCTGATTATGCCTCCGTAACGGAAAAGGGATATCTTTACAATGGTGCGTATCGATGTTTTCTGTCTCAATTTGAGCCAAAATATGTTAGTGAAGCCCTAAACAACAAGGCATGGGTGAGGTCCATGCAAGAAGAACTTCTTCAATTCAAGAAGTTAGGAGTATGGACACTAGTGAATAGACCAAAAGGTGCTAAGGTCATTGGCACCAAATGGGTCTTGAAGTGCAAGAAAGATGACCAAGGGCTCATAATAAGAAACAAGGCTCGACTTGTAGTTCAGGGATTTCGACAAGTCGAAGGCATTAATTACAATGAAGTATTTGCACCTGTGGCGAGAATGGAAGCAATCTGTATCTTCCTAGCCTATGCCTCTTATATGAAGATTAAAGTTTATCAAGTAGATATGAAGAGTGCATTCCTTCATGGTGAAATCCGGGAGACAGTGTATGTCAGTCAACCCGAAGGATTTGAGGATCCTTGTCATCGAGACATAGTTTACAAAGTAGATAAGCTCTCTACGGGCTCCATCAAGCCCCAAGAGCATGGTATGAAAAGCTCTTGACTCATCCTGTGAAACACGGCTTTCGTCGAGGAGTGATTGACTATACACTGTTCATCAAAGAAAAGGATGGTGACTTACTGCTAGTTCAGATTTATGTTGATGACATAATCTTCGGTTCCAAAAATGAAGACTTATGTAAAGAATTTGAAGTAGTAATGAAAGCTGAATTTGAGATGAGTGCCATGGGGGAGATGAAGTTCTTTCTCGGGTTATAGGTGGATCATACATCTAAGGGAATATTTCTACATTAGACCAAGTATGTAGGTGATATCCTCAATCGGTTTGATATGGAGAATGCTTCAGCAGCTCAGACTACACTTGCTACAAACCACGATGTAGCACCCGTGAAAATGGTGATCTGGTGGATGCCACCATGTACCAAGGAATGATCGGATCCCTCGTGTACCTCACTGCCTCGCGACCTGATATCATGTACACGACATGTCTCTGCTCCAGATATTAGGCGAAACCAAAAGTCAACCATCTCACAGGAGTCAAAAGGATATTTCACTATCTGAAGGGTACTCCAACACTTGGGTTGTGGTATCCTCATGACGATGACTTTGAGCTTATACCATATAGCGATTCGGATTATGGCCGCTGCAAAATGAACTACAAGTCAACAACTTTAGGATGTCAATTTTTTGGGAGAAGATTAGTCACCTGGCATTGTAAGAAGCAGACATTTGTTGCTCTGTCAACTTGTGAAGCTAAATACATTGCTCCTGCAAGTTGTTGTTCACAAATCATCTGGGTTCAACAGCAAATGCCTGACTACGGTTTGAAATTCTCTAACACTCCCATATTTGTTGATAATTCTACTGCTATAGCCGTAACTAAAAATCTGGTCCAACATCCTAAAACTAAACACATCAGGATTAAATATCACTTTATACGTGATTGTCTTGAAAAGAGTTTAATTGATGTTGTTAAAATTAATACGGACTTTCAACGCGCTGACCTCTACACAAAAGCTTTTGATAAACCAAGATTTTTATATATGTTAGAGGTCAACGACGTGAAAAAGAAATGTGACATGATTCCAGAAGACGAAAGTACATAGTCCGACATGTAGAGTCAATTTTATTTTATTTTCTTTTATTTTATTTTAATTTCTTCACCTATTAAAATTCAAAACGCAAATACATTTTCAGTTTTAGAATTTTAGGGGGAGAATAGGTTAGGTTAGTATTAAATTACTTGGTTTTATTTAATTACAAAAAATGAGGGAGGAGGACTGCTTAGCTAAAAGGAAAGTAATCAAATCTGTGATACTGATTTAACGAATTATGGAAAATGATAGTACACAGGAAATAGATTATTTGGGATTTCAAAAGGTTTAACTGATTAAGATGCAAAATTCAAAGTTTAAGTCTGAAAAGTCTAAGCAAATAAAACGAAAGATGATAGTTAAACTAGTATGCTACTATGGTAACATAGAGAAAGTAGACCTAGAGGTTGTTAGCTCATGTGTCGGTAGATTCAACACAATAGATAAGTAGACTTCATTAGTGATTTCAAGCACAAACTAAGTTGTTCAACAAGCTATGGTTCCCATCTTATCCCTGGTTAACACAATAAACAAAGTTCCAATAAGGGGTGACGAGCAAAATAAACGCCACAAATGTGTGCAGATGACCATAAAATATGAGCAAAGCACATGAAAAATGCAAAAAGCAATCAAGCTAATAACCTATGTTGTTAGTGCAATATGTGAAAAAAGAAAATAATTGCTCAAACAAGAAGATAGGTTGTGTGCCTCTCTGCTATGCAGTGGCACTGACCTGAGGATAAGCATAACCTAAATGTTCTAGAATTCATTGTTGTTTGCACCTCTATGCTATGCGGTGGCACTGACCTAAGGCTTACCATCTCTTTGAAAGCTCTTAGAATAGCTTCTTCTTGTAATAAACCCGTAGACCGCTCAAAAATCTCCTGAGGAATGTTGATTACCATATAAGTGTGGGTTTCACAAATTCTTGTTGAAATAAATGAACCTTAAATCATCACCAATGTGTGTCGAACATCTGTGTATTGATTTAAGAGGACAAGTATACTGACAATCATCGTGAGCTATAGCTCTTGAAAGTCAAAATCATTATGTGCATGTTATGCTCTAGTATGATTTCCTAAAATGCTAGTGACTATCAATGAAAACAAGGATCAAGCATCAAAATTGTTTACTAAAGTGTCCCAAGTGATTCTGATATACCTGTATGATTCCAAAATGAATCATACGAGAAATGATTAACTAGAATTGAAGCTGTGCTGTCTAGGAAGTAAAATCAATTAGAATTATTCTAATAGGTTGAATTTCATCTCTAATCAAAAATACAAAAATATGTCTTGTTATTATTGTTAATTTCAAGTTGTTCTGCTTAAGTTTAGTTAATTGTAAGATAAGAGTCGACTCAACAACTCGTCGTAATCTGTGAATCACTCATTCAAAATGGTCACGTCTGAAGTGACCAAAACATTCAAAAATTAAAATGAGTCACGTCTGAGGTGACAAGTTCATTTTAAGTAAAAGGATTACGTCTGAGGTGATCAACAGTGTTTTCAAATTAAAAAGGTCATGTCTGAGATGATCATCGCTGAAAATGTTTTATTTATTGTTAAAAGGAAAAGTGTTTGAAAGTGCATAAGGTCAAATTAACAAGTCAGACTCATTCACATGACTGGACCATAAGTAGGACCAGTCACATGAATGGAGCTTGAGATTGAACCATTTGCACGATTGGATCATGAGTATGAGCCAATCGCACGAATGGAGGTGACCGACTGAGTCAGTTATACGACTGAACTCTAGTCGCACGAATGAATGATACCGACTGAGCCACTTGCACGATTGAGACCCAGTCGCCCAAATGAAGTGTGCAAATACGTCCAATCGCCCGACTGAAGATAAAATCAGCAGAAATAAGGCTGAAGTCGGTTGCATCTCCTCATCACCCCTCAATTGCCCTAAAATCACCCGAAAGCACAGACACTCTGCCAAAATTTGATTGAGTTGATTTCTCACCGCCATTGTGTTACTAACGTGTTTGTGAATCATCTGCAGGTAATGAGTGATAGAAATCGCATAAAATGCATGACATATTCAAACCCTAACAGACCAAAATGTTTAAAAATCAAGAAATCGGTAACAATCAACAAATAGACCACATAATATGCATAATGGTTAAAATTAAAGACATACTGTTACAATTAGGGTTCCGAATGAACAGAGAGCTATGCAACTGGTCTAACTTCAAGAAGTTGGTAACAAAACACAATGTCTCACTTCAAGTTTTGACCTAGATTCGGAGTTTAAAGTGTCGAACAGAGAGCTATGCAACTGGTCACTCCGAATGAACTTCAATCGTACGATTGAACTGGGCGAGTGACTCAATCGGCCGAATGAACTGATCGAATGACTCAATTGGCTGAATGAACTAGGCGTATGAGCACAATCGCCCGATTGGACTTAGCTGCATGCATAATCGCCCGATTGAACTCTATCGCATGCTCAGTCGCCCGATTGAACTCAGTCACATACTCAAGCAACCGACTGAACTCAGTCGTATGGTTTAATCGCACGATTGAACCAGACAGATTTCAAAACAATTTAAGGTTCAAGTATTTCTGTTATGGATTAATCTGATGTTTATGTGTTTTATGTTACAGAAACATGGTAGAAAGGTGGACTATAAACACCAAGCACAACATTTGTGCCCACCTTGATCCTACATCACAGAACGCTATTGAGTTCTCTGGGATTATATCTTTTATGCGCTGATCACGGATCTTCAAGGCTATATTGACTCCGTGCACACCATACAGGTCTATCCAGCATGCATTATGGGAGAGTGCCATGGTTGATAGATCAGCTGAGCCCTATTGCATCCGAGCTCCATCTTGGGTCAAGAGATAGTGATCATGAGGAGGACTTGAGACGTGTCTTAGGTCTAGGTGAGGATGGAGACCACCCAACTAAGCTACATCCCTTGACAGTCCATGGATGCATTATGAGATCAAGTACGCCAGTGACTTCAATGCCGGAGTACTGAACAAGACTAACTTGTGCCCTCAATTTAAGTACTGGGCACATGTGATCCTAAAGTGCATAGCCTCCAGGGGTGGAGGATTTGACGACCTCTCCGACCAAATCCAGAATGCGTTCGTTGCACTGGTACTAGACCACCCATTCAGTTTCCCTCGCATGATCTTCTCCTATCTGATCGAGAACATAGAGGCCAAAGGCAAGGAAGGCTTCTGCATGTACCCCCGATTCCTACAGATGATTATTGACAAGAATTTCCTTCCCTGCCTAAGGAGAGTCATGATGCATTTACTTTTGAGGTCATGGAGGACACCACCCTTGGGAGGATGAAGGTCTACCGGGGCAAGCAGGTGAAGCCCCCAGTGAGGAGGTTGTTTGGGCATTTGGCCCGAGATGACTATGTGGCACCAACGAGGAGGAAGTGGCGCCATGACGATAGTGATTCTGATGTTGAGCAGATTGCTCTACCCTTCGATGATTCTGACGGTGATCACCATGATGCTAATCAAGGAGGTGATGATCCAGGTGGACCCGAGCCAGCTCCTATACACCATGATTTTCATATGGAGGAGGAGGAGGAGTCTGGCGAAGAGCCTCTGGTGCAAATGGTGGGGAGCCAAGTCGTAGCCACGGAGAGAGGGTTCAGGGTAGTTGGTGGACGCCAAGGGGAGTCCGCGGATGCCACTACTACTGCTACAGATCCTCTGTATACCCCGGACCCGCCGAGCAACCAAGGGGAGCCACTATTTCTAAGGGCTCTAGGAAGAAGAGAATGGCTCACCCTTATGGCAACAAGGGTAAGAGGCCAAGATTTACATTGGCCACATCCATTCCCACTGCCACAGCCACCACCACAGCTACCACCACCACTACCACACCCCTTACCACCACTTCCACACTACCAACCACCTCTTCAGCAGCCACCCGCTCACCATCCACTACTATCCCATCACCCATATTCACCACAGCCACAACTACCACCAGCAGCCACCAAGCAGGTCCATCATCCCACACCACCTTCACCACAGGACCTAGTCTACCCCCTATTGGGGTAGAGGGACAGCCGGTTGCACTTAACTGCATGGTGCTAAAGCTATTAGTGGCTGATGAGGAAAAAGCTGCTCAACTAAGTCAGCTTGTGGAGCTAAATGCTACCCAGGCATAGCAGATTGCCTAGCAAGCACAGTAGATTTCCTAACACCTAGAGTGAAATAACAAATCAGTGAAGAGAATAGAGGAGTTGGAAGCCTCAAACAAGACGATCATGCTCAAACTATAAGGATCTAAAGATGAGCCACTGAAGATCAGAGAAAGTGATAATGATGATAATGATAATGGTGATGATGATGAATCTGATGAAGAAGATGATAGTGAAGATGAAAGGCTAACGGGAAAGAGAGATGATGATACTTATGTAGAAGGATATGCAATCGTATCTGCCTCAGCTCAAGGTTAGAGAGAAGGAGAAAGAGAAATCAAGACCAAGGAACATTATCCTCTGCCCCACCAGCCGAGAAGCCTGCCATTCAAGACAAAAGTAATGCTTAGATGTTTATGTATTTGAAAACTTGTGTACTTGAATCTTGTATTAAAATTCTATAATTAATGTTTATATATTTTTATCAAATGTATAAATGTCTTGATTAATTACTAATGATTGATGTGTTTTGAATGTATAAATCAAGCAGATCAAACATCTTAGCAAGATGAATATGATGTTGCTCCCCTACATCAAATCAACTCTCAACTCACAATGATTCTTGATTTGCAAGGAATAGTCAAAAGGTCGGTGAGCTATACTCCCAAAGAAGGAGAAATCATAGATGACCTTACTGACGAGTAACTTGTAGAGATGTTCTAGCTAAACCCAGATGAGATTGTCAAAGATGCACCTACTGTTGATGTGACAAGTGATGATGAGCTAAACGATGTGACGTAATTAAGATAGAGGATGTCACTGCTGACCCCTATCCAGAGTACACTGACCGAGAGGGCAATGTGATCCCCAACTTGGGTGACACTCTCGGCAGTGCTACATTTGACAAGCTGGATGAGATAGAGAAAGAGAAGAGACAAAGAAGAATGTGAGCCAAGCCCAAGCCTTAGACATTGATGTTGATATCAAGAAGGCTGAATGGGCGGCTTGTCTTGCTAAGATCCTAGCCTAGCGCACTACACAAGCCAAATGCCTACACCAAGCTATACAAAGTCAAGAAACACCTAAAGGTGTCGGTCAAGATCATTGCATGGGCGTATTTTGAGGATCTGAATGTGTATGCAATTGAGAGAGAGAAGGGCATAGAGTACTTCAGATTCCCACACGATCAAAAGACTCTCCTTAGTTTTGAGCTCAACCAGTTGGCATGCCTAAATTTGTTATATGCTGATCTGAGGAAAATGTCAGGCTGGTTTGAGGCTGCACGAAGGAAGGAATACCACACCCAGTGGGTAAACTTCAGACCTCAATAACTGAAGAGGTACATTAGAAGGTCTGAAGTGGATCCCATTTCTGGAAAGCCTAAAGTTATGCTGAAGCGGAGTCCTCCACGAACTATGTCTAAGATTCCCTTACAAGAAATGCCACAGGACTTCACTCCACACTTCAAGTGGTGGTATTATGATTGGAGAACAGGTGAAGCGGTCATAGTCTTACAAAAAGAGAGCAAAATGGAAACTATCCGGGTGTTCGACCCTATGTGGCTAACCAACTTATCTGCAGGCGATCTCTATACCTTATAAAAGTGGCCACTATTCTATCACTCGCAAAGCCCTCCAGTTCTAGAACATGATACGACTCTGTTTTTGCAATAGAGATACATGCCGGAGTGACAAGAGAGGAAAAGTACAAGAAATTTGAAGAGCTAATGAAGAATGTTAGACAATGATGTAAACTAGGTCCAAGGGGTAGTTTGTTGATACATATGTACCTAGTTTAGGAACATAATGTAAATGTCTATCTTGTCTTACATATATGTAATGAATGGGTGTGAATGAAATTCAATATGTGGTTGATGCTTATAATGTTTAATATTTCATTATTTATTGTGTGATAAATAATGATGAACTAACTATATAGGTTTGTGGTTGTTGTACATAATTCTTAGTCAATAATGGTTAAGAAATGTGTTCAAACTTAATCGTATGAAGTTCTCATGCGAATGGACCATGCTATGGACCATAAGCATGAATACTTCATGCTAATGGACTAGTCGCACGACTGAACCAGGGTACTGGATCAGTCGCACGATTGAGACATAAGATTGACTCAGTCACATGACTGAACCTTCAGTCATGCGCATGGATCAATAGCATGATTCAGTCCCACGACTGAACAATGCTAATGGTTCAGTCGTACGATTGGAAGACCTAACCTATAAATACCACCTAATTTGTGGAAAAACATAACAATTCAAATACCTACGCATATAATCGTACCCTAGCTGTCCAAAGTCTTAAGAAAACCTATTCCATGTTCATAGATCGCAGTTGATCTTGTTCTAATCATTATTAACGTTTCTTTAATCGTTAGATTGATTTGAACTGCGTTCTCACTGATTGGATCGACAATCATATAGAATTCTGCACTAGTTGATCTGGTCTACGCTTAGAATCATTAGTACTCCATACGTACACTGTCCCCTAACAAGCACTTCCCTCAGTTGTTTGAGGAATAATAGGTTTCGGGGATGAAACCTATATAAGGGGGTGGACTTGTAACCATCGTATATTTTTAAAGATGGGAAAGAAAGAATAAAAGCATAGAAAAAGGGGGGAACACAATTTCGCCCAAGTGAGGGACCAAATGTGTCAAAAGGACAAAAAGTATAAAGTTGGTGCATAAAGTGGGCATGGCCGCCCACACTTCCCTAGACACTGCTTTTACCGGGTTTTGTAGAGAGAGAAAAGAGAAGAGCTGAATTTTTTGGATTGTGAAGAAGGAAGAAAAAGAATTCAAATTCAAGGTTTTTGGTATAAGATGTTCTCGCCCAGCCTATGACTCGGTGGTATGCTTATATGTTTGATTTGGTGTTTGGGTGTGTGTCTTTTGTGGGTTTTCTAGGCGGTTGGACTCAATTTGCAATCGAGTTTAAAGAAGTCATACTCCAAGGTTGTCAAAGGTGAGTTGTAAAATCCTCATTTTACATATTTTAACTGATTTTGGGGCTGGAAACGCATGTGTGAATGTTTTTATTAAGTGGGTTTTGTACCCGTATGAATTTGTATGCATGAATTTGGGTGGGTTTGGATATGGGTGTTCTTGATGTTATGATGATGCCATGTTCATGTTTTATTGCTTAGAATGCTAGAAGTAGGCTTAGAACATAATGAATCGGTGATGTTGGGACTGATTATGATGTTATTAGTTTGGGTTGGCTGCCCGTGCATCTGAAATAGGCCCATGCGCCCAATGGTCAAATTGCCTAAGTATAGTCCTATGCGCCCAAAACCTATGCACCTAAATAGTATCCATGCTCCTAAGATAGGCTGAAATTTGGCTAAGTGTCCATCCACCCGATAATGCCTATGTGCCTAAGCACTCATGCGCTTGCATAGTGCTCATGCACCTAGAATAATGTTGATGTGGCCAAAACATTTCCCATGCGCCTAAGTGTTTCGATGAGCCTAAGTGTTTCCATGAGCCCAGAAGGCCATGCGCCTAGGACTTTGAATACTTTTCTGAATTTTGGGGGAAAGGTAAAGTGTAGGCTTTGTCTTGGGATGTTTCCTGGGGTGATGTAAGTTGACACCCAATGAAGGGTGTTAGCTCAACTTTGTGTGGGTTAGCTACACCAAAAGGATGCACATGGGGTCTAATCTATATGATTAACCATATGTATGGGACTCTTGCTGCTTACCCCTGTATTGTGGTCAGGCTAACATGCACAATGTAAAGGAGTCTACTTATAAACTTCGACCCAGTACCCGCTTTATGCATGACGATGGGGTATAGCACATGGTATTGGTCTGGAATGAAAGATGAATGTTTATGAAGAGTGTACTTGCCCTAGGCCCAAGGATTAGCTTCATGCAGAATGTTGGGGGTACAATACATGTCATCGGAATATAACAAATGATAATGATGACGTACAATGATGAATGAACGAAAGTTAACAGACAATGAGGAAAAATAATAATGATATTATCTATGTGTATGTATGATGTATGATCGGGTTAAAAACGAAAGGAAAGTATTACATTTATATAAAACTAGAACACACTCAACAACGTTGAGTTTTATATGTTTCCAGTTGGCAGGTAAATGTTCCTGAGAATGACATATGGCAACTACTTGGATTATTTTGGATGGCATCCATTTCATGTTATGATAATTTTTTTGTGATGTAATACAAATCATGATATTTTTAACTTAACAATGTTGTATTATTTTGCAAAAGAAATTATATATAAATGAAATGGTTTATTTAAAAGAATTCTGCTATGATGTTTTAGAAATTGAAATGTATATTATATTTTATGTGCGACAATTGACCAATGGTAAGTGTTCTGGAATCGGGCCTTACAGTTGGTATCAGAGCCAAATTTTAAGTGAAATGGGTAAATATTTTCAAAACCAAACAAACAAACAAACAAACAGATCCAGTAAAATCCCACTCAAGAGCAGGGTCTGGGAGGGGTAATTGGTGGCGAGTCTTTCCTCTATCTTGGGAGATAAAGAGACTGCTACCGAAGAGACCCCCGACTCAGTAAGGAAAACAATAACCATAGCAAATATAATATACGGCATACAATACACAAGTCAAGATCACATAAAAGCTGAGAAAATTGAGTACAACAAATAAGCATCAAGAGATGTGCGAAAGGGCAGATTGAAGAAAACAAGGGTCCCGCAATTAAGTCTACGACTACCCTTCCTACCCATAGATCCCGCTAAAAGTCCTTAATTTTAATTCTACGCCTCCACGCACTCCTATCCTCGATCAAGTGCTCAAAGAGGTGCAAGTCTACCATATCTCGCCTAATTAACTTGTCCCAAGTCAACCTAGGTCTACCTCTACTCCTCCTACCCTCTACGTTGATGTTCTCTACTGTTCTAACGGGTGCTACCATCGGTCTCTGCTTTACATGCCAAAACCTAAACTTAAACTGAAAATGGGACAAAGGGAAGGGATGCCAATCTAAGTAGTTACATGCTATCAGGTATTTCCTTTAATGATAACTGGTATTATGTGCGCATGTTATTTGATCTGTGTGCCTTTAGTAGATTTAGATACCGATATAGTCGGGATAGGAAATGCTTCGGGTATGAAGAGTAAAGTAAGTGGCTAATTACAACTGGCCACTATAATTAAGGACTTACTATACGTGACATAAACTGAGCTATTCCCTTGAATGACCGTGTTAGTGTTTGAAGCTTATAGCATGTCAGAGGATGGCTAGTTGTAGATCTTCAAAGACTTCGCGAGGTGGATATCGTGGATGTCATGGTGGACGTGGTGTTGGACCATCGATCACAAGATGAAGGCTTCGAGCTGAAGAGGTGGCTCATGAAGAGCCCGAGACACCTCATTATGAGGGTGGTGATGAGAGTGCTAGTCTAAGGGCCTCGATGAATGAGGTTGTTGTGGAAGAAGTTTACCAAGCCATGCAAACAATCTTACCGTCTGTAGTGATGGAAATGATAAAGGTTGTATGAGAAGGAGAAAGGAAAGATAGGAATAGGTCCTTGGCAGGGAGAGAGCAGTTGGAGACTAAGACGGTTGTCTCTACCGATGAAGAGGAGGAAGAAGAGTCTATGCCTGAGGCAGAACGAGGCTGTACCTATGGGGCATTTCAAAGATGCAAGCCCCCGAATTTTAATGGCAATGGCACTGCTGCTGCGCTCACCGGTGGGTGAGAGAAATAGAAGTTGTTCTAGAAATTACCGACTTTCATGAAGATCAGAAGGTGAAGTTTGCCACCCACTCATTTGTGGACTCGGCCCTGTGTTGGTGGGACAATATTGTCTAGGCCGAGGGTAGTAGAGCAATTTGCAGGATGAGGTGGAGGGAGTTGAAGAAATTGCTGATTGAGGAGTTCTGTCCTCACAAAGAGCTTGACAAGGATGAGAGAGTTTCTATAGTTAGAGGTGGGAACCATGACACATCAGCAGTACATCACCAAATTCAATGACATGGCACGGCTGGTGCCAGATCAAGTGACACCCGTGTCATGAAAGATCAAGAGATACATTCAGGGCTTGTTGGCGGATATCCACAGGCATATGATCGTCACCCCGCTGAGAACGTTCAAGTTGGTGGTTGATCTGGCAGGAAGGTTGTATGATGAACGAGAGGTGGTCGCTGAGTTGAGCAAGAAAAGAGGTGGTGATCGGAACAGGAACGGGAAGAGGTTTGGACGGGGTGTTGCCCCAGCAAACAACAAGAATGTACGGGTGGATAAGCGACAGGTGGTCACATCTGGTGCGGGGACGAAGAGGTGTGGCAAATATAGAAAGGAGCATATCAGTGAATGTATGTGGGGATCGAATGTTTGCTTCAAGTATGGGAGGACGGGGCGTATAGCAAAAGATTGTCATCTGGCCAGGTGTTTTACCTATGGTAGAGAGGGCCACATGACTCGAGAATGCAAGAAGCCGAGGGTAGAGAGTTCTGGGGCAGGGAAGAGGACCAAGACCGAGGGGCAGAAGGTGAGCGCCAGAGCATTCACGATGACTCAGGAGGAGCCTACGACAAACCCCAATGTGGTATCAATTACGTTCCTTGTAAACCAAACTCTTGGTTCTTTGTTATTTGATTCAGGTGCTAGTAAGAGTTTTATTTCTGCTACTTTCTGTGCTAAACAGCCTATTAGTAGTAGGAGTATTGATTAGCCGTTCGATGTACAAACTGCCATAGGTAAGTCTACCAAACTTGTTGACCTGATAGAGGGTTGTGATATAGAACTTGAAGGTCATAAGTTCCCTGCTAGACTGTTTGTGATGACCTTAGGTAGATTTTACGTAGTCCTAGGAATTTATTGGTTGATGGACTACGCGGCGAATAGCATATGTCGCAAGAAGATGATCTGATTGACAGCACCTGATGGGAGTACAGTGACAGTTTATGGTTATTGAGTCACAACGATCCCGAAGGTGATTCTGATGGCGGTGGCAGGAAAGTGCATTAGGCATGGATGTAATGCCTATCTGGCCTACGTGAAGGATGTAGATACACCAACACCACAACTGTTAGATGTACCGGTTGCATGTGAGTTCCTTGATGTGTTTCCCAATGATTTACCAGGCATGACACAAGACCGCGAGATCAAGTTCCAAATTGACCTGATACCGAGTGCCCAATCTGTTGCAAAGGCGTCGTATCGGTTGGCTCTGACCGAGATGAAGGAATTGATGGAACAACTGCAAGAAATGCCCAATAAGGGGTTAATTAGACCGAGTATCTCTCTTTGGGTGCTCTGGTCTTATTTGTGAAAAAGAAGGATGGTAGTATGAGGATGTGCATAGAATACCATGAGCTAAACAAGTTAATGGTGAAGACTCGGTATCCATTGTTGAGGATTAATGATCTGTTTGATCAGCTCCAAGGTGTCAGTTGGTTCTCGAGGATAGATCTTCGATATGGCTACCATTAGTTGAAGGTGAAGGAGTAGGATATTCCTAAGACAGCTTTTCATACGCGTTATGGACACTATGAGTTTCCAGTTATGTCTTTTGGTTTAAGAAACATGCTAGCTGATTTTATGGACTTGATTAATCGAGTGTGTCGGCCGATGTTAGAGAAATCAGTGAATGTATTTATTGATGATATCCTGGTTTACTTGAGTAGTGGAGAAGAGCATGCTAGTCACATTCGGGAGGTGTTGGAGACGTTGAGAAAGGAGAAGTTGTGTGCCAAGTTCTCCAAATGCGTGTTCTGGCTATGCAAGGATTAGTTCTTGGGTCAGGCAGTGAATCCCGAGGGGATGACGGTAGAACCGACAAAGGTGAAGTTGTGATGCAATGAATCTCTCCAAAGACACCATCTCAGATCCGTAGTTTCTTGGGGTTGGCGGGCTATTATAGAAGATTTATTCAACATTTCTCTAAGATAGCTTCCCCACTAACTAAGTTGACCCGCAAAGATGTGAAGTTTGTATGGGGTCAAGCTCAAGATAGTGCTTTTGAGGAGTTAAAAGCAAGGTTGACTTAGGCTCCTATCTTATCATCACCCGAAGGAAGCAAGGATTTGGTGGTCTATTTAGATGCTTCTTACTCGGGGTTGGGTTGCGTGTTGATGCAGCGAGGAAAGGTTGCAGGATCGTTGAAGGGTGAAGAGTTACAACACAACAACACAAAGAGGAGATAAACTAAACTTAGATCAAACAGTAAACTGGATTAACCAAGTGGTGACACTAAGAACACAAGTAATATATGAGACAGAACACAAAGAACACAAGTGTTTGGTTTTCAAGAATGCAGTATATTGCCTTCTCTATGTTCTATTACAAGTGTTACAAAAGCATATTTGAAAGATACAAGAACATGAGATACTTATACAACATCCTACAACCGGCTATACTTTGAAAGCCAGCTGGATACAATTGACTAGACACACACAAAATCAATTGTAGAGTCAAAAGGCAGATTGCCTTTTGACTAGTGACTATGACATGCCATAGCTCACATCCTTATCTATTACAAAAAGGATAAAGTACATAAAGTAGAAAGTTACAGACTCATGACCTCAATGTACAATTACCAAAACCATGGACCTTTTCACCAAACCATGTTAGTTGGTGACTTGCAGAGTTCAGCGGAAAGGTGTCCAGCTTTATGGAACAGTACATCAGATAAAGCATGTTACTAAAAGTCTCTGGAAGAAATCTGTCTTCATGAACTTGAAGCTTCGGAAGACTTTGTCTCTGAGGCTTCGGAAGACTTCATCTTTGGCTTCGGAAGATGTTGGTCTTGGCTTCGGAAGATGTTGGTCTTGGCTTCGGAAGATTTCACACTTAGAGTATTTCTGTTGCACATGTGAAACTTCCGAAGCATTCCACTTTAATGCACTTGTGCAGCATGCGGGAAAGACTAAAGATGTTTAGGTTGCATCAGCCTCTTCATTAATCTCTACAAAGGTTATAGCTTAGACATCCCAACAATTGAAAGTTCATGAGGTTAATTATCCTACCCATGACTTGGATCTAGCAGTTGTGGTCTTCACATTAAAGATCTGGAGACACTACCTGTACGGGATGAAGTGCACAATTTTCACGAACCATAAGAGCTTGAAGTACTTCTTCGAGCAGAAGGATTTGAATATGCGACAAAGGAAATGTTTGGAACTAATAAAGGACTATGATCGCAATATCCATTAACATCCGGGCAAGGATAAAGTGGTAGTAGATGTCCTCAGACGAAAAGAGAGACCCGAGCCGATTCGGGTGAAGGCTGATCAGTTAGTGATGACCTCCGATGTGATGAAGCAGGTAAGGGAGTTTCAAGATGAGACATTGAAGGAAAATCATCTTAACTCTGAAAGGATGAGAGGTATGGTTTTAGAGTTGGGTGAAAACACTCATGGTGTTAGAACCTGATTCTGTTGGATGTGGATTCCTCGTTATGGGGATTTATATGCGAAGATAATGAATGAAGCTTATAAGACTTGATACTCTATTCATCCCAGTACTAAAAAGATGTATTCAGATATGAAGAAGGATTATTGGTGGCCGGGTATGAAGCGTGATGTAGCGGAGTATGTAAGTAAGTGTAATTCTTGCTTGCAAGTGAAGCTGAGCATTAGAAGCTGTATAGGAAGATCCAATCATTGGATATACCAGAGTGGAAGTGGGAGCATATCACCGTGGAATTTATCATGAAGTTACTCCATACCGTAAAAGGGTATGATGCCATATGGGTGATAGTTGATCGTTTGATGAAGAGTGCTCACTTCCTACCGATCCGTGAGACATATTCATCCGAGAGGCTGCGGATCTATTCATAAATAAGAATATGACTCGTCATGGTGTGTCGGTGTCTATTGTTTCTGATCATGACACTCGGTTTACGTCTAGATTTTGGAAGAAATTCCATGATGTGATGGGGACGAGGTTACACATTAGCATAACTCATCATCCATAGACAGATGGTCGGTCAGATAGGACGACACAAACACTAGAAGATATGCTTCGGGCATGCGTCATTGATTTTGGGGTAAATTGGGATGACCATTTACTGTTAGTTGAGTTCTTATATAATAATAGTTACCATGCCAGCATTGGTATGCCCCCTTATGAGATGTTATGTTAGATCTAGGAACATGTAACACCCAGTTATTTTTTATAAGTTAGTAAAGAAAGAATAAAGTGAAGAAAAAGAAAGAAAAGATATTTTGGAGAGGAAGTGCATATTCGGATTTTTGAAGGACAAGAGCTGAAAAGTGGAATTCTATGTAAGAATTCATGGTTTTTAAGTGTTCTTAACTGGCCTTGCCTTGGTTGTATGCTTATGTGTATTTGTATGTTCAGTTGTGTGTGTTTTTAGTGGGTTTCTAGGCGTTTGAACTCAATTGCAAACGAGTTTGGAAGAAGCCATACTCAAGAGCTGCAAAGGTGAGTTCTAGAACCCTTATTTTACATGTTTTAACTAATTTTGGGGCCGGAAATGCATGAATGTATGTTTTTATAAAACTGGGTTTCGTACCGTATGTATGAATGCATGTATGTTGCGAGTATGGTTTGATTTTGGGCTATGTTCATGTTTGATGATGTTATGGTTGTGTTCCTAAGGCTTAGAATGTAAGGTTTAAGGTTAGAACATGATGGATGAGGTTTGGGGACTAAATCTGCTGTTAAGTGTGACCTGGGCTGCTCATGCACCCAAATAATAGCTCATACGCCTAGGTTTTAGAATTTTTTCTAAGTGTTGTTAATGCGGATGAAAGTTAATATGGATGAACAAATTCATGCGAATGAAGTTAGTGCTGATAAGTATAAGTCAATGCGGATAAATATAAGGAAATGCGGATGAACAAGTTCATGCGAATGAAAGTCGATGTGGATGAGTAAAGAGGAAATGCGGATGAGCAATGAACAAATGTGGTGAGTAAGTTCATGCGAATGGACAAATGCGGATTGAGTAAAAATATATGAAAATGAACAAATGCGGATGAACAAAGGTTAATGCGGATGAACAGAAGTTAATGCGGATGAGAAGGAAATGCGGATGAGTAAGAAAATGCGGATGAGTAAAGTTAATGTGGATGAACAAATGAGGATGAACAAAAGAAATGTGGATGAACAAAAAGAAATATGGATGAACAAAGAGGAAATGCGGATGAATACTTAGAATATTTTTGACTTTTTGGGAAAAAGTGAAATGTAGGCTTTCACTTGGGAGGTTCCCAGGGGTTCATGTAAGCTGACTTTTAAGGTCATAGATGTTGTGATGGGAATTGTATGATGTATGATTGATGCTTATGCATGATGGTATGTATGATGTATGTTATGTATGTATGATGCCCTGTATGGTGATGTTGACTGTGTATGTTGATGTTCCTTACATTGTATTTTATTTTCACATGGCTTTACGTTGAATTTTAATGAATGAAATGTAAAGTATTATGTAATGTAAAGTGGAAAATAATGAAAAGAGGAAACATAATGAATGAATGCATGCATTAATGAGGGAAGGAAAGTAAAGTAAGTCTTGCAAGCCTTGTATGTGGAAACACGCCTAATGAAGGGTGTTAGTTCAAAGGTGTGGGGGTTAGCTACCCTAGAAGGATGCACACTGGGGTTCGTCTTTATGACCGACCATTTGTATAGAACCTTGTTGCTTACCCTAGGTACTGTGGTCAGGCTGCTGTGCACCATGACGGAGGGTCTAGGATAGACCTTGGCCCAGTATCCGCTTTATGCATGACGATGGGTATAGCACATGACAATGGTACACCTGAATTTTACCCTAGGTACTGTGGCCAGGTTGTTGAGCGCCATGACGGGGGGTCTATGATAGACCTCGGCCCAGTACCCGCTTTATGCATGTCGGTGCGGTAAAGTTCATGGTTTTGGATGGAATGTAAAGAAGTAAAGATGAACGTATGAATGAAAGTAAGAAAGCATGAATGAATGAAAGTTAACGAATAAATAATAAAGATAATAATGATATTATCTATGTGTACGTATGATGTGTGACCACATACAAAAGTAAAGAACGGTCTTAAATGATAGATAAAGTATGTTTTATTTAAAAACTAGAACTCACTCAGCAACGCTGACTTTTTATGCATTTTCCAGTTGGTAGGTAAAGTTGTTGAGGATGGCGCGGGGCAGCTACTTGGCATTTTGGATGGCATTCTTTTGTTTAATGTTTTTGTATTGTAATGCGAACTAATGCAATTATGTAACGAATGTTGAATATTTTGCAAAAGCATTTTAATGAAAATGATGTTTTTAATGTTTCCGCTGCAACGTTTATTTCAAGTTAATGTAATTATATGTTTTATGAGCGATGATTGGCCAGTTGTAAGCGTCATGGGAACGGGGCTTATAGAACAATAGGTCTAGATCATTTGGTATAGGTTTAGAACTTCAATCAATACTTGTAATGAATGATTATAATTCATTATTTTGATGTACGCATTATGTATATAGGTTAACCCATATATATGTGTTGATTTATGTATGTTTGTAGTGAAAACATTATACTTGGTTAATTTGTGAAATTGACTGTGTAAGAAACATCTTTCGACGAACAACCAGCTCTAAAGTTGATGTAAATATCTCTTCAGAAGAACAAGTTAGCTTCAAAAGAGCAAATTATCTTTGGAAGAACAAGATAGATTCAGAAGAACAAAGTATCTTTGGAAGAAGAAACATCTACGGAAGACTATGTAGTTGTGGAGTCCAAACACTTGCATTTAAATAATACTAGTGTTACAAGTCAACACGCCAACAAGTCAGTTGTGCAAATCCCAAGAGATCTGGTGTTTCCTTTACAGAAACACACGTGCCTATAAATATGGATTTTAGGTTTTCATATCAAAGGGTGAACACACACGATAGGGTCAACACAACAACATCACATCAATTCACACAAACTTAAACCCTAGTAGCCGTCACATCAACATCAACACGATCAAAGCATTTATTAGTGTTAAAAGTGTGTAATTGTTTGCTTGTTTTTAATTAGATTTGTCAGTTTTTCTGCTTAGATCAATTGTTTTTTTAAGCAAAATGTTTTTGTGTGAACTCTAAAGATAGTGAATTGTCTTTCAGGGAGTACTGTTCCATTTCTTGATTAACTTAGTTCAATATTCAAATCAATTGAATAAGAGATCTAGGTTATTGATTGACATTCATCAACTGTTCAAGATTATTTGAACAAATACATTAACAAAATCCTTGATTTGATAATTATATTATCATTAAAAGGATTGACTGATTCGTGACCTCAATGCTTAATTTTTGTTAAATTTTATCACTAATTAGTTCATTACTCAAACGATACTTCGTAATAGTTAAAATCTTAGACTTTAACTAAACATAAGTAACTTTGGTGGATCATCCTACCAACCTCCAAAGCTAGAAACTAAATCAGATTTTAAGTCCTGGAAATTCAAGCTCAGGAGTCATGTGAATTATACAGACTCTGACTTATAGGTTTCAATAACTGAAGGTCCTTATATTCCACCCACTCTTGGGTCGGATTACAATGACAAGAATGAACCTATAAGTACAAAGAATCTGTCACCCGATGATATCAAGAAGGTGAAAGTTGATATTAAATCATGCAACTTGCATAGTATGGCTTGCCTGAAGAAATATTAATCAGATGTGAAAATTATAAATAACAAACTCCTTGTGGAAAATTCTTCATACACTCTGTGAAGAGAGTGATGAAATCAGAAGCATTAGGAGAGACACCCTTCACTCATAATATGAAACCTTTCATCATATTGAGGGTGAATCAATTCCTCAACAACTCAATAGATTTATTTAACTTCTAATAGAGATGAATATCTTGGAGTTGAAAAATACAAATGAGGAATTAAACAAAAAGATGCTCCGTACTTTGCCAAAAAGTTATAAGCAAGAAATGTCCATGTTGAAGAACACCATTGATCACAAAGCAACTAGCTTAGATACATTGGTAGCTAAAGTTGAGGCTCTTGAAATGGATGAAAATCAAGAAAGAAGAGTGTGAGAACACATGTCTCACCCTATCATTTTAATGAAACAAAAAGTGCTGGAAGTGCCTTTATTTCCAATAATGATAGTGACAACTCTTGTATTTGAGTGAAGATGAAGTCGAAGTAAGTTTCTATGCTTCAAAACCTTCAAAGAAATCTTCTCAAAGTAAGTTAGCAAAAAAAAAATAGATCTGATGATAGAAGAGAAACATCTACAACAAAGTCTTCCTTAAATATCAACCAAACCAAGCCCATCACTGTTGTTCTGGACTCTGAAGAACAAAAAGCAGCCTTTGCAGCTTTTAGTTCAAGTTTTCAAGCTTACCTTGGAAGCTCCTTAACATCTTCCAACATTTGCTAGCAAGACTTGGAAGAACTACATCCAGATGAAGTAGAGGAGAAGGATCTACAATGCCAAATGGCAATGATTGCTTATAGAGCCAAACAATACCTTAGGAGTAATAAAAACATGGCTACAACAAGCAAATCATCAAATATTGGTGTGGATAAGTCAATGGTATGATGTTTCAAGTGCAATCTCTATGGACATTTCTCTAGAGAATGTAATCAACAATCAAATCCTAACTTGCCACAACACCAACAACATCAGTCTCACTAGCCATCATCATCTCAAAGATCTTTTAGACAACCACAACTAACCAACTCATCCCCAGCAGCCACAAATACATTAGTAGGATCAAAAAACTCTAAAAACTGAGCTGATCATTCTTGAAGATGGAACCCGTGACTGGAGTAAGTACGAGAAGGAAGTCTTGGATGAAAATCAAGATTTAACGGCTCAATGGAAAACAAAGTTCCACCCATGGCTAGAGAGGTAAGAGATAGGTTATGTTCATCAAACTATGTTGAGGAAGTTGAAAGATATAGAGTTCATACTCAACAACTGGCTGATAAAGTTAAAGAAACAATGATTTTGAATGAATCCCATGTAAGAGAACATAAATTATATAAAATCAAAATTAACTCTTTGCAAATGGATTTAGATAAACTTGTTTCAGAAAATTACAGTCTAAAAGCCCAAATTGAGCACCTGACCACTTCCTTAACTAAATCAATTACTGATCATGCATCTACTGAAGTGAAACTACAGAAGTTTCAACTTTCATCTTAGAAATATGAGAAATTATTAAATTCAAATATTGAATCAAAGAACAAGTATGGTTTGGAATATAATGTTGT
This sequence comes from Flaveria trinervia, assembly GCA_025506515.1. Taxonomy (NCBI): domain Eukaryota; kingdom Viridiplantae; phylum Streptophyta; class Magnoliopsida; order Asterales; family Asteraceae; genus Flaveria; species Flaveria trinervia. Next base: position 57,692,875 of record CM046445.1, on the reverse strand, counting down.
TGCACCACCTATCAATAATAATTACTCACCTTTACCTGAATCAATGACAAATAACTTGTCAAATCATGTTGTGCCTTGCACCAAGTTTGAAACAAACTCTAATCAACAAGTTAGTCATAATGAAATTGAGTCTTTTGAATCAGAAAATATTAAACAAAATGACTCAGAATATGACTTTGATAAGTGTGATGACTTGGATGATTCTAATGAACATGATGATGATCCACTAAACATTGGTAAGAATGTTGCTCTTGAAACAATCATTACAAAAGTTCTTGAAGAATCAAAGTTGCCATATCCACCAAAACAAAGAAACATGTTAAAGACTATTTGCAAGAGAATAGCTCAATTAAATGAATGTCTTTAAGAACTACATTAGCAGCAAAAACCTTCAAAGGAAGAAATAGAAAAGTGTGCATCTATTGAGAAAGAACACACATCTTCCATAGGAAAAGGAAAGAAGAGACAATCAGCAGATCTTCCTAAGAAGAAACCTTCTTCAGTATCAGATCTACGAAAAACCAAATCTACTGAGTCAGTAGATGATCTGCGGAAGGGAAAATCAGCAGCAAACAAATCAAAGCCTCAAAAGCTGAAAATGATAAATCAACTAAACAATTGGAGAAGGATGCAAAGCCTGAAAAGTTGACTAAGAAGAAGAAAGCAGTTAACTCTAATGAAACATAAGCGGATATGTATTGTAAATAGCGTGATATGAAAAATTACAATACTGAAGATTGTTATTTTAGCAGTTATTGTTCCATTTGCAATATGAACAATCACATGACATCAGACTGTTACTTCAACAAACATTGTGCTATTTGTAACAAAAATAACCATTCAACTCAGGAATGTTATTTCAACAAAAAGAACAAGACAAAGAGCATAAAGAAGAAACAATCTGATAAAGCTGAATGTTAGGATCTGGTATTTGACCAAACAAAAACTGATTAACGTGTTAAACCAAACCAAATAGTGCGGAATCCTATTTGATTGGCGATCCAATCAGTGAGAACGCACGTAGACACAATAACGAATTGAATCTAACATCAAGAATCGATTGAGAATCGATCTATAGCGTTCTATGAACTTGGAGTACGAACTTGGAGGCTTCTGGACGGCTAGGGTACGTCTGGAGTCGAAGTGGATTCAATGCTTACGTTTTTCCACAAATTAGGTTGTATTTATAGGTTAGGATGGCTCATTCGTGCGACTGAATCAAGACTCTTGGCAAGGGGAAGATCAAGCTTGATCTCCCCTCTCATCCGGCAACCCTAGGCTCCCGGGCACACTCTTTCTAAAACCCCTCAGAAATCCTTAATCCCTCTACACATTGAAACTGGTATATATTGGCCTCGGCCCATATTAGATGCGACTGGGCCCATTCGTGCGATTGGACCATGCGTATGGTTCAATCGTACGACTAGACCATGCGTATGGTTCAATCGTACGACTAGACCATACTTATGGTTCAGTCTTACGAATGTCCCAATCGCATCTCTCAGTCGCACGACTGGTCCATTAGCATGGCTCAGTCGTACGACTGAGTCTCATTTGCATATGCTCCTATGAATGACCCAGTTTCATGTGTTTACAACATATCAGGTGTATAACATTAAGCCTAGACTATTTGACAAGCGACAAACACACTATATATGACTATATATGCTCCAACACTGAATCACACACTCAATCTACTGATAGTGAAAAAGGCTCAAAGTCTAAGAAGCAACAACAAAAACAAATGCCCAACCCAAAGGAGAAAACATCCACTGATGTTGAACCATTGAAGAAAAGGATAGCTTTTGAGCAATCAAAAACACCTCATAAAAGGGTGGAGTTGACTGATAAATAAACAAAAGCAGATGATGATTTCTTTGATAATTTTGAAAAGGGAACTCATGTACCTCGTTCAAAATCAAAATATGATGAAACTTTCCACAATCAAGGCTCATCATCAAAATCAAAACAGCAAACCAATAAAGAAAATGTGAATAAGGAAAGAATGAGAACCAGGAGCTAGTTCAACAACCTCATCTTCAACAGAATAATCCTCACCTGAAACAACTCAGAATGAATCAATTAAAACTAAATTTTTTACTAAAAATTCAAGATTTATTCATGAAGAGGAGTAACAATTTTAGACACTACTGGCAAACCCAAGATCATTGAGGCTTGGGTTGGCAATTCTAATTGATTTCTTTCTATATGCAGGAACAATCTTGGTGAGCTAACAATAAGTGGTATGTTGACAGTGGTTGTTCCAGGCATATGACAAGAAACTGTTCTCTTCTCCATGACTTCAAGCATAAAAATGCCTCATATTTGGTATTTGGTGGGGATAAGAAGGGAGGTAAAATAATTGGTGAAGGAATGATAACTAATGGTGTGCTCAAATTTGAGAAAGTAAACTATTGTGAAAATTTACAATATAATTTACTGTGTATGTCTTAAACTTGTGATCAAAATTATACCACATTATTTGATAACACTAATTGTTACATTCTTAAGCCAGGTTTTTCAGTTCTAGAAGATTGGATCCTTCTTAAAACATCAAGAAAAGAAAACACATATATTTTGGATATGAATAACACTTCACTCATAAGACATGAAGCATGCCTCCTATCTAAATCATCAAAAGATGAATCTCAATTGTGGCATAGAAGGCTTGTTCATTCTAACATGAAGAACATGAACAAATTGGTGAAAAATGACCAAGTCATTTGATTGCCAAAGAAAGAATTTTATTGTTCAAACCATTGTCCTTCATGTTATAAAGGAAAATAACATAGAGTGTCTCATAAATCCAAAATTATCAATACTAACATTACACCACTCAAAGGAAAACATGGATCTGTTTGGTCCAACCAATGTGATGAGCATTGCAAATAACAATATTGTTTAGTGATAATGGATGATTTCACTAGATTCACATGGGTCTTCTTCTTAAACAAAAGAGTGAAACATCAGAAACATTAAGGACTTTGTCATCAAGATTGAGAATCAACTTGATTTAAAAGTTAAAAATTTTAGGAGTGACAATGGGACGGAATTTGTTAATACTAACATACATTCTTTTTGCAGGAATAAAGGTATTGCAAGACAATTCAGTGCACCAAGAACTCCACAACAATGGAGTTTCTGAAAGAAGAAACAAAACACTTATTGAAGCAGCAAGAACAATGCTAGCTGATTCATAATTGCCAATCAACTTTTTGGCTAAAGTGAATACAACATGCAATGTTCAAAATAGGACATTGATTGTAAAAGAACATAATAAAACACCTTATGAGAATTTATTTAAAAAAAACTTACATAGGATATCTTAGAGCTTTTGGTGTCATGTATCTATTTTAAACACAAGAACAATTGGAAAAATTTTCAGAAAAAACTATGATGGTTTCTTTGTTTGATATTCTTCAACATCTAAATATTATAGGATTTACATTCTGTAATGTAACATTATGGAAGAAACTCCTAATGTATCATTTGATGAAGCCTTATTTCCTAAATCTGTAAAAGGATCATCATGGTTGTTCGATATAGATGCTCTAACAGATTCATTTAACACATGTATTTAAAAAATGCAAGATCTGATGATACATGCTATCCATTTGTTCCCCCAAATATGAATGAAGTATCACTATCTGCAGATCCTCCAAGAATACACTAATCAAGTATTATGGAACAAGAAACAACAAATTACAACAATGATGTTGCACATGTCCAACCTCATGGACCTACATCTTCAGATGAAAACACTTCATCTACAGATGAGTGTGCTACATCCAGAGATGTGAATAATTTCTCAACAGGTGTTCCATGTTTTCAAGTAGATACAACAAACATTAGAGATGATTCAACAAATCCTCATATATCATCCGTAGAAGTTCCTTTCACTCCTACAGAAGAACAAATTGCTTTCGGAGAAGTTTCTATGAATGATATTAATGATGCTCCTGATGATCAGACTCAGGAAAATCATTCCATACCTAATGTTGAACAAGAGGAACACTTTGATTACTTTCTAAATTCATCAGATGGATATCTGCATCAATGAATATACCTAACTTGGAATCATCTATTCCAGTTGTATCTACTCCAACAACAAAAATTCCATAAGACACATCCAATACATGACATTATTGGTGATCGTAATAAAAGAACAACAAGAGGTCAGGTGGAGCTGCAAACATCTGTCTTTTCACTTGTTTTCTTTTACAAGTAGTTCCTCCAAACATCACAGCTGCTCTAAAGGACAATAACTGGATTGAAGCTAGGCAAAAAGAGCTTCAACAATTCAGAAAGCAGAAAATCTGGAATCTAGTTGATTTACCAGAACGCCAACATCCAACTGGAACAAGATGGCTCTTCAAAAATAAATAGATGATAGAGGTATTATTATAAGAAACAAAGCAAGGTTGATTGCACAATGTTACACACAAGAAGAAGGAATAGACTATGATGAAATTTTTGCACCAGTTGCAAGAATTGAAGCCATAAGAGTATCCTAGCATATACATTGTATAAGAAGTTCATTGTGTATCAAATGTATGCCAAATGTGCTTTCTAATATGGGAAAATTTATGAAGAAGTCTATGTATCACAACCTCTTGTATTTGAAGATCCACATTACCCACACAAGGTATATAAGCTTGACAAAGCTTTGTATGGTCTTCATCGAGCACCAAGAAAGTGGTATGAAACTTTATCTTCTTTCTTGCTCAAGCATGGATACAAAAGGGGAACCATTGATCAGACTCTCTTTCTCAAACAAGAACATCAAGATCTCTTAGTTGTTCAAATTTATGTTGATGACATTATATTTGGCTTAACTAACAAGAGATTATGGGTAAGATTTGAAGATTTGATCAAAGCTGAGTTTCAGATGAGTTCAATGGGGAGAATTAACTTTCTTCCTTGGTCTTCAAGTTCATTAGAAGATATATGGCATTTTCATCAATCAAGAGAAGTACATACAACAAATATTGAAGAAGTACAACCATGCTCGTACATCTTCATACAAAACACAGTCTCAACAATTGATAATTGTACCTGATCCTACAGGAAAATCTGTTGATCAAATATTATATAGATCAATGACAGCATCACTTATATATTTAACTGTCAGTAGGCCTGAGATTATGTTTGCTATGTGTGTTTTGTGCTAGGTACCAATCAGATCCAAAAGAATCTCATCTGAATGTTGTGAAGAGGATTTTCAGATATTTGAAAAGAAAACATGCTCTTGGACTTTGTTATCCAAAGGATGGTGATTTCACTCTTTACTCATATTTAGATAGTGACTTTAGAGGTTGCAACAATAACAGAAAATCCACAACCGGTGGATGTCAATTCATAGGACCAAGACTAGTTTCATGGCAGTGCAAGAAGCAAACAAATGTATTTGTATCCACAGTTGAGGCTGAGTACATAGCTGCTTTAGCTGGTTGCTCTCAAGTGCTTTGGTTGCAAAACCAATTACTTGAATATGGCTACAACTTCCTTCATACTCAAATTTACATTGACAACTCAGCTGCTATGTTCATTACTACTAATCCAGTGCCAATAGTAAAACAACATATTGAAAAGATACCATTTTTTGAGAGATTGCTCAGAAAAAGGTTTGATCAAGTTAGTCAAAGTGGATACAACAAATCAGCTTGCTGATTTATTCACTAAAGCCTTTGATTCAGTTAGATTTAAGTTTCTAATTGAGTCTCTGGGTATGATTAACTTAGATTAATCATTATAAACAAGATTAGCATGTGTTTGTCCTTGTAAATTCTTAAAAAAATGTTGTCTTTCTATGTGTGTCTATTACTTTAGCATGACAAATGTTTGGGAAATGATAGTACATTATGCCTTTGCTTCGTCATTCTTAAGAATCATTAAAATCTGATCAAGTTTCTTGATATGTGAGTAGGTTTATCTTGAGTGGAAGACTTCATTTTGAGGAAACAACAAGTCATATTTTGATATGGCCAAATCACTCATCTAAGCACACTATGTACCAACACTTTATAAATTCTCTCTTTGCAAATCGTATTCCCTCTGTTTTGTGTAAACAAAAACCTGGGTGTATGTAAAGATCATGATCCTCATCAACCCTCTATTTTGTGTAAACAAAGACCTGGGTTAATGGCACCTTTGTTTTACAAAAGTAAAGACCTGGTGACATGTTGATGTTCATATATAAGCTCTCAAAAAGGATCTTCTATGATCAACTGTATATTAAATTTAGATCTTCTACATCAATGCATTAATGAGATGTCAAATGCATCTCAAAATAGAACTTATAACTTAAAGTGCATAGTTTTTCTAAGTGTGAAAAGGTAATGATTTGACTCACAAAGGGAGGACAAACTCTAAGTGAATTGAATGTGAAGCCCATAACAGTTGCCTCTTAATAAACATGATAACATGATAAACAACATGCCTAGTTGACACAATACCCTTGTATGGATTTAAGTGGACAAACATACTTGCAGTCAGAACTAATTTCAGGTATCAATTTATCAAACAAATCAATCAGGAAGATGCATAGTGTTATATTATGATCCCATTCTATGTGTATATATTGTTGTGGATAGTACTCATTTCAATTTTTTTATTTTAACTTGATTTCTTTCTGTTTAGCATGTCTGGACTGACATGTGTCTTTCATGATATTCTTCTTATAAATTTATGATGAATGCTTTTGTTCATCATTGATCAAAAAATTAGGGGGAGTAGAATCATGAAAACAATATAACAACAAAATTATCAAATGTATTGTCAATATAAAGGAATTGGAACTAAGCACACAAACTTGGCTTTTGGATACATGAAGTTTTTAAAATATAAACCTTTTTGTGCACAACTGTCATGAATACAAAGTCATCATGGTCCAATAGCAATAAATGGGTCTATCAGTTGATTAGAACCATACAAAAAATAAGTCGTAATTATGGCTTGTTAAACATCAGAATAAGCTATAGTGCTTTTTAAACATCAGCAAAGCTACAGTGCTTTTTAAACATTAGTAGAAATTACAATGCAAAACTTAAGGGGGAGTAAAACATGACTATCCGTAGATTGGTAACCTACGAATGAGTTCATATTTTACAAGTATATTTAATTTCCCTAGATTAGTAACCTATGGAAAATCATTCTATTTTTAAGTTAGGCATCCGCAGATATCCTACGGATGTGCTATGCACTGAAATCTGCTGAATAAATAAATTCCACGGAAGAATAATAAGATAAGAATAATAAGATAGTGGGACCCATTACATTAAATAAGTGAAATAAATGTGTCCGAGAGAGTATAGTTGATGTTTTTGACTTGAAATTCATTATTCACTTTTATAGAACCTTTTTACCTAGAAGTTCATTAGTCAAAAACTCATCCCTCCCTCATCTGATTTCAAAATTACTAAAATCTTAAGCATTAAACAACATTTTAAATCTATGTTCAAGTCTTAATCTCAAGGTAAATCACATCATAAACATCATAATGAACCGACTGATACATCATGTTCGTTAAACTCTTCGTATTCTTAAAATATGATGACTTAGTTTTAACATACTCGTCTTCATTCTTATGAACATATCGCTAATTGATTTGCAAGGGAGCATAATGTGTGTGCGTTCTTAAATCCAGACGACCGTGTGTCGGAAGGATGCAGAAACATAATTAGATACTTATGATGATCTAGGCTATTCTATGCTTTATCAGTAGAACCTGTGATCCATCAAGATCATATAATCGATTTCTGGAACTCGGCTCAAGTTGAGGAAAATGGAGAATCAAAAGTGATTGTGGCTGAGATTAAGAATTAGAGACTAAGGATAGATGAACAGACCATAAGAAGGGTTCTGGAGTTTAGAGAACATGAAATTAGTCACCTGATGTATTCGAGAATGAGTACATCGAGAAAGTGTTCAACTTGATGGGGTATGATGTTGATTTCGACAAGGGTGAGATCAAGAAAGGGAGACTATGTAAGGCATATAGTTTCTTATGTCACACTTATTTGAAGTGTAACTCTAATAGAAAATCTGGGCTTGACAGATTCTAAAGGCATATTTCATCTGGCATCATTGGTATTTTTGAGGGGAGACATACAACTGCTCGAAGTATATCCCAATATTTTGTGTGACCAAATTAGGGTGCAGAATACAAACAAGATGTATATGTTTCACAGGTCGTGCAATTTAACATCAATGCTGATCTGCCAGGTATTGCTATGGATGATGATGTGTTTGTTCAAGCACACCTAGGGAGATCTGCTCTGAATAAAATAAGTGGAAGGTATGAAGGAGAAAACATGCCTATGTTTGCACTTGTAGCAGACCCCAATGCCAACATTCCCCAAAAATTGATATGGGAAGAAGCTTAAGAGAGTTCATCAACTAACACTGTGGAAGCCTCATCTTCAGCTCCTCAATCACCTATGCACCACCATCATCAATCACCTAAAAATCACTCACCAACCGGTCAAAACACCTGCCCATTTCACCCATCCAACCAGATCAATCTTAACAGTCTCAACCAGCCAGTCAAAACACCCTGCCGCTTTCACCCATCCAACCAGATCAATCCAAACGGCCAGTCATAACAATCAGCCAATCTCTCCAATTCTTTATCAATCATCTGAGAGTGGCCATACAGAACTTGTCACTGACACTCAGTCTCAAAAATTCAGTTCACATTGGTGAGACTGAGTTGGTGTCTCAAGCCAAGACCATCCCATTCTCACTCACCAACTCTCAAGAACCAGGTACATCCAATCAAACTGAACCAGTAGTACCCATATTAGATATTTAGCACCATCAACAACAACATCAAGAGCATGGAAATCAAGCAGCTAAGCCAAGCTTGGCCTCAGTGTGTGTAGCCCATAATGATGTCAATGATAATAAGACTGCTACTGATCATGAAGAAGGAAAAGACAAAGGCAAAGATGATGTTAGTGATAAGGACATCCCTATCAGCAAAAGTTATCTCGTGGCTAAATAGAACAAACTTGTTATCAAATCAAACAACAAAAAGCAAAGAATACAAGATTTCAAGGGATTGATAAAGGAAAAGGATGAGCAGCTAAAGCAATAAGAAGCATCACTAAAAAGACTAAGAGAATATGCTCAAACTAACAATGAAGTAATTGATGTATTGCATGAACTTATTAGAGAACTGAAAAAGAAGATAAGTGACCTTGAGGCAAATGCCAATGCATCAAAACCGCCAAAAGAATCTGTTGAGACCTCATAGAAAGTATTCCAATACTCACAAAAAAGGAAGTAATTGGGGTCTCTCAAGAAGGAAGTAATCGAGGTTGAAGATTTACCCAAAAGATAAAGGCCTATATCACCTGAGCACACACCTTCAATGGTTGTATCAACTTCAAAGCCTATGTCTCATAATGAAACTAATAGTGATGAAGAATGGAAAGAGCTCTCTAATGAAGAAACTGACAAAGATCAAGAAGTGTCAAAGGCTGATGATCTACTAACAACAAAAGACATACTGGAAGAGAGGCCTGAATCAACTATGTTTATGATCCTGATCAAACATGGGTTGCCATATGACATGGTTGAGAGGATGAACTTGACTAAAATGAAGGATCTACTGAAAGAGTTTGAGCTTGCTAAATTCATGATCCTAAATTATGACTATGAAGCAATCACTATATTCCAAGCCATTCAGAAGATCAAGAAAGACTTAGTGACTGTGATACAGCCAAGTTAAGCAAATACAATATGAACTATTGGCTAGAGGTCATAACTACAAAACTTATGAGCTTAAGGAAGATCAGTTGGTGAGCTAAGGAGATGATGGACCATGTGATGTCTGTTGAGCTTGAAACTGGTGTTAGATTTAGGTCTGAAGCTTGTAATCCCTCTTATGAACATCAAATGAAAACTCCTGATGCGCCAGTGATAGTTGAAAGTCAAGATCAATACAAACGAAAGGAAAAACTCATCAGAGACCAAGAGAGGTATTCCTGGAAAAGTATGGCCATTGGGCACAATTGTGAGAGAGATTACTAAAGGAAAATCTTCTCTAATCCTGTTGTTTGATCACATTACAACTCCCACTTCTGCTGAGGAAAAACAGGATTATGGCCTGGAAATTTGATCAAGAGTGGGACTGTGCACTAATCAGACGGTATCTGAAACAGCTAAATACTAACATTTACTTGAATCAGTATTACTGCTTCCTGATGTTGATATACATGATCCTCAGAGCTTAATGATCTCAAACTATCCAATAAGCCCAAGAGGAAGAGACTTCTCCATATCTGTTGGGAAATCAAAAACAAATTCAAGGATGACTTGCGAAAGAAGCTAGAAGAGAAGATGATAAGCACAAGAAAAGAAGCAAGAGAAGATCAAAATCCAAATTCTCTGCCTTTATTGATGATGAATTTCTGAGGAGAGTTGGGTACTCAAACAGAACAACACTTATAATCAAGAATATAGAAAGTACTCAATATACATTTCCTATAACTGAATGGGGATATGTTAAGAGAACTAAAGAGCTGGTGTTGTTAAGGAATGAAGAAAGTAACAAAGCTAAAAGTACTATACTCTTTGATCCGTAGAAATCAAGCTACTCCACCCCAGCTACACTTCATATTTGCATGATAAATTCTTTCCAAAGTTGACTAATGAAAGAGCTCAGCATGATCTATGCCTATATGTGCACATGATTCAAGTGATTGATAAATTGCATGCAAAGGCATATAAGAGAAGAAGATATGAAGTTGGGTTGTTGAAAGGAGCTAACATCAAGGAAGTATCTGAACTGAGGATGTCAGAAAAAGGTGAGCTTGAAATTATCAATAATCAAAGTAATGTCGAACTCTCACATTAGAAGAAGACATTTTGGGACTGAACTTTGAGACAATACAAAAAATATGTGAAATGGAGATCAAGTACAAGTACGATGACCAAAATGATGTAGTTTCATTCTTCAAGAAGATGGTGTCAAGAATAAAGGAGCTTTCAGTTTTGAAGAACTGATTACAAGTGTCTAAGACTAAGTGGAATATTGTTAGATCTAGGAACAATAGGTCTAGATCATTTTGTATAGGCTTAGGACTTCAATCAACACTTATAATGAATGATTATAATTCATTATTTTGATGTACGCATTATGTATATAGGTTAACCCTTATTTGTGTTGATTTATGTATGTTTTCAGGTAAAACATTATACTTGGTTAATTTTTGAAATTGACTAAGTGTAAGAAACATCTGCGGATGAACAACTAGCTCTAAAGTTGAAGTAAAGATCTCTTCAGAAGAACAAGATAGCTTCGGAAGAACATATTATCTTTGGAAGAACAAGATAGCTTCGAAGAACAAAGTATCTTCAGAAGAACAAGTATTTTCGGAAGAAAAATTATCTTTGGAAGAACAAGATATCTTCAGAAGAACAAAGTATATTCGAAAGAACAAATATATCTCGGAAGAACAAACATCTACTAAAGACTAGGTAGCTGCAGAGTCCAAACACTTGTATTTAAATAATACAAGTGTTACAAGTCAACACGTCAATAAGACAGTTGTGTAAATCCTAAGAGATCTGGTGTTTCCTTAACTCAAACACACGTGCCTATATATATGGATCTTAGGTTTTACATCAAAGGGTGAACACACAGGATAGGCGGCGACTAACATTAGACGATCAACACAAAAACATCATATCAATTCACATAAACATAACCCTAGCAGTCGTCACGTCAACATCAACAAGACCAAAGCATTTATTGTGTATGTCATTCTTTGATTATTCAGTTGTGATCATTGAACAATTTTAATACATTTTAATCAAATCCTGTTTGATTAGTTTTAGTGGTCGTATTATTTTGTCCGTCATTATCATAATTCATTAAACAAACAATTGAACAAGGTTAATGTTGATTCCACAAATATTAACTTGATTTCTTTTAACATTGATGATTCCTGATTATGATCCTTGGATTCACATGCTATACGGTAGGAGATGTAGAACACCCGTTTATTATGGTGATATTGTTCAGAAGGAGTTGGGAAGTATCGAAGTGATTGAGGCTACAGCTGAGAAGCTTGAAAATATCAAAGCCTTCATGAAGACAACTAAAGATAGGTAGAAGTCGTATGTTGATAAGAGACATAGACCGATTGAGTTCTAGGTGGGTGATAGAGTTATTTTGAAAGTCTCACCTTAGAAAGGTATCATTCGGTTCAGGAAGCAGGGAAAGTTAAGCCTGAGATACATAGATTCTTTCTGTATCAGTGCTCAAGTAGGGGAGGTGGCCTATAGGTTAGAGTTACCTAATGAGTTAAGTGGAATTCACCCGCCATTCAATGTATCTCATCTACGGAAGTGCTTAGCTGACGAGGATGTGGTTGTACCACTGGAGGATATCAAGGTTGATGAACCACTCAATTATATGGAGCAACCAATGGCAATCATTGATCGTAGGAGAAGAAGTTAAGGAATAAAATAGTTCTCCTTGTGCGTCTACGATGGAAGCACAGGAAGGGATCCGAGTCTACGTGAGAGACTAAAGAAGAGATGAGACAGCATTACCCACATCTGTTTGAGGAATAACATGTTTCGAGGATGAAACCTATATAAGGGGGTGGACTTGTAATACCCTGATATTTTTGAAGACGAGAAAGAAAGAATACAAATGAATAAAAGATGGAAACATAATTTAACCAAGTTGAGGGGCTAAAAGTGTCAAAAGGACAAAAAGTATCAAAAGTGGGTGCAAAAGATGATGGCCACCCACTATGCCTGCATATTTCCTTTTCATTCAGATTATAGAGAGAGAAAGCTGAGAAGAGCTTCGGATTTAGATAGAAGAAAAGCAAGAAATCAAATTCAAGGTAAGAATTATTGGTTTTAAGTTGTTATTGACCGTCCTATGCCTCGGTTATGTGCTTATGAGTGTTGTGTGTTCAGGTGTGTGTGTTTTTGCTAGGTTTCTAGGCGGTTAAACTCATAGTGCAAACGGGTTTGAAAAAGTCATACTCGAAGGTTGTCAAAGGTGAGTTCTGGAACCCCCTTTGTACATGTTTTAACTGATTTTGGGGTTGGAAATATATGGTTGAATGTTTTATTTAAGTGGGTTTTGTACTCATATGAATATGTGTGTATGAATATGGGTGGGGTATGATTACGGGTGATTATGTTGTTATGATTGTGTTATGTTCATGTTTTATTGCTTAGAATGCTAGAACCTGGCTTAAAACATGATGTATTTTGATTTGGGACTGAATTATGATGATAATAATGTTAGTTAGTTGCCTATGCACCTAAATTGGCCCATGCGCCTAACCATTGAATTTGCCTAAATGTTGTCCTATGCGCTTGAAACCCCATGCACCCAAATAGTTGCCATGCGCATAGAATAAGCTGAAAATTTAGTAAGTGTTGACGCGCTTAGAAAATCCCATGCGCGTGCATAGTGCCCATGCGCCTAGAATTGCCCAGAATGACTAAGTGTTGGGCCATGCGCCCCAATAGTGCCCATACACCCCAATAGTGCCCTTGTGCCCAGAATCTTACCATGCACCTTGTGTTCCCATGCGCCTAGAAGGCCATGCGATTGCACAGTGCCCATTCGCCTAGGACATATATTATTTTTTGAAATTTTGTGGAAAATATAAAGTGTAGGCTTTGACTTCGCCTAGGACATAGATTATTTTTTGAAATTTTATAGAAAATATAAAGTGTAGGCTTTGACTTGGGGTGGTTCCCAGGGAACCTGAGTTGACTTTATGATGTCATATGTGATGTGATGGTTAATGTAATGATATGTGTCATGCATGATGATGTGTGATGATGTTATATTATGTATGGCTATGTTTATGTTCCTTATTTTATATGTTTATTTTTCTTGGCTTTACGTGGTACGATTATGAAAGTAAGCAGAAAGTATTATGTAACGTAAAGTGGAAGATAATGAAAAGCGGAACGTAATGAATGAAATAATGCATGCATTAATGAACGAATGAATGTAATGCAAAGCCTTGCAAGCAGTATGGAGTTTCACACCCAATGAAGGGTGTTAGTTCAACTGTGTGAGGGTTAGCTACCCGGAAGGATGCACACTGGGGTCTAATCTTTATGATTGACCATATGTATGGGACCCTTACTATTTTGCCCGATACTGTGGTTAGGCCACCAGGCATAATGTGTGGGAGTCTACTTATAAACTTTGTAGATACATATGTACCTAGTTTATGAGCTTAATGTAAAAGTCTTTCATGTCTTAAATATATGTAATTGGATGGTTGAATGAAATACAATGTGTGGTTTATGCTTATAATGTTTATTATTTCATTGATTAATAGGTTAACGCTTATTGAACTAACTATATAGGTTTCTTGTTGTTTACATAGTTCTTAGTTAATAATGATTGAGAAATATGATTAAACTTAATCGTGTGAAGTTATCATGCGAATGGCCCATGCTAATGGACCATACGCATGAACAACTTCATGCTAATAAACCAGTCGCACGACTGAACCAGGAGACTGGATCAGTCTCATGATTGTAACATGAGATTGACTCAGTCGCACGACTGAACACTCAATCGTGCGAATGGATCAACCGCATGACTCAATCGCACAACTGAACCATGAAATGGTTCAGTCGCCCAAATGAGAAACCCTAACCTATAAATACCACTTAAATCATGGAAAAACAGAACACTTCGAAAACCTACGTACTAAATCGTACCCTAGCCGTCCAGATACTTCTAAGAACCTGTTCCAAGTTCATAGATCGCACTAGATCGATAACCAATCGTTTTTAATGTTTAGATTCAATCTACAATTGTTTCTACGTGCGTTCTCACTGGATCGTTAATCAAATAGGATTCCGCACTATTTGACTTGGTATACATGTATATCAGTTAGTATTTCGTTCAATACACGATCCTCACAATTGGTATCAAAGCCAGTTACTGCTTGAATGATCTAACAATCATTCTAGAAACCCGAGCTCTTGATTTCTGGATCGAGTTCAAGTTCTTTGACGTTAAACCCACTTAGTGTTCTTTGTGTTTTGCCTAGATCTGGTTACGGGTGTTGTTTCTATGTTAAAATCAAACTCAAAACCATGTTCCAATCATCATCTTATGATATCTATGTTGGTTTGCTTCATGTAAAATTCGTAAGATTAGGGTTTTTGGCAGCCCTGGCGGCTGCAGATCTGAAAATCTACGTGTAGATTCGCTCATGCGACTGGGCCATGCGAATGGACCATTCGTACGACTGGACCATGCTAATGGACCATTTGTACGACTGGACCATGCTAATGGACCATTCGTACGACTGGACTAGTCATATGTTTAGTCGTGCGAGTGGACCACTCATATGTTCAATCGCACGAATGAGCCATCCGCATTGACTCATCCGCATTTGTTCCAGACCAAAAAAAAAGAGTCTAGAATTGCCTATTGCACAAATTTGAGGATGAGCAAAGCATATTCACCCTGAGGTTTTTTTGTCAAATAAGTTTGATATATACGCCATTATTCGTCAGACTTCCAGAATAGGTGAATGTAGTTGGAACACGAAAGAAAGAAGAGAAGATGTCTGCATTCGGTGCTGATTTTGTGGGGTAGTCAGTAGCATCTGACTATTTATGGGCAAATCAAGTTATATCTATTCGCACAGAGAAGATTCTCATTCTTAGGGGGAATCCATGTTTAGAGAAATTGAAGACGCAATCAGAAAGTGATGATGTGAGCCGTTTCTGATGATGAATCTAAGTGCATGCTGATTTGATTGAGATCGTCAACCATGGATTGGAACCCTTTACCTTTGCCCAATACACCGTATGAAGACGCCAGAAGAGCACAATGTCTATATATTGGGATATGCTGAATTTGAGGGGGAATTTCTGTAGATGTTAATGTTAATCAAGTTCGTCTGTGTGAAGATTGAAAAAATGGAAAACTATTCATGTCATTATCTAGAAAAATCAGTCATATGGGGAATCTTGCTGCTATGATGGTGTTCTGCAAAATAGACGAAAGTTGTTGTGCCTAAATTCATTTGCAGGGATAATGTATCAACCTGATAAATTGGCAAAGTTGGCTAATATGGTTTTTCATTTGATTTTATTGGAAACCAGAGCAAAGATTGACTGAAGATTGTAAGAGTTTTAATCTACTATTCGCAAGCAAAGTATATGGGGGAATTTGTTAGAGCATATATTGTTGTATAGTGTGTCCGTCGCTTGTCGAATAGTCTAGGCTTAATGTAATACACCTGATATGTTGTAAACACATGAAACTGGGTCATTCGCAAGAGCATATGCGAATGAGACTCAGTCGTACGACTGAGTCATGCTAATGGACCAGTCGTGCGACTGAGAGATGAGATTGGGACATTCGTAAGACTGAACCATAAGAATGGTCCAGTCATACGATTGAACCATACGCATGGTCCAGTCGTACGATTGAACCATACACATGGTCCAATTGCACGAATAAGCCTAGTCGTATCTAATATCGGTCGAGGCCTCTATATACCAGTTTCAATGTGTAGAGTGATTAAGGGTTTGAGAGGTCTCTTCCGGAGCCTAAGGCTGCCGGATGAGAGGCGAGATCATGCTCGATCTCCCCTTGCTAAGAGTCTTGATTCTTATGTTGTAACGAGCTTGTAATCGTTAGGTTTTATCAATGAAACCATTAAATAATAGTTTGTGTTATTAATTTCTTTTAGTTTTTTTGTTGTTTATCCTTCCGTCAAGAACACGCTCGGATGTCTACCGATCTAGCCGACTTCACAAACTTCGGTCGAGTACCCGCTTTATGCATGACGGTGGGGTATAGCGCATGGCATTGGTCTGGAATGAAAGAAGAATGTTAATGATGAGTGTACTTGCCCCAGGCCCAAGGGTCAGCTTCATGCACAATGCTCGGGGTACAGTACATGTCATCGGAAGATAGCAAATGATAATGATGACGTACAATAATGAATGAACGAAAGTTAATGGACAATGATGAAAGATAATAATGATATTATCTATGTGTATGTATGATGTATGATCACGTATGAAAGTAAAAAATGGTTTTAAACGAAATGAAAGTATTATATTGTTATAAAACTAGAACTCACTCAGAAATACTAACTTTTATGTGTTTCCAGTTGGCAAGTAAATATTGTTGAGGATGGCACAGGGCAACTACTTGGATTATTTTGGATGGCATCCATTTCATGTTATTAGTATGTTTTTGTGATCTAATGCAAATCAGGATATTTTGTAAACAACAATTATATATAAATGAAATGATTTGTTTAAAAGAATTCTGCTGTGATGTTTTAAAAATTGAAATGTATATTATATGTTTTATGTGTGACGATTAACCAACGGTAAGCATTCCAGGAATGAGGCCTTACATGAAGGTGTGATTTTGGTGATGCGGATGGGTGTGATGGATGTGGTTTATGGTGATGAAGAGGGAGCTTGGTGGTGTTGGTGATGTAGATGTGGTGAGGGAGGTGGTTTATGGTAATGTAGATAAGGGGTGATGGAGGTTGTTTATGGTAATAAAGATGGTGTTTGGTGGTGCAAATGGGGTGGTTATGGTGATGTAGATGGTGGTTTAAAATTGTTTAATTTTAGATTGGTAATATATAATATAAAATGACCAATAGACCCTTACATGTGACAACTAGCAATGAAAATCATAATTCATACGACCCCTAAACACACTTATGATATTGTAAATGGATTTTAGACATAATATTGATACTTGAGTTGCTCTAGTATAGCAAGCCCATTTAGTGTCTAGATTTTATCTCTACTAGCACTTATAAATTTGCATCACATTTTTGGATAATTCGTCGAACACGAGCGTTGATGATAAAATATTTAGTTTCTAAAACATGTTAACTTGACTAATTACTTTTTGGTTATTTTAATTACACCTTAATTTAAAGATCATAGTGGTTATTTTTAAAACCCATAATAATTCTTATTCTTTTTAAAATTGAGTTTGAAAATTCTTTCTTGTATAATATTAATATCTATGTGCATATATATTTTTCTTTAGATGGAAACTTAGATTTATTTTTATAAGTAGATAATATTTTAGTAAAAACTTTTAAAATTTGTTAGATAAATCTTGAAAACTATAACATTTACAAGTCCTAAATTTACTAAAAAGAACTTTAATTAAATATAAACTAACTAATGATTATCACCATAAAATTCACCATCCACCCAACTACCCACTTATTTCTTATTATTTTTATATTAAAAATCATTCTAGGAATTTTGAAATCTTACATCCTCATACCCACTCAATTCAACATTCTTAATTTTAAAAATTATATTTAAAGACATGATCTTTCGCACACCATATCTTACTTTTTATTTTAATATTATTACAATGCTTTAAAATCTTAACACAAGATTTTATACATCTTATCTTTCACTTATATCATTACCACCTTTCAAAACTATCATTGTCCTTTTCCTTTTCCCCCTTCCAACCTTTCAATTCTCTTTCCCTCTAGATAATTTTCTTTTTCATCTAAAAAACTCTATAAATAAACCAAATTTTCAAGTTTCAAGATCTCGCACACATTATATGGAGGTCTTCTAAGGTGCTTACAATGTGTTGAAGTAGTTCATCAAATGTTTTAATCATCAAGCATCACTCTTTTCTTCTTCCACCTTCTTCTTGCTTTTTAAGGTGAAGATCAACCCTGTAGAGATCATATGAAGAGGCTGAAGCAACCAAACACTTAAAGTCATTCTACATGCATGCTATACAAGTACTAAAGAAGAATGTTTCAGAAATTTCACACAGGTAACATAAATATTCTAATTGTGAAATCTTCCGAAACCAAGACCAATATCTTCCGAAGCCAAAGATGAAGTCTTCCGAAGCTTCTAAGACAAAGTCTTCCCAAGCTCAACTCTTGAAGACAGATTATTTCCGAAGACTTTTAACTACATGTTTTATCTGATATACTTTTTCATAAAGCTGGACCCCTTTCTGCTGCAACTCTGTAAAGTCACCAACTTACTTGAGTTGGTGAAAAGGTCTATGCTTTTTGTAACTGTACATTGTGGTCTTGAGTCTGTAACTTTCTACTTTATGTACTTTATTATTTTTGTAATAGATAAGGATGTGAGCTATGGCATGTTATAGTCACAAAGTCAAAAAGGCAATCTGCCTTTTTGACTCTACAATTGATTTTGTGTTGTGTCTAGTCAATTGTATCCAACTGGCTTTCATAGTATGGCCGGCTGTAGGATGTAGTATAAGTATCTCATGTTCTTGTAACTTTTCTTTATCCTTTGTAACACTCGTAATAGAACATTGAGAAGGTAATATACTGCAACCTTGAAAACCATCTCCTTGTGTATCTTGCTCTTGTGTTCTGTCTCTTAATTACTTGTATTCTTAGTGTCATTACTTGTTGTTAATCTAGTTCACTGTTTGGTTAAGTTGAATTACTTTCCTCTTTGTGTTGTTGTGTTGTAAGTTGACCACCCTTCAACGAACGTACAAACCTCGAAGTGTTACTTTTTCTAGATTTACAAGTTGTTTTCAAAAGTTTACAAACACCCATATATTCGAAAGTCATAAGCTTATTTTGTTTGTGAAAAATAATAATCGATCATATATTTTTAATTTCAAGAAAAGCTACATATATGACTAAGTGATTTATGTAATTTACTAACACATTACATTATGTACTAATACACATAAAACTTTCAAAACATGTATATGTATATGTATTTGGGGTTATTTTCGTAGATCTAGTAGAAATAACACATTTTCATGTTTGGTTCATAGAGCTACTAACTGCCGTATAAAAAATATTTTTGCTTGTATAAGTTTATGTCATAATATAGTTTACAATTTATAAACCGCTAACTTCAAATGATTTGTTATATTATATATTCTGATGAAAAACAAGTATATTATTTAACATATGTATATATTGTACGTAAAGTTTTGTCAAAATATAAATTTCATAAATACCGTCTAAAATATATACAATCGTAATTATTGATTATCAAACTAGATGAGTTATGACTTAAGTTAGAATACTTACAAATTTTGATAAATATATGTACTAATATGTATGGATTACGTGATCATCATATATATATATATTATATTATATATTTTTTATATATACATTTTGTATAAATATAAGATAGATCACCAATGGGTCATCGAGTCACATATTATATACAAGCGAAGTTCAAATGAATCTAGTTAGTTGGGTGAATGTTAAACTTTGCCTACTTTGATTCAAGTGCATTAGTTTAAACTTTAAGGTGTTCTAAATTGTAAGGACATGGCTAGGTTGGGCAATTCTACTTTTTGGGTTTATTGCTAGAATTTGTATTACGTTCAGGTGAGTTCATAGCCCTTTTTGTTTATTGTTTTCATACATGGGGGAATACATGTTACATTACTAGAAAATACTATTAATTGAAAGATAACAAGAAAATGAGACGCAACTAAATATGTGATTACTATGTGTGACCATGGATTATATGAATAGTGCTATTGGGTGTGACAACCTTCTACTGGTTAGTCGTGCTAACATCCGAACGGGTTGGTTGAACAAGTGCATATATTTCGAAAGGTATATCTCATGTTTGTGTAGGCATGGGATGGGGAAACAATAGTACGTCTCGGTTTGTTTATGGGCTCTCGGTGCACACAATGATACTTTTATGTTGATACTTTTGTTTTGTTTATCATGGTTTTTGAAAGGAAAATAATACATCTTGTTGTTAAAACCTGTGGCACACCTATTTTATGTTGATACTTTTTAAACATGTTTTACATGTACCTTATCGTATCATGGAACTGGTTTAGAACGCACGTGCATGCAAATTGGATACTATCATTTTGAATATTTTCTTCTATTACATATGAAAATGTGTTATAGTTGCAAATCTTATTTTAAAAATATTTTTGGGATGTAAACTATCTAACTCTTGGTATCCAACGTTTGATCATTTAGTGTTTATTTAACCTTATGCTTTGAAAATCATAAACGTTGCACCTTCGTGTTTCTGCCAAGACATGGTGCGACATCATATGACAAACACATCTACTCATTTAAAGTACAAAATAAACGTTCGTAAGAGGAAATGACGAAATGTACAAGCCTTTTAAATGTAAAGGATGTTTAATTCTTTTATTTTAAGGACAAAACCTAAAACTTTCTATAAAACTAAAGGACAATAAGTGTAATTTACTATAAAAAGGATTACATAGTTAATATTAAACAACTTTTAATGATGAAAAAAATCATAAATGTTTAAATTTCTATTCATTCATGATTTTCAAATTTGGTATACTAGCAATGTGTTTTGACAAGATCATGTCGTAATTTATAATTCGAATCTTGATCTCACAACTCTGGAATGATGTTATCATCAACATTTTTACTATTTGGGGAATCAACTATGTGCACCGGTGAGATTGCATTCACGTCATCTTATAGGATAATATTATGCAACAAGAAACATGTGTACATCTTTTCTTATCTTCTTGCACTTAAAAGCTATGTCTTTCATTAAAGTACACGCTTTTTCCTTTAAAATACAATATTCTCTCGACATCTTTTCGTGTACTTTCTTTTCATTTGTTTCATTTGTACTTGGAGAAGAATTTTGAGCATTCGGACAAATCTAAGTTAAAATATTTGTTGATATATATATCCCTAGTTTATGTGTTTGATGTAAAAGTCTGTCATGGCTTACATATGTATAATGAAACGATGTAATGATATATGATTTGTGCTTTGATGTTAATGTATCTTTAGTTCATATATATGAACTTATTATATAGGTTTGAAGTTGTTGTGTGATTATTCATGCTAATGGACCATACGCATGAAGACATCATGTTAATGAACCAGCCGCACGACTGAACCAGGAGACTGGATCAGTCGTATGATTGACACATGAGAATGACTCAGTCGTACGACTGAACCTTCAGTCATGCGTATGAACCAGTTGCATGGGTCAGTCGCACGACTGAACCATGCTAATGGTTGAGTCACACGAATGAAGACTGCGAACCTGTAAATACCACTTAATTCGTGGAAAAACGAGACTTTTGACACTTATATCATATACACTCATAACCTAGCCATCCAGAGCGTCTAGAATGCATATTCCAACTTCATAGTTTACATCTGATCATTTTCTACACAATCTTAATGTTTCTTCAGTTGTTAGATCGATCGGGTTTGCGTTCTCATTGATTGCATCGCTAATCAAATAGAATTCCACACTATTTAATTCGGTTTCACGCATAATCAGTTAGTACTCCATACGTACACGGTCCTGACAAGTGGCATCAAAGCCCTGGCTCTTGATTTTGTGTGTGATTCGATTAGTTTTGGTGTTAAACTCACGTTTTTCATTCAAAAAAATCATCTTCTTAAGCGAAACGGTGTTTTCGATGTTTCCAGACCTAAAATTTTATGTTTTTCGGTATACGGCAGATTAGGGTTTTTGAAAAATCGTGTTTTGTGTCAAAGTGTCAAAATTCGAAAACTTTTGAAACACAGCAACCTTCAGTTGCACGAATAGCTCATTCGTATGATTGAGTCATCCGCACGATTGAGTCATCCGCATTGTCCATCCGCATGATTGAGTCATCCGCATTGTCCATCCGCACGATTGAGTCATCCGCATTGTCCATCCGCACGATTGAGTCATCCGCATTGTCCATCCGCACGATTGAGTCATCCGCATTGCCCATCCGCACGATTGACTCGTCCGAATTGTCCATTCGCACGACTAAATAACTCTAGTCGTTTGAGTCCAATCGTCCACTTCAATCGCATGACTGAATCCAATCGCACAATTGAATTCATTCGCACTCTTCATTTGCACGAGTCAACCATACTTATAGTCCATTCGCACGAGTGAACCAGTCTTGTTCTAAAGTTCAAAGTTTATAGAAATGGAAGATCAATTTGTTGCCTATACTGCAAGAAGGGACTCTCGCATCCAGAACCTTCTGCTTCTAGAAAATGAAATTGAGACTCATAATAAACCACCAAAGCTTATAACATTATATGATTATCCATAATGGAAACAAAGGTTCGAGATCTGTCTAAATGGAGTTGATCCCAATCTTTGTGCATCCATTGAGATAGGTTACATTATGCCAGTCGGTGGTGATAGAGTTAAGCTGACTCTAGGAGGCATGAATGACAGGCAGAAGGTTAAGTAAAATGCAAAAAAGAAAATGTATGCCCTGTTGACTCAGTCGATACCGAAAGACATCTTTCATCAGTTCACTGAGAACAAATAGGCGAAAAAGTTATGGGAAGCATTTGAGAAAAGATATGATGGGAATGCAACGTTAAAGGCTCTGAAGGCAAAGACTCTCAAGAAGGAGTTTGATAACTTCTCTTCAATAGGAAATGAGAGCTTGGATGACATTATTGACAGGTTCTACATCTGATGAGTGAGCTGCACACTCATGGTGTAACGACGTCTATGGAAGATAAAGTGTCAAGTTTTGCAGACGTTTTTCGGATAAATGGGATTCGTTGTGTCTAATCTGAGATAGAATGATATTCTTGCAAAGTTGGATACAATGATTTTATAATGAAGTTAGAGAGGAAGAACAGAGCATGAAGTACAAGTCACAGAAAGGATCCTACGATCAAAATACTTCACTTTACAACTCATTTCCCACTCCAACCAGTTCAGGAGCACCACTGCAAACAACATTCGTGTCTAGTTCCGCAGCTCCTTCTCAAACCACTACTTCAGGATCTGAAACGTCAGGGTTATCTTCCACCCAGTACATAGTGCCTGAAGCAAATACTACAAAGTTAAAGACCGAGAATCTCGGTAATATCACAATGGATGTTACAAAGGAGCACATGGATCTTCTAGCAGCTGTTGTCCATTCCTACGATGGATTAGTTGCCGCGAAGATTGGAAATGCCATCTTATAGATGAATATTACGAGCAAGTTGACGAGAAAGAGCTGGAGAGGATGGATATCATATGGGCTCTTGCAAGTGCAGTTAGACGAGCGAAAAAGTTTGTTAAGAAGATGGGACAGAATCTCGTAGCCACAAAAGATACAACCTTTGGTTTTGATAAAACCAAGGTGACCTGCTTCAATAGTGGTGAAAAGGGGAATTTTAAATATGAATGTGTAAAGCCCAAGAAAACAGGAAATGGAAATCCATTTTCCACCTTCAACCGTCAAGACAAACCCATGAGTGGAGTTACCTCTTCAAGCAAAGAGACAAAGGCCTTGACTGCTCAAGGTGATGAAGGCTAAGACTGGACCTTCCGCTTTGTGTCTCTGGGTTAATCAAACATTGTCTATGTTAAGGGACTAGATGATGGTTCTGCAAGTGAAGGTGAGATCACAGTTGAGCAAGTAATATCATATGTTGAAGAAGCTGTGAACGTGGTACATCACTTGGTTGAGGAAGAGCTCAAAGAAACAAGTTCAGAATCTCTAGCATCCAAGGAGTCTAACTCTACATTGATGGCTGATTCAACCGATTCCTCACAGGTAAGTACTAAAGACCAACTGTTTGAAAAACATGCTTGTGATGAATGTGACAAATTTAGATAAAACATTGATTGAAATTTGCTAGGTTATTCGACCATAATGATAACTACTAAATGATTTACAACTATGAACTAAAGCTAATCGTATTTTAAACAAAATGAGTGTTTACAAAGAAAAAATAGAACTTTTGGGTAAACACCTGAGGCAAAACGAGGTTGTTGCCTTCAATCAAGCAAATGATATAAAGTTTATTTAAATTCTTTAGAAGAAACAAAGAAAGAAAAAGTAGTTTTAGAAGTCGAAGTTAATTCTTTAAAACAAAAACTATATAGTGGACCACTTCTTCTCACATAGTTCAACACTTAGTGAAAGAACGAAATAATGGGGAAGGATGGGATACAAAGTAGTTCTACCACCATATGAAATCCTTATAAATACAAAATCTAGACCTATAAATAACAACCTAGTAAGGATCATGTGGTGTCCACTCCTTGGTTAGTGATCCTGATTCCACGGGTAAACCGGTGAACTCTATCACTAAACAGAAGGAGTCTACTGTGGGATCAAAAGGAAATATGCCTACTGTTAATTTGGATGATAAATTTGAAAAGGTTAATGTATGGTAAGGTTCACACATGTCTTCTTCTGAACCAAAATGACTAAACCAGTTAACCAAACCCGTGTTACACGTCAAAGTCCAAATAAACTAAATGCTAAAGATGTTAAAAATGTTCAAACAATTAATTTTGTTAAAGAAGCAAAAACATCTAAACGAGAAGTGATTAAACCAGCCAGATCATGTTGCACCTGTATCACACTCAACCCCACATAAATAGTTCCTCAACATGTAGAAGAGAGATCATGCTACAGTTGTGGAAAGAGAGGATAGATTTCTTCTAATTGTCCTTGTTACTAGACTCCTAGAAGGAAAATACTTTATGATACATAAAAAGTTCTTTTAAAAGGAGTTCTATTACTCATACTAAGAGAACTAATGAACCTAAAGTTCAAACTCTAAGCCAGTCGTCTGTTATCACAAACAGGCCTTACACAAAACTGTCTTATGGAAAGAAAAGTCAAATAAGTTGTTTGATAATAAGAACAATAAGAAGAATGATATGCCCTCATCCTCAAGTGGACAGTGGTTGAGTTTATGATGTGTGATTCCTCTGGGTCACCCAAGCCAGTTAAGGCTTGGGTCCTAAACCTAAACTGATCATTTCCTTTGAATGTGCAGGGTGTTTGCTACAGTGCTATCACAAATACCTAGATGGTTAATAGTGGGGCGTCTAGGCACATGACCGGAACTTGTGTTCCTATTCAATGTCAAACAAATTAAAGGAGGACATGTATCATTTGCTGGGAATAAAGGAGGATATATCACTGCTCAGGGTGAAGTGGGAAATCAGAAAGTCAAGTTGATAATGTAACATCTTGTAATTTTGGGTTAATTTAAAGTTAGCTTTGTTAAATTCTTGTATGGCTAGTTGTGTCATTCATGAAACTTATGGGTTGTTTATGCATCTTACTTTAATTTGTCTTTTAATCCTTAAGATTATGGTGATATTATTATATAAATAATAGCAATATTAATAATAATAATAATAGAAATAATAATTAATAAAAGTTAATTAAGTAATAAGTTGTAAATTTATTAAAACTTAAAGATAATTAAAGTACAAGGGTTGTTTTGTTATTTTTTGTTAAACTTTAAAGAAGGCTTTTTGCATAAAATGATAAAAATCAAAACTTCACGACTAAATTGAAAGTTCCAAAACCCAACTCCCTTTTGTCCTCTTCCCCGATTTTCTGGCCAGCCACCGACCACCACCGGCTGCGGCTCCGGCGAGCCTCTAAAACTCATTAAAACGTCGATTAATGAACCAAAAATTGAATCAAGTCGCTTCGTGTGTGTGAATCGAACGTAAGGCACTGAATAATCGAAGATTAAACGCGGTTATCACTCAATCGAAAGCATAACCGTAGCACCATAAAATCCATAACCGTTGGGCATTAAAACTTTATAATAATTCAATTAAATGAACCTAAACGATTATCTAACTACACCTAATCGTTCATAACTTTCAATTTCTCCTGAAAACACACAAACAAGTCGATCCACACAATCATTAATCGCGACCTGCACAACAATCAAAATCCACTTTCTTAGAAAATTAAACTGAAATTGAGAGAGGGCTTTACATCAGGAACATTATCCGAAGCTTCACACGAAGTTAATTTGATTTTCATAAACATTTGCACACGAATTGGGTTCAAACTCCGTCACAGCTTGTTCTTCATTGTTTATGGACTTGTTAAGCTTCAATCAGGTAATTAAAACCACCTACACGTCGTTTATCATAAAGAAAAAAGCCCTTGGTTAACGGTGTCCATGGAATCGATTAGTGCACAATTTGGGATGAATTGAAAACCTAGGTTCATGTGTTTTGGGGGGGAGTTTGCAACTGATGTTTTTAACAAATAGGAACCAAGATAAACCGTGACCAAGGCCTTGGGACTGGTTCCCCACTCGTTTCTCAATCTAGAGGTCCCAGGTTCGAATCCGGGCACCCTCAACATATCTTTTAGGCTTTTTCAGCCTTTAACATATATAGAAAATTTTCTAAAAATTATAAAACATAGTTTTGTAAACTTTGTTTATTTTTAAAGTTATCCCATTATTTATACAAATTTATCACCATAAATACCATAACAATTTTCTTATAAAATAATATTAACAAATATTATGCTTAGTTTAATTGTATAAAAATAGACTTTATATAATATTCTTTAAATCATTTAATTATTATTTGGACACTAAACATTTTATGTTTATGAATTAATCATGATTAGTATAGAATTTTATATTTTATAAGTTAACTTCACAAAATTGTTATAAAGGATTAATTCTTTTAAAATTTCATATATGATATCTAATCTGGACTAAAATATATATAAGATCTCACTAACTAACGTTATCTAAATATTAAAACCCCCAAATTTCCATCGAAACCCTAGATCATGTTAAATCATAATCTTATAACCTAATCTTGTAAATATATTCATACTTAGGTACCTTGTGAAGAACTTCATTGGAATTATTGCTTATTACTCTTATTAATCGTCATTTTATACATTTGATCAAGTGAGTATTTTCATACCCCTTTTTAGTTTATTTCACACTTTGGGTGAACATGTTACTTATAACTTTTGCACTTGTAAACTCGTTTGATACTTGTAAACTAGGCAATTACTTACATGTTGTGATTAGATGACCTTTGTAACTACCATGTAATATCGATTATATGTACAATCATTAACTATTGCTAGCCTGGCGACGTCATAGATCTATGGGCCTGACATCCTAGTTTGAGACTTGTAAAACTTTGTCAAGGTTTGATTGTGCATTCTGTCTTACATCCCTAGTTTACTTTGTTCTATAACTTACAACATGAATTGCCATCTTTTATATACTTATGTATTGCAAACTATGGAAATCTCACCAACATTATTGTTGACTTTTTATTTTTAACATGTTTCATGAAATACTCAAGCTTGATTTCTACTCTTTGAAGCATACACATCTAGGAGTGGACCTAAATAAATAAATGAAATAAAATTACTTGTTGCATCTTATGTTATGCTTTTAATTTCTTTGAGACTTATGATTGTAATGGTACAATTGGATTTTATGATTAATATATATATTTGGGAATATTAATAGCGTTATGTGGCTGTGAACGATCTTAACTCTCACTCCTCGACGTTTCCGCCGTCAAGGTTGGGGTGTGACAGATAAGGTCAACTACGTTCAACAACTATAGAACAACTTGCTTTCAGTCTCCCAGATCTATGAAACAGACTTTAAAGTTGTGTTTGAAAACAAGAAGTGCTACATGCTGAAAAAGGATACGTTATCCTAGAGGACTAAGTCTTAATGTCAACTTCAAGATATAACGATTTATATTTCTTGGATCTATCAAAAGCCTCCACAACTGATCATAAAGTTCAATGCTTCTTGTCAAAGGCAACAAAGAGGGACTCAATCTCCTAGCATTGGAGAATGGGACACATTAATCCAAGGAAGATGAATCAATTGATACAGAATGATCTAGTGAATGGAGTAAATGTCAAGAACTTCCGGCTTCCGGATTTTTGCATAGCATGTAAGAAAGGAAAATAGACCAAGAAGTCTC
Organism: Flaveria trinervia; assembly: GCA_025506515.1. Classification (NCBI taxonomy): domain Eukaryota; kingdom Viridiplantae; phylum Streptophyta; class Magnoliopsida; order Asterales; family Asteraceae; genus Flaveria; species Flaveria trinervia. Next base: position 57,664,138 of record CM046445.1, on the reverse strand, counting down.
ACAAGGCAAAGAAAGTTAATTCCATTGACCTGCCTCTCGAGCTTCTACACATGGAATTGTTTGGTCCCGTTAGCACTAAAAGTATTGCTGGTGATTTGTACTGCTCTATAGTAACATATTATTACTCAAGATTCTCTTGGGTGATGTTTCTGAAAGCCAAATCAGAAACTTTTGAATCATTAAAACATCTAGTAACTACATTGGAATCACTCTACAAGCTGAAAGTTAGACAGATTCGATCAGACAACGGCACAGAGTTCAAGAACCAGTGGATGGAGGCATTTTGTAAAGAAAAAGGGATTGTACATCAATTTACCTCTGCCTACATTCCATAGATGAATGGAGTTGTTGAACAAAAGAATAAGAGCTTGATAGAGACAGCAAAGACAATGCTAGCAGACTCAAAATTGCCTATCCAATTTTGGAATCAATCCGTATCTTTCTAGCTTATGCATCTTACATAAAGATTAAAGTTTATCAAATAGATGTAAAAAGTGCATTCATTCATGGTGAAATCCATGAGACAGTCTACATCAGTCAACCCGAAGGATTTGAGGATCCTTATCATCGGGACAAAGTTTACAAACTAGACAAGGCTCTCTACGGGCTCCATCAAGCCCCTAGAGCCTGGTATGAGAAACTATCAACTCATCTTGTGAAACATGGCTTTCGCAGAGGAGTGATTGATTATACGTTATTCATCAAAGAAAAAGACGGTGATTTACTGCCGGTACAAATATATGTGAGCGACATAATCTTCGATTACAAGCATGAAGAATTATATAAAAAATTTGAATCTGTTATGAAAGCAGAGTTCGAGATGAGTGCAATAGGGGAGATGAAGTTCTTCCTAGGATTACAGGTGGATCAGACAACTAATGGAATCTTCCTGCATCAGACTAAATATGTAGGGGACATCCTTAGTGGGTTTGACATGGAGAATGCTTCAGCTGCTGAAACTCCACTTGCCATGAACCATGATGTGGCACCCGACAAAAATGGTGATCTGGTTGATGCTACAACGTATAGAGGAATGATCGAATCCCTTATGTATCTCACAGTGTTTTGTCCTGATATCATGAATGCCACGTGTCTTTGTTCAAGATATGATAGGATCAAATGAATGAACACAATTCAAAGAAATTCACACAATGTAATCAAATCAAAACAAGATATCAACAAAATTCATTTTTTCATTAATATCAAGCTAAGACAATTACAAGTATGAAAGCAGGTTCGAATCTCTCTCTATCTCCTGCAAGTCTAAGCTATTTATACTGAAAACAAAAAGTAAAGGAACTAACAAATTACACAAATAGTCCCTATACTATTACAAAATATTAAACTACAAATAAAGACAACATGTTAATCTTTCTTAGAGCACTTAACAATACTCCCCCTAAGATTGACATGGTCTTCTATCTTCGAAAACTTCAAGCTTTGTCTTTTTTTCCATGTTCAACTTTATCTTCAACCTTTGACTTCATCATTCAAAGTAATCTTCTGGTTCTTCTTTAACTTTAAACATTGGCTTCTGTTTGTATATATCTACATCTTTCAAGCTTTTGATATTACAGACTTGAATTTACTTGCAAGAATGCCTTGTTCGGGTTTAGCTTCATTCGTTTTAATCTCCATCTTGTTCATTCTTTCCAACATGTCTTTTGAAAGACATGAAATATCAATATTAGCGTATAACTCAATAGGCTTGTTACTTTCCTTTGAGTATACTTCTAACACTCCTTCCTTGATATTCTCATGAATTCAATATCTTTAATATCTTTCTTGACTATGTTGGCATAAGCAAGAGCCTTTCTCAGAGATATTCTTTCCATGGCAGCATTCATCACATTAATAATGGAAATGAAATATTTCTTATCTTGCTCTGCTATTTCAGGAGATACTTTCTCAAATTTTTGTATAGACAAAATTGAGATATAGCTCGGATGTAATAGCTTTAGCTTAAAAACTCCAAATAAAGTAATCATGTCCTCATCCCATCTTTCTAGATTTCGGACCAACTTAAGCTCAAATGTCTCGGTGTTATAAAACCATCTGAGAATTGGCTTTGAATTTTGATTACCATCTATCACTTTTAGACCAGGAGTTGTAACTTTCTCAAAATATTTGTCACAAAATTCAATCATAGAATGTTCCTTCTCTAAATGTACTCCCTTGAGCTTTTTGTTTTTCTTCAGAGTGGCAAAGTACTCTTTATCTTCTTGATCACATCTCATGCTAAGAAAATTACTTGATCTATCTAATCCTCTTCGTAATAATTCTATAAACATTTTGCCACGTTTTGAATCAAAAGGATTGATGAGAGGTAATCTATTCAGCTCTTTTAAATCTTGCACTGGAAGTTTAATGATACTAGAGTAAAAGTGATATACATCACACATAGCATTTACTCTCTTTATCAAAAATGCATCAAATACTTCATCATACTTCCATGCAATAATCTTTACTTGATTGGTAAAATCTGGAGCAATCATAGCATTCAGCAGTTCAGCAACTGATTGTCCTTTTTGAAATACGTTTCTTACCAAGTCTCCAGTTGTTCTTGAACTATCAAGAATATGCCTTTGTTCAGTTGATGCTTTGTAACTTTGTCTTTCTGGATCAGCAAACATTTCAATCAACTCTTTTCTGTGAGCATGAGCATCATCAAATCTTGACATTTGTTTGATCTCCTGAGGCTTTAACATTCTTGTTCTCTTTGTTATTTCAAGATACTGAGGATTATCTGTATCAAGTACTATCATTTTCTTCATTTGTTTCTCAGTCTCTTGAAAACTTCTGACAAGATTCCTCAGAGATACAGATTGTAATCTCTTTAGCTTCCTCCAAGGATAGTTTCTAGATTGCAACCATGATCTTAGAGCTGGAATACTCATATCATCTGGATTAGTATGGTGCAACTCAGAACTAGATAGTTCTTCTACATTTATTACTTCTTTTGCTCTTGTCCATTCACCATACTCAACAACAATCTCATTTGGATCTATTGAAGCAACTGACTCTGCATAGATACATTTCTCATATTCATCGTTAATCTGAGAAACAGTCAGTCCATCCAAATACACTCAATTATATTTCATCTTCACAAGATAATTGTATCTTTCTTCAAAGTCTTGTGGTACCTCATCTTGTTCTTGAGTATGTTCTTGTGAAGAGAAGTGTGATACAAATTGAGTTTCATTAATATCTTCATTATCAAGAACTTCATCGTACCAATCATCATTGTATACTTCCTCAATATCGTATAAAGCATCAATCTGTTCTTGAACATTTTGTTCTTCAATAGATTCTTCAGTTCTTTGAAGCTTAGAAGAAGATTCAGTTTGAATTTTATCTTCTAATTCATTCACTTTTCTTTTGCCTTTTATCTGCTCAAGATTTTCATCAACATGTATCTCAGTACTTATCACATGTACTGGTGAGATAGACTTCTGAGCTTTTTTTTCTTTTAGCAATTCAGCTTTGAGATTTTCATTTTTTTTAGTTAATTTCTTGAATTTCTCCTCAAGAATATCATAATCTTTGATCATAACTTCAAAGTTCTTGATTACATCTTCTTTATCTTTGGCAAACCTTACAATCTTTTTATCTTTTAAGGCAGTTTCTTCGGTCAACTTTTAGTTTTCATCCTTAAGCTTTTGAATTTCTTTTTCAAGAGATATGTTTATCTCTTTCATTCTTTTATTCTCCACTTTCAACTCTTCAATCTCTTTCTCTTTGCTCAAATTTTCTTCTTTCAATCTGTCAATTTCAACAATGTCAACTATTTCCTTTGTTTGTATAGACACATTGTGTGACATACTAACATAAATTCCTTCTATTCCTTCATTTGCATCAAATTCAAATACTGGATCGAATAAAATATCATTCATAAAGTCAGAATCAAATGTTTGATTTTGAGAATCCATTTCTTGTACAGCTTCCTCATGAATGACATCAACATTTTCTTCATTCATAGGATGTGGTTCATCTCCAGTATCTTCTGCATTTCTTTCTTCAGATTCTTCTTGATGTGCTTCAGTGGCATCATCATTTACATCATCATCATCATTGACATCACTTTCTTCACTTGATGAGCTTTCAGAAACATCATCCTCACTTTCTTCATCATTTTCTACATCCTCAATTAGATCATTTGGATCTATTGGTTCTTCTTCAGTTAGGTGAAAGTGTGGCTGATTAATATCAACTTCATCCATTGATACATTTCTGATATAATCAAATACTGGAATGTTTTGAGCACCAGTGAACATTACCAGTCTTTTGTAAACAGAATCTGACATGTGCTCTAACTATAACTTTCCACTGTTAACATCTTCAGCATACAAATCTGGATTTGCTTCATTAATGAGAAGTTGGATGAATCTTGGGTACATCAAGTATTTATGCCTCACTCCTCTTTCAAGATTGAAAATGAAACCATTCATTATCCACTTAGACATATTGAATATTCTGTTTGCAGATAATGCAATAATAGGAGATGCAATTTCTACAGGGAATGAATCCCAACCAGCACTTCTTTTAGACATGCAATGTTGAAAGATATAGCATAAAAGCTTCCAGTGCTTAAACACTCTAGCTCTGAAAAATTGCTTTTTGGGAAAATGATCTGGATGACCCATTTGTAGAAAAACCTCTCTACATTCATTGAAAGAATATTCTGATAAGTCTTTCAGGATCATTGTCACCAAGTCTTAGAGCTATTCTAATTGCTTCTTCAGATACTTCAAGCATTCTTTCTGTTGTAATAAAAGCTCTTAGCACTTTGTTTCCTTCATCATCTCTTTCAATCTGAGCAGTTCTCCAGAATCTCTTAATCATTCTTCAATTGATCATTAGTCTTGCACACATAGCGTATACATACTTTGTTCTGAGCAGAAATCTGATAATTTCTTCATATCCAATTGTTTCTCTGTTTTCATCATTTAGAAAAGCAGCCACATTATGCTTTGTCTCAAATTTTAATTCTGCCATCTGCAAACACAAAGAAAGTATAATGAGAACATTGAATATTGATTAATGAATTCTATTTCTACATATGACTTTTAAATTTTAATTGATTAAAATTTTAGTTATCATTTTTATTTTTTTATTTTTTTTATTTTTAATATTTTTTTGTTTTTATTTTTATTCAAAATTAAGACAGACTGTTCATCTTCTTCTTCTTCGGCTATGGAAAACCGACTGAGTTCAACATCAACAAAACATTTTCACTTTAAGATAAAAAACAATACATCACTGTACTCGAAAATGAGCTCTTATCAATAATCCAGTATTAATTTTTGATATGATACTCATTTGATCATATTAAACTTGGATTATATAGGGTTCGAACGCCCAAATAGCATTCAACCGACTATAACAATGCACTGATTTAACCCAAAATTTATATATTTGAATCACAAACTTACGTTTATATATTCAAATACAATCTATATTCAATGGATTTGATTCGATTTCAGATGAAATGAGAATGTGATGATACTCGACAGTCGGAAGTTTAGGGGTTTTTGGTCTGAGAAATTTTGAGTGAAAATGAGAACTATGCATAAGTGTTCAATTTATATAAGTGAAATTTTTAGACATATGAGTCCTGTTTGGATGTATGATCCCTGTTTGGGCATATGAAACCCTAAAATTCACTTATTTGTTAGACGCATAAGCACTTTTTGTGCGTTTTGAATCAGACGCATGGGAACTGTTCAGACGCATAAGCACTGTTTATGCATTTTGAATCAGACGCATGGGAACTGTTCAGACGTATAAGCACTGTTTAGGCGCTTTTGAACTGTTCAGCCGCATGGACTTTTTGAAACGTCTAACACTTGAAAATTTTGATACTGTGTAGACGCATGAGACATGTCAAACGTCTAACACTTGGACAATCAAACCCATTCACTATTTAGACGCATGGGATTATCTCAAACGACCAACACTTGAAATTTCCATAGATGTATAACAACTGTTTAGACGCATGAGAATGAATCAACGTCCAACACTTGTATAATCCTGAAAATTTCATCATACTCCTATTGACGCGCATGTGCACTGTTTAGGTGCATGAGTTGAGTTTCATGATTTTAACACTTGTGATTTCCAATTTCTTCACTTGCACACTTTTTACCATTAGATCCCCAAATTTTGAACTTTTTGCATATTGCACTTTCAATTTATAAAAAATTTTATTTTCTATTTCTTTTTAAATTTCTTTTGTCCCTTCATTTTAGTCTCAACATAAAATCAAATATCATCTGATTTTCAACTTATGAAGCATATTTATTTGCAAAAATTATGTAGGTTCATATTATATTTTTCAAATAAATTACATTTTCAATGTACATCAATACTTTGAACATAAAGTATCATCCTTTCAATTTAACATTTCAATTTTGATTTTGATAATGAATATTTTCTGAGAACAACTCTTTCATTTATTACACCCCCTAAACTTTTAAGTTCTAAAAACTTATAAGTTTCTTAGGAAAGAGAATAAGATCACACAACACATTGTGACATTGCCTTCACACACAAAGACATGCATAAAAGAAAAATGAAAATAGAATCAAAATCTAATATAAGCACAAATTGATGTCTGCAGAGAGATCATATTAATGAAGATCAGCACATTAAAATAAAATAAATATGGATAATCATAGACAATGAATAAATCCTGATCAAGTGTGTTCCAGGTCAGTGATATCACAGCAAGGAGACACAAGATCTAAGGAACACACAATGAGTGTTTTTGACAAATTTATCAACTCACTTACTTTTTCAATTCTTGGATTGATTAGGGTTGATTTAGATATGACATGATGTAAAACATACAGAGACTAAAAGAGCTCAACCATCATCATGAATGTAAGAAAGAACACATACTCAACTTATTACCTGAAACATAAATATCACCAGAGTTCATGTTACTTAGTTAATAGAGGATGATCATGGATAACCATTTGATCAGCTCTGACTATTCATTTGAATAGGTTGTGCACATTGGCATCTTTTTGCATCAAAAAGAGAATCCAGGTCTGTAATGACTTACAACAAAGGATATCTCAGTACTTCAGGTCTATGATCACTCATAACAGAGAAGTGAAATGATGCTTTGTAACTGATCTCATGATTACACACAGTGTCAACAGGTGTGAGTGGTGTAACTTAACAAACATTCAATCTAATAAGCTAAAACAACTCAAAAGTACTCAGATGAATACACATAAGCATGTATGTTTAGTTTGATCACAAGAATTTACTTTTTCAGCATAATAGTCAGATATTGTCTACACAGCATATCTGATCATGTCTAGACTTATTAATGAGTGAAATATGCAACTGATCTCACTAATGTACTATCATTTCTCACATATTGCAAAACATAATTCCTTCTAAAAGACTCTATTTTTGTATTTTTGATATACCATTTGATATATATTTTTTGTATTTGATTTTTTTATGAAAAACATAAAATCACACACACACAAAATATAAACAGGCAATTAACAATGAGAGTATCACTTATTATGATCTTTTGATTTAGGGAGATCACATATGATTTATAAGACCAATTGATTCTACTAAATACTCAAACTGTCCTGGTAGGAAGGCTTTAGTAAATAGATCTGCTAATTGTTTTTCTGTTGCAATTTCAATCAATATGATTAATCCTTTTTCAGAGTTATCTCTAAGAAAATGATATCGAATTTCGATATGTTTTGTTTTTGAGTGTTGAACAGGATTAGCTGTTATGAACATAGCAGTTATGTTATCAATGTAAATTGGTGTTTTAAGAAAATTGAACCCATAATCCAGTAATTGGTTTTGCAACCAAAGGATTTGAGAACATCCTGTGGATGCAGCAATGTACTCAGCTTCTACAGTTGAAACAGAGACATTTGTTTGTTTCTTACATTGCCACGAGACTAATCGGGGACCGAGAAATTGACACCCACCCGAAGTAGATTTTCTATCTTGACAACATCCACCATAATCACTATCTGCATATCCATATAGTTCAAAGTTACCCTCGTAAGGATACCAAAGCCCTAAGGCTTGTTACCTTTGAGATACCTGAATATCCTTTTGACAGCAAATAAGTGAGATTCTTCCGGGTCTGATTGATACCTGGCACATACACAAACAGCATACATAATGTCCGGTCTAGATGCAGTAAGATACATCAAAGATCCAATCATTGATCTGTATAACGTTTGGTCAATAGATTTTCCTTTTAGATCAGGTTCAATCTTGGTGTTAACATCTGCTGGAGTTCGTATGGATTGACAGTCTTGCAACTTAAATTTCTTTAAGAGCTTGTCAACAAACTTTTCTTGATTGATGAAGATTCCATCTGTAGTTTGCTTGACTTGAAGTCCAAGAAATAAATTAATCTCTCCCATAGAACTCATTTGGAAACGAGATTTCATGATTTCTTCAAATTCATTGCACAATTTTGGACAGGTAGAACCGAATATGATGTCATCAACGTACACTTGTACACATAAAAGATCATTATTATCCTTCTTTATGAATAAAGTTGGATCAATTTTCCCTCGAGTGTATCCATGTTGGATTAAGTGTTGTGATAACGTCTCATAGCAAATTCTAGGGGCTTGATGAAGTCCATATAAAGCTTTACTCAGCTTATATACTCGATGTGGAAATTGTGCATCCTCAAAGCCTGGAGGTTGCTTCACAAACACATCATCAGTGATAGGACCATATAAAAATGCACCCTTTACATCCATTTGATATACCTTAAATTTCATGAATGAAGCATAAGCCAGAAAAACTCGAATTGATTCAAGTCTTGCAACTGGTGCAAACGCTTCAACATAATCTATTACTTCTTCCTGTGTGTATCCTTGTGCAACAAGTCTCGCTTTGTTCCTTATTACAACACCATGATTATCAGTCTTGTTTCAAAATAACCATTTCGTGCCAATTTCATTTTCTCCTTCAGGTAGATCCACCAAATTCCACACTTCTTGTTTGCGGAATTGAAGTAATTCTTCTTGCATGGCTTCTATCCAACCATTGTCCTTTAATGCTTCGGTAACATTTTTAGGAACGATTTGAGAAAGAAAACAAGAGCATAAGCATACGTTTGCTTGTTCTAATTTACTCCTTGTTCTTCTCTCATTCAATGAACCAATAATCTGAGAAATTGGATGATTCTTGTGAATACGAGATGTAGGAATCTCATCACATTGAACATTAACATCCAGATTTGTTTGATTCAAGTTGGAAAACTCATGTATCAAAGTAGAAGAATGTGGATTAAAGTTTGGAACTTGAGTAGGTGAATTGACAAAGTAATCAAAGTTACATGTATCAACTACATCACCAGAGATGGATGATGTTCCAGACTCAGGTGTCACAAACTCATTACCATCACTAGGAATATTTTGTGATTGTTCCTGATTAATTGACTCTGAATGATCTGAAACTGTATTTTCATGGTTTTGTCTTGTTGAATCCTTGACAAATGACAAAAATGGGTAGTCTGAGCTTGAATCATCTGGGTTATCAGAATCTGAATCTTCACTGAAATATCCAAGATCTCCTCTTGAGTTCTTCTTATTTGTAGAATCAAGACAATTTGATTGATCAAACAAATTAGGTTGAAAAGAGTTTGATAATGAATCTAAGTCAAATAACCATGCAGGACCATTTGAAACTGATGGAAAAGAATTTTCCAGAAATTAACGTTGAATGTTTCAAGGATTACATTCGTCCTAGAGTTGTAGACTCGATAGGCTTTTGAAACAGATGAATATCCAACGAAAAATCCATTATCAGATTTTGCTTCAAATTTTCCTAATTGATCACTTGAATTAAGAATCATCACAGGACAACCAAATGATTTTAAAAAATTTATGTTCGGTTTTCTACCAAACATTAACTCATATGGAGTTTTCAGTTTATCTTTCATGATTAAGATTCGGTCCTGAACGTAACACGCAGTTGATATTGCTTCATCCCAAAAAGTTATAGGAATTTTTACATCAGCTAACATAGAACGAGCAGCTTCAATCAGTGTTCTATTCTTTCTTTCAGCAACTCCATTTGGTTGAGGAGTGCTAGTAGCACTGAACTGATGAGCTATCCCTTTCTGTGCACAAAACATTTCAATGTTAGCATTTTTGAATTCCGTTCAATTATCACTTCTTATTATTTTCACTGTAGATTCTAATTGATTTTCAACTTTAATGATAAATTCTTTTAGTAAATCAGCTGTTTCAGATTTGGCATAAAGAAAGAAAACCCATGAAAATCTTGTGTAGTCATCAATGATAACTAAACAATATGATTTTCGTCCAATACTCTTGACGTTTGTTGGTCCAAAAAGGTCCATATGTAACATCTGAAGAGGTTTGGATGTTGAGTTTATAGGCTTGGACTTATAAGACGCTCTGTGTTGCTTTCCCTTCAAACATGCTGAGCAGTGATCATTGTTGCAAACTTCTTAGATGGAAGACCAATTACATGATTTCCTGCTACAAGCTTGTTCATGTTTTTGAAATTTGAATGACCGAGACGTCTATGCCAAAGCTGGCTTTCATCATTTGATGCCTTAGCAATTAGGCATGTTGTTTCAGTTGAAGGATCAACTTGAGACATATCCAATTTGTATACATCTCTATCTCTCCCAGCTGTAACAATCACCCAATCTTTGCTTATTTTGAAACCTGGCTTCAAAACATAACAAAATGAATCATCAAATAGAACAGAATATGATTTGTCACATATTTGAGATACACTTAAAAGATTAAAGTTCAACTATGAACAAAAGTTGACTTTATCAAAGCTTATTATCCTATTGGATATTGTTCCTTCTCTGGTTATTTTTCCTCCAGCATCACCACCAAAGGCGACGTGAGTTCCATCTTTTGACATAAAGTCTTGTAGCAAGGCAGTATTGCCTGTCATGTGCCGACTACACCCATTATCCACATGCCATGTATTGATTGGTCTTTTTGGGCGTACCTTTGGTTGATCAGACTGAGCCATTAGGGCTACTTCCTCTGTATCGTCCTTAGGATCAGACTTGTCACTCCAATCATAGTCATCTTCCTCTTCATCACTTTCCACTATTGGGTCATTGTTTTCTAACCAATCTTCTTCTTGAATTTCTGCAATAAGAGATAAACTTGATGTTAATTCATTTGTAAACTGATTTGCATATGCACTCCAATCATATCCATCTTTTATGCTGACTACTAGTGCTTTCTTTGTTTCATCAGATGATTTGGTTTCATCTTTAAGCTCTGGAATAGGAAGACTTTGATAAGGCTTTTGAAAAGTCTTCTGGGCTTGTTGAAACCTTTGATTGCTTGAGCTTGATTGAGCACTTCCTCCATTATTCCTTGGAGCTTTGCATTCTCTTGAAAAGTGTTCATAACTGTTACAATTAAAACATCTAGCTTTTGACTTGTCAAATCCAACAGTCTTGTTTGCACTTGGCTTGTATTTCTTGTTGACATATGAATGTTTTTGAGTCCTGTAGGCAATCATCACCATCTGCCAGTTCAGGTTCATCTCTTCAACATCTTCAGGATCCATCTTAAATAAATCCTGCAAAACAAAATCTAGTTGAGTTAAATGACTACCTTGATATGCTTGAAAGCTGGCCATAAACGCAGTGAATGCAGTTTTGGACTCCTCATCCTCTAATAGGATATTAATCACATCTTTAACTTTGCTAGATTTATCAAAGTCAGATGATGAAGAAGTCTCTATTTGAATATTTGATGATTGGGACTGTGGCTTAAGAGGAGATTGAGAATGAGACTTAGTTGTATAAGCAGGTGCACTTGTAAATGATGAGTCAGTGAAAAATCCTGCTCCAACAAACAGATCGCCCTCTTCTTCAGGACTTTTCTCACTCTTTGCCATGAATGCATTCTCTATAGTGGTTGTAGGAGAAGCAACAAACTGATATTGAGACATTGATGCTGCTCTATCATTGTTCCTTAAGCTTTCATCAATCTCCACTGATTCTATTTTTGCAATAAGAAGATCTAGATCCATTAGAAACTTCTCAGTATGCTTTAGTAGAGTTACAGGTTGTTTCCATGATGATGGTAAAGCACTGAGTAGCCTGAGATTTAAATCTTCAAGATCATGTTTAATACCAGCTGTTGACATCTCAGTTATGAGTTGAACAAATCTGTTCATCATCTGATTTATTGTCTCTCCAGACAAATGTTGAAACAATTCTAATTGTCTTTTCAGCTTTTATTTCTTTAGATTTTGAATCTCCTTACCTCCTTCACAAATGATCTTCAATGCTTTATATAGTGTATATCCAGTTTGATATGCATCAATGAATAGGCTTTAATATCATTCTTAACTCTTTTCAGATCATCTCCTTGAAGATCATCTTCTGGATAAGGTTCTGGAGAATCTTTAGTGTACATAAACCCACTGTCAGGTCCATTAGTTATTATAAGAATGTATGGTCCTTTTTCTATAGATTTCCAAAGATCAGTGTCAATGGAATTAAAATGTTGTTTTAGCTTAAGAGACCAATTTTTGAAATCAGCTCTATTTTTAAGTTTTGGAACTCTGTTTTTAGAATCTTCTGATTTCACCATTTTTTATATTTTTGTTGTTTTCTTATATTTTGAATTTTTAAAAAAATTGAAAAAGTTTTCAAAGAATTTTCTTTAAAAAAATTCTAAGTATCAAGGTTGAAACATCTGAACAGTATTCAAATGCCTCAACAGTTGATGCGTCTAAGTTTAGAGTTGTCTAAGGGAATGCCTTAGAAATTTTTTCCAAAACGCCTAAAATTGATGCGTCTGAACAGTTGTAAAACATCTGAACAGTTGTGATGCGTCTACACAGTGTTGATGTGTCTACACAGTGTTGATGCACCCACACAGTTGTCAAACGTCTAAACAGTTCAAATACTTCTCAACAATGATACGTCTGGACTCTCGAACAGTGATCAAACGTCTGAACTAAAAACGTCTACACAGTGTTGGTGCGACTAAACAGTAGTCAAACGCCTAACACTTGGACAATTTTTCAGAAAACTTCAACCCTAATGCGTCACATTCATCATGTTCATATGAAAATAACAGACTCAAATCTTCTGAATTCTTCAAATGTCGATGAAATCAATTGAAACTTTTCAATTAAGCGAGTTTTATGCCGATAAACATTCTTCTTAATATCAATTTCTTCAATTTCAACAACAAATCACTCAATTTTTGAAATTTCAGTTTGAAAACTTCAACTCTTTTTCGAACAACAAATTCAACAAATTTACTTGAATTTGATGAATTGAACTGTGAATTGTGCTTCAAATCATGTTTCTGATGATGAAACACAACTGAAATTCACAAATTTTCAATTGAATTGTATCTCAATCACAGATTTAGTGAGATTTTTGAGGTTTTCAAGTTTGATAAACTTCAAAAAAAATCAATTACTAATAGCTTACCAACAGCTCTGATACCATTTGATAGGATCAAATGAATCAATCTGTGATGATTTATGAATACAATTCAAAGAAATTCACACAAAGTAATCAAATCAAAACAAGATATCAACAAAATTCATGTTTTCATTAATATCAAGCTAAGACAATTACAAGTATGAAAGCAGGTTCGAATCTCTCTCTATCTACCTGCAAATCTAAGCTATTTATACTGAAAAAAAAAGTAAAGGAACTAACAAATACACAAATAGTCCTTATACTATTTCAAAATATTAAACTACAAATAAAGACAACATGTTAATCTTTCTTAGAGCACTTAACAAGATATCAGGCAAAACCAAAAGTAAATCATCTCATTGGTGTGAAACGGATTTTTTGTTATGTGAAGGGTACTCCAACACTCGGGTTGTGGTATCCTCATGATGATGATTTTGAACTTACAGCGTATAGTGACTCGGACTATGATGGTTGCAAGATGAACTACAAGTCAACATCTACAGGATGTTAGTTTTTTGATAGACGGTTAGTCACCTGGCAGTGTAAAAGCATACATCAGTTGTCCTGTCAACTTGTGAAGCTGAATACGTTGCTACTGCAAGTTGTTGTTAGCAAATCATTTGGATTCAACAGCAAATGCGCAACTACGGTTTGATGTTTTCTAACACTCCTATTTTTGTTGATAACTCTGCTACTATTGTTGTCACCAAAATCTTGTCCAACATCCTAAAACTAAACACATCGGTATTAAATATCACTTCATACATGAATGTTTTGAAAAGCAATTAATCGATGTGGTTAAAATTAATATGGATTTTCAATGCGCCGACCTCTACACAAAAGCATTTGATTAACCGAGTTTTTTATATCTTTTAGAGGTTAATGGCGTGAAAAAGAAAAGTGATGTGATTCTGGAGGAAGAAAGTGCGTTGTCCAACATGTTTTCTGTTATTTTTTTTTCATTTTGTTTTATTTTCCTGTCTATTAAAATTCAAAAACACAAAAATATTTTCGGTTTTAGAATTTTAAGGGGAGAATAGGTTAGTTTAGTATTAAATTAGGTGCATTATTTAACTTAAAAAACAAGGGAGGAGGGCAGCCTAGCTAATAGAAATGAGATCAAATCTGTGATTCTGATTAAACGCATATGGAAAATGATAGTACACGGGGAACAAATTGTTTGCTACTTCAAAAGAATTTAAATGATTAAGATGCAAAATTCAAAATATACATCTGAGAAGTCTAAGCAAAATAAAAGGAAAAATGATAGTAAAACTAGTATGCTACTGAGATAACACAAAGAAAGTAGACCTAGAGGTTGCTAGACCATTATATGATGTGTCGGTAGATTCAACAAAATAGATGAGGAGACCACATTGGTGATATAAACTCATACTAAGTTGTTCAACTTGCTGTGGGTTCCTATCTTATACCTGGTTAACACAATCAACGCATTTCCAATAAGGGGTGATGAGCAAATAAACGCCACAAATGTATGCGGATGAATATAAAAAGAGCAAAGCATAAAAAAATGTTAAGCACAATCAAGCTAATATCAAATGCTGTTAGTGTGTTATGTGTCAAAAGAAAAATAAATTCTCTAATAAGAAGATAGGTTGTGTGCCTCTCTGCTGTGCGGTGGCACTGACCTGAGGATAAGCATAACCTAAATATTCTATAATTCATTGTTGTTTGCGCCTCTCTGTTGTGCGGTGGCACTGACCTAAGGCTTGGCATCTCTTTAAAAACTCTTAGAATAGTTCTTCTTGTCAAATACTCGTAGACCGCTCAAAAATCTCCTAAGGAATGTTGATTACCATATAAGTGTGGGATCCACAAATGCTTTTTGAAATAATGAAACCAAATGTATCACCAATCTGGGTCAAAAAATCTATGTATGGATTTAAGAGGACAATCATCGTGGCTGCAACTCTTGACAATCAAAATCAGTGTGTGCATCTTATAGCTCTAGTATGATTTCCTGAACTTGCTATTGACTCTCGGTTAAAACAAGAATCAAACATCGAAATTTTTTTGTTAAAGTGTCCCAAATGATTTTGATAAACCTGTATGATTCCATAATGAATCTCTCTCCCCAGAAATGATCAAATCAACTTGAAGTTCTATTGTCCAGGAAGATAAATCGGTTAGACGCTCTTCTAAAGATTTCAATCCATCTCCAATCAAAATACAAAAATATATCTTGTTTTGGTTTAATTTCAAGTTGTTTTGTTTTAATTTCAAGTTGTTTTATTTAATTTTTGGTCATTTCTTAGGTAAAAGTTGGACTATACATCTGGATTCAATCTGTGAATCACTCACTAAATGTGGTCACGTCTAAGGTGACCAATTGGGTTTTTGGAATTAAAAGGATCATGTCTGTGGTGATCAAATAAGGTTTGAATTAAAAGGATCACGTCTGAGGTGATCAAATAGTTTTTCAATTAAAAAGGTCATGTCTGAGATGATCATCGGTCATAACGTCTTATCAATGGTTAAACATGTATGTTTGAAAGTGTACAAGGTCAAACTCATAAGTATGGGCCAATCGTACGATTGAACCATAAGTATGGGCTAATCGTACAATTGAACCATAAGTATGGACCAGTCGCATGATTGGATCATAAGCATGGAGCAATCCATGCGATTGGATCACCAGAATGAACCAATCTTATGAATGGATGAGGTCGTATGAGCCAGTCACATGACTGAACCCCAGTCGCACAAATGAAGCATTAGAATGCGCCTAGTCGCATGACTGAATGTTAACTCAGTATAAATAGAGGGGAGTCGGTCGCATTTGTAACACCCTTCAATTGCTCACCCTTCATACGCACAAACATACTGATACTCTACCCTAATTTCATTTGATTGATTTTACCGATTGATTGTGATACTAATTGTTACTCTCTTCATATACAGGTAATGTGAGACTAAAATCGATAATAATGCCCGGTTTAATCAAACCCTAAGGACCGAAATCATTCAAAACAAGAACTTTGCAAACTCCTCAAAATAAACCATTTAAATGGACATAATCGTTATTTTAAAGAACATTAGGTGTTATTTTGAGTTTCTGCGAGTCTAATGAGTCTAATCACAACGTATAACATCAAGTTTTGACCAAGATTTGAATTTAAAGTGTCGAATAGAGCTTTATGCGAATTGACATGCTGATGAACTTCAATCGCACGATTGGGCTAAGCGTATGACTCAATCGCACGAATGAACCATGTGTATGAGTTTAGTCGCATGATTGGCTCAACCGCATGGCATAACATCGACTAACATCAGGTGCAGGCTCAATCGTACGACTGAGCTCAATCGTACGACTAAGACTCAGTCGTATTGTCCATTCACACGACTGAACAAAATGAACCAAGTCCTTTAAGAGTCAAATGTCATTATTTACAAAAATCTACCATATATGTGTCTTGTGTTACAGAAATATGGCTAACAGATGGACTATGAGCACCAAGCACAACATCTGTGCTTATCTTGATGCTACATCCTGGAATGCTTCTGAGTTAACTGGGATTATTGCCTTTTTGCGTAAATCGAGGATTTTCAAGGCCATGTCTACACCATGCACACCGTATAGATCTATTCAGCAGGCTTTCTGGGAAAGCGCTATAGTTGACAGGTCCGTTGAGCCCCACCGTATCCGGAGCTCTATCTTCGGACAAGAGATTTTTATTAGCAAAGACGATCTGAGGAGGGTCTTGGACCTGGGTGAGGATGGAGCCTACCTAACCAAACTGCATCCCCTAACTGTTCGGGGATGTTTTCTTCAGATCAAGTATGTTAGGGACATTAATGCTGGTGTGCTCAACAAGAGCAACATGTGCCCCCAGTTCAAGTACTTGGCCCACATCATCCTTAAGTTTATAGCCTCAAGGAAAGGAGGCTTTGACGAGATGTCGGACCAAATCCAGAACACATATGTTGCTCTGGTGTTGAACCATCCGTTCAGTTTCTCCCGCATGCTCTTCACATACATGGTAGAAAACATCGAGGCCAAGGGCAAGGAAGGCTTCTATATGTACCCACGGTTTTTATGGATGATTATTGATCAGAAGCTTCCTTTGCTGCCTAAGGAGAAAGACGATACTGTGATTTTAGAGGTTATGGATGACACCACATTGGGTAAGATGAAGGTCTACCGGGGGAAGCAGGTGAAACTCCCGGTCAGGATATTGTTTGGGCATTTTGCTAGGGATGACTATGTGGCGCCCGCTAGGAGGAAGTGGCGTCACGAAGACAATGACTCTAACGTCAAACCCATCATGGCACATACTGAAGAATACGACGATGATGACGATGATGACCAAGGTCAAGGTGGTGATGCTCTTGGTGAAACTGAAGGGGCTGCCATCCACCAAAGATTCTTGATTGATCAGGATGAGGAGACAGATGATGATCCTCTGGTACGGACGGTCGGGAGCTAGGTTGTGGCCACTGAGAGAGTGATCACGGTGGTTGGTGGACGCTAGGCTGAGTCAAGGGGTGATGCTACTGATGACACACATCCTTCTTACACCCTGACCAGTCCAGCAGCCAAGGGGAGCATCTTCTTCTAAAGGCTCGAGGAAGAAGCGAATGGCTCAACCCCAGGGCTTAAAGAGCAAGAGACGAAGGATCACCCTTACTACCACAACTCCCACCTCTACCACACATCCTACCACCACTACCACACCTCCTACCTCAACTACCACAGCCACTCCATCATGATCAATCACCATTCCTCCTCCCATATACACCAGACCCACCACCACCCAACGAGCTGGGACATCTTCTCAATTCCCGATGACCCATGGATCCACTCTACCCAATATCGGTTAGAGGAACAGCTAGCCAACCTCAACCGAATTTCGCTAAAGCTGCTTTCCATGGATGAGCAAAGAGCTACGCAGCTCAACCAACTAATGGAGATCAATGCAGCTCAGGCAGAGCAGATCACAAAGCTCAGAGAGTAAAATGCCCATTCTGTAAAGAGGATTGAGGAGCTGGAGAAGAAAAACAAGAAGATACTCCTAAAGCTGAAAATGTCAAAGTCTGAGCCTCTGAAGATCAAAGATGGTGGTGATGATGATGATGATGATGAGGATGATGAGGAGGAGGAGGAGGATGAAGATAATAGTGAGGAGAATGTTGAAGAAGGTGAACCTAGCAGGAAAGATAGAGAGGGCGAGGCTGACCAGGAAGGTGATGCTGCTGCATCAGCCTCTCCCTGAGCTCAAGAGAGGCGGATCAAACGTAGTTAAGATCAAGGAGCCTCATCCTCCGCTCCTTTGGCTGAATAACCAATTGTTCAAGGCAAAAGTAATAGTTAGATGTATTTGTATTTAGAAACTTTTGTATTTGAATTATATTGCATTAATGTAATTAAGTATCATCTATGTTTGTTTATGTTTAAATGCTTTATGTGATGACTTATGTGTGTTGTGCTTAATGTCTAATCAAACAGATGAAGCTCAACAGACCGATGAATTTGATGCCCAACCCCTTCAGTAGGTCAAGACTCAATTAACCATGATTCTTGACTTGCAAAGGATAGTTAGATGGTCTGTTAGCTACACGCCAGAGGAGGGAGAGATCATACACGACCTGACGGATGAGCAGCTGGCTGAAATATTAAGGCTGAATCTGGATGAGTTGGTTAAAGATGCTCCTATAGTTGATGTGGCAAGTGACGATGAGTTTAACGATGTCGATGAAATTGAGATAGAGGATGTCACTGTTGAACATTATCCTCAGTACACTGATCTGGATGGACATGTTATCCTAATTTGGGTGAAACCTTTGACAATAGTGCTTTTGAGAAGCTGGATGTAATAGAGAAGGAAAAAGAAAAGGATGAAACCCAAGCCCAAGCTTTAGATACTAATGTTAATCTTATGAAAGCAGAATGGGCAACTTGTTTTGCTGAAATAAGAGCCCAATGCACAACTCCAAAGCAAAATGCCTACACTAAACTCTACAAAGTCAAGAAACATCAGAAGGTGTCGGGCAAGATCATAGCGTGGGCTTATTTTGAGGACTTGAATGTCTACGCAGTGAAGAGAGAGAAGGGGATTGAGTACTTTAGATATCCTCATGATCTGAAAACTCTTCCAGGTTTTGAGCTCAACCGACTGGCATGCTTAAATCTGTTGTATGCTAATCCAAGAAAGATTTCAGGTTGGTTTGAAGCCGCATTGAAGAAAAAATACCATACCAGGTGGGTAAACTTCAGACCTCAACAACCGAAGAGGTACATCCGTAGATCTGAAGTGGACCCTATATCTGGGAAGCCGAAAGTAGTGCTGAAGTGGAGTCCCCGACGCACGATGTCAAAGATTCCCTTACGGGAAATGCATCAGGACTTCACTCCACATTTCAAATGGTGGTATTATGACTAGAGGACGGGTGAAGCGGTCATAGTTCTAAATAGAGAGGGTAAAATGGAAACTATCAGGGTACTTGACCCAATGTGGCTTACCAACTTGTCAGCTGAAAATGTCTATACTCTATACAAGTGGCCACTATTTTATGACACGCAGGATATTGTACAAGCTCTCCAATTCCAAAATATGATACGGCTCTGTTTTGCGTTTGAAATACATGCAGGAGTCACAAGAGAGTAGATGTACAAGAAGTGTGAAGAGCATATGAAGGATGCTACACAATAGAGTAAACTAGGTCCAAGGGGGAGTTTGTTGATACATATGTCCCTACTTTATGTGCTTGATGTAAAAGTCTGTCATGGCTTACATATGTGTAATGAAACGATGTAATGATATATGATTTGTGCTTTGATGTTAATGTATCTTTAATTTATATATATGAACTTATAATAAAATTTGAAGTTGTTTGTGATGATTTATGCTAATGAACCATACTTATGGACCATATGCATGAAGACATAATGCTAATGAACCAGTCGCACGACTGAACCAGGAGACTGGATTAGTCGAACAATTAAGATATGAGAATGACTCAGTTGCATGACTGAACCTTGAGTCGTGCGTATGAATCAGTCGCAAGGGTCAGTCGCACGAATGAAGACTGCAAACCTATAAATACCACTTAATTCGTGGAAAAACGGAACTTTTGATAGTTATAGCGTATACACTCGTAACCTAGCCGTCCAGAGCGCCTAGAACGCATATTCCAACTTTATAGTTCGCATCTGATCGTTTTTTACTCAATCTTAACGTTTCTTTAATCGTTGACACTTATATCATATACACTCATATCCTAGCCGTCTAGAGCGTCCAGAACGCATATTCCAACTTAATAGTTCACATCTGATCATTTTCCACTCAATCTTAATGTTTCTTTATTCGTTAGATCGATCGGGTCTGTGTTCTCACTGATTGGATCGCCAATCAAATAGGATTCCACAATATTTGATTCGGTTTCACGCATAATCAGTTAATACTCCGTACGTACACGGTCCTGACAATATTGTATAAGTTGCAACACATTTAATGTAATATATTTAATAGAAGATATGTATAATCTTTTTACTGTAAAAAGTTATGATAACATGATTATTAATAGAGTAAAATTAAAAAAGAGAAGATTTAAAACCTCAATAGTTACCGATGGACCCTGGATGGCGTATCTACCTCACCCGACTCAACCCGCGCACAAAGGTTGGGTGGCACTCCAGTTTATGCTGTGATACAATGTTAACATTAGACATTTGTTTTATAATTGTCATAATAAATTATGTAGATTTAACATTTCTTCAAGAATAAATTCAATGTTTGATTTTAATATATAAACAGAAGAATCAAATAAGAAAATAAAAAAACAGTGTAGGCTTAATATTTTTATCTTTTACAAAAAATCAAGTTTCTTATGAACAATTTATTTATATAAAAGCAGGATCGGCAACGGTTGGAGATGGCGTACATGTCATGTGCTGTACTTTCCATTTAAGGAAAGTTCATGTTATTTGAAGCCTTTTGACCAGTCAAACACATCTCCTCACATTACCACCGCCCATATTTGTGATCCGGGAATCTAGTGGGAAACTCGAATAATATTGAATTAGAAAATTAATGATTGTTCTTAGAGTGTTACAATTAAAAACACTTGCTGATATGAATGGTCATATTTACCACACCCTATTAACCATGAGTTTGTTACTAGTTTTTACTCGATCTATGAATGCATCTATGTATGTGATGATGTACCATCCGGGTCACATGTCCGGACAAACCAACCGCAACCTCTCGTCTGACATGCATCGAGGTGATCTTTTTCCCAAACCAATGCATGCACATTCGCATGAAGGATCAACATTGAACAGGGCCGACTCTTGTTCACTCGAACCTACTTCGTACAATACCTTCCTTAATTATACACCTTTTTAACATATATCGCATAGTCATAGTAGATACATTACTGATCCCTACTATTGAACCAAACAATATTAGAAACATTTACTCTCCGATGCATGCATACCCTCATGCTCAGGCAAAACTGTGCTAGTATGCAGACCCCGTGACCTTACAGGTTAACATATTATTCTCCTTCCCTCGTTGCGTGAGATGTATACATGCTGACTAGTGATCTGCATACACTTTCATTATTCTGTAATTTCTAGCTAGTGTCTCTGAATCCAATAAACAATTATTAATCTGCTTTCATATAGCTGTCTAGCTAATCAGATGTTTTATTTATTAATTATACGTACGCATACACTGATTCCCATCATAAGATAATACACAAGCATAATATATATTTATAATGCAAATCACCTCTCATGATTTAGATTAAATATATTAGCCCATCTGTCCTCTTATATCTTCACAGTAAGTATGGAGTTTGTTTAAATTGAAGCATTTCCCACAGGTTTTTCACTCATCTACCTCATCTAAATTCTTATACTGCCTTTTTCTGTACCTGGTCATCATCTTCGAATAAACTTAAATCCACTGAAAAAATGTCAAACAGAAGGTCAAGATCTAGGCAGTCAGCCTCTACTATGATCACTGATGACCAGATCAACGATCTTGTTTCCAAATTGTATCAACTTCTTCCTGAAATCCGCAATCACCGCTCTAATAAGGTACTTATTAACCTTAAACTCTTCATGCAAGTGCATATATTAATACAAAATTTGATTGATATACTAATGAAAAAAATGCTACAAAAACAATCATAAAAATTGATTAACATAAACATGAATATGCTAAACTAATTGATGGTTTGCAGGTATCAGCAGCTAGGGTGTTACAAGAGACATGCAGCTACATTAGAAGCTTGCATAGAGAGTTGAAGACTTAAGTGAGCGTCTATCAGAGTTGCTGGACAACACAGACCCCACTCAAGCTTCCATTATCAGGAGTCTACTAATGCAATAACTCCAACACTAGTACCCTTTTGATATTATGTTTTTATTGTTACTTTGTTTTTGGTATTTTGTAGCACCTTCTGATTTCTCTATGTTTTCTAGGTTCCCTTTTTGTCATTTTCATCACAAAATGATTTTTGACTTGGTGAGTTTCGAGTTATGTAATAAGGGAGTTCGAAGTCACTCGTGAATTTCAGTTTAATGTACGAAAACTACTAAACTAAAGTCGTGTAGTCTGTCAAGTGTCAACATAAATCTTTGCTTTAATACAAATCAATGATATGAAATAAGCAAAACACAGGAAAATTTTGTGAGCAAACTATGTAACGACTCTTCTAAATGTAGGCTAGTTAATGTCCACCCGAACCTTCCGGTTATCATTGACTAAATGAGTATATTTATCATCAATGATTCTACAATTTGAATCAATTCATGATAAAAATAAGTTTTGTTACTACATATGTGATAAGATGACTAAACTGAGACAAGTCATCACCTCAATTAAGATTTCCATGATCAATCAATTATAAAAAAACATTGATGATGACTACATTGTACATTTTTATGAGATATCATATTGATCTTTATACTAATTCCTTTGGAAGTCTTGATAGTAACTAGTTATGCTTAGTAACTGAATGATTATGAGAAAACATGACAAATTTGGGAAGGATGATCAAAGAGTAAAAAAATGTGTTAAGAAACGCTACCTCATAACGTAGTTTGATCATACACTTGATTTGAAATAGCTTTATCTGTGAATAATACCAATTGTTGGGGTTTAATAATGTAATAAACTGAAGCTTACCAAATGATAATCACAGCCGACTGAAGATCTCATTATACAAGTTCAAAGACCAAATTGATTATCAGAAGAAAACAAATACAAGACAAAGTCAACATCAAAACAACAAGAAAAGTCGAAATTTAGTCATGATGTAATATTAGTATAAATAGACTCACTAGTGCATTTTTGCAAGTGTGGCTTTTTTGTGTGTGTTACTCATGGTGTGAATCACCACCCAAGGAGAAATCCTCTCCTTTGGGTGGGTTTGATTTCACCAGCCATCTATGATTCTTATTGTAACTTGTTTATCAACATCAACGAAATCATAACATTATTATTATCCATGTCTTTGTTTTTTGATTCACACACATCCACCCATCTTAATTTGATTTCTAGATCTGAACGAGATGAATCCTAAGATCCAAGCTCAATGAATCATTTACCAAAATGGTATCAGAGTTGTTGGTTGCTAAATTTATCTAGTTTTCGTATCTGATTTCATTTTTAATGATGTCAAGAACAACGAAGAAAAGAAGAAAAATGAAGAACAAAGTCCCTGTTCATCAAAAACCTATCTGTTCATACCCAAAATCAGAAGAAGAACCAACGAATCTGTTCAACTATGGTATGATTTGAAGAATCGTGAAAATGTTCATAATTATTCCTTCAAAATTTGATGCAATTGAACAAGATTATCATAAAAAAGAAGAAAACCCATTTGTTCATCTCAAAATCAAGAAGAAAAATCATCAAGATTTGTTCTAATATGGTACGATTTGAAAAAATATAATCATTCCCTTGATTATTCCTTCAAAATTCGATGCAATTGAACACGATTATCATTAAAAATAAAGAAAAGATGAAGAAATGAAAGCTACTGATGATTTCCCAACCTGTACTGAAGTTTGAAATCATTTTTGTTTAAGTCTGAAAACAAATGCGGATGAACAAAAACAAATGCGGATGAAGCTTGATCAAATGCGGTTGTGTTATACACAAATGCGGATGAGTTATCCACAATATGGATGTGTTATACACAAATGCAGATGACTTGTCGTCAAATGCGGATGACTTGTCAACAAATGCGGATGACTTGTCACCAAATGCGGATGACTTGGCAACAACTGCGGATGACTTGTCACCAAATGCGATTGAGTTGTAAACAAATGCGGGTACTTTAAGCACAAATGCGGATGCATTGAAATTAAATGTGGATGCATTGAAATTAAATGTGGATGCATTGAAATCAAATGTGGATACCTTGCAAACAAATATGGATGCTTCGCAAACAAATGCGGATGAGTTAGCAAAGAAATGCGGATGTGTTGCAAGAAATGCTTATGAATAGCCGATGAATAGGACTTTTAAAAGAAAAGAAAAACGTGAATGTGGATGATTGCAACCAATAGGCACGTCCATTTTGATCATGAAAGTAAAAAAAGACTATAGAAATCAACTTTGGTCACTTTTTTATAGATTCATCCAGGGACTTGTACAACTATCAGATGCCCTTTTTGAAGTTCTTGGGCTCATATTTTTTTGATGATATTTTGCACTTGTGTCTGACTACTGAGTGGATAGTTAGCCGGACTTTAATCAAGGGAGTACTCATTATCTGAAGAATGTGATTTATCAGGTTATTCAAAACAGTGAAGTGTGTTCAACATTGATTCATGTTCCTCATGTAGTTTATTGAACTTCAAAGCCTCACCATATGCGTAATACATTCTAATCCATGAGTTGTGATATGAACTGTAATCCAAAAGTGATACAACCCATATCCAATACCAAGAAGTATTCTCAAGAGATTCTAACCTTTGTCAGAATATATTAGGAGGAGCTTAATCTAAGGGGAGAACATCAGTGAATTGTGTCTGAACATCAGTCAATCAAGAAGACATATGACAGAGAAGATCTTCATGTTCAAGGTTTGACAAGCATCAGTTTAGGGAGAGTATTGTTAGGTTTCAACAAAGTAATAAACTGAAGCTTACCAAATGGTAATCACAGCCGACTGAAGATCTCATTATACAAGTTTAGAGACCAAATTGATTATCAGAAGAAAACAAATACAAGACAAAGTCAACATCAAGACAATAAGAAAAGTCAAAATTAGGTCATGATGTAATATTAGTATAAATAGACCCATTAGTGCATTTTTGCAAGTGTGGCTTTTTTATGTGTGTTTCTCATAGTGTGAATCACCACCCAAGGAGAAATCCTCTCCTTTGGGTGAGTTTGATTTCACCAGCCATCTATGATTCTCATTGTAACTTATTTATCAACATCAATGAAATCATAACATTATTATTATCCATCTCTTTGTTCTTTGATTCACACACGTCCACCTATCTTAATTTTGAATTCAAGATCTAACCGAGATGAATCCTAAGATCCAAGCTCAATGAATCTGAAATATTGATTTAGCAGCAATCTACCACGTAAGTAGTACATTGTACCTTACTAGAGAGGGAGAGTGAGTGAAGATATAAAAGAAATACTAGTTAAAAATGGGTTTTAGACTTTTAGTAGCGATTATTTTTATTTTTTAAGGTTGTTTCAAAAGGTTTAAAAATAGGGCGTCAAAAAACAAGTTTTTTGTAAGAACATTCATATCAACGCTACAAATGGATGTACTTTTAGAGGTAATTTCTTATGATCTTTTTATGGCTTTACATATCACACTCCAACCAAACAATAAATTTATTTTATAAATTTTTTATGATATGCAAAAAGGCTCCAAATACTTGTTACATATTTTCAAAACATCTCCAAATACTTGTATTTATTTTAAAAACCACTCCAAATACTTAATACAATTCTTTTAAATGCTTCAAAGAAACAAATAACCATGTTCATCCTAAATTACATATATTTATAACAATTTCAAATAAACCTAGTATTCAATATTCTATCCAAATTTACAATTCCATAATCAAAATTACCCAAATTCATAAAAAAATATTTCATCTTTTTCCACTATTAAAATACAATCAATTATCCAAATACTTATACTCATCCATACATAATAATACAAATCACTATCACATGTTATAAGTTCAAGCACTCTAGTTTGATATCAAATTATGCATGAAAGCTAATTTTTGTTTTCAATACCTTTATGAAAAACATGGATATTATCCTTAAAATATAGTCATCAATCTCCTTTTATGTAGCCAACATCTTATCAGTTTATCAAATCTAACTTGTTGGACCCTGAAAGGATCATACATGCCAATTCAAGTGATATGTTGATGGTTTTTCTGTTGGAAATCCCATAAGTTCCAACCAATGCGGATGAAAAATCTGCAAAGAAGAATAAAAGACAAGTGTCAGCTAACTGCATTTGTATATGTGGATAACATAGAACAAATGCTGACAAGTATTTTTCCTTCCGCGTTAACAAATGCAGATAGCCGAAACAAATGCTGAGAAGTATTTTGTACATCCGCATTTACTAATGTGGATGTTCGGCAACAAATGCACATTAGTGTTTGTTCATCCGCATTTGTCAATGTTGATGAACAAACACTAATGCTGAGGACCAAAAGAATTGCTGATCAAGATCAACACATCCGCATTAGTCAATGCGGATGATCAAAGAAATGCTGATGAAGACTTTTGTACTTAGACTAGTTCTCTGATGTATAGGTCAGGGATAGTTTAGTCATTTTGTAAAAGGCATCTTGTCAGCCTATAAATAGAATAGAAATCTCCGTATGCGAGGTGACTATTGATACACATTCTAAACAATTAGAATCTTTTGTTTAGTCTTATGTTTACAAGGTGTCTTGTTACTATTTAATGCAAAAACTCATTCTAAAAAATTAGAATCTTTTGTTTAGTCTTATGTTTACAAGGTGTCTTGTTACTATTTAATGCAAAAACCCTAGCATTCATTGTAACTGATTACCTTCATTAATACAAACAACATTTATGAGTATTTTTTGCATTCAATGTTCCTTGATTGTTTGATTCTGTCTTACAATCATTGACTCAATCATCATATTTGGTCCTTGTTGATTCACATCAACAGAGAATATCATTCTCAAACTATTTAATTGGTATCAGAGCTCTGGCTCTCAGTTCTTCTTCAGATCTGCCTAGATCTAAGCAGAACTCGATTGATCTAGTGATTGAGTTACTAATAGAGTGTCTGACTACCTCTACTTAGTAAATTGCAGAAAGCCCTTCAACAATCACTGTTCATCTATACTTATCTTCAAGAACAAACCCGTGAACAATTGTTACAATAGAAACATACAAACATCAGGAGATCTGGTTACACATAAACCTATTTGGACTATATGAACTTAACAATCAATCTAATCATAATTCAAAAGTGTTAAAGACAGCTTATTAAAATGGATTCACATAATTTCTCCAAACTGGTCATATTCCAAAACCTCCCATGCTTAAACACAAATCTGAGTTTAAGCTATATTACAGATGTAGATTCAGACTACTGGATTTCAATATGTAAAGGCCCTTTATTCCTGTGACACTTTCTGCTGATCAAGCTGCATTATACAAAACCTCAAGAATACCTATTAAGGATCTCACACTTGATGATGATGACTACAAGAATATAAAATTTGATCTTAAAGCTATTCTATACTCACTCAAGTACTAAAAATGGATGTGCTAAAAAAACTAGAAAAGTTTGGAACTTCTAAAGCTGTTTGGGATACACTGTTGATAATGTGTGAATGCAGTAGTGAAGTGGCTGAAATAAACAAGGACAAGCTTGTTAATCAATATGAAACCTTTCATCACTCTAAGGGGGAGTCAATCTCTAAAAAGCTGCATAGATTTGTGCATCTGGTGAATGATTTAGAGATCATGGGGGTAACATACAAAGTCAAAGAACAAAACAAGAAGATGCTCCATAGTCTTGCAAAAAGTTGGAAACAAAATGTTACAATGCTGAAAAACACCTTTGATCTAGAGAGCACCACCATGGACATCATGATTGCCAAGATAGAAGCTCTTGAACTTGATAAAAGAAGCAGGAATCTTGGTGGACCTCGAGTCATTGAAGCTTATAAATTTCCATCAGACACTCACTCTGTAGAAAATGCACACGTCACTGAGGATGATGATTTTCTTTTCTCAAGAGATCAATTGAAGGCAACTAGTTTCATTGCTGCACCATCAACTAACAAGCCTTCAACATCATCACAACCAATAGGGTTCACTGCAACTCCCTTAACTACTCCTGAAAACCCAAGTTCAAAAGAGCAAAAGGCAACTTACAATGCATTTGTTGCTAGCTTTAAAGCTTACCTGGGAGGCAGACTCACTTCTCCTCATCTAATACAAGAAGATTTGGAAGAAATGGATCTAGATGATGTGGAAGAAATGGATGAGCAGTGCCAAATGGCTATGATTGCAATGAGAGCCAAGAAGTTCTTCAAAAAAGGAAAAAAGCTTAGCCTCAATGAAAATACAAAACTTGGATATGACAAATCCAAGGTAATGTGTTTCAAATGTTGCATGACTGGCCATTTCTCCAGAGAATGTAATGCTCCTAGAAGAAACAACAATTTCAAAAGAAATTCTCAGGGTCAGTCATCTACATAACCATGCATAAGCTTTCACTCCAACAATCAACAACAACAATATTATCACCAACAACCATACCAGAGTCAGCCACAACTGACAATCAAGCTCATGGAAGTAGTCAGGCATCCTTAAACGCTCTTGTCATCAGACAAGATGGAGTGCGTGATTGGAGTTTGTATGTAGAGGAAGTGAAGCCTCAATTTCAGAATCATGCATTCATGGCTCACATTAATGATGGTCCATATCCTTTGCCATTTGAGGTAAAATCCAACCTTTGTAGTTATAAATGCATTACTGAATTACAAGGTTATCGTGAGCATAATCATAAACTGGCTGATAAAATAAAAAAAGAAAAGGTCAAGTCAGAGATGCCTAAAAGGGAAATTAAAGGCTTTGAAATTAAAATCAAATAACTTATCTCTGGCATTGAAAAATGCATGGTGAAAAGTATACTCTTGTAGCTGAAAATGAGCAGCTAACTAAAAAGCTAGCTTAATCAAAAGCTGATCAATCACTTACTGAAGTGAAACTTGAAAAGTTTCAAATGTCTTCAGTCAAGCTACAAGAGATGCTAGAATAAAAAAAGGATCCCAAGGATATGACAAGGTTTGGTATAATTCTTGTCCTCCATCTTATAATGACAACTACACTGTCATGACTGACTCTGTCACACTCAAAGAGCAAAATAAATCTAATACTATTGAACCAAAATCAATAGTAAAACAAGTTACAAATCCTCAAAATAAACCAAATAATTATATTGATACAGATGGGGAGAAAATTAAATTAGGTCACCCAATTAAAATCAAGGAGTGTTCAGACAAAACAGTGAATATCATTAAGCCAACAAGCCCAATCAAAGCCATTATTCCATTTATGAACTTTATACCTGAAATTGTAAAAGAAATGAAGAAAGTTGTGGCCTTACTGAAACCTTCTGCTGAAAGTAGTTCTGATTATGAGATTAAATATCTGAAAAATTCAAGCAAATCAAACAAAGTTTCACTGTCAAAGAAAAGCAAAAGTACACTGATTTCAAAAACAAAAATCCAGTCAGACCCTTAATCATCAAATTCAAAGCGAGGAGTAGGGCTTAACATCTGCAATAGGGATCATGTAAATTAGTTTGAACAAGAAGTCAAGAAGAGTTTGAGGAAGCAGAAGCAACCTAAAATAGTCAACAAAGTAGTGTTGTGAAACAAACTACAAAAAGGTTGATTTTGCTTCTTCCTTTAAACCGAAGGTTGTGACTTAGTTAGAATGAGTAAATATACTAAGTAAACAACAACAAAATCAGATTCAAGACACAAACATATGTACTGTGACATTTGTGAAATGTCTAATCAAAAAACAGATACGTGCTATTTCAATTAGTATTGCTCTATCTGTGACATGAACAACCATTCCACCAAAAAATACTATTTCAATAAATATATTTAGTCTATGATATGACCAACCATAATACATCTGATTGTTTTTTCAACCAAAAAGGGATGATATTTACCCAAAACAAGCCCATCTCACCAATATTATCTATGAAACCCAAAATCAGAAGTCATTTTATAATAATCAATCTAGGACTTCTAGCTCAAATAATGACATGGGTAACATGAAAGAGTTGAGGAAGACTCAAAGAAACAAATATCAAAACATCAAGCAAACATATGATCTTCACAAACCAAAAATGATGTTTGATAATCAAAATAGATTAAATTTCTTCAAAGAAATAGAGATCAAATGTTTCATTATTCTTCTGACTCTTCAGCTAAAATTGATGAGATGAAACATTCAAAACATCATCAGAGGTCTCCCAGAACACCTTTCTCTAAGTCACAGTTTAGAGGAATGTACCAAGAAGTCACTATCATGGATAGGAACGGGAAACCCAAGACCATTATGGCTTGGGTTCCATATTCTAATTAGTTCCTTTGTGCTTCTAGGGTCATCCATACAGGTCTAATAGCTTATGCTATATGGACAGTGGATCCTCTCGACACATGCTAGAGATTGTTCCCTCCTTCATGACTTCAAGCATATACAATGAACCATTGTGCCTTCGGAGGATATTCACAATGTGGCAGAATTAGTGGTGAATGATCTGTGACAAATGGGATGCTGAGCTTTGATAGAGTGAACTATTGTGAACAACTAAATTTCAATCTTTTCAATGTGTATCAGATCTATGACAAGAAATATTTAACTCACTTTACTGACACTCGTTGCTACATTCTAAAACCAGGACTTCAAATTCCTGAAAAATGGGTTGCCCTAAAGACCCCCAGGAAGAATAACACCTATGTCTTAAACCTAAATTCTGCTACACCAAAAGAAGAAACATGTCTTCTGTCAAAAGCATCTTTAGATGAGTCTCAGCTTTGGCATGGACGTTTGGGTCACACAAACTTTAAAAACACGAATAGATTGGTCAAAGGAAACCATGTCATTGGTTTACCCCAAATAGAATTTCACTTTGTTGATCACTATTCAACGTGCCTCAAAAGGAAACAACATAAATCATCCCACAAACCAAAGCTGGTAAACACAAACAATTCTCCATTGAAGCTACTTCATGTGGATTTATTTGGACCAACCCTCATGTCATGAGTATTGGAAGAAACAATATTGTTTGGTGATCATTGATAACTGCAAGATTTACATGGGTTTTCTTCTAACTTCATAAAAATGAAGCATCCCAACTAATAAAAGATTTTATACCAACTTGATCATAAGGTCAAAACAATAAGAAGTGATAATGGGACAGAATTTAAAAATGAAGAGATGAGTTCCTTTTATGAAACCAAAGGCATTGCTCATCAATTCAGTGCAACTAGAACTTCTCAACAAAATAGGATAGTTTAAAGGAGACATAGAACACTGATTGAAGCAGCAAGAACAATGCTAGCCGATGCTAAACTACCAATTACCTTTTCGGAAGAAGAAGTTAACACTTCGTGCTTTGTGCAAAATAGAACTCTGATTGTAAAAGAAAACAACATCACTCCTTATGAACTATTGTTTCACCAAAAACTATTTATTGGATTTTTCAAGTCATTTGGTAGTCCTGTCTCAATATTAAACACCCGAGACTATTTGGGAAAATTTTCATCCAAGTCTCATGAAGGATTCTTTGTAGGTTATTCTTTAGTTTCAAAGGCTTACAGACTGTTTAATCCTAGTTAAAATTTTATTGATGAATCAATGAATATTCAATTCAAGTAACATTCACTTCCCAAATCTACAAATGGTCTTGACTGGTTGTTTGATATTGACTTATTTAAAATATATTTTGATCAATTTCATTTGTCTGATGTAGGAAATATACCTTCAGCTGAACCTTATTCAGGGGTAGAATGAAGAGATGACTTTCCAATGATTCCTCCATCCTCTTTAGAACACATGAATGAATAATCCTCTCAGACAACCATCTCAAAATCAAAGTGTTTCAACAAAGCTAGTCCAGCTTGTTACCATCACTATCAGAAGACCCATCAATTGAAGTCAGAAAACAAGATCAAGCTACACCTCCAGTTGAAACAGAAAGAAAATCAAATGACGAAAGCAATCAAAGTCCTGCTAATGCTGAAGCAGTCATAAAAACATAATCTGATTATCTTCATAACTCTCTAACAGTAAGTGCCTATCACCATGATGATCTAAATGTCTCCAATCTTGATGTAACAATTGTTGGTGACTCAATTCCAACCAACAAAATACACAAGAATCATCCAGTAGAAAGCATTATTGGTGAACTTAATGAAAGGGTGACAAGAAACAAGTCAAGTATTACAAACATCTGTTTGTTCTCATGCTTTCTTTGTCAAACAGTATCCAAAAACATCAATGAGGCTCTTCAAGAGAATAGCTGGATTGAAGTAATGCTCGAAGAGTTGTTGCAGTTCAAGAAGCAAGAAGTATGGCAAATGGTATATTTTCGTGAAGGAAAATACCCTATCTGTAATAGATGGTTGTATAGAAACAAAACTGATGATAGAGGAATTGTCATCAGAAACAAAGCAAGACTAGTGGCACAGGGGTATACTCAGGAAGAAGGAATTGACTATGATAAAGTGTTTGCACCTGTTGCCAGATTAGAAGCAATAAGAATCTTTCTTGAATACTCAGCATCCATGAAGTTCACTATTTATCAAATGGATGTAAAGAGTGCTTTCTTGTATGGAAAGATTGCTGAAGAAGTCTGCAGGACTGTTGAAGGGTAGTCACTTACAACACACCAACACAAAGAGGAGAACAAACTAAACTTAATCAAACAGTGAACTGGATTAACCACAATAGATGATACTAATAACACAAGTAAGTAAGTAAGAGACAGAACAAGAGAACAAGATACAAGTAAATGGTTTTCAAGATTACAGTATATTGCTTTCTCAAGTTCTATTACAAGTGTTACAAAGCATAAAAGAAAGTTACAAAAACCTTAGATACTTATACTACATCCTACAGCCGGCCATACTTTGAAGGCCACCTGGATACAATTGACTAGACACAATCAAAATCAATTGTAAAGTCAAAAGGCAGATTGCCTTTTGACTAGTGACTATGTCATGCCATAGCTCATATCCTTATATATTACAAAAAGGATAAAGTACAGGAAGTAGAAAGTTACAGACTCAAGACCTCAATGTACAGTTACCAAAAGCATGGACCTTTTCACCAACTCATGTTAGTTGGTGACTTTACAGATTTGTAGCAGAAATAGGTCCAGCTTAATGGAAAAGTACATCAGATAAAGCATGTTGTTAAAAGTCTTCGGAAGAAATCTGTCTTCAAGTGTTGGCTTCGGAAGACTTTGTCTATTAAGCTTCAGAAGACTTCATCTTTGGCTTCGAAAGATATTGGTCTTGGCTTCGGAAGATTTCACACTTAGAATATTTCTGTTGCATGTGTGAAACTTCCGAAGCATTCTTCCTCAGTGTACTTGTGCAGCATGCAGGAGAGACTTTGGATGTTTGGCTTGCATCAGCCTCTTCATATAATCTCTACAAACTCCCCCTAGGCTGATGCTACCAAAACACTTGTAGACTTTAGATATCAACAGTCCTCATCAGAATAATGACCATTCCTTTCTTCATGAGTTGATTAGGATCCCTCAGACTGTCAAAATGTCTTCTCATATCAAAGAGATCATGCAGAGGCAACTGAAACATGTCTTGCCAAGTGTAGATGTCTTCAATGCCTTGATCTCTGATGACATGCCATCTTTCTGGATTTATGGAGTATGTCCAGGATAAGATGGGTCTTCCTGATGCTAGAGGAGCTGTTTGAATAGGAGTTGATGTAGCATCCTCTAAATGCACATCCTCAGGATGTTCTGATTCATCCTGAGGTTCAGAAAAGGATGCAGCCTTCTTCTTCTTTGACTTTTGCTTTGAAGCATTCCTTTTCTTCTGCCTGTCTGTAGACATCTTCATGTTCTTTTGGATGATGGCTCTTGACATAGCAGCTTCTTCCCTTAGCTTTCTTTTAGTTGTCTTTCTTTCCTTGACTATCTCGAGTTCAAGTTGTTTGAGATACTCAAACTCAATATAGTCATAGGATAAGGGAAGAAGTGCTTCTGCCTGATAAAGGCCTGTGGCACTCAGGTAGTTGATCATCTTGATCCTGTCTTCTTACTACATGAGGTTCTTGTTGAACCACATCCTCATGTGCAGGACTTTCTTGAACTGGGGAGAGAGTAGGCACATGCTTATATAGTGTTTTCTTTCTTCTGTCTTCTTTCATTTGAACCAATAACTCTGCATCTTCTGCGTCTTTCTTCTCCTTTGATCTTTCCATGTCACCCAGTTCATTTAGTTCATCCAAGGGGAGAGAATGACATTGTCAATGTCACAGTTCCTGGTCTGCAAGTAGTTTATCCTGATTGCCCTCAACTCATCATTCTGAGTGTTTGGTCTGGGGGCAGCCCTAGTGGTAGTCTCCATGAGTTTTGCAGACCCAGAAGAGGAACTTTCTCCCCTAAGCTTCCTTTTCCTCTCTATCTCCTCCTCCTCAATCTCCTCAGATGTCATCTTTCTTTTCCCTTTGTCACTCACAGACCTTTATGACTTAGGGTGGAGAGAGCTTTGGCCTTCATTGCTTGATGTAGCTTCTGAGCTCTAGCCAGAGAGAGGTTGAGAAGCTCCTTCACCAGCAGGTGTCTCAAAAAGGGTATGGATCACTGCAGCAGTTGATGTAGATGGGACAGGGCTCTTAGGTTCTGCCACTAGGCCTTCAGTCAAGGTTTCCCCTATGAAACTAATCTTAGGGTCTGCCTCAACATCCAGTTGACCGATGGTATTGCCTGATTTCCTTAGTCTTCTTCTAAAGTTGAACTCTACAATGATCATGTCCTGGATTCTTTGAGCCATTCTGTCAGTTTGTCTTGATTGGCTTGGATTGACAAGTGGCATTGTGACTAGATCCAGACTTTCATAGAAGTTCAAGGTGTGAAAGTTGAAGATCTCTTATTACCCTTGAACTATAAGAATGATGAGGGCTTTTCTATTGCTATCATACCTTTACCCAATTATGTGATTTGAAGATGGTGGAAATGACATAGCTCTTGGTATCCCTTCCTCAAACATACTCTGTATGAAGGAGTCTATGAAGTCCATATCAATATTAACTTAAGGAACTTGCTGAGTAGGCACAATTGCAAGTGAGGATGGTGAGTCCTCAATGTCCATATTGTTTGAAGAACTCCCAGGTTTTGTGATAGTGATGACTTTCTCCCGCTTTTTGGTAGCATCACCCACTTGCATAGGTGAGATAGGAGTTAGGTCAATCACATCCATAGGTTCTTGTGTTCCTGGTTGAGCTCCTCTTAAAGGTCTCCCAGCTAGTTTGTCCTTAAGATATGAAATCTTAAGTTGCTGATCATTGACCCTGCTTTGCAAGGTAGTCACTTGAGATTCAAGGTGACTAACCTTGGAGACTAAATAGGTGCATGTTGTAGATAGTTTTTGCACCTTTTGTCTTAGATTCCCCTCATCTTCATCAAAAGAATCATTGGGGGATGATATGATTAGAGCAAAGTCCTCTCTCTCATCATCAGCTTCAGGTTCTTGGCTGCTAGTTTTCCTCTGCTCATTGACAGCCTTAGTTGAGAAGTCAGTGGGCTGAGTTGGCATGGTTGAGGTCTTAATGATGTAGTCACTTTCAAAAGTGATAGCCTCTTCCATATGGACATCCTGGATAGGTTCAGAAGTGTCCACCTTAGTAGTAGGTGACTGATGTGGGATAGAAATAGGAGACTCAGAAGCATTCATCTCTCTTTGAGTAAGGGAAAAGAGAGAATCATGATAGTCACTGAAACCTAGATCTTCATCAGTATAAAAGTCAAAGTTGGGGATTGGTTGGTTAAGATGTAAAGGCTGGGGGTGGTAACTATCCCCTGAAGGTTGATCACCTGAGTGTTGAGACTCAGAGTGATGGCTTAATGCAGTTTGGCTTATGAGCTTATCAGGCTGAGCATAAGGAACCTCAGCATTGATCATAGAAGGAATGGGAGTGGCTTTCTCCTCAAGAAGTGGGAGCTCCACTTCTTCCTGTACGGGTAAGTATATGGGGGCCTCCATAGATGAAATAGTCTGAGTAGGGGTTTGTTTGTGTTTTCTTTGGTAGGTGAGGGTGATTTGTGGCGTTGAGGTGGTAGGGAAGTAGAAGGTGTGGGTTCAACACTAGCTGTTGCTGCTAAGTTGTCACCTTGAGCAATGAGCTCTAACATTTTTGGGACCAGGGCTGTTTCTACCCCAGAGAAGCCAACAGTGGACTTTCTCATTATTTTAAAGATGTCGGGCTTCATCTATCCCAATTTAAGAATATTACTTGTTCCCCTTAACTGTGAGCCCAGTTCACAGTTAAGAATGTATTGAACACATCTATGGAACATGTAACACTCTAAAGAGTTTAAGTTTGCAAGCAGATTAGTATAAACAAACTGAAAATACCTAAACTTGACTCCCTAAACCATCCTATGGACAATGAAGGAGAGATCTTCAGGAATCTAGTCCCATCCACCATGCTTGTTTAATAAGTTGTGGATAACCACATGGAGCAGGAATTTCCATTGGGATGAGACATTCCCTTTCCTGAAGGTCTTAATAGAATAATCTCCCTCATATCCCATCTACACAAAGGACTGGTTAACAGCTTCCTTGGGAAAGAACACCTCAACTTCTTCATCATCCTGCTGAAGATGCATGTTGATGATGACCGGAGTGATGAAGACTGTTCTCCCCTGCACTGTGGCAGATAGTGCCTTCTCCCCGTCAATTACGACCTCTTGGCAGGTCTTCCAGAATTCTAGCAATGTATTCAACTTTAGCAGTTGATGCAAAGACACAAGATTGTTTCCGCATTGCCATGAGACAACCCTTCCACCAAGAAACTGACATCCCCCAGATGTAGACTTTGCAGTCATTTTGCAACCACCATAATCACTATCTGTATATGTATATAGATTGAAGTTAGAATTCTTAGGATACCACAGACCAAGTATTGAAGCACCTTTGAGGTATCTTAGAATCCTCTTAATAGTGATAAGGTTAGACATCTTAGGTTTGGCTTGATATCTTGCACAAATGCACATGGCAAACATAATATCAGGCCTGCTAGCTATAAAATACATAAGAGACCCAATCATAGCCCTGTAAAGATGTTTATCCACACAATCCCCCTCAAGATCAGGTCCAAGGTAGTGGTTTCTTACAATCAGTCATATTGAACCTCTTGAGTATGTCTTGAACATACTTTGACTGACTAATGAAGATGCCCTCTTCAACTTGCTTCACTTGAATTCCCAGAAAGAAATTGAGTTCCCCCATGGCACTCTTCAAATCTGTCCTTCATCAGCTTCTCAAAGTCTTTGCAAAGCTTTGGATTAGTTGAACCAAAGATGATGTCATCTACATATACTTGAACTAGCAATATGTCATTTTCCTATCCTTTGATGAAGAGAGTTCCATCTATAGTACCCCTCCTGTATCCATGTTTGCAGAGATACTGAGATAGAGTCTCATACCACTTCCTGGGTGCCTAATGCAGCCCACAAAGAGCTTTGTCAAGCTTGCAGACATAATCTGGATGATTAGGATTTGCAAAACTAGGTGGCTATTTGACATGCACCTCTTCATCAATCACTCCATACAAAAAAATCACACTTTACATTAACTTGATAGACCTTGAAGTTCTTCGATGCAACAAATGCCCAGAATATCCTAATAGCT
Source organism: Flaveria trinervia (assembly GCA_025506515.1). Lineage (NCBI taxonomy): Eukaryota > Viridiplantae > Streptophyta > Magnoliopsida > Asterales > Asteraceae > Flaveria > Flaveria trinervia. The sequence goes on along the minus strand of CM046445.1, from coordinate 57,625,745 downwards.
TCTATTCTTGCTACAGGAGCAAAGACATTAGTGTAGTCAATCCCTTCTTCTTGTGTGTACCCTTGAACAACTAGTCTAGCTTTGTTCTTGATAATAATGCCTCTATCATCCTTCTTGTTCCTAAACACCCATTTGGTACCAATGGTGGTCTTCCCATGAGGAATAGGACAAAGGCTCCAAACTTTCTGTCTTTTGAATTAAAGCAGCTCCTAGTGCATAGCTTCAACCAACTTCCATCCTTTAGAGCCTCATCAATTTTCTTTGGCTCAATCTGGGATAAGAATTAAGAGTGAATACAAACATTTGCTTTATGGGTTTGTCCTCTTATTCTTACCCCTGTGACAACATCTCCAATGATGTTTGTGGTAAATGCAGGACCGTTAAAGGGTAGTCACTTACAACACAACAACACAAAGAGGAGAACAAACTAAACTTAATCAAACAGTGAACTAGATTAATCACAATAGATGATACTAAGAACACAAGTAAGTAAGGAAGAGACAGAACAAGAGAACAAGATACACAAGTAAATGGTTTTCAAGATTACAGTATATTGCTTTCTCAAGTTCTATTACAAGTGTTACAAAGCATAAAAGAAAGTTACAAGAACCTGAGATACTTATACTACATCCTACAGCCGGCCATACTTTGAAGGCCACCTGGATAAAATTGACTAGACACAAACAAAATCAATTGTAGAGTCAAAAGGCAGATTGCCTTTTGACTAGTGACTATGTCATGCCATAGCTCATATCCTTATCTATTACAAAAAAGGATAAAGTACTTGAAGTAGAAAGTTACAGACTCAAGACCTCAATGTACAGTTACCAAAAGCATGGACCTTTTCACCAACTCATGTTAGTTGGTGACTTTACAGAGTTGCAGCGAAAAGGGGTCCAGCTTTATGGAAAATTACATCAGATAAAGCATGTTGTTAGAAGTCTTCAGAAGAAATCTGTCTTCAAGTTTTGGCTTCGGAAGACTTTGTCTATTAAAGCTTCGGAAGACTTCATCTTTGGCTTCAGAAGATATTGGTCTTGGCTTTGGATGATTTCACACTCAAAATATTTCTATTGCATGTGTGAAACTTCCAAAGCATTCTTCTTCAGTGTACTTGTGCAACATGCAGGAGAGACTTTGGGTGTTTGGGTTGCATTAGCCTCTTCATATAATCTTTACAAAGTCTATGTGAGTCAACCACCTGGCTTTGAAGATCCAAAATATCCTCACCGGGTTTACAAGCTTGACAAAGCCTTGTATGGTCTTCACCAAGCCCCAAGAAAGTGGTACGAGACTCTATCGTCTTTCCTTCTTAAATATGGGTATGAAGAGGAAAGATTGATCAGATTCTTTTAAGAATAAGAAAAGGAAGAGACATGTTGCTCATCTAAATCTACGTGGATGATATCATTTTCGGCTCAACAAATAAGCTACTCTGCAAAGATTTTAAAGATCTCGTGCATTCAAATTTCCAAATGAGTGCAATGGGGGAACTCACATTCTTTCTAGGAGTACATGTCCAACAAACGACAGATGGAATCTTCATTAATCAATCGAAATACCTGAAAAAAATGTTAAAAGAATTCCACCTTGCTAATTGTCAGTCCATGTTGATACTAAAGTGAAGATAGGACCTGATCCAGAAGGCAAATCAGTGGACAAACTCACTATCGATCTATGGTCAGTTCACTTATGTATCTAACAGCCAGTAGGCCTGACATTATGTTTGGTGTTTGTGTGTGTGCCAGAAAGAAAATCCCATGGAATCTCATGTGAATGTTGTCAAAAGGATTTTCAGATATCTTAAGGGCAAGCCTACTCTTGGATTGTGGTATTCAAATGAAGGAGATTTCAATCTCTATGCCTACACTAACAGTGATTATAGGGGATGCAATTTTAATAAGAAGTCCACTTCTGGTGGTTGTCAATTTGTTGGTCCTAGACTGGTCTCCTGGCAATGCAAGAAACAGATAAATGTATGTGTTTCAATAGTAGAAGCTGAGTACATTGTAGCATCAGCTTGTTGCTCTCAAGGTCTCTTGATTCAAAACCAGATGCCTGATTATGGATTTGACTTCTTGCATACTCCAATTCACATTGACAACACAACAACTATTTTTATTACAAATAATCTAGTCCAACACTCAAACAAAACATATTAAAATTAGATATCAGTTTTTAAGAGACTATGCTGAAAAAGGGTTAATCAAATTGATTCAAGTTCCCATTGAAAATAATTAGCTGATTTATTCACAAGGCATTTGAACCTAGTAGGTTTGAATTTCTGGTTCAATCAATTGGCATGATTAGCCTTGAATAAAATAATAAAAAAAATTGGTTTAAAAATATAAAAAATTACAAAAAGAAGTTAATTTTGATAAAGAAAAAGAACTATATACCAATGGAAAATGATATAATTACAATCGTTATATCATTCACTGTGCTTAGTTCAAAATTTAAAAGACTAACATGACTTACCTTATATGTGGGTAGACTCAACTTGGAAGAGAAGATATATACTGTGATGAATTAAAATCTTATTCAATGGTGAAACACTCATCTCAGAGTACAGATATGTATTGGCTTATCTAAGTGGATGTGTATGTAATAACCTAACACACCAGGTAATGATACTTTATGAATCTGTTTCACCTACATCAAGTTTCATCTCTGTTTTGCTAAGCAAAGACCTGAAGAAATATGACATAGTGTAGATGTATTGATCCAAAAGATTCCCAATAAGGAACACATCCAAATTGGATGAATCTACAAAAATAATGCATTCCTTGTGAATGAGCAAATGAATCCAATCACGGATCGCCTTCCAAAGTGAAGTGAAAAGAATCCTAATGTGAATCCAATCATGAAAAGAATCAAAGTAAAAGAATCCCAGTGAGGATTAGTGAAAATGAGATCTCATAACTTAAGTGACCTAGTAAATCAAGTTGTGAAACAGTTCTACCATACATTACATGATGATGATTGATCATTCCTGCTTCTGTGTGTGAGGTACGTGTTGAATAATCAAACAAATGAAAACAAGATAAATACCACATGCATTAAAATATAAACCAGGTATGAGTTTAAGAGGACAAACTTACCTTCAATTAATAAGTTCATAAACATGTCCATTTTATTACAAAAGAATGCACATGTGTAATGTAAGATTGATATGGTCCCAACAAAAAGTATACTTCTCTTTATTCTTAAATCATAAAAACAAAAAATAATATCAAAAAAAATTCATATTCGAAAGTTTTAATCTTTAAAGTTTCTATCTAGGTATGGATATAAACTTTAGGGGGAGTAATTGAAAATTTTGATCAGTTTGTATAGATATTTACTTTCTTCAATTACTTTCTTAAAGCTTCAAAACAGATAAAAAAGAAACTGTCTATGTTGGTGTAGAAGTTATGTTATTGTATCTCAGCTTATGTAGATTCGTGAAAGCATAAGAAGTCCAATGTCAGTCAAATAATGGGAAACTTCTATCATTTATGATATACAAGTCAATCTAAGCAAGAATTGACAGCTCCAACAACTTCATAAGACACAAGTCAATCAAAGACAGATCTTCATAACAAGAAAGAAAAATAAAAATAATAATTTCTCTGTAGAAACATTAAGTTTTAACTAAGTTCAAAATTCAATGCGGGTAAGTGCATTGGTTAATATGGGTGAAGGTAACCTATGCATATCACCAATACGGGTAAAGGTTTATGTCATTTAAAACAAAGTGAAACTAATGCGGACAAGAAAACTCTACCGCCATTGTGTCAAAGAAGTATACACAAAAGTTTGGTGTTAAAAAACCTATGCGGATAAAAGTGTTCTACCGCATCTGTTAATGCGGAAGACCTTTGCATTGCCGCATATCTTTTTACTCATCTGCATATATTGAATGTAATTGAAATCAACACTTTTCATGTGTATTAAAATGATATTCCTTAGTGCTTAATCTCTTCTGTCATGATGACGAACATCAATGAATGCGGACATCTTCATTTGTCTGCCGCATTTGCTTAAATAAATGTGGATAAAGGAATTTTAATCTACACCATTTGTTACAGTGAACAAATGTTGACTAACTCTGTTCAGCCACATTTGTAACAGTAACAAATGCCAACTACCATTGTTCAACCGCATTTGTTAGAGTGAACAAATGTTGTCTAACTTTGTCCAACCGTATTTTGTAATGGTAACAAATGCTGACTACCTTGGCTGACTACCTTTTTCAATCGCATTTGTTACAATGAACAAATTTTGTTAAGTTTTTACTCTTCCACATTTGTAACAGTAACAAATGCTGATTAACTTGTTCAATCACATTTGTTACAGTTAACAAATGCTATTAAGTTTTTACTCTTCCGCATTTGTAACAGTACCCAAATGATGATGAACAAAACTCATCCGCATTTGCTACAATGATTTTAAAAAATTAAACGCATTTGTCCTAAAACTTGTATTTTTTGTAAAAGTCATTAATTGACTATTTAAAGTCATTTCAAAAGGTCATTTAATACTTTTCAAATTTGTGAGACTTTAGAGTGTGACGAGCGAACTTTCCTGTTCATCTCCATCATCAAACTTGTGTTTTACTTTCATCTTACCTCATTTGTCCATTGTTTCGATTCACTACTACTGTAGTATCAAACAAAAGGTGATAATCTTTGAAATTTATGACCTAAAATGTCAAACTTTTGAACCTGTAATGAACTTTAAACCCTAGGTCAAAAATGGTGATTCAAATCAAACTTAGATTAAGAATGATGATGATTTTCGATTGCAATGAACAAGTTAACTAAGAAGATAACAACAAACAAGTGATTTACACCATGATTTTCACCACCTTGTTTATCGCATGAACAGAGCATAACAAAAGATTGAAAATGTGTAAACAAATCTTGATTCTAAGAGTTAAAATAGGTTAAAAACAACAAAAATGATCACTCCAAGTATGAATAACAAAATAACAGTGATTATTTATAATAACATCAAGTATAGGTATAATTCCCATGGCACAATACCTATAAACATCAAGTTTGACCATAAAATGAAATTTCACGTGGTGCATGTTCTACAATCTGTTGAGTATCATCAATCTTTCTAATTCATATACCTCTAATGCAGGGTACTTGGCAAATCTCACTTGGACGAAGCTCCATAATATCAGCGGTTATCTTGACCCTGATGTACCCGAGGCAAAAGATCTTAGAGACATGATAAGATTTATATCCACTATCAGAGTTGCTCATGCAATTACAGTTAGACCAATCATCTATGAGAGTATCATAAGGTCTTTTTGGAGCACTACTGAGATGACAAAGATAGCTAGTGTAAGAACTCTATCTCGAAGAATCGTTGATGATCATACTCTAACTATCACTGGACAAACTATGAGATAGTGTCTACAGTTTGGTGATGATGCCAACACTCCCTTACAGCTTGAAGATGATGATATTACTTCTTTCTTTGCCAAAATTGGATATAAGTGAGGATATAAAGGCAACAGATTGTAAAAGGATTAGTTGACTTACAATGGAGGTTCTTGATTCATCTTTACAAACATTGTCTATCATAGAGGAAGACTGGATGGAATGACATTCCAGTGATCACCTCATCTACTATATGTGCTTTATGCACTAACAGGCCATTCAACATGTCTGCTTATGTCTTTAATGGTCTGTTTTCAAACATTCATGAAGGAGAAGACATATGTTCCTAATGTATTCAAGATTCTTATAATGCCTCATCAATAAAGCTTTCCCTACCTGAAGGTCTTATGCTAGATATTCCTCATTATGATGCTAAGTCTTAAAAGTACATCAAAAAGAGAGATCCTAGGAACTTTTATATTGGAAACCACTCTCTATTGTTGCCCTAAATGCTACAACAGATAAATCCAGAAGAACAAGCATAAGAGGCTCCTGTTGATGAGCCTGATCAAGAAAAAGAACAACCTACTCATGATCAACAAACAGTTGATGAGCAATCTGTTGAAAGGGTTGAAGGACAAAGGCCAGTGTCACTTCTACTCCTCAACCACTGTATCATGATCCCTACAGCATGTCTGACAGGGAAATGAAAAACTATCTGTCTAACCAAAGATTTACTAAAAGAAAATTGGGCAACATTAAGACAAATTCCCTAAGGGCTTCTATCCTTAAGATGTTTAATGAGAAGAAAGAACGGTTGAAGAAACTTGAAGAAGAAATTATAAACAAAAAGCCTAGAACAAGAGTGTCTACACAAGACATTCAGCTCACCCACATATATCATGACTCTCTAGCACCTGTTCTACACAAGAATCTAGAGTGGTTTGTTGAGCCCTCTTAATTGAAGCTTCAAGAAGGGCTTACCACTGGTGAGATGATTAAAGGTGTGTCTACTCCAAAAGGCAAAATTGATCGGAAGATAATTTCCCTGAAGTATGACAGTGACTGGAACATGTTCATGATTAAAATAATTTCAAGTTTAGTTCAATTCTTCACAGAGTACTCTACTCTAATGAACTCCTTGGAAATCCATGATCTAATAGAACTATCCAATTTTGAGTTGATTAATCACAAGGCTATGTTCAGGGCTTATGAGTTTGAAGATATTATGAGGATGTTTAAAATAATAGACAACTTCAAATCTCTCAAGGCTATCTGCATGAGGAAAAATAGATCCTTTGTCAACACCTTAGAGAAGAAAAGAACAAAACTAGCTGAAGAAGTGGTATTCCCTAAACTAAAGGTGAAGCCTACTGAATCTTTGAAAAGAAAGATGGTAGCTAGAACTCATTCCTCCAAACCAATCTGAAATGTCTATTATAATGAAAAGACATATGAGTTTGTGATTGAAAGAAGATGGGGAGGAAAAGAAGGAGCTGAAATCAGGTTGTTTAGTGGATGTGAGGTGAGATTGTTAGATGAACCCTATATCCACTACATATATACAAGGAATTTCAGAGAGATAAATAATAAAATAGGAGAAAAAGATATGCATTTCTTTCTGAAATGTATAAAGTTCTAAAGATGGCATTTGATAGAATCAATGTCAAGAGGGAGCAGAGGAAGAAAAAGAAGACTCCTCTACAATTAGGGAATATTGTGAAGTTAGTGGTGGATGTGGATGGAGCTCTGTTGATTCATAGAGATGGGTTGTCCATAGTGTCAATATGGGAACCCATTTTTCTAAAGAAACTTCCCATAGAAGCCATCTACATAATGAGCCATATGAAGATCCATGTGCTAACTAAAGAGAAGATGTCTGGTGCCAATGACTTTGTCAACATGATAAAGGCCATTATGAATCCATCTCAGGTAGAACCTCTTATTCCTCCGCAAGACCCAGCAGAATCTTCCCAAGCTCAACCACCATCAAACCCTTGAAGAACATAGGTTGTATAATCCATTAGGGGAGTATTCTGGGACCTTGAAAAGATCATACATGCCATTCAAGTGATGTGTTGATGGTTGTTCTGTTGGAAATCCCACAAGTCCAAGAACCAATACGGATGAAGAATCTGCAAAGAAGGATAAAAGGCAAGTGTCGGCTAACCGCATTTGTATATGAAGATAATATAGAACAAATGCTGACATGTATTTATTCTTCCGCATTAAAAATGTGGATATCCAAAACAAATGCTGACAAGTATTTTGTACATCCGCATTTACTAATGCGGATGTCCGGCAACAAATGCACATAAGTGTTTGTTCATCCATATTTTTCATTGCTAATGACAAAACACTAATGCTGAAGACCAAATGAAATGCTGATCAAGATCAACACATCCGCATTAGTCAATGCGGATGATCAAAAGAAATATTGATGAAGACTTTTGGACTTAGAATAGTTCTCTGATGTAGAGGTCAGGGGTAGGTTAGTCATTTTGTAAAAGGCATCTTGTCAGCGTATAAATAAAATATAAATCCTCGTATATGAGGTGACTGTTGATACACATTCTAGACAATTAGACTCTTTTGTTTAGTCTTATGTTTACAAGGTGTCTTGTTACTATTTAATGCAAAAACCCTAGAATTCATTGTAACCGATTACCCTCATTAATACAAATAACATTTATGAGTATTTCTTGCATTCAATGTTCCTTGATTGTTTGATTCCGCCTTACAATACTTGACTCAATCATCATATTCGGTTCTTGTTGATTCACATAAAAGAGAATATCATTCTTAACCCACTTATAACTAAAAATACATATTAAAAGTTTTCTTTCAAATATTTTTAGTGTAATATTCAAATGATACGGATAAATATAAAATACTTAAATGGTTGGGAAAATATCTTGTAGCGAAAAAAATCGAACATACTTTTTGATATAATGTAACCACATTCCATCTATTTTTGTTGTTTACTGTACAATAAGTTAACAATTATTTATTTAAAATATAAGAACCTAAATTAACTAATTCATAGAAAACATATCTCGACCATATCCATGTAATATTTTGATAAAAACATCTTCAATTACGTTCGAGAGAAATATTGTCATTGTACTTTTTATAAAGTAATGGACAAGGAATATTTTAATTTTATTGACTTTGATGACTTTACAATATGAATATTCAAACTATGTATACACAAAAGAAGGAGCATTTACGGGAGTAGAATTTGCTCCATACAATTACTTTTATTGACTAGTATTAAAGGTAATAAAATGTTGATTTAGTAGGAGAATTATGGAATTGTCATTATTATGAAGAGATATTATGGAATCCTTATTATTGTGAGGAGATATTATTGGTCTCCATGATACGCCCCCGCAAGATTGAGGCTCTGTTGGAGACTCCAATCTTGGATTGAAATTTGACAAATAGGCGGTGAGACAGAGGTTTTGTGAGAGTATCAGCCAGTTGGTCTTCCGAGTTAATGTGGTATACTTTTAGATGTCCAGCCACAACCTTTTCTCGGATGAAGTGATAGTCAGTGATACACCAGATTGGAGCATAGGTATGTGGCCCCCATGTTATCACAGTAGAGATTTGGTGATGTTGAGGGTAAAGCATGAAGTTTTGTGAGAAGATTTTGAACCCATGATACAACAGTGGGTGGCATTAGCCAAAGCTTTGTACTCATCTTCGGTGGAGGATCTCGAAATAGTTTTTTGTCGAGTAAACTTCCACGACACTATGTTTGAGCCAAGGTAGATAAGGTAGGCAGTTGTGGATCGACCACCATCACTTATGCCACCCCAATTGGAGCCAACAAATGCAGTATTGGTTACGGGTTGACATTTCTTTATGAACAAACCATGATGAATAGTGCCTTTTAGATAGCGCATGACACGTTTTAGAGCCTGCATATGTTTTGTTATGGTGCATGCATGTAGTCAAACAACTTGTTGACTGCAAAGCTGACATCAGGCCGAGTATTGGAGCGAACCAATGATTTTTCCATGGATTTTTGGATCAATGTGGGATGAATCATCATTTGGAGAAAGATCTTTTAAGGACCTTAATGGTGTTACAACATCTTTTGCGCCATCCATGTTAAAATTGGTTAGGAGGTCACTAATATAACGGTGTTGAGAGAGGAACATGCCATGAGTCGTTGGTATGACTTCAATGCCCAACAAATGATGTTGGTCCCCTAGGTCTTTGAGAGAAAATTGCTTAGACAGTAGGGTGAGAAAGTTTTTTATGAAGCTTGTATTGTTACCTGTTACAATAATATCATCTACACAGACTCAAAAACACATTAGTACCCTGTTAGTGTTATATACAAAAAGCGAGGCATCCCAGTGAGATTTGTGAAAACCATAATTTAGAAGAAATTGTTTGAGTTCCATGTACATGCTTGTGGTGCTTGTTTTAGGCCATTAGATATTTTCATAGTTTACAAATGTGATTTGGAAATTGTGGATTAGTAAACCTAGGTTGTTGAACCATGTAAACATTTTCATGCAAGGTGCCTTGTAAAAAGGCATTGTTGACATTGATTTGTTGTAAGTTCCATTTGTTAGAAAGGGCAAGAAAGAGAACAACGCGAATTGTTACAGGTTTAGTGACGGGGCTAAAAGTTTCAAAGAAGTCTTTCTTCGGTTGTTGATGAAAGCCTTTCATGACTAAGGGTGCTTTATACTTGTCAATAGACCCATCCGGTTTGCATATTACATGAAATATCAATTTGCAACCAATGGGTGTATGGGTAGAGGAGGAAACGAGTTCCCAAGTTTGGTTGTGTAGGAGAGCGTTGTATTCATCATCCATGGCTTTCCACCATAATGGGTCTTTGATAGCTTTGGAGACACATGATGGTTCTATGGTGGGAGGAATCGGATGAACGGTGGTATGATTGACAAAGCCAGAACCATAGTATTTGGGGTTGGGTTTCCGGCTTCGTGGAGGAAGAGGGTGGGTGTGGATGATGTGTTGGTTAGAGAGGTGGATGAAGGTGTGGTTTGAGCAGATGTTGGGATGGTGGTGGAGGTGTTCTCGTTGGAGAAGAAGGTGTGGGATCCAACGGAGTGTGATTGGGTGTTGGGGATGTTTTGGTGGATCTAGTAGGAGTAATGGTAGGTATGGAGAGGGTTGGATGGTGGGTCGACAAGTCATGAGGGTTGGATTGTGGTTGTAATTTGGAGGTGTTATAAGGGCGTAGCCATTGTTAGCAAATGCATCCAAATTGTTTAAGTTTGGAGTAAGTGGGAGTAGCTTTGAATAACATATCATAAGTTGATTTGTTATTCAAGATTCGTGTGGGTAGGCAGTTGATGAGATATGTAGTGGTTGGGAATGCATGAGACCAAAAAGAGGATGGAAGATAGGCATGGTGAAGTAAAGCGAGGCCGGTTTCGACAACGTGTCCGTGATGGTGTTCAACTACACAATTTTGCTCAGGTGTGTGAGGAGGTGTAGTGTAATGAGAGATTCCATGAGTGGAGAGAACATGCATTGAAAATATTTTTCGACGAGTGATTTGAATTGTAGAAAAATTGTTACAACGTCGGATATTATTTTAATTGGAAATAGCCAAATATATTTTGATAAAATAATCAACAAAGATTATGTTGTATTTGTAACCATCAAGGGATGCTTGGACGGGTCCCCATACATCCAAGTATAGAAGTTGTAATGGTTTATTAGCAACAAATGATTTCTTACCAAAAGGTATTTTGTAAGTTTTATTTGATGAACATGAATTATAATGAAAAGACTTAGTGGACACTTTATTAAACTTAAGTCCTAATGTAGACATTATAGACTTGAAGACTTGTAATGAAGGATGTCCAAGAATGTGGTGCCACGCGAGTAAAGATCCTGTTAAGGTTGTGTTGATTTGATGAGACGTTGTGGTAGGTCCATAGTAAATATCATTGACATTAATTCCCCGCATAAGATGTGCCCCCGTGCTTAGATCCTTAACCAAGAAATGAAAAGGAAAAAGTTCATCACAAACGCGGTTAGTACGACAAATTTTAGCAACGGAAATAAGATTATTACGAAGATTAGGAGCAATAATGAGGCCTTGAGTTTATAGGAAGAGTTTGTTGGCCAATATGTGTAATTGGAAGAGATTTACCATCACCCAAAACGATCTAATCCGGACCACCATATTCGGAAAGAACATGCACAGAATTGCAGTTGTTAGCGGTATGAACGGAACAACTAGTGTCCCACATCCAAGAGCTTTAACCTGGCTGTGGAGAAGTATGGTTTATGAAGGATTTGTAGAGGGAGAGGTGTTGGTATTAACTTGGTGTTCACGAAGGAATCTGCCAGTTTTCGGCATCCTTGGTCTCATGACTGGGTATCTTGTAATAATGGCAAAAAAGGTTAGATTTATTAGTGTGGGTATTAGGTTGAGAGGTTATGGATTTGGATGACCAGGAAGAGGAGCGATTGGGTGAGGGTTGGGTGGAAGTGGATTGTAATGGTTATGTCCCAAGTTTTGATTGGTGCGTTGAGTGTAGTTAACAGTAGTGATAGCAAGTTCAGGGGCCAATTATTTAAGGGTGCGTTCATGATCAAGAAGTTTTTCAAAGAGATCGGGAAATGCAATGGTTATGTCCCAAGTTTTGAAGGATACAACAAGGGTTGTATAATAATCACCTAATTGATTCGTAACATGAACCACAAGGTCTTCTTCAAGAATGGGATTTTGAGTAAGAGCAAGTTCGTCAAAGAAGGATTTCATATTATTAAGGTATGCTATGATAGAGCAAGAACCACAAGGATTTTTAGCAAGGCGAGACTTGAGGGATATTATGCGGGACCACGAGCCACTTGCATAGCTTGAGTTTAGAACATCTCAAGCTTGCCGAGTAGTGTCGGCGAAAGATACAATAGGTTGAATCTGATTCGAACAGCTGCTAAGGATAACAGAGATTATCATTTGGTCTTGTCAAAACCATTTGAGATATTCCAGGGTTCAGTGTGGTTGTGGTGCATTCGGAGATGGTTTTCGAGTGTGGTTGTTGAGTGCCCACAATGTGGTGTTCAAGCTCCAAACCAAAGAGGGTAGAGTGAACTTGTTTTCGCCATGAGGGAAAGTTTTGCGGGGTGAGTTTGATCAAGAAATATGTAAGCAGCGGTGATGTGGACAACAGTGGAAGCCACGGATGGGCAAAGAATAAGGGAAATATGGACACATGATCGAAAAAGAAGGAAGGGCTCAAAGGAGCCAATAGGATCTAGATACCATATGAAGTAATGGATAAGGAATATTTTAATATGGATAAATAAGGTGAAAGAAAATATCACTTGTCCTAATGAAGATTGTATACACTTAGGTGGTGTCTCTTTAGTATGCACCGCAGAGACCACACACAGACATTGGTGTATGCACATTGTTTGTTTTCCAAATATGTTTTATTAAAAAAAACATATGTGTGTTGTCTTCTTAGTGCAGACAAAAATTTAACTTTAGAACATTACTCAAACCTCTTCTCAATTTGTCAACTTCTTAACCCTTTTGACAAAACCCTTGCCATCACCCCTCACCAGCCACCTCCCTCTCGCCGATGGGTTCCACTTGCCTCCGACTACAGCCCCCATCTCGCGCAACCAGACACCTCCACACCCTCACCGTCGGCAACCCTCCCTCATGCTAACGACCACCCTACCCTTTGCACACCCACCCATCGCACACCCAACCCATCGCACACCCCAACCCGTCGCACACCCTATTCAGGTGCACACCTCATCCAGTTGACCCCCTTCCTTCACATAGCCTGCCATCGCTCAACCTTGAGTAAGGTTTTTATCTTGAATTCTGTAGAAGTTAATATCAAATAGTATTCTTCTTGCAAAATGCAGAGATTTGGTTAACTCTTCTTCTACAGATGTTTGTATATGTGATCCACAGACTTCAAACATTCTACCTCTAAAACACAAACTTCACCTTAGGATGTGGTTTTTAACTTCTTCTTGTCGACCTTTGCACATATCACCGGTGATTGAATTCGCGTTAAAGAAATTGCATCGGTTGGCTTTATATTTGGATGCCTAATAAGGGAGCCTTAAATATAGAAATATATATGACAAGGTTAACAAATTTATCTGAATTATTTTTATTTTATAAAATAAAAATAAAAAATACTTACGACTTATGCCAGCGATTGATGGTAATATCAACCCGGCAAAGAGTTGAAACAAGTATTCTAAAAACTCATCTATGATGATAGGAAACATTCCAGGGGTCATAGAATACAAGATAGGATCAGGATAGCCAATATTACAATAATGATTATTTAATTCAGTAACCAAGGCTTTTATATTTGAAGGTTTTTGTATTATATTCAAAGTCTACTCTATTTTTTAGCTTGTTTCTCTTGATTTGTTTTTTTCTTGTGGTATACAAATAAGGTTGCTAAATTTTATTGAAATCGGATGGCATGAACTATAATTAAACAAATAATTTGTTATAATATTTACATGTGAACAAATACATATACAAATATATAAAGATATATTACTTTAGTAGAGTGATTAAATACCATAGAGTCAACAAAATAATTCATATTTATGTTTCCAGGTGGCCTTAGCTAATGAATTTGATTACTTACGTGTGGTTGTTTAAACTAACTAAAAAATAATTTGTTATAAATATAGAACAAAACAATTGTTGGATCTAGAAAGGTTGGTGCAACCAAAACCAAACATTTAGAGAATTTTGGTGTTGCTAATAACGGACTTCCGAAGCTAAGTGTGGAACTTCCGAAGGGAAAAGGAGTTCTTCTGAAGACAAAGTTCAAGAACAACTTCTAAAGGAAAAGTCCAACTTCCGAAGACAAAGTCTTCCCTTCCAAAGTTCAATTTTTAGAAGATTTCAAGACAATGACTTCCGAAGTAGAAGTCCGCAAGCCTCGGAAGAAGCAAGCCTCTTCCAAAGTATGATTGGCCTCGGAAGAACTTGTTCTTCCGAGGCCAATTAACCTTCATAAGACACTACTATGAACCGGTCGACATAAGTATGGTCTTTCTGACACTCCGCTGCAGACCTCTTATATATTGCATGGCATTTTCTTAAAAGGCCATGTAGTTGACCATATTTTATTCCATTGTTCACCTTTATCAGTTAGTATAGTTAGTAAATTTAGTTGGTGACAAAAAAGTAAGTCATGGACATGTCATGACTACCAATTCTTGGATAAGACATTATCTAAGATACCTTAACTTTGGCCTTGTTGTAGATACATCATATTGCTAGTTTATGAGCTTTAATGTAAAAGTCTTTCATAACTTACACATATGTAATGAATTGATTCAAAGATATATAATATGTTGTTGTTGCTTATTAATGTTTATTTATTTCATATTATCATTGTGTTGAGTATAATTCATATGTATCAACTTATTATATAGGTTTGAAGTTATTGTACATAGTTCTTAGTCAATAATGATTGAGAAATGTGTTCAACCTAGTCGGATGAGTCTTCATGCTAATGGACCATACTTATGGACCATACGCATGAATACATCATGCTTATGGACCAGTCGCATGACTTAACCAGGAGACTGGATCAGTCGTATGATTGAGACATAAGATTGACTCAGTCGCACGACTGAACCATGCTAATGGTTCAGTCGTACGAATTGAAACTACAAACCTATAAATACCACCTCATTCGTGGAAAACAGAACAATTCGATAACTATTGAGAGCACACTTCGAATACACGAACCCTAGCCGTCCAGAACGTCCAAGAAAGTCAATCCAACTTCAAAGTCCATTCTTGATTGATTCCTACTCATTCTTAACGTTTAGTTCATTCTTATATCGGTCAGGTTAACGTTCTCACTAATTGGATCGCCAATCAAATAGGATTTCACACTATTTGATCTAGTTTCACGCATTATCAGTTAGTATTCTGTATGTAAACAGTCCAAATAAGTGGTATCAAAGCCTTGGCTCTTGATTTTGCGTGTGATTCTATTAGTTTTGGTGTTAAACTTAAAATTTTCATTCAAAAGAATCATCCTTTTGAGTGAAAATGTGTTTTTGACGTTTTCTGACATTAAAGTTTGGATTTTTCACTATACGGCAGATTAGGGTTTATGGGAAAGTCGCGTTTTTTTGTCAAAGTGTCAAAATCTTCGATTTTGCCAAAACAGCAGCCTTCAGTCGCACGACTAGCTCATTCAAATGATTGAACTCATTCGTACACTCCATTCGCACGACTGAACATCTCCAGTCGTTTGAGTCCATTCGTCTTGTTCATATGCATGACTGAATCCAATCGCACGATTGAATTAATTCGCACCCTTCATTCGCACAAGTGAACCATAATCATAGTCCATTCGTACGATTGAAACGGTCCTGTTCTCCAAGTACCAAGTTTATAGAAATGGAAGATGAGTTTGTTGCGTTTACTGCTGGGAAGGACTCACGCATCCAGAACCTTCTGCTTCTGGAAAATGAGATAGGAAATCAAAATAACCGCCGAAGCTTATAACATTAGATGACTATCCACAATGGAAACAACGGTTCAAAATTTACTTAAATGGAGTTGATCCCAATCTTTGGACATCCATCGAGACCGGTTACACACTGCAAGTTAGTGTTAATGGAGTCAAGTTAACTTTGGGAGGAATGAATGAAGCACAAAAGATACTCTTCAATGCTGAGAAGAAAGTTTATGCCATGTTGACTCAATCAATACCAAAAGACATCTTTCATCAATTTTCTGAGAACAAACAGGCCAAAAAGCTATGGGAGGCTTTAAAGAAGAGATATGATGGTAATGCACCGTTAATGTTGGATCAAGAAGAAGGTTAATGCAACCAAAACTAAATCACTTAGATAACTTTGGTGCTGCATGCAAAGGCTTCCGAAGCTTAGCATGGAATTTCCGAAGGTTGTAGAGTTCATCCGAAGACAAAGTGAAAGATCAACTTCCGAAGACAGAACTCTACTTCTGAAGTTCAAGCCTTAGAATAATGAACTGAAGACCACTTCTGAAGTATGATGAAAAGAAGAAGTCTCCAAGCCTTGGAAGAAGTACCCTCTTCCGAAGTATAAGTGGCTTCGAAAGTACTTACTCTTCCAAATCCATTTAACCTTCGGAAGACACTGCTATGACCAGCGGACACAAGTATGGTCTCTGACACTCCGCTGCAGACCTTTGATAGTGTATGGCTTCTTCCTAAAGAGCCATGCAGTTGACCATACTTTATTCCACTGTTCACCTTTTCATGATAGTACATGTTACCAACTTTAGTTGGTAACAAAAGGTAAGTCAGGGACATGTCCTGACTACCAAATCTCAGATAAGACTTTATCCGAGATACCTAAACTTTAGTCTTGTAGTATAGACTTTAGCTATAGGATCCCAGCTGGTATCAAAGTATATTCGGTTGTAGGTAGTATTATGTATAGGTTCTCTTTGTAACTCATTGTAAAACAACAACTGCTTGTAAGAGTCTTGTAATTTTGAGTTGAGAAGCAATATATAAAAGTACCTTGAAAATTACTTCTTGTGTTCTTTATTACTTTCTATATTGTGATCAAATCTTACTGATTCTATCTTAACCCGCGTGTTGTTCTAGGTGAGTTTGAGAGAAAAACATAAGTGTTTAGTGACAAACATCGATCCTGCAATTGGTATCAGAGGTAGAGATGGGAACCATGACAAAGGCTCCCATCCAAATTAACCCATCCAAATTCTATCCCAGGCTGTTGATTGCGTGATCTAACCATCCAAATTAACCCGTTTTTCACTCATCCCTACAACCCACTCACTCTAATGGCCCTTAACAAGTCCAAGGTAGAGATGGGAACCATGACAAAAGCTCCCATCAATACTCCTGAAAATTTCAGGTCTTGGAGCAGGAGAATGGAAGGCTTCGTCTGATATCAAGACAACAAGATGTGGAACTCCATTGTCAATGGCCCGTATAAGCCTAGGTGGCATCACCTGGTGGAAATGGTGCCATGATAGAAAAGGCTGTAGAGGATTACTCTAATGAAGACAGAAAGAAGATGGATATCGACAGCAATGCTATACCATTCTCATGACTGCAATACCGAACTATATCATGGTGGGTTTCAAGCATTGCATGACTGCCAAAGATTGTTTGATGCACTTGCTCAGATGTACTCAAGCTCCAATGACTCAAAGAAGGACTCACTAAAGCAGCAGTTCAAGAACTTCATTCATATTGCTGGAGAGACCCTCAGCCAGCAGTACTTCAGGTACATGGATCTTATCTCTTCTCTTTAGTCTGTGAAGATCACTCCTGAACTTAGAGATCTTACTAGAAAGTTCATGAGTGCTCTTCCAAACGAGTGGAAATTTTACTATGTCTCTATCAAGAGGACAGAGAACTTGAACACTCTCACCATGACTGAACTCTATGGAATCCTTGATGAATATCTCCTAGAGATGGAGAGTAAGAAGGGCCACCAAACAAGCAGACCAATAAGTCTTCCTGCTAGCAACGCATTAATGGTTGTTGAAGGCTCATTACCCCCTCAACCTCAGCATTACCTGACTTACCAGCAGCCAACCTGTTCTTCTGGACCTTACATCACTTTTTCTAAGACTCCAAGGTCTCAACAGGTTCAACACAACTCCTTTCAGGAAAGTCATGCCTTCGTCTCAGGAAGTGGACACTCTGGTGATTTTCAATACTGCTTTGATGATCTTGAGTGTTTCAGTCCAGATGATGTAGGGTACGTGGACATTGTCTAAATTAATTTTTTTAAAGTCCCTCTTGATTTGTTCCTGTGTACTATCATATTCCAAAGGGTTTAAACCGGTATCACAGATACGATCTACCTTATATCAGCTTTCCACTCCTTCTCCCTCGTTTTTTTTAAATATTACTTGCTGACTTATTCTCCCCCTAAAATACTAAAATCAAAACTGGTTTAGTTATTTTAGGATTTTAATAAACAACAAAATAACATGAGTTTAATTTAAACAGACTAAAATAAACAAATAAAATAAAATAAAAAAGAAAAATTAACGAACTACATCGGACTACACATGATCATCATCAGGAATAACATCACTTTTCTTTTTAACGCCGTTGACCTCTAGCAAATATTGAAAACGTGGTTTATCAAAGGCTTTAGTATAGAGGTCAGCGCGTTGAAAATCAGTATTAATTTTTACCACATCTATTAAGTTCTTTTCAAAGAAGTCTCTTATGAAATGGTATTTAATACCGATGTATTTGGTCTTTGGATGTTGTACCGGATTTTTAGTTACTGCAATTGCAGCAGAGTTATCAACAAAAATAGGAGTAGAAGAAAACTTTAAACCGTAATCCCGCATTTGCTGTTGAATCCAGATGATTTGTGAACAGCAACTTACAGCAGCAACGTATTCGGCTTCACAGGTTGACAAGGCAACCGATGTCTGCTTCTTACACTACCAGGTAACTAATCTTCTCCCAAAGAATTGACACCCTGCTGATGTAGACTTGTAATTCATCTTGCAGCCCCCGTAAGCCGAGTCACTATACGCCGTGAGCTCAAAGTCATCATCATGAGGATACCACAACCCAAGTGTGGGTGTACCCTTTAGAAAACGAAATATCCTCTTGACCCCGATCAGATGGTTGACCTTAGGCTTAGCCTGATATCTAGAACACAAACATGTAGCATACATGATATCAGTCTTGAGGCAGTGAGATACATGAGGGATCCAATCATTCCTCGGTACATTGTGGCATCTACAAGATCTCCATTGTCAGCAGGTGCTATATCATGATTCGTAGCAAGTGGAGTCCCAGCAGCAGAAGCATTCTCCATGTCAAAATGACTGAGAATGTCTCCTACATACTTGGTCTGATGTATAAATATCCCATTTGGAGTCTGATCCACCTGTAACCCGAGAAAGAACTTCATCTCCCCCATAGCACTCATCTCAAATTCTTTCTTCATAACTGCTTCAAACTCTTTGCATAATTCTTCGTTCTTTGAACCGAAGATTATGTCATTGACATAGATTTCTACTAGCAGTAGGTCTCCATCTTTTTGTTTGATGAACAGTGTGCAGCCAATAACTCCCCTGCGAAAGCCGTGTTTCCCAAGATGAATTGAGAGTTTCTCATACCAGGCCTAGGAGCTTGATGAAGCCCGTATAAAGCTTTGTCAAGTTTATAAACTCTATCCCGATCATAAGGATATTCAAATCCCACAGGTTGACTGACATACACTGTCTCTCTAATTTCCCCATGAAGGAATGCACTCTTCACATCTAATTGGTAGACTTTAATCTTCATGTACGATGCATAGGCAAGGAAGATGCGAATGGCTTCCATCCTTGCCACGGGTGCAAACACTTCATTGTAGTCAATTCCCTCGACTTGGCGAAATCCTTGAACCACCAATCGAGCCTTGTTCCTGATAATGACCCCTTGGTCATCCTTCTTGCATTTCAAAACCCATTTGGTGCCAATGACCTTAGCACCTTTCGGTCTATCAACCAGAGTCCATAATCCTAACTTCTTGAATTGAAGAAGTTCTTCTTGCATGGCACTCACCCATGCCTCATCTTTTAATGCATCACTTACGTATTTTGGCTCAAACTGCGAGACAAAACATCGATAAGCACCATCATGAATGTAACCCTTTTCCATAACAGAGGCATAATCAACTGAGTACAGCTGATTTCGGGTTTTTACTCCTCATCTGAAATCCCCAATGACATTATCCAAGGGATGATAGACGTTTAGACGTGATCCTGGAGTAGTAGGAACAGCTACCTCAGAGCCAAGATTATGAACATTTGGTTCTGCATCTGAGGTAGAAGGAGTTTGAGGTTCCGAAGTCGAAGGTGCATCACCGTTAGATGCTTGTGGACTTTCAGGAACTGAAACCTGTTGCTCCTGACTGTTCTGGTCGTCTTCTTCAGCTTCATCTTCAGAGGAGGAGTCACTGTCGTCGATTACTCCCCCTGACTAAGTAGATGATTCTCCCTGTGAGCTAGATGTTGGTGTATTCAAGATATCATCCATCATCCGTGTAGCTAACTCGTCATCCGAGGGAGAGAGAGGGATGTTGAAGGACTTGAAGAATCCATCATAGTCGAAAAAGTAGGCGGGGCCTTTGCCAGTAGGTGGTGTGGATTCCTTCATCCGCCTTCTCGCTGAATTTACCTTCTAGTGTTTTCTTCAGAAGTGTGCACGGCGCGCCAAATGGTTCGAGATACTCCAAATTCGGTTTGCGTCTTTGTAGTAGCTTGTAACATGTCTTTCTGTGGCGCTTGACAATCAGAACTTAATTCAGTGTATAACATGCATTGGCTACTGCC
Source organism: Flaveria trinervia (assembly GCA_025506515.1). NCBI lineage: Eukaryota > Viridiplantae > Streptophyta > Magnoliopsida > Asterales > Asteraceae > Flaveria > Flaveria trinervia. Next base: position 57,605,036 of record CM046445.1, on the reverse strand, counting down.
TCATTCCAAAATTGGATAGGCGGTTTCGAGTCTACCAGCATAGTCTGTGCATTCTCTATTAAGCTTGTGTTCTTTCTCTCAGCAACACCATTCATCTGAGTCGTGTATGCAGAAGTGAATTGATGCACAATTCCCTTTTCCTTGCAGTAATCCGCCATCCACTGATTCTTGAATTCAGTTCCGTTGTCTGAGCGTACTTGTCTCACCTTTAGCTTGTAGAGAGATTCTAGTGTGGTCACTAACTCCTTGAATGACTCAAATGTTTCTGATTTGGACTTTAGAAACATTACCCAAGAGTCTTGAGTAGTCATCAGTAACCACAAAACAGTACAAGTCGCCTGCAATGCTCTTTGTACTGACTGGGCCAAACAGATCCATGTGAAGAAGGTCAAGAGGAAGTTCTATTGAATGAACTTTCTTTTCCTTATGAGACTTCTTCGTCTATTTGCCTTTCTTGCAAGCTACGCAAAAATCAGGAAGTTGGAAATTCTTGACGTTAACTCCTCTCACAAGATCCTTCTGAATCAAGTGATTCATCTTCCTTTGACTAATGTGTCCCATTCTCCTATGCCAGGAGATGGAATCCTTCTCAGTAGCTTTAGATAGAAAGCACTGAACTTTATGATCCATTGTAGAATCTATTAAGATATCCAAAACATAAAGGTCTTTATATCTTGAAGCTGTCATCAGCACTTGGTCCTTCGGAATCACGTAATCTTTCTTTAGGACGTAACACTTCTTGTTGTCGAATATGACTTTAAAACCTTTATCACAGATTTGGGAAACAGAAAGTAAGTTGTTTTGAAGTTGCTGGACGTAGTTCACCCTATCAAACTTAACTTTCTGATTTCCAACTTCTCCCTGAGCTGTGATATAGCCTACCTTGTTTCCAGCAAATGAAACATGACCTCCTTTTATTTGCCTTACGTTTGATAAAAGAGCCCTGTTTCCTGTCATGTGCCTGGATGCTCCGCTGTCTACAATCCACGTGTTAGTTTCAGCACTGTAGCGAACACCCTGCACATACAATGTAAAGGATTAGTTTAGGTTAGGAACCCAAGCCTTTACTGGCTTGGGTTTCCCAGAGGCATCACACATCATGAATTCCACCCATTGACCCTTAGAGAGTGAGGGTAACTCAGGTTCCTTCTTGTCATCATTACCAGACACAGAGGATGATTTTTCTTTCCATAATCCAGATTTGTGCAATGCCTGTTTGTGATAAACATTCGACTGGCTGATGGATTGAACATTAGGTTCGCTAGTTCTTCTAGGTGGAGTTAAAGAGCTCCTCTTATAAGACCTAGGTTTTCAGTTCTAAAATTCAATCTTCTTTCTAGGTGTCTGATAGTAAGGACAAAAGGAAGCAATGTGTCCACACTCTCCATAGTTGTAGCACGACCTGCCATCAACTTTATGATTAAACTTTCTTTGTGGAGACGTGTGTGACACTCTAGTAACATCACTCACTTTAGGTTTTGACTCTGGTTCTTTTGATGTTTTCTCATGTTTAACAAAGTTAACTGTTTTAACATGTTTAACATCTTTTTCCTTTGGTTAACTGGTTTTTGACTTAAAACATGTGAAAGATTAACATTAGAAGTCTTTTTAGGTTCTGATTTGACTCTGTTTGACCCTGACTTTAAGTTAACCTTTTCAAATTGTTTTTCCAGATTAACACAAGGAAATTTACCCTTTGCCTTTGAAGTGGTCTCCTTTTGTTTGTTTCCAGATTCAATAGATGAACATGAGGAATCTAGATCATTAACAAGAGGAGTAGACATCATATGATCCTTGATGGGGTTATTATTTACTGTTCTACTCTTAGTGTTCATCAAGGTCTCAGGTGGTGGTGGAACCACTTTGTATCCTAGACCCTCCTCGTTGTTTCTTTCTCTCACTAAGTGTTGGACTATATGTGATGAACTTGTTCAACTGTGCAGTTTCTGTTTTAATGAGTTGACTTCTATTTCTAGAACTGCCTTTTGCTTCTTAGTGTCTTCTAGGGAGTTTAGATAGTACCTAATGTAATTAGCTTGGTTAAATGCAACTACTTCGGTTTCCCTAAGCTGTTTAGTCAAAAGGTCTATCTTTTCTTTGTAACTATGCTCATTTTGTTTTAATACTCTATTAGCCTCAGTGCACAGTTGCAAATCTTTTACTAAGTTATCATTATGATCTAATAACCTAGCAAATTTCTTATTTATACTATTTCTAAACGTATTACAATCAGAACAAGCATGATTATCAAACATTTGGTCAGTGGTACTTACCTAAGTTGGTTCAGAAGAGTTAGCCATCAACACAGCGTCAGATGTCTCTGGTTCTTGTAATTCTGTCTTTTCTGTCTTTGCTGTGGTAGTCTCCTCTTTAGGCTTGTAGCTGACCTCAGTTGCAGTTGTCTCTTCAATATTTGACATCGCTATCTCAACTGCTAGATCTCCTTCACTCGCGGAATCATCGTTAATGTCTTCTACACTTGCAATGTTTGATTCCCCTGGAGAGACAAACCTAAAGCTCCAGTCCTGTCCTTCATCATCATGATCAGTCAAGGCTTTTGGATCCTTGCTTGATGAAGTAGAACTAGTAGCTTGCTTGTCTTGACGAGTGAAGGACGAGAATGGGTTCCCGTTACCCGTCTTCTTTGGCTTAACACATTCTCTCTTGAAGTGCCCCTTCTCTCCACAGTTAAAGCAGGTCACTTTGCTTTTGTCAAAGCCAAATGTGGTATCCTTAGTAGCTACCAAGTTCTGTCCGGTCTTTTTCACAAACTTCTTCGCCCTCCGGACAGCACTAGCTAAGGCCCACATTATGTCCATTCTCTCAAGCTCCATTTCGTCCACCTGCTCATAGTCCTCGTCTGCCAGATGGCAGTTTCCAATCCTCCCAGCAACAAGTCCATCATAAGAATGAACCACTGCAACCAAAAGATCCATGTGTTCTCGAGCTACTTCTACAGTCACATTACCGAGGTTCTCGGTCTTCAGTTTAGTAGCATTTGTTTCAGATCCAATATGATGGGTACAAGAAGACCCCGACGTGTCTGATCCTGAAGGAGAAGCATGTGAAGGACCTGATGAGCTAGACACAAATGCAGTCTGGAGAGGTGCTCCAGATGTTTTAGCTTGAGGCGTGGCATTGTACAAAGCTGGATTCTGAGTATGCGAAGACTTCTGAGCTCTGTACTTCATCCTAAGAGCTTCTTGTCGTAGCTTTAGAATGAAGTCATTTATATCCAGCTTTGCCAGAATCTCCAGCCACTGAAGGATCTAATTCTGCTTTGATGGCTGATTCAACCGATTCATCATAGGGTGTCAGCTACAGCGCTATCACTAATACCTAGATTATTGATAGTGGGGCGTCCAGGAACATGACAGGGAATTCGTCTCTCCTTTTCAACGTCAGACAAATTAAAGGGGGACACGTTTCATTTGCTAGGAATAAAGGAGGCTACATCACCGCTCAAGGCGAAGTGGGAAACGAGAAAGTTAAGTTTGACAAGGTCAACTACGTTCAACAACTACAGAACAACTTATTTTCAGTCTCCCAGATATGTGATAATGGATTTAAAGTTGTATTTGACAACAAGAAGTGCTACATGTTGAAGAAGGACTATGTGATTGAGGAGGATAAAGTTCTTATGTCAGCTTCAAGATATAACATTTATATGTCTTGGATCTATCAAAAGCCTCTACAACTTATCACACTGTTCAATGCTTCTTGTCAAAGGCAACTGAGAGGGATTCAATCTCATGGCATAGGAGAATGGGACACATTAATCCAAGGAAGATGAATCATTTAGTCCAAAATGATTTAGTGAATGGAGTAACTGTCAAAAACTTCCAACTTCCAGATTTTTCGTAGTCTGCAAGAAAGGAAAACAGACTAAGAAGGCTCACAAGGCAAAGAAAGTTCATTCAATTGATCTTCTTTGCTTGAGCTTCTACACATGGATCTGTTTGACCCTGTTAGTACAAAGAGCATTGTTAGAGATCTGTATTGCTTTGTAGTAACGGATGATTACTCAAGGTTCTCTTGGGTGATGTTTCTGAAAGCCAAATCAGAAACTTTTGAATCATTCAAACATCTAGTTACTACTTTGGAATCACTCTACAAGCTGAAAGTAAGGCAGATTCGCTCAGACAATGGAACTGAGTTTAAGAATCAGTGGATGGAGGCATACTGTAGAGAGAGAGGAATTGTACACCAATTTACCTCTGCCTACACTCCACAGATGAATGACGTTGCTGAAAGGAAAATAGGAGCTTTGTAGAGACTGCCAGGACAATGCTAGCTGACTCGAAACTGCCTATTCAATTCTGGAATGAGGCGTGGCTAATGCTTGTTACACGCTTAATCGAGTCTTAGTGGTCAAACGACATGGGAAAACATGTTATGAACTGCTCCAACAACATAAATCCAACCTGGAGTATCTAGAACCGTTGTGCGCACCATGCATGATGCTGAAGAAAACTCAAACAGGGAAGTTTAGCGAGAAGGCAGAAGAAGGTATCTTTCTCGGATACAGCATACCAGACAAGAGAGTTTATAACAACTCAACGGGTCAGGTAGAAGTGTGGTGCAACATTGATGTTCAAAAATACACCACCCCCCTGACTATAAAAGGACCCTCTTTCTTCTTTGACTATGAGGGATTCTTTAAATCCTTCAATTTACAACCTTCTCTCACTGATGATGAGTTGTCTGCAAGGATGATGTATGATGTTCTAAACAGTCCACCATTAGACTCGACATCAATGGCTCCATTAGATGATACTTGTAGCCCTTCAGGGGGAGAGCTTGAAGTAAGTGATTCATCTTCTCATGATGAAGCAGTTGAGACTGCAAATGTAAAACAGGAGGAAAAGGTTCCCACTACTGAAAGTACACAAGCCTCGCATCCTGATACCTCTGACACATCGGAACCTCATACTCCAACATCTTCAGATACTGAACCTGGGTTTCACAATCTGGATAATGAGGTAGTTGTTCCCAACACTCCTGGATCCCTGATAAATGTTTATCATCCCTTGGACAACATCATTAGAGATGTTCGATCAGGAGTACAAACAAGAAATCAGCTATACTCGGCTGACTATGCCTCAGTCTTGGAAAAAGGCTATCTTCACGATGGTGCTTATCGATGTTTTATGTCACAATTTGAGCCAAAATATGTAAGTGAAGCCTTAAACAATGAGGCACGGGTCAGTGCTATGCAATAAGAACTCCTACAATTCAAGAAGTTAGGAGTATGGACTCTTGTGGACAGGCCAAAAGGTGCTAAAGTAATAGGAACTAAATGGGTCCTTAAGTATAAGAAAGATGACCAAGGGGTCATAATCAGAAACAAGGCTCAACTTGTGGTTCAAGGGTTTAGACAAGTCGAAGGCATTGACTACAACGAAGTGTTTGCACCAATGGATCGGATGGAAGTAATTCGTATCTTTCTACCCTATGCATCCTACATGAAGATTAAAGTCTATCAACTAGATGTAAAAAGTACCTTCCTTCATGGTGAAATCCGTGAGATAGTCTACGTAGTCAACCCAAAGGATTTGATGATCCTTATCATCGGGATAGAGTTTACAAACTAGACAAGGCTCTCTATGGGCTCCATCAAGCCCCTAGAGCCTGGTATGAGAAACTCTCAACTCATCTAGTGAAAATGGCTTTCGCAGAGGGGTGATTGACTACACGTTATTCATCAAAGAAAAAGACAATGATTTACAGCTGGTACAGATATATGTGGACGACCTAATCTTCGGTTCCAAGAATGAAGAATTATGTAAAGAATTTGAATCTGTAATGAAAGTAGAGTTTGAGATGAGTGCAATGGGGGAGATGAAGTTCTTTCTCGGCTTACAGGTGGATCAGACACCAAAAGGAATCTTCATGCATCAGTCCAAATATGTAGGTGATATCCTCAGTCGGTTCGACATGGAAAATGCTTCTGTTGCTGGAACTCCACTTGCCACGAACCATGATGTGGCACCCGATGAAAATGGTGATCTGGTTGATGCTACCATGTACAGAGGAATGATCGGATCCCTTATGTATCTCACAGCCTCTCGTCCTGATACTATGTACGCCACGTGTCTTTGTTCAAAATATCAGGCCAAACCAAAAGTAAATCATCTCATCAGAGTTAAACAGATTTTTCGATATATGAAGGGTACTCCAACACTCAGGTTGTGGTATCCTCATGATGATGACTTTGAGCTTACAGCGTATAGTAACTCAGACTATGGTGGTTGCAAAATGAATTACAAGTCAACATTTACGGGTTGTCAGTTCTTCGGTAGATGATTAGTTACCTGGCAGTGTAAGAAGCAGACATCAGTTGCTCTCTCTACATGTGAAGCTGAATATATTGTTGCTGCAAGTTTCTGTTCGCAAATCATTTGGATTCAACAGCAAATGCATGACTACGGTTTGTAATTTTCTAACACCCCTATTTTTGTTGATAATTTTGCTGCTATTGCTGTCACCAAAAATCCGGTCCAACACCCTAAAACAAAACACATCGGTATTAAATATCACTTTATACGTGACTATTTTGAAAAGCAATTAATCGATGTTGTTAAAATTAATACTGATTTTCAACGTGTCGACCTCTACATAAAAGCATTTGATAAACCGAGGGTTTTATATCTTTTAGAGGTTAATGGCGTGAAAAAGAAAAGTGATGTGATTTTAGAAGAAGAAAGTGTGTAGTCCGACAAGTTTTTAGTTTCTTTTATTTTTCTTTATTTATTTTCCTGTCTATTAAAACACAAAAAGATTTTTGGTTTTAGAATTTTAGCGGGAGAATAGTTTAATTTAGTATTAAATTAGTGCAGTATTTATTTACTTAAAAAAACAAGGAGGAGGGCTGCTTAGCTAAGAGAAATAAAATCAAATCTGTGATTTTGATTCAACGTCTATGGAAAATGATTGCACACAAGGAACAAATTGTTTGGAACTTCAAATGAATTTAAATGATTAAGATGCAAAATTCAAAATATAAGTCTGAGAAGTCTAAGTAAAATAAAAGGAAAAATGATAGTAAAACTAGTCTACTATCGAGGTAACATAGAGAAAGTAGACCTAGAGGTTGCTAGTTCACTATATGATGTGTCGGTAGATTCAACACAATAGATATGTAGACCTCATTAGTGGTTTAAATTTAAACTAAGTTATTCAACTTACTGTGGGTTCCCATCTTATCCCGGGTTAACACAATCAACGCATTTCTAATAAGGGGTGACGAGCAAAATAAATGCCACAAATGTGTGCGGATGACTATAAAAATGAGCAAAGCACATGGAAAAAATACTAAATGCAATCAAGCTAGTAATTTATGTTGTTGGTGCGTTATGTGCAAAAGAAAAATAAATGCTCTAACAAGAAGATAGGTTGTGTGCCTCTCTGTTGTGCGGTGGCACTAACCTGAGGATAAGCATAACCTAAATATTCTAGAATTCATTGTTGTTTGCGCCTCTCTACTGTACAATGGCACTGACCTGAGGCTTGGCATCTCTTTGAAAGCTCTTAGAATAGTTTCTTCTTGTCAAATACCATAGACCGATCAAAATCTCCCGAGGAATGTTGATTACCATATAAGTGTGGGATCCACAAATGCTTGTTGAAATAATTAAACTTAACTCATCACCAATGTGAGTCAAAAATCTGTGTATGGATTTAAGTGGACAAATATAGTGACAATCATCGTGAGCTGCAATTCTTGACTGTCAAAATCATCGTGTGCATCTTATAGCTCTAGTATGACTTCCTAAAATTGCTATTGACTCTCGGTCAAAACAAGAATCTAGCAAAAAAATGGTTTATTAAAATTTCCCAAATGATTTGATATACCTATATGATTTCATAATGAATCGTTCCCGAAATGATAAAATTAATTTGAAGTTGTGCTGTCCAGAAATTAAAATCTGTTAGACGTATTTCTAAAAGATTTCAATCCATCTCTAATCAAAAACACAAAAATATGTCCCGTTTTGTTTTTAATTTCCAGTTGTTTTTCGATTTTTCTAGTTTTTCTTTTGTTAGGTAAAAGTCGGACTATACAACTAGATTTAATCTATGAATCACTCACTTAAAGGGTTACGTCTGTGGTAACCAATCGGTTCAAATTAAAAGGATCACGTCTAAGGTGATCAAACGGTTTCAAATTAAAAGGATCACTTTTGAGGTGATCAAACTGTTTTCAATTAAAAAGGTCATATATGATATGATTAGTGTTCATAATTTTATATATCAAAAGGTAAAAGTTTAAGGATGTGAAAGTGTATAAGGTCAAAACCATAAGTATGAGCCAATCGCATGATTGGATCATAAGTATGAGCCAATCGCATGATTGGATCATAAGTATGAGCCAATCGCACGATTGGACCATAGGTATGGACCCAGTCACACAACTAGACCATGAGTGTGGGGCATCCATGCGATTGGACCATAAGAATGAACCAATTGCATGACTAAGCCAGTCGTACAACTGAACCCCAGTCGCACGAATGGAGAATGCGTATGGGTCCAGTCTCACGACTGAACATTAAAACAGTATAAATAGAGGGCTGAGTCAGTCGTATTTCTCACCACCCTTCAAAGCTTTCAAACTTCACTCATACGGAGACACTCTATCCAAATCTCCTTTACATCGAGTACTTGCTGATTTTGATTCTAACCATTGTGCTAATCATCTACAGGTATTGTGAGAGGGAAATTGAACAGAATGAACTGTGAAATCAAACCCTAAATGACCTAATCGATTAAAATCAAGAAATGTGTAAAACTCTTCAAATAGACCACTTAAATGCACATAATCGTTGATATAAAGGACATTAAGTGATATTTAGAGTCCCTGCGAATCAAATGAGTCTAAACACGACGTCTAACATCAAGTTTTGACCAAGATTCAATGTTGGAGTGTCGAACAGAGTTATATCCGAATGGACACTCCGAATGAACTTTAGTCGCACGATTGAGCTAGGCGTGCGATTCACTCACACGAATGAATCATTTGGTGACTCAATCGCACGCGCACACAACACACACACACACACCACACACACACACACACACACACACACACACACACACACACACCACACACACACACACATATATATATATATATATATATATATAATATATATATATATATATATATATTAACAATGTCATTACCTATAACATCTGAAACTGTAAGTGTTTGACCTCCGTGCTTCAGGTCTAAAATATTTTGTTGTTGGATGAGCACATCTTTCATTATAACTACCATCATCTCTCATTTCCCTCTTAGTAATAGTCTAGTCTATAAAAAGATATTGATGAAAAACATAAGACTAATTTTATATAAATAAATAAAATAAAATTTACTTACCAAGTCAATATTTTTTTCATTTATATGGCTAAGAATTAGTTCAATGTTACACCCATTTGACCTCCATTTTAGTTGGGCGACTAACATGAGTAGGGTTTGTCAAACTGAGTAGTAGTACTCAAAATTACATCGCTTGATCATTAATAACGGTTCAATGTGTATGAACTTTTTATGAAATGTTTGCATTAAAGTAACATGATATAACAAGAATTCTAAATAAAAAATATTTGTTTGCATATTTCTCCCCAAACAAGGAAATTACCTAAAAGTGGGACTGTGAATACTCACTTTATATTGCATGTAAAAACTAGAAATGCAAAATTAGGGTCACTAAATGTTACCTATCAAACATAGGTCTATGAGTGTGTGTTCATGTTGGTCCATATAAACCATTGTATCCAAACAACTCTAATTGGTAATGTGTTTAGGAAAAATTAACATGTTTGACCAGTTTGACCAAAGTTGACGTTTCTGGACCAAATTTGACTAGACGACCCATTTGTGACTCATTTTAGTGAAAAATTAGATACATAAAGCTCATCATATTGCACTCATTTTCCAAGTTACATTTCTATTTAAGAAAATTTTCTTTTAGAAAAGTAAGGTTCTTAATGCACATATGTAATAATAAATCAAAAGCATCGAGAATAGCAATATGTGCATCTTAAATCACACTTAATTCATCAGGTTTCCTAACATGACAAGTAAAGAACATCTAGGACCTTGTCATGAATACAATTTCCATTTATAGCAATGTATGATTAGGTTTCATGTTTTCCACAAACCAAGTTACCAAACATGTTCCTATGATCAATCTAAATCATAATCAATCATCATACAAGTTCCTTATCTAATAAGTTACTATAATTAGTAACATATCAACAGACATCGTGATTTCTATAATTTATTCATTCCCATTACATTCTAATGTAAGTTTTGCATAACCATAATCATAATCCATTATACACACCTAAAACTCAATCCACCTAAGGCCATTGACAATAAAATTACTAGTTTTAACAATATTGAAAAATCGAGCAAAATTTCTAAAATTTAATCATCAAATGATATCAACACGATTCAAGTAACATCCTAGCATCAATATAAATCCCAATCATGTTAATAATCCACTTTTCATACTGAATCACCATATTAAAGTTACTATATTAAGTAAGGCTCTGTTTTAAATCAAAATTATGGTTTTTAACAAAAAAATCCATACAATCACTGTAGTATGCAATAATAACACATAATCAACATCCAATTCAACATAATTACGATATTAGATGTGTGTTTGGATGAACTAGGGTTTAATGAATAAAATAGATCAAAACTCATAGGAATCATAAAAACTTACTGGGAAACTTCAGTTACTCGATTACTAATGCTCTCTTGATGCATCAATCGTTGAATTCCATAAACAATTACAAGGAACAAGATTAAATATGGTGTGTTTGAGAGATGTTGGGGGTTGAAGTCAAGATAGAATGGGGGGTTTTGGTGGTTTTACTCCGTGAATTTTATAAAATTAGGTTCGAGTGATCCACATGTGGGTTTTACTAAAACAAATTTCTAAATACTTCAAGATTTTTCTTTTTAACTCCAAAATAAATTAATTAATGTCTGACTATTAATTACAACAATTTTATAACCACTAGTTTACAAAAACTAGAAAAATATAATAACACGTAAACGTTTGGAATTTCACATTTCTCGTATAAGAATTAACCATCTCAACATGAAATCACATAACATATAATTATACATAAATTATATCTTTCTAAAATATTGCTTTGATAAATCACCAACATTCAAAGACAAATCTCGTGTGTGATCCGATAATTCTTCAAATTACCATTATGTGAATGCTTGTGCAATGACAACCTCGCTTAATTATACCCTAAACAAGTGAAATAACGCATGAATGATCAGATAGTGATGCTCATGTTAGTTGGAATATAACCTAAAAATGCTAGGTGTCATACTCAAACTCAACTTATTCTTTCTCCACCTCTGAATGTATCGTGTTTCTTTCTTTGTACATCTTAGTTTCTTTGATGTTGACAAATCCCAAATCGTATAACCTATCTCATCTGATCCATGACCAATGAATGTGCACTTATTGGCTTTTGAGTCTAACTTATCTCTGGAAATATCCTTCAACAAACTGTAACCAATACAATTAAATTCCTTTGAATGCTTTAGAATAACTTCTTTTCCATGACATTTTCCCAATGGTATTTTCAAATCCAAAGGAAGTCAAGGTGCACGATTGATCAAATTTACAGCATTGTTAACTGCATCAGCCTAGTAAGAACTAGGTAATCCTGCATTCAACCTCATGCTTCTAGCCCTTTCATTTAGATATCTGTTCATCCTCTCAACTACATTGTTTTGCTGATGAGTATCTAGAACAGTGTTGATCATACTTATCCCATACTTGTCATAATAATCTATGAACACCTTGTTAATGTATTCACCACCATTATCTGACTTCAAGCATCTTCTCTTCAAGTCATTTTCATTTTCAATAGTAGCTTTCCATTTCTTAAAAATATTAAAAACTTTAGATTAACGTTTAAGAAAATAGACCCATACCTTTGTTGTAGAGTTATCGATAAAATCACATAATTAGCTGATCAGCCCAAGGATAATACTAATGTTGCTTCATAGATGTATGAGTCAAGCTTCAGTTTCTAGGCCTTTGGTTTTATCCATTCCTTCACAAATAAAACTTCGTTCTATTTTCTGAAAACACATGATTCACAAAACTCACTTTCATTTTTCTTTAGGGCTAGAAACTTGCCGTTAGCTATCAAAGTCTTCATTCCTTTTTCACTCATGTGTCGGAGTTGCTGGTGCCATAACATATTTGAACTTAGACGAGGTGTCACAAAATTAACACCATCAATAGTAGGAACCTATACCGTATATAATGTTCCGTTTTTCTTTCCACGTGCAATCACTAGATTTTTGTTTCATTTCCCATTAACACTATCAAAGTGAACATCAAGCCCTTGATCATCTAACTAACCAAGGGAGATTAACTTCCTTCTAAGATTTGGAATAACCCTGAGATATTAATATGCACTTGGTTCCCATTATGCAGTTAACTCCATATCACCAGTAATGTCAAGTCTCTAGTCATCAGCTAATCAAACATTGCCAAGATTACCTGCTCTTCTATTCTTGACCAAATTTGGACATGAAGCAACATGGAATGAATCACCTAAATCCATAATCTATGATTCCACAGTATTCTCAACCCTGCATATAAGAACGTCATCTGACCTGTCATAAGCCCCACTGTTTACTTCTTTTATTACACCTGATAGTTTTGGGCATTGAGTATTAAAATGAACCATTTCTCTTTGTGATTGTAAAATTTAAAGTATTTCATGCTATTAGACTACCCTTTCTATTTAGATTTGGATAAACCTTGATTGTTACCACTTTTGCTGGTTCTTCTTCCCTTTTCATCAGTATGTAACAGTGAGTTTAAAGATTGTAGCAATTCTTTGTATAATATCTTCGTTCATAATTAAATTCTGAATACCATCAAAGTTTAGCTTAGTAGTTGTAGATGAGCTACTAATTGTAGTGATTGTGCTTGACCACCTATTGTGAAATTAAATGATGCTACCAGAGATGATTGAATTAAATTCATTTATTTGTGTAGTAATAGACATAACTTTTTTCATCTTGGTGTTGACCAATTTTCTAATGATAAAAAGACCTTGTTGGGAGCAGATGGCTTCTCATACATAGTTGACAAAGCTTTCAAAACACCATGAGTAGTCTTTTCATTAATGTTGTTGTAGGAAACACTCTTTAACAATTAAAGCCTTATCACATTTAAAGCTTTTCCATCCAACACTTTTCACTCATCACCATACATATCATATGGTTGCTCTCCTAACATCAGGAAGTGTAGTATTTTATGTTACAACAGATCTTCAATCTGCATACTCCCGAACTTATAGTCACTGCCATCAAACTTCTATATCTTGATCTTACTTTCTTTTATCATCGTATTATAGAAACTTAAATGTGGATGCAAAGTGTTACTAATAGCAGTTGATGTCATCAACTAATGTTTTCAGACAGTGTCTAACATAAGAACAACCTTGAAAACTACAAAACTGAGAGCTTGATGCTATAATACTAGTTTTTAGGGTAACCAACAATACTCATAATCACTCTAACACACTAAATACACAAGAAAGCAAGAAATCAAAGAGAAATATGAACACGAAGATTTATACCGGTTTGATCGGTGTAATTAGTGTCCACTTTGTTGTAACTAGTATGTATATTGATAAAAGGTGCTCAAGAATACTACAGTGACATGTGATATTTATATATAACCAAGGAAATGTATGGTTTCTAAAAATTATTCAACAAGCTATTATTCCAAAGCTCGCCAAGAAGCAACTATTCCAATATACACAAAAAGTAATTAACTAACTAGACTTGGTCCCGCATTTGGGAAATGCCCCCGTAATCCAACACATTAGAGGTAGTTCGAGTTATGTTGAGGATTGTGATGTAAATTAAGCATATTAGATGGTTGTATAATTTGCCATAAAAATATATATGATCTTTTTACGTATATATTATATTATATGGATTAAAAAAAAGTCAACGATAAAAGTTTAGGACTTAGATGGCCTGGTATTTGTTATGATAAAACTTGATAGCAACAAGGAGCGTAGAAAGAAAAAAGATAAGCCATTGTCTGCTAAAGCAAATGCATATGAATAACTAACCATAGTCTCTAATAACTTGTTGGAGATTTTAGAGTCCTTAGTATAATTAGATATGCTTATGACCGGATAAAAAATTGGAATAAGCATTTATATAAGTTAAAAGGTATGGAGTACACACTTATTCAAAAATAGTTTAGTTTCTAATATTCATTGATGAAAAGATGAATGAGTTTGATAATCTGAAAGAAGGTGATACGGTAAGTTGTTGATTAGCAACAACAATTTTGGTCTTTTAGTGGCACTAATGATGTGTTATTAACTAACCACATTAATAATTAATATCATCGGTAGCAATGATGGATGATATCAACTAAGCATCGCTAGTAATTCAAAGTCATTAACAGTAACTAAATATAAATAACATCTTGGCATCAATGGTAAGTTGTTACAATTGGTGGTGTTTTGGCATGTGGTGTGAAATAACACTGTTACTAGTTGGTCAATATTGATGGTGCTTAGTATTAATGTTTCTATTTATGTACTTACGAGTTATATAACTATTAATTATCAAAACCACTAATCAGATGTATTTTCATGAAAAGTTGCATGATGCATTATAATGGTTTAACTCTTATATAAAGGTCGGATTTGGTCATATTTCGATTAAAAAGTTATTAGATTTCTTACTCGTTCTTGAACTTTTTGAGAATTATTAAACTGAATATCCATGAGTATCAAAGAAGTAATTCGATCTTAAAATGCACACACAATTTAGAGGTATCTAAGTTATAAAGCATTACAAGATCTATATAATTGACCCATTAAACCTTTCACCACTAACCCACAACTCAATCGTGCATGTAAAAGATAAACATGTAGAATAAAGGAAAATTCAACAAACAATAACATATATAGGGGAGAGATCCCTTGAAAACCATGAAAACCAAAGGTTAGATATATGTAAGTACATGTTACAAAGTGTAACTAGAGTTACGCATATGTAGAGGTTATGTATATGTACGTACGTGTTTGACAGGTTCAAAATGGATCGTTTTGTGATGATATCGTAATGCAATAATCAATACAAGCACAATGTAATCACAGTCATAAGAAATTACTTCAAAATTTTATAGTTCTTATTGATAATAAAAGCTATGGATACAATGTGTAAGGGTAAATAACAGTAGCTCTCTCAAACTCACACAGTTTCACCTAGACTCACACATACTTCCACCCGCAAAAATACATGAAGTATCCTATTTATACTATCAAAAGAAAAACAAGGAACATATATTTACAAAATAAGTCCCTATATTATCATAGAAAATAAATGACAAATGCTTATCTTCTAAGAGCTCTAACAATACTCCCCCTAAGATTGGTATTGTCTTTAGTTCAGCTCGAAATCTTCTAGTTCTTCTTTAGTCTCGAACACTAGTGTTATCTTTGTGAAGTTCCAACTCATTCAAAGCTTTCTTGATTGCAAACTTGAACTTCTTGTGAAGAATAACTTGTTCAGGCTTTAACTTGTTAGTCTTAATCTCTATCTTATCCATTGCTTCCAGAGTTTCTTTTTGCAAACTTGCTATGTCAATGTTAGCATAAAACTCAAATGGTTTAGGATAACCATGAGAGTGAACTTACAACACCCTTTGCTAGAAATCATAATCAAGTCATATTCCTTATGTCTTTCTTCATGATATTGGCAAATACTATAGCTTTCCTCAAAGAAATCCTCTCCATAGCAGCATCCATAACTTAATGAGAGTCAAGATGTATTTCTATCATTATCAGCAATTTCAGAAGATACATGCTCAAATTTTGATTTATACAAGAAAGAGATATAACTCTAATGTAAAAACTTTAGCTCAAAACTCCAAACAAAGATATAGTATCTTGATCCCAAACATCTAAATTACAAACCAAATTCAAATGACATGAGTCTACGTGATAGAACCACCTCAAAATCAGCTTTAAAGTTTAAGTGCCATCAATCACCTTTAATCTTGGATTAGTGACTTTTTCAAAGTACTGATTACTATAAACATCAAGAAAATTTTCTTCTTTTTCAGGATTAGCAGCCACCTTCCTTTTACTCTCCAATATATTGAAATATTCTTTGTCTTTTTGATGACATCATGTTTTGAGATAAGAATCTATCCTGGTAATACAACGATTCAAAAGATTGACAAAGTTTTCACCCTGAGCTACCTCGGTAGGATTAATCAAAGGTAACTTGTTTAGCTCCTTAAGATCTTGAACTGGCAATGCTATGATGCTTGAGTAAAATTGATAAACATCAAGCATTCACACATTCAATCAAGAAAGCATCAAAGATCTCATCATATTTCCGGCTATTATCTTGACCTCCTTTCTGTTATCAGGCATAATCATAGCATTAAGTAACTCATATATGGATTGGCCTTTCTGCAATACATTTCTCACTATATCTCCTGTGTATATTGTTTTATTCTGTAGATACATGTGTACCTAGTTTAGGAGCTCAAATGTAAAATATCTTTCATATCTTACATATATGTAACAGAATGGGTATGAATGAAATGTAATATGTTGATGATGCTTATAATGTTTAATATTTCATTGATTATTGTGTGTTAACGCATATTGAACTAACTATATAGGTTTGTGGTTGTTTACATAGTTCTTAGTCAAAAATGATTAAGAAACGTGCTTAAACTTAATCATGTGAAGTTCTCATGCTAATGGACCATACGCATGAATACTTCATGCTAATGAACCAGTCGCATGACTGAACCAAGACACTGGATCAGTCGCACGATTGTAACTTGAGATTGACTCAGTCGCACAACTGAATCATCAGTCGTGCGGATGGATCAACTGCATGCTTCAATCGCACGATTGAACCATACAAATGGTCAGTCACACGAATAGAACACCCTAACCTATAATACCACTTAATTCGTGGAAAAACATAACAATTCGAATCCCTACGCACTAAATCGTACCCTAGCCGTCCAGAGACCTAAAATAGCCCGTTCCAAGTTCATAGATCGCAGTTAATCATTCTACAATCGTTCTTAACGTTTAGATTCATTCTTTGATTGATTATACTTGTGCTCTCACTGATTAGATCGTCAATCAAATAGGATTCCGCACTATTTGGTTTGGTACACACGTAAATGAGTTAGTACTCTGTACCTAAACGGTCCTATCAAGTGGTATCAGAGCTTTGGCTCTTGATTTGTATGTAATTCAATCGATTTTGATATAAAAATCATGTTTTTCACTCAAAACATAATCTTTTTATGTCAAACAGTGTTTTCGACGTCTCCAGGTCAAAAATTTAACATTTTTCCGGCATACGACAATTAGGGTTACTGATAAATTCGTGTTTTTGCGTCAAAGTATTCAAAACCTTCGTTTATGCAAAAATAGCAGCCTTCAATCGCACGATTGACTCAATCGCACGACTGAACCCATTCGCACCACGCAGCCTTCAAGCAAAAACGTCTGGAGCACCACTTCAAACAGTGTTTGTGTCAAGTTCAGCCTCTCCGTCTCAAGCAGTTACTTCAGGATCTTACACGTCAGGGTCGTCTTGCACCCAATACATAGCACTTGAAGCCAATGCTACCAAATTGAAGACCGAGAATATCGGTAACATGACTGTAGAGGTAGCAAAGGAGCATATGGATCTCTTACAGCTGTCGTTCACTCCTATGATGGACTAGTTGTAGGGAAGATTGGAAACTGCCATCTGGCAGATGAAGACTACGAGCAAGTAGACGAGACTGAGCTGGAGAGAATGGATATCATGTGGGCATTGGCAAGTGTCGTTCGGAGGTCAAAGAAGTTTGTTAAGAATACATGATAGAACTTGATTGCCGCAAAGGATACAACCTTTGGTTTTGACAAAACCAAAGTTACATGTTTTAATTGTGGAGAAAAGGGGCACTTTAAACGTGAATGTGTTAAGCCCAAAAAGACAGGCAATAGAAATCCATTCTCATCCTTCAATCGTCATGATAAACCCACAAGTAGTCCTACATCCTCAAGCAAGGATCTGAAGGCCTTGACTGCTCAAGATAACGAAGGCCAAGATTGGACCTTTCGATTTGTATCTCCGGGAGAATCCAACATTGTGTGTGTTGAGGGTTTGGATGACGACTCTGCAAGTGAAGGTGATATAGCAGTTGAACTCACGATGTCAAATAATGAAGAAACTGAAAATGTGGTTAGTCACCTGAATGAAGAGGGTTCAAGCACAAAATGTTCAGAATCACCTGCACCAGAAAAGTCAGACTCTGTTATGATGGCTGATTCAACTGAACTTCTCATGTAAGTTCCTCGAACCAACTTTTTGATAATCATGCCTATTATGAATATAATAAATTTAAGGATAGAATAGATTCAAAATTTTCTAGGCTATTAGATCATAATAATAGCTTAATAAAGGACTTGCAATTATGCATAGAAGCAAAGATGATTTTAAAACAAAAACACAGCTATAAAGAGAAAATAGAACTGTTATATAAACAACTTAGGAAAACCAAAGTTGTGGCTTTTAACCAAGCTAATGATATTAAGTTTTATTTAAACTCACTTGAAGAAACCAAGAATCAAAAAGCAGTTTTGGAAGTCGAAGTAACATCATTAAAACAAAAACTGCACAGTTGAACTAGTTCTTCTCACATAGTCCGGCACCTAGTGAGAGAACGCAACAACAGGGAGGTTTGGGTTAGAAAGTGGTTCCACCACCACATAAGACCTTGTTGAATGCTAGATGAAAACCAATTAATAACAATCCAATCAAGGATCATGTGGTGTCCACTCCTCTTGTAAGTGATCAAGATTTCACAAGTAAACCCATTGAATTTGTCACTAAACAAAAGGAGACCACTTTAAAAAGGTAAAATGCCTATTGTTAATCTGGATGCACAATTTGAGAAAGTTAAGGTAAAGTCTGGTTCAAATACGTCTAATTCTGAACCTAAAAGACCAAACAAGTTAACCAAACACGTGCATCATGTCTAAGTCTAGATAAAAAAAAGGTAAAGATGTTAAAAAGGTTCAAACAATAATTTTTGTTAAACAAGATAAAACATCTAAACAAGAAGTGTCAAAACCCAAACAAGTCAAAGTCACACGAGTGTCACACACTTCTCCACAGAAACAACCATACTAGCATGTCAAAAGTAGATCTTGCTACAACTATGGAAAGTATGGACACATCGCGTCTAACTGTCCTTACTATCAGACACCTAGGAAGAAAGTTGAACTTCATGATCCTAAACCCAGTTCTTCTAAAAGGAGCTCCTTGACTCCACCAAGAAGACTTGGTGAACATAAAGTTCAAACCATAAGCCAATTGTTTGTTTATCCCAAATAGGCCTACACAAAAACTGGCCTATGGAAAGAAAAGTCTAGTTCAATGTCTGATAATGAGAACAAGAAGACAAATGATCTTCCCTCACCCTCAAATGGACAATGGGTGGAATTTATGATGTGTGATGCCTCAGGGACACCCAAGCCAGTTAAGGCTTGGGTCCCTAACCTTAACTAATAATTTTCTATGAATGTGCAGGATGTTCGCTACTGTGTTGCCACGAATACCTGGATCGTAGATAGCGGAGCATCTAGGCACATGACTGGGAACCTGACACTCCTGTCAAACGTCAAACAAATTAAAGGAGTTCATGTTTCATTTGCTGGAAACAAAGGAGGTTACATTATTGCTCAAGGGGAAGTTGGGAACCAGAAAGTGAAGTTTAATAAGGTAAACTATGTTCAATAACTTCAAAACAATTTGCTTTCTATATCCCAAATCTATGACAAAAGATTTAAAGTAGTATTCGACAACAAGATATGCTATGTCTGAAAAAGGACTACGTGATCCCGGAGGACCAAGTCTTAATGTCAGCTTCAAGATATAACGACCTTTATGTCCTGGATCTTTCAAAGGCCTCCACAACGGATCATCAAGTTCAATGCTTCTTGTCAAGGCTACAGAGAAGGAATCGATCTTGGCATAGGAGAATGGGACACATCAATCCACAAAAGATGAACCACTTGATCCAGAATGATTAGTGCGAGGAGTAAACGTCAAAAACTTCCAACTACCGGATTTTTGTGTCACCTGCAAGAAAGGCAAACAGACTAAGAAGTCTCATAAGGTAAAGAAAGTCGATTCCATAGAACTGCCTCTTGAGCTTCTTCACATGGATCTGTTTGGTCCAGTCAGTACAAGGAGCATCGCCGACGACTTGTACTGTTATGTAGTTACAGATGACTACTCAAGATTCTCTTGGGTAGTGTTTCTAAAATCCAAATCTGAAGCATTGAGTCATTCAAAGAGTTAGTAACTACTTTAGAGTCTCTCTACAAGCTGAAGGTAAGACAAGTACGCTCAGACAATGGTACCGAGTTTAAGAATCAGTGGATGGAGGCATTCTGCAAAGAAAAGGGATTTGTACATCAACACAGATGAACGGAGTTGCTGAACGGAAAACAGAAGCTTGATAGAGATAGCCAGAATGATGCTAGTAGACTCGAAACTGTCCATCCAGTTTTTGAATGAGGTAGTTGCCAATGCATGTTGCACTTTAAATCGAGTCCAGGTGGTAAAACGTCATGGTAAGACGTGTTACGAGCTACTTCAATAACATAAACCAAATCTAGAGTACCTCGAACCGTTTGGCGCACCATGCACCCTTTTGAAGAAAACTTAGGAAGGCAAGTTCAGAAAGAAGGCTGAAGAAGGAATTTTACTAGGATATACATACCAAATAAGAGACTTTACAATACTCAATGGGTCAAGTAGAAGTGTGGTGTAACGTGGACGTTCAGAGATACACCACCCCCCAGCTGGAAAAGACCCGCATTCTTTTTCGATTATGATGGATTCTTAAGTCCTTCAACATTCCTCTCTCCACTTCTGAAGATGAGTTAGCAACCAAGATGATGTATGAGGTCTTAAACACACCACCCCTAGACTAAACAACATCCGGCTCATAAGGCCAGTCTTCTAGTAACTCAAGGGAAGCACTGGAGGTAAGTGACTCCTCTTCGGACGATGAAAAGTGGAAAATGTTCAGGTGGATCAGGAGGAATAGGTTCCAACTACTACAAGTACACACACATCAGATGTTGATGCCTCTAACACTTTGGAACCCTATATCCCACTGCCTCAGATACTGAACCTGTGGTTCATAATCTGGATAATGTGGTAGTTGTACCCACTACTTTTGGATCTTATCTAAATGTTTATCATCCTCTTGGACAATGTCATAGGGGACGTACAATCGGGAGTACAACAAGAAATCAGCTATATTCAGCTGATTATGCCTCAGTCATGGAAAAAGGCTACCTTCATGACAGTGCTTATTGATATTTTGTGTCTTAATTTATGCCAAAATATGTAAGTGATGCCTTAAACGATGAGGCTTGGGTGAGTGCCATGCAAGAAGAGCTTCTTCAATTCAAGAAGTTAGGTGTGTGTACTCTTATGGATAGACCTAAAGGTGCTAAGGTCATTGGCACTAAATGGGTTATAAAATGCAAGAAGGATGACTAAGGGGTCATTATCATAAACAAGGCTCGGCTTATAGTTCAAGGATTTCGACAAGTCGAAGGAATCGATTACAACGAAGTGTTTGCACCTGTGCAAGAATGGAAGCCATCTGTATCTTCCTAGCCTATGCATCGTATATAAAGATTAAAGTATATCACCTTGATGTGAAAAGTGCATTCCTTTATGGTGAAATCCAAGAAACAGTGTACGTCAGTTAACCCAATGGATTTAAGGATCCGTATTATCATGACAACGTTTACAAACTGGACAAGGCTTTATACGGGCTTCATCAAGCCCAAAGCCTGGTATGAGAGACTCTTGACTCATCTTTTGAAACACAGGTTTTGAAGAGGAGTGATTGAGTGTACATTATTTATCAAAGAGAAGTATGGTGACTTACTGCTTGTACAGATCTATGTTGATGACATAATCTTTGGTTCCAAGAATATAGACTTATGTAAAGTATTTGAAGCAGTAATGATGGCTGAATTTGAAATGAGTGCCATGAGAGAGATGAAATTCTTTCTCGGGTTACAGGTGGATCTGACACCATAGGGGATACTTTTACATGAGACAAAGTATGTAGGCGATATTCTCAGTCGGTTTGATATGGAGAATACTTCCGCAGCTGGGACTCCACTTGCTACAAACCATGATATAGCGCCCGAAGAGAATGGTGATCTGGTGGATGCTACCATGTACCGAGGCATGATTGGATCTCTCATGTATTTCACTGCCTCACGACCTGACATCATGTACGCAACGTGTCTCTGCTCAAGATATTTTTAGGTGAAATTGAAAGTCAACCATCTAACTAGAATCAAAAGGATATTTTGTTATCTGAAGGGTACCCCAACACTCGGGTTGTGGTATCCTCATGATGATGATTTCGAGCTTACAACATATAGTGACTCGGATTACGGCGATTACAAAATGAACTACAAGTCAACATCAGCAGCATGTCAATTTTTTGGGAGAAGATTAGTCACGTGACAGTGTAAGAAGCAGACATTAGTTGCACTGTCAATTTGTGAAGCTGAATATGTTGCTGCGACAAGCAGACATTAGTTTGAGCTTGACATCACCGACCCATCATCAAATGGTCTAGCAACCTTTGGGTAGTCACCTCAGATGATTTGAGATAAGTAGACCTCTTTGGTGATGTCAAGTTCAAACTAAGTTATTCAACAAGTTGTGGGTTATCATCTTATCCCTGGTTAACATAATCAACAAAGTTCCAATAAGGGGTGACGAGCAAAATAAACTCCACAAATGTGTGCGGATGACCATAAAATGAACAAACCACATGATGAAAAATGCAAATAGCAATCAAACTAACAATTATGTGGTTGTTGCGATCTGTGCAAAAAGAATAAAATTGCTCAAACAAGAAGATAGGTTGTGTGCCTCTTTGCTATGCGGTGGCACTGACCTGAGGATAAGCATAACCTAAATATTCTATAATTCATCGGTGTTTGTGCCTTTCTGCTGTACGGTGGCACTGACTTGAGGCTTTGCAACTCTTTGAAAGCTCTAGAATAGTTTCTTCTTGAATACTACCCGTAGACCACTCAAAAATCTCCAGAGGAATGTTGATTACCATATAAGCGGGGGATCCACAAATTCTGTCTGCAATTTAATCATTATAAAGGATCACGTCTGAGGTGACCAAACGGGTTTTCTAATGTTAAAAGGATCACGTCTGAGGTGATCAACAGTTTTCGAAGTTCAAATGGTCATGTTTGTGATTATAGAATACTCAAAATGTTTTATTCATAGTTAAAAGGGTTAAGTGTCAAATGGTCATAATGTCAAAATCATAAGTATGAGGACATTCGCATGACTGGGCCATGAGTATGGACTAGCCGTACGATTGGACCATCCGTATGATCCCATTCGCACAACTGGACCATGAGTATGGACCATCCGTACGATTGGACCATTCGTATTAGTCCAATTGCACGACTAAACCACACGCATGGCCCAAACATGTGATTGGACCATCAGCACGGGTAATCTCACACAATTGGTTCACAAAAGGAAACAATCGCATGATTGGAGGTGACCGAATGACACATTTGCACGACTGACATCTAGTCGCACAACTGAAGGTGTCCGACTATGCCAGTCGCACGATTGATCCTCAATCGCACGAATTAATTATGCAACTGGCTCAGTCGCACGACTGAAGGAAACCCTAATATAAAAGGAGAGGGAGTCAGTCGCAGTCGCTCATCACTCCAAATCGCCCCCAAATCGCACGACTCTACCGTTACTCTGCCCGATTTTTATTTGACCTTTCTAGACTACAAATTGTTGTGTTCTGACAATTGCTAGTGATTATACAGGTACAGTGCGGTGCAATCTACTCAAATATAAATCGATTTGTGCCCTAAATGACTGAATTTAGCCCTAAATAGAACCAAGACTTAGTTGACTAATAAACCAATAAAACTAAGTATATTGTGAAATTAAAAGTTACTAGGTGTTATATCGGTCACTTGCGAGACTAATGAGCCAAACCACAATGTCTAACATTAAGTTTTGCTTGAAATTTGAATATGAATTGAACAGACAGTCTGTCATACGAATGGACACCCTGATGAACTTCAATCACACGACTGAGCTGGGCGAATGGCTCAATCGCATGACTGAGCTAGCCGAATGGCTCAATCGCACAACTGTACCATGCGTATGAGTTCAGTCCCACAACTGGTGTAACCGCATGAGATAGCATATGACTGATCCAAGTCGCATGCCCAATCGTGCGTAAGAGCTCAATCGCATGACTAAATCTCAGTCGCACAGTTCATTCACATGACCGAACATAAAACTTCAAGTTCAAATGAATCAAATTGTTATGCATCGACACACACTAACGTTGTGTAACAAATGGCTAGTCGTTGGACCATGAGCACGAAGCACAACATCTGTGCTCATCTAGATCTGACATCCAGGAACGCAGCTGACTTCTTGGGCATTATTACTTTCCTATGGAGATCGAGGATCTTCCGAGCCATATCGACTCCTTGCACACCATACCGGCCAGTCCCGCAGGCTTTCTTGGAAGGTGCGGTTGTTGACAGGACCTCAGAGCCCCACCGTATCAGGAGCACTATCTTTGGTGAGGCCATTGAGATCACCGAGGATGATCTCAGGACTGTATTAGAGTTCGGGGATGATGCTTACTGTCCGACTCGATTACACCTACTGACAGTACGAGGCTGTTTTTTGCAGGCCAAGTACTCGTGGGATATCACCACAGGGGTGCTCAACAAAAGCAACATGTGCCCGCAATTCAAGTACTTGGCCCACGTGCTGCTCAAGTGCATTGCCTTAAGGAAGGGAGGCTTTGATGAGCTTTTAGATCAGATTCAAAATGCCTACATGGCGTTGGTGCTGAACCATGCAGTCAGCTTCTCCAGGATGATCTTCACCTATTTGGTGCAGAACATTGACGTGAAAGGCAAGGAGGGATTTTGCATGTACCCTCGCTTCATGCAGATGATTGTACACCAAAAGCTCCCTTCATTGCCAAAGGAGAAGGAGGACGCCATGATGCTTGATGTGATGGACGATACCACCTTGGGCAGGATGAATGTGTACAAGGGGAAGCAGGTGAAACCCCCTATCAGGCGGCTGTTCGGGCATCTAGCTCGTGAGGACTATGTGGCGTCGTCATGAAGGAAGTGGCGCCACAACGACAACGACTTTGATACGGAGCAGATTGTGCTCCCCAATGATGAGTCAGATGATGATGACAGTGGTGATGGTGGAGACTCTAGCCCCGCTTCATCTAGGGCCACCACTACACATGTTACACCTCCACCACCCACTCATGGAGATGCTACCACAGCTGGTTTCTATCAGGATTTCTGTCCTCCTGAGGAGGAGGAGGAGGATGAGGAGCCACTGACTCAGACTGTGGGCAGGAAGGTTGTTGCCACCAAAAGAGGGATTCAGGCAGTTGGTGGACGCCCGGGCGAGTCTGGGGAGACTATGACTGATCGTACCTACACCCTAGCTTGGTTAGCATCCCAGGGGGAGCATCCTCCTCCAGGGGTTCGAGGAAAAACAGGATGGCTCAGCCCCACAGGATGAATCCAAAGAGACGGAGGTACACGATGATCACAGCCTCTTCCCCCACTGCCACCACATCTACCACCACCACCACTACCTCACCCACCACCACTTCTACCACACCACCCATCTTTACTACCACACCACCTATCTTTACTACCACACCTCCACCTACCACTACCTCACCCACCACCACTACTACCACACCACCCACTAACATACCACCACCTATATTCACCACTTCCACCACTACCACCACTAGCCACCAAGCAGGACCATCATTTCACCAATCATTCCCCTCAGGATCATCTCAACCTCCCAGTGGGGTAGATGAACAGCTGTCAGCATTAAATCGTATGGTGCTGAAGCTGTTGGCTGCCGATGACGAGAAGAGTGCTCAGCTACGATAGCTAGTGGAGCTAACTGCTGCCCAATCACAACAGATCTCTCAGCAGGCTCAGGAAATTGCCCAACTCAAGGAGCATAAAGCGCAATCAGCAAGGAAGATTGAGGAGTTGGAGACATCTAACAGGTCTATCATGCTCAAGCTTAAAGGATCAAAAGAAGAGCCTTTGAAGATCAGAGAAGATGATGATGATGATGGTGAGGATAAGGATGAGGAGGATGATGATAAGGATGCGACAGATGAAGGAGGTGATTAAGGAAGGGATGAGGATGATAAGGGTTATGATGAGGAAAGAGGCGATGCGGGTGCTTCAGAGGCCACTCATGCTAGAGAGAGGTGCACCAAGAAGACTCAGGACCAGGGTGCCTCGACCTCAGCCCCGCCTGAAGCAGAGCACATGATTCAAGATAAAAGTAATATTTAGATGTTTATGTAAATGAAATCTTGTGTAATTGAATTATGTATTAAACTTATGTACTTAATGTTTATATATATATATTTTCTATTTAACTGTCTTAATTATTGACAAATGATTGATGTGTTAAATGTTTAAATCAAGCATATCAACCATCTTAGGAAGACCAGTACGATGTTGCTCCCCTACAGCAAATCAAGTCTCAATTCACTATGATACTTGATTTGCAAGGGATTGTTAGGAGGTCTGTGAGTTACACTCCTGAAGAAGGAGAAATAATTCACGATCTTACTGATGAGCAACTGGCGGAGATGTTCTGGCTGAATCTGGATGAACTAGTCAAAGATGCTCCAACTATTGAAGTTACAAGTGACGATGAGCTAAATGACATTGACGACATCAAGATCGAGGACGTCACGGCGGAGCATTATCCTGAGTATACTAATAGAGAGGGAAATGTGGTCCCCAATCTGGGAGATACTCTAGTCGGTGATAGTTTTGATAAACTGGATCAGATGGAAAGTGAATCTGAGAAGAATAAGGATCAAGCCCAAGCCTTGGACGCTGATGTCGACATCAAAAAGGCTGAATGGGTGGCATGTTTTGCGGAGATCCGAGCCCAACGCACTGCTCCAAAGCCGAGTGCCTACTCCAAGCTCTACAAAGTGAAGAAGCATCACAAGGTGTCAGGCAAGATTATCACATGGGCCTATTTTGAAGATCTAAATGTATATGCTATCAAGAGGGAGAAGGGAATCAAGTACTTCAGATTCCCACATGATTTGAAGACTCTCCCTGGTTTTGAGCTTAACCAGCTGGCCAAACTAAAGTTGTTATATGCTGACCCAAGAAAGATGTCAGGCTAGTTTGAGGCTTCATTACAGAAAG
The DNA here is from genome assembly GCA_025506515.1 of Flaveria trinervia. NCBI lineage: Eukaryota > Viridiplantae > Streptophyta > Magnoliopsida > Asterales > Asteraceae > Flaveria > Flaveria trinervia. Next base: position 57,577,607 of record CM046445.1, on the reverse strand, counting down.
AGTACCACACCAGGTGGGTCAACTTCAAACCTCAACAACCGACGAGGTATATAAGATGGTCTGAAGTTGATACCATTACTGGAAAGCCAAAAATAGTGCTGAAGTGGAGTCCTTCGCGCACGATGTCAAGAATCCCTCTAAGGGAAATGCCATAGGACTTCAATCCACACTTCAAATGGTGGTACTATGACTAGAGAACAGGTGAGGCGGTCATAGTTCTGAACAAAGATGGAAATATGGAAACTATCAGGGTATTTGACCCAATGTGGCTAACTAACTTGTGTTCTGACGATGTCTACACTTTATACAAGTGGCCACTGTTCTATGATGCACAAGACATTGTACAAGCCCTCCAGTTCCAAAACGTGATAAGACTCTGCTTTGCAATTGAAATACTTGCAGGAGTTACAATGGAGGAGAAGTACAAGAAGTTTGAGGAGCTGATGAAGAATGTTAGACAATAGAGTAAACTAGGTCCAAGGGGGAGTTTGTAGATACATATGTACCTAGTTTAGGAGCACAAATGTAAAATGTCTTTCATGTCTTACATATAGTAACAAAATGGGTATGAATGAAATGTAATATATTGATGATGCTTATAATGTTTAATATTTCATTGATTATTGTGTGATAATGCATATTGAACTAACTATATAGGTTTGTGGTTGTTTACATAGTTCTTAGTCAATAATGATTGAGAAACATGCTTAAACTTTATGTGTGAAGTTCTCATGTGAATGGACCATGCTAATGGACCATACGCATGAATACTTCATGCTAATGAACCAGTCACATGACTGAACCAGGAGACTGGATCAATCGCACGATTGTAACTTCATGCTTCAATCACACGACTGAACCATGCAAATGGTTCAGTCGTACAAATGGAAAACCCTAACCTATAAATACCACTTAATTCGTGGAAAAACGTAACAATTCGAATCCCTATGCACTAAATCGTACCCTAGCCGTCCAGAGACCTAAGATAACTTGTTCCAAGTTCATAGATCGCAGTTAATCAATCTACAATCATTCTTAATGTTTAGATTCATTCTTTGATTGATTATACTTGCATTCTGACTGATTGGATCACCAATAAAATAGGATTCTGCACTATTTGGTTTGGTACACACGTAAATCAGTTAGTACTCCGTACCTAAACGGTCCTAACATATTCCGTAATTGTTTTTGTTCAATCTATGCTTTATATGCTTGTTTTTCAGTCTCAGTGAGCATATCAATTAGCTCTTTCCTTTACTTGTGACCCTTATCAACTAATTCCATTGCCTTTATCTCTTGAGGCTTCAAAATTCTAGTTATTTTAGTATCCTCCAAGCACTATCGATTATCCATATCTAATACAATGATCTTGTTGTTCTGCTACTCAGTCTCTTGAAAACTTCTAACCAAGTTCTTTAGAGATGAGGATTGCAGTCTGTTTAGTCTTTTCCTTAGATAATTCCTTGATTGTAACCACAATCTAAGCTCAATAGTACTCATATTTTCAGGATTTGTATAGTGAAGTTCTAATGCTGGTAATTCTTCAATATTGATACTTACATTCATTGGAACCCATTCTCCATGTTCCACACATATCTTATTTGGATCCACAGGAGCTGTTATCTCTGCTATCATAAGACCATCCAAGAATACATGATTATATTTCTTCTAGACCAGATAGTTATTTCTACCATCAACATCAATCGGAATGTCTTTATGTACAACTTCAATTGGAGAATCAACAACTTCATAATTGTCTTCTGCTTCTAATACTTTGTCATACAAAGTATCTAAAAATTCAACATCTAAATCATTTAATGCTCCGGTTCTCTCTTGAACATTTTCTTCATCAATTTCTTGAATTGAAGGATAATCTACATTCAAAGTTTTAGAGATAGTCTAATGTATTTTTGAAGGAGGACTTGAGTATGATTATGGCAATGGTTGAAAATTTGACACATCTATGTTTCTTTTTCCTTTGGCAGCCCCAAATAATCTCTCAACTCCAACAGATTGAACTTCAGGAGCAACATCTTGTTGTAATAGAAAAGGTTTAGGGTCTTAAGATTTAGTAGTTTGAGATTTTTAAGTTTTCTTTCATAGTCTCATGCTTTTCTTTTAGCTTATCATACTCTTCATTAATCCTTTTGAATTTTTCTTCAAGCAAATCATAATCTCTGAGTAACGCTTCAAAATTCTTTAAATTCATCTCCTTATTTTCTTCAAACTTAACAATTTTCAAGTCTTTCTTTACCAACTCTGCTTTCAATTGACCATTCTCATCATTCAGCTTCTTAATAGTCATAAGTTGTTCAACATTCTTTTCTTTCAATGATTCTATGATCTGCTTAGAGTTCAAGTTCTTAGTATGGAGTGTAATATTTTGTGTTAAAATGAGGGAAGACTCTTCAACAATCATATTTTCTTATGAATGGAGAATGGTAATTCTACATCAGGGGATCTACTTTGAAATACAGGTTCAGATATAACAACATCTTTATAATCAAACTCCATATTTTGTTGTTGTTCATTTAATTCATCTAACACCTTTATTTACATCATCTGCAACATCAACATCATTTACAGTTTCATTCTGATTATTTGATTTAGTTTCTTCACTATCAACCTCCTAACTACATTCTTTCTCCCATTCAACTACATTTCCTCTGGTATTATCATCATCATCATCATCACTATCATCACTTGAAGAAGAACTCTCTTCATTCTCAAGTTTAGACTCATCCACTTCATCATCCTCATTATCCTTAGACTCAAACTCAGATAATCCTTGAGGAACCTATTTGATTAAGTCACTTAGGTCAATTGGTTCATCATCAATCAAATAAAAATGTAAGGCCCCATTCCCGGAGACCTCACAGTTAGTCAACCACAAAATTTAATACATTATATATTATAAATATACAAACTCAAGCAGCGGAATTATTATAGCAAAAGCCATTCATTTCTTTTTAAAACATTGTTGTTGTGCAATACACTATTGTTTGACTGATTACAAAAGAATTGTTTAACTGCATTACAAACACAGCAATATAAAATACGAATGGATGTCAGTCTTTCCCCGCCGAGTAGCTTCACCCTCATGCCATCCTCAGCAATAATTACCTGCCAACTGAAAATGTATAAAAGTCAGCGTTGCTGAGTGAGTTCTAGTTTTAAAAGTAATAAAATCTTTTCTATATGTTGTACATGAAAATACTATTTCTGTGAAATACAACTCTTTACTTTGTATGTGAGCACGCATTAACTATATGAATAGATACTGTTTGTTCTCTTTACTGTATGCCTTGTATACTCTGTATTCTTTTATCTTTATCTTTCACTATCTATACGGACCAATTAGCAATACCCTAAACTGTATACGTGGTGAAAATTAGTGATGGGCCATCTATATCCCTCGAAAGGGTTCTCTTTACTGTATACAAGGCCGACCCAATCACCTAGGGTACGCTTTAGAGGTCCTGCCAATCTCAATTGACTGGCCCTGTGTGCATAATAGGGTAGCTAACCCGCAACACAGTTGAGCTAACGAAACATGGTCGTGTACCTCCTGTAAGCTTGCAAGACTTGCTAACACTTATTATTCCTTTTCTGTTCTTTATTGCTCTTTCCTTTATTATTACAATATACTTTACGTTATGATAATAAACATACCACGTAAAGTCACACACTATAAGTTATAATAAATAATAGCAATACTATAAGAACAATCATAAGGTATCATAATCAGTCAAATCCCTAAAAGCATAGACTCCCAAGATTTTGTAATAAATTGTTAGTGTTGGGCGCTTAGACCTATTTGGGCGCATGGGCCTATTTAGGCGCTTCATCACCATACAGGCGCATTAGCCAACCTTAGCTTTTAACACTTAGGCGATGAGCCATTCAGGCGCATGGGATACACCTATCTAGGTGCATGAACCTTCTGTTCATGCGCATGGGATACACCTATCGTTTCTAAGGCAAATTCAGGCGCATGGACTACTGTTAAGGCCATGGGTAACACTTGAATTCTTTTTTCTAGGAATTCCCATGCGCATGAGCCTTATCTAGCGCATAAACCTTCTGTATACATGTTTCTAGGATGTTTTCGAATCCAATCATCAAACCTATCTGTTCTAAGCTTACCAAGACTATTCTAAACAGAACAACCTATAATTGACAGGATCAGTGATCGCAAGTTTGATGTTTATCAGAATATAAGCAGCGGAATACACAAACGAATTAGACAAATTGTAGCAAGCAAACAATATATGTAAGCGTTAAGATAGCATACGGTTAGGGAGAGAATATGAATTTCTGATTTCTAGGAATGTTTATAGATGGAGAATATTTCTATCAAATCAATCAAACATTCCATTCAATTGCTCATATCGCTCAATGATTACAATGGTGTTGTCACTCCTTATATAGAGTGCAACAGTCACTGCTGTTATCACGGAAAGTGACAACTGGCAGATCCAATACAGAAATAACTAAATCTTAACAAACTACTGAAATGTTCACAACTACTGAGAACATATCAGCAAGTTAAGTACAAAATATAAAACTACTGAAACTACAACGACTGAAGAACAAGCTCTTCAGTCGTTTTACAAAACTACTGAAACATAAAACATAAAACTACTGATATCACAACTACTGAAGAAGTACTCTTCAGCAGTTGTGACAAACTACTGAGGCTTCAGTACTTGGTCTTCAGACTTTGACCTTCAGGCGTTTCATCAGCTGATGACTTCAGTAGATATCATCAGCTGATGTCTTCAGTCTTTGTCTTCAGACTTTGTACATCAGTTGTTGATCTTCAGCACTTGTGAACTCTTCAGCTGTTGTGCTTCAGTACTTTGGTCTTTCAGCTTCAGCACTTGTGTTCTTCAGCTGTTGTACTTCAGCACTTTGGTTCTTCAGCTGTTAAGGTCTTCAGCACTTGATCTTCAGCTGTTGAAGTCTTCAGCACTTGTCAAACTACTGATGAGGCTTTCAGCAGTTGTTGTGATACCGTGTGGGACTTAGAGATTTTCTGATCTTGGCTCATTGGTTCTTTTGGTCCAACAAACTCCCCCTGAACCAATGCAGCCAAAACCTCTAACTTATTTAAACTCCCACTTATTGATGGCAAAAATGTTGGTCTTTTTCCTTCTTGATCAGTAGAGAAGATGACCCATGTACGCTCCGGCCTGGGAAGAACCTCAAATATTTGTTTGGCAGAGTATGAATGGGAACTCTGTTTTGGGGAACTGGACACAGAGTTGTTATCCCATCCATGAGATTCACTTCCCCATAATGAGTCTGTACGACTCACGAACATAGGCCTCAAGGAGAACAATTTGTTCCTCTTGAGAGAGTTCTTCAGCTCCTCCTTCGAAGAAGAACTCTGGACCATAGTACTCTGATAAGTACTTCATGGTCCTGCCATTCTTCAGCTCCACCGTAGTTACCTCCCTGTATACAAATTCATCCGGATGGTTGCCTTCAAGGAGTAACTGGAGCTCATTCTTTTGGATGTCTTCAAGCTTTTTGTATAACAACCCCTTCTTAATCATCTTGTTTTCTAGTAAGGCTTGAGGTGTCTTCTTTGCTTGGTGAGCTTTCTTGAATTCATCAATGATTTCCCAGGTGAGACTACAACGGCCAGCATGATGGTAGATTCTATTGTTTTTCGTACTTGGCCGTTGTATCTGTGTGGGATAGTTCTTTTATGGATTCTAGAACTCACCCTGGGGTCTGGCCATACTCTCACTCTCTCCCTCTGATACTGAAAGGTGTGTCTGAGAGTGTACAGCCTTTGAGCATGCCCTTTCATGGCTTGAATAGATGATGACTGAGGAAATTCCTTGTCAACCATCTTCAACAGTTGCTCATCGTGCTGTTTCTGCTGTTCTTCTTCTTCTATCTTTACTCTGACCATTTCCCTTTGAGAGTCGGGTGTGATCATGGATTGACTCTGGGGCTTTGGTAGCTTCAGAACAGCAGAGAGTGGCAGACTATCATCTTCATCCTCTTCTTCTACTTCTTCTAGCCTCAACACCCTTCTCTTCTTCTTCTTGGGTGCATCATCGGCTGTTGGTTTAGAGGGTGAGGGAATTGGTTTTGTGGGTTGTGGTTTTGGTAGTTTTGATGTGGGAATGTTGACAGGCTGTTCTAGCATTTTGATGTGAGTTTGGCTTTTGACTGTTTGGCTAGTTCAGTCCTGCTCCCAGCACCAGCTTCATTTAAAACTTCAACAATTAAACCTTTTGTATATTCTTCAGACGAACAGATCTTGGTGGTTATTGCCAAGATACTGTCCCTGGACCAAGCTTTGATCTCGATCAATGATCTTCCAAGATGTTTTGCTATAAATCTGATCATGATCTCCAGCCTTTCTCTTTCTGACACATCATAACTTGACCATCTTGATTGGATTTCTTCAATCTCTAGTCTTCTGATCTCAGAATCAAGTTTTTCAGTGTCATGGCCTTGCCTAAACAACTGATCAATGATGTTATCCATTGATCTGCTGTGTTCGGCATCAGCCTCTTTCCCATCAGCTCCAAGGCTCTCTTTTTCATCCTTCTTCTTTTTCTTGTATGTGACATGAAAGTCTTTTGAACTTTCAGTCACTTTCTCCATGGTAGCCTCCTCCTTCTCATTTTCCTTCTCTTTCTCAGTCTCCTCAACCAACTCCTCAGTTTCCACTACTGTCTCTTCTGTTTCTTCCTCCTCTCTTTCCTCTTTCTTTTACCTTTCACTGCTGAACTCTCCCCCTTTTTGGTGCATTGGTTGCAGGAATTGAGTAGCAGAAAGTTGTTTGCTCAGAACATTCTCCACCATGGGTTGTAAGACAGAAGAAAGTCTCTCATCAACAGTTTTGATCACCAATTCAGTTAGCTGTGGGGTGATGAGAGATAGGGGATTTTGAAGGATAGCAGCCAGTTGCTCAGGGGGGTTCTGTCCCTGAGGAATGGTGCCAGAAACAGAGGCAGGTGGCTGAGATTTTGTGAGTGGTGGTGTGTTTAGGAGACCTTCAGAGGAAGGTGCCATCTGTTGGGTTGATGTGGTGGCAGATGGTCTTACTCCTTGAGAGAGTTGGTCAAGTAGGTTTTGCAGTCTACTGACTTCCTCCTCTAGGATCGTGTTCTGGGCAAGAACATCATAGAAGAAGCCCAGGTCATCATCAGCATATGCTGAATCACCTGACCTCCTGCTTGTAGCAGGATATACATGCTCTGGGTGTAGACCAGATGTAGCATGTGCCCCTTTGTCTGGGAACTGGGGACTTCCAGCCTCAGGACGTTGTCCTTCATCGGCTGTTGCCTCTAGGAGGTCTTAGCAATGTTACCAGCCTCACTCTGGTCATGTGCTGAGTCAGAGGAGTGGCAGCCTCACTAGATATTCTATCTCCTTCTCTACACCAGGAGATAGAATTGGTAAACCCCGGTGCTGTGGGTTCTCAAATACACTGTGTCCTCCCCCTCAATTGTAGAGGCATTCCCTAGAAGTGGTTTCTGGGGAGGGGGTGAGGAGTGCAATTGAGTCAGCACTTGAGCAACTATTAAAGTTGGGCTGTGAGGGGCGGTTGTGTGGGGTACAGGGGTAGAAGCAGTGTGCACCTGGGGTGGATGGTGCTCTTCAATGGCAATCTCCTCAAGTGAGGAAGATCCCAGATAAGTAGGTGCCCCTTGGGTTGCTGCAGGCTCCTGTTGAGAGGAAGCCTGAGCGGCTGTAGCTGGAGGAGTCATTGTATCCACTAGGGGGTTTGGACTAGTGGATATATCCTGCGTTTGTTGTGCAGAGCATCCTCAGGGGACTCAATTCCCTGAGTAGCCTTTTGGGTTTCTTTTTGGTGGGTTTGGTGGGGACATTGGATTTGGAGGTGGTGGCTGTGGGTTCCAGCTGCGTGGGTTTTCGCAGCTTGGCAGCCAGTTTGAGTGTCCGGTCGGAGTTGTGCCGGGAGTATACTTCTGGCAAAACAGCCGTAGCAGGGACTCCCACGCCAACAAGTCCCTCAGCATTAAGCTGGTCTATTATAATGGCCATGATGAACCGTGGATAGAGTATCCAACGGTTGGCAGTTAATTTTTGAGCCATATCTTTGAGCTCTGAAAATATTAATTCGGAAAAGTTCAGTGGTTGTTGCTCAAGGATAGAACAATACCTGCTGCCATTTGGTGGACATTTGATCCCAAGACGATGTCTTAGGGGCCAAACATACATTGACCATGTGAAAGATCAGGCGCTCAGCGTCATTAAAGTGTTTCTTCATTATGGTGGTGGCACTGAGATCACCTTGATATCCATGCCGAGCAAATGAGAGATCTATAGTGCCCTTCGGATATCCAGCAGGAGAGGTAGCATCACTCAGTTGAAGAATTTTACGGATTGTTGCAGGAGTAATCACTACTTCGTTGTTGTTGACGACTGACCGGAGGGATAGTGTGTTGCTCTCCTCAGTAGTAACATTAACGTTCATCCAAAATTGGTTCAAGGATTCGGCATGTAAAACGGGGTTCAGAAGGAATGCCTTGTTGTATTGGGACTGGACCATGAGATCGATAGCATTATCGAACTTAGTCCAGATCGGCGATTTTGTGAGGTAGGCAACACAGTTGTGTCGCGGTTTAATTTGCAAAGACGCCATGGAAATTGTTGGAGAGGAACGTTAGGTTTGAAGAAGATGAAGTATGGAGAGCTCAGGTTAAGGGTATATATAGGGTACGGGTGAGAAATGACTGAAGGATGTGGTGTTAGTCATCAGTAGTTTTAAACGACCGTTGACATGGTATTATCCTTTCAGACGTTGAAACAGCTGAAGTCGCGGTGTTAGGCATCAGTAGTTTAGAAAACTACTGAAGACCGTGGTTTTGACTTCAGGTGATTGAAACAACTGAGGACATGGTGTTTGTCATCAGTAGTTATGAAACTACTGAAGACAGTGGTTTTAGTCATCAGCTGTTGTAAACAACTGAAGACTTGGTATTGTCATCAGTAGTTATAAAACTACTGAAGACGTGGTTTTGCTTCAGTTGTTTAAAATGAAACAGCAGTGGTACAAACGACTGAGGAGAAAGTTCTCGTCAGCTGTTTTCGTCAATTCTTAGCTTTTCAGCTGTTTCAAACTATCCTCAACACATTCATCAGTCTTTATGGCTGATTTCAGTTGTTTCATAGGACATCAGTACTTATCTGTTTTTACTGATTTCAGTAGTTATGACTACATCAGTAGTTGTAACTACTTCAGTAGTTTAGAGCAGATGAAGTACTTCAGTACTTGTGAGAACTTTTAGCCTTCAGTAGTTATAAAAAGTACTGAGGTTAAAAGAGCTCATCAGTACTTATATGTGACATGCACTCATGATCATCAATATGAATTACTGAGATCATCAGTAGTTGTCACCTATTCTAGCTGCAGCATACCAAGCCTTAACACCAGGTTTTGGAAAGTTGAACTATCCAAAGGCTTAGTAAAAATGTCTGCAAGCTCATCAGCACTGGGCACAAACTTAGGATCAATCAGACCTTTTTCAAAACAGTCTCTTATAAAATGGTGTCTGATCTCTATATGTTTGGTCCTAGAGTGCTGGACTGGATTTTTGACAATGCAAAGAGCTGAAGCACTATCCATTAACAATGGAGTCTTAGTCTCTGTAATGCCATAATCCAAAAGTTGGTTTTGAAGCCAGAGTACCTGAGATGTACAGCTTGCAGCAGCAATGTACTCTGCTTCCGCAGTGGATGTAGCAACTGAGGTCTGTTTCTTGCTCTGCCAAGAAATCAAGCAGTTGCCTAGGAATTGGCATCCACCAGAAGTTGATTTCCTGGTCAACTTACACCCTGCATAGTCACTGTCAGAAAAAGCAACTAATTTACCAGAATGGTTGGTAGAATACCATAAACCTAGAGATGGAGTGCCTTGCAGATATCTAAAGATCCTCTTGACTGCAATCAGATGAGACTCTTTAGGTGCAGCCTGAAATCTAGCACAAACACATGTAGCAAACATAATATCTGGTCTAGAAGCTGTTAAATACATCAAGGACCCAATCATACATCTGTAAAGTGTTTCATCAACCACTTTACCTTTCTGATCTGAGTCCAGTTGTGTGGTGCTGCTCATGGGAGTAGAACAGGGCTTACAGTTTTGTAAATCAAACTTTTGCAAAAGATCTTTTGTATATTTGGATTGATGAATAAAAATTCCATCAGCCTTTTGTTTGATTTGCAACCCCAGAAAGAACTGTAATTCTCCCATGGCACTCATTTCAAACTTCTGTTGCATCAACTTTGTAAAGGCATCACACAACTTTGGATCAGAGGATGCAAAAATATATCATCTACATAAATTTGAACAAGTAGATTATGCTGCCCAGCTTTCTTAATAAATAAAGTCTTGTCTATGGAGCCTCTAGTGAAATTGTTTTCCAGAAGAAAGTTTGATAATGTCTCATACCAGGCTCTGGGAGCTTGTTTTAACCCATAAAGAGCTTTATCAAGCTTATACACCCAATTAGGATGTTTGTTGTCCTCAAAGCCTGGAGGTTGACATACATAAACTTCTTCTTTAACTTTTCCATACAAAAATGCACTTTTGACATCCATTTGAAAGACTTTAAGTTTTTGATAAGCAGCATAAGCTAAAAACAATCGAATTGCTTCCAGTCTGGCTACAGGGGCAAAGGTTTCATCATAATCAATACCTTCTTCTTGTGCAAACCCCTGAACAACCAGTCTGGCCTTGTTCTTAACAATAAGCCCATTTTCATCAGTTTTGTTCCTAAACACCCATTTAGTGCCTATTGCACACTTACCTGGAGGTAGAGGAACCAGTTCCCACACTTGCTGTTTCTTGAACTGAAGAAGCTCAAGCTGCATGGCATCAACCCATCCATTGTCCTTTAAAGCAATGTGATAATTCTTTGGCTCTTGCTGACTGATGAAGAGAGCATAGAAGCAGAAATTTGACAATTGACTTCTTGTTGATACTCCAGCAGTGATATCACCAATGATTTGAGACATGGGGTGATTCTTCAGATCTTGATACACAATGAGATCTGTGCAAGTGTTTGTAGCCGGTTCAGCAGCAACAGATGGTGATGGTGAATCATTTCCTTGAAACCAATCAGTGGATGGTAATTCAAAGGAAGTTGAATTCGAAGAAATCTCATCAGCATTTTTGTGGATGGTGCTACTGGCGCTACAGGAACATCAGGTCTAGTTGAATCAGGCAGCTGATCACTAAACCTGAAGAGGTGAGTACTGCAATCATCATCATCATCAGCAGTACCACCAGGTGGTGAACTGTTGACAGGAGCAACAGCAGGAGTTTGATAAGGAACATATTGCAGTATGTCCAGATCAAATAACTCCACAGGACTTTGTGGAATCTTGTCCTTTGGAGATTCATTAAACTTAACATGTAGAGTTTCTTCAACCATCTTTGTTCTGCAGTTGAAGACTCTGTATGCTTTGCAAGTAGATGAATAACCAACAAAGTATCCTGCATCCACCTTAGGATCAAATTTGTGGAGTTGATCCTTTGTGTTGAGAATAAAACAGGGACACCCAAATGCTTTGAAAAATGAAATCAGTGGAGCCAAATGATGGAGAACTTCATATGGAGTCTTCATCAACCTCTGATTTACTAAAACTCTATTTTGCACATAACAAGCTGTGTTGACAGCTTCGGCCCAAAAGGTCAATGGCAAACCTGAGTCAGCCAGCATGGACCTTGCAGCTTCAATGAGGGTCCTGTTCTTTCTCTCCACTACTCCATTTTGTTCCGGAGTCCTTGGAATGCTGAACTGCCTTTTGATTCCCTTTGAGAGATAGAAGTCATCAAGTGTATGATTTCTGAACTCAGTTCCATTATCACTCCTAATACACTTGACTGGAAGGGAATACTGCTTCTCAATGTACAGCACAAAGTGGATAATCTTCTGAGCAGCCTCATCCTTTGAATGTAGAAAGAAAGTCCATACAAATCTGGAGTAATCATCCACAATTACCAGACAGTATTTCTTCTTTGCCATGCTCATTACTCTCACAGGACCAAATAGATCCATATGCAGTAATTGCAAGCAGGCAGTGGACTTGGACACTTCAATAGGAGGAAATGAGACCTTGTGCTGTTTTCCTTTTAAACAAGCAGTGCAAGTTTCATCACAGTGGAACTCCTTTATTGGTAAGCCTCTGACTAAAATTGTGGCTAAGCTGATTCATGTTTTTGAGATTAACATGACCAAGCCTCCTGTGCCATAGTTAGATTCTTGAAAAGAGGCTTTGGAAAATAGGCAAGGATTACCTTTGAGATCTATCTTCTTAGAGAGATCTAAGGCATACACTCTTCCTGTCCTGTTGGCTTTCAGGAGAGTGTGATCATCCAATACCTTGTCAATCAAGGGCAAAACTTTGGATGACAGAATCCTACAGTTTTGACTTGTGAAAAGGGCAACATGGCCTTTATCACACATTTGACTGACACTCAAGAGGTTGTACTTGAGATTTTCCACATGATTAACATCATCAAATTTGATTTCTCCATTGGAGACAAAGCCCTTACCGATGATGTAACCCCTAGCATCATTGCCAAAAGAGACAAATCCCTTCTTTCCTTGAGAGTAGTCATGAAGAAGAGAGATGTTCCCAGTCATGTGCATGGATCCCCCACTGTCTACATACCAGATGCTATTTTGGCATGTTGAAGAACCCTGCAATAATAAACAATCAGTTAGTTTTAGAGACCCAAACCTTTTTGGTTTTGGGCCTGGTCTCATCAATAGATGGTAAACTAGCATGTTTATTTGTAACAACAGCCTGAGAGGAAGAAGATGGTGCAGAAGAGGAGTCCTTTGGCTAGACCTCCTTTTCTGTGGTTTCAACATAGGAGAATCTAGTTGGTTAACTCTACCCAACAGATGTTGTACCATCATCACCAGCTGTGTCTGATTTTGTGATAAAGCTTTCAGCTCATCAGACACATTGCTAGTGGAGTTAGATAAGGTCCTATGTTGCACCTTCTTCTTTTGAGCACCCTCAGCTGTCACCTGTTTAACTCCTTCCTTTTTGGATTGCTTTAAGGACTTAAGGGTTACAGGATTTGATGTTGCTGATACAAATGTGGTCTCAAACTCAGTTTTCATTTTTACCATTTTCTCATTAATTTCTTCCTTTTGTTTGAGTTTGGAACCTCTTTTGTACCAACAATCATCTGTAAGATGATTGAACAAACCACATACTTCACATGGTTTCTTCTTCATCTTAGGTTGATCATCAACTAAAGATGATGAAGCAACTGAAGACTTGTTCTTCAATGCTTTGGAAGCATTGGTTGCTTTCTTAACAGCATCTTTAGTAGTCTTCAAACTCTTTCTACTGCCAGTTTTCTTCTCTTCAGTACTGACAGCAGTTGAAGTTTGAACTTCAGGAGTTGAATCCTGCTCTCCAGTCCTTTCAGGACCTTCAGGATTGACTCCTGAGTTGATCAACTTATTGATCATGTGAATGTCAGCATTTGGACCATCAACATCAGCTGATAGGTTCAAAGAGGACTTGATACTGACTGCTACTTCTGATTGTGCTGTATCAGAAGGTAGATCACATGACTTGATGGATTGGTTATCACTCTCACCATCAGATTCTACCTCTGCTCTTGGGGTAAAAACTGTAGGTGGAGCAGTGTGATTGTAACCAATTCCAAACTTCACATTTGAAGCAGATTGCTTACTAAGAAGCATTTCAAAACCTTTGCATGATTGTACCCATCTATCACACACTCGACCTGGGTAACTGCAAGGGTTTCTTTGAGATCTTTGTACTTCTCTAGAAGTACATCTTCTCTAGCCTTATCATCAATTATTTTGCAATTCAGTTTATAAATCTCATCATTTTTATCTTTGAGCACAAACTCAAACTCAGCTTTGTTTTTGGAAATTACTTGTTCTAGCTCAATGTTCTTATTAATTAAAGCTACATTTGCTTCTCTAATGGAAGCAAATGCTGCTATGCATTGTTCAGAACATAATTTGGCTTTTGCCTCAGAGGATACCTGTGATACCTGAGGTGTAGAGGCATTGGAAGATGAAGTATCAGCAGACTCCAAAGCCATAAGAGCTAGATTCCCAAAGGGACTGTCACCACCATGTTGACCAGCACCTGAGAACAGTTGATCATGACCAGACAAGTCATCTGGTAACTGCTCCAGTCAACAACTCCTGGGGTGAAGAAGCTGTGTTGTTGAGATGAAGGTTGTTGATGAGATAGGGAAGGCTGAGGTTCTGGTAATGCATGAGGTTGTGGTGTCATAGGAACTTGAACTTGACTTGACTGTGGCATGTAATAACAAGGGTACTGATAAGGCATTTGACCCTGAGAAACAAAATATGCCGGAGATTGTTGTTGAGGATGATGACTAGATGTGACAGGATGTTGCCCTCTGTTTTGTTGACTGTTGCCAGGAAAAGTCACAAAGGGTGCAGTAGAGTTTGATCCAGTTGATCTACACTCTCTTGCAAAGTGTCCAAGCCGTTGGCATTTGTGACACCTCAACTTGCTCTTGTCAAAACCAACTTTGGTTTTGCCAGAGAGTCCTGGGAATTTTCTTCCAGTTCTTTTGTAGAACTTCTGAGATCTGATATTTATCAAGGCCATTTGGCTCAAAATATCCATCTCTTCTAAGTCATCATCTGCAATCCCCTTGAGATCATCCATGATGAAACATAAATTGTCATTATTACCTCCAGTAAACTGACCATCAACACTTACAAATGCAGAATTAGAAGTGCTCGAAGAGAAATTAATATGCTCATCATACTGGCATTCAGATGCAGCATATTCTGACTCATGACCCACCAAGGCAGTGTTGCCTTGAATAAAGTCTTCAGTGAGCTTTCCAGATGAAGACAGCTTTCTCTTCTGTTCTATCTCTCTCTCAAAAGTGAGCAATTTCCCATGGAGTTGGGTGAGAGATAGTTTGTCCAAACTTGCACTGGAGCGTAGGACAATAGTATATGTGTCCCATCTCTCAGGCAGTGATCTGAGAAATCTGTTATTCATCTGAATATTGGTGTATTCAAGTTTGACCATTTTTAGTTCAGAGATCAAACAAGAAAACCGCTCATATTGTTGAGTCAGTGTCTCACCCTTTCTATGAGAGAATGTCTCATATTGTTGGGCAAGAATTTCTCTATTATTTGCCAAGACCTCATCTGTTCCTCCAAATTGTTCTTTCAAAGCAATCCAGAGGTCATGGGCAGTTTCATGATGCATTAGCCCAGAATAGATTTCATTGGGCAAAGCCATGGCCAGAATTCCATGGGCTTTTGCATCAATCTCAAGCAACTTTTTATCCTCATCTGAGTATTGCTCCCTCCTCTTCGGAACCATTTGATTGGTTTCCGGGTTATTCACCATAGGCTTGTGTGGACCATGTACCACTGATGTCCAACACCCTGCGCTGTTAACAGACAGGTGATGGAGCATACGTCTTTGCCATATGTTATACTCATTCCTAACCAGCATAGGAGGCTTGGTTGAGGAACCAGTATTGTGAGGATCATTGGAGGGAGTGGTCATTTTCAGTTCAAAAACAGTTTAGTTCAAGTTTTAAAAAGTTTTAGACAAACCACAACAAACTCAATGAGAACCAAGAATAAGATCTCAGGATGAATGAGCAGAAATACAGAAAATTCAATCTCTATAACCGTTTCTTGCAAAAACAAAAGCTAATTCAATCAAACTTGGATCTTGAATAGCAGTTTCAATGATCAATTATTAGATCGATCAATGATTAACCTGCTCTGATACCATTTGACAGGATCAGTGATCACAAGTTTGATGTTTATCAGAATATAAAGCAGCGGAATACACAAACGAATTAGACAAATTGTAGCAAGCAAACAATATATGTAAGCGTTAAGATAGCATACGGTTATAGGGAGAGAATATGATTTCTGATTTCTAGGAATGTTTATAGATGGAGAATATTTCTAATCAAATCAATCAAACATTCCATTCAATTGCTCATATCGCTCAATAATTACAATGGGTTGTCACTCCTTATATAGAGTGCAACAGTCACTGCTGTTATCACGGAAAGTGACAACTGGCAGATCCAATACAGAAATAACTAAATCTTAACAAACTACTGAAATGTTCACAACTACTGAGAACATATCAGCAAGTTAAGTACAAAATATAAAACTACTGAAACTACAACGACTGAAGAACAAGCTCTTCAGTCGTTTTACAAAACTACTGAAACATAAACAATAAAACTACTGATATCACAACTACTGAAGAAGTACTCTTCAGCAGTTGTGACAAACTACTGAGGCTTCAGTACTTGGTCTTCAGACTTTGACCTTCAGGCGTTTCATCAGCTGATGACTTCAGTAGATATCATCAGCTGATGTCTTCAGTCTTTGTCTTCAGACTTTGTACATCAGTTGTTGATCTTCAGCACTTGTGAACTCTTCAGCTGTTGGCTTCAGTACTTTGGTCTTTCAGCTTCAGCACTTGTGTTCTTCAGCTGTTGTACTTCAGCACTTTGGTTCTTCAGCTGTTAAGGTCTTCAGCACTTGATCTTCAGCTGTTGAAGTCTTCAGCACTTGTCAAACTACTGATGAGGCTTTCAGCAGTTGTTGTGATACCGTGTGGGACTTAGAGATTTTCTGATCTTGGCTCATGGTTCTTTTGGTCCAACAATAACATCCAAGAATCATCCTCCAACATGCTAATACATACGGTAATCCATATATAAACTTGTAAAAAATCATTTTATACATTTCGCCCCAAATAGAGTTTAAAAACAAGTACAAATTGGGTCTATGAACTCACCTGGGGCAACTTGGGTGTTTTTCCTTCTAACCCGCTGCCAATTAGTCAAACACCTAACACACACCAAAACACACACCACACCCGAATACACACACAACATACTATAAGCATTAAGCATGTAACCGAGACAAACCCAACATTAACACCTAAAACTTCGAATTCTACCTTGAATCATATTCTCTTCTTCTTCTTTTAGTCAACCAAGAGTTCTGCTCTCTCTTCCTTTCTCTCTCTCCTCTCTCTCAAACCAAAGTGAAAAGTGATATGAAAAGAGGGTGGGCGGCCCTTCCCAACTTTACAACCAACTTTTTCAAGATTTGCTCTTTTCGACACTTTTAATCCCTCCTTAGCTTTATTGTTTTTTCTTCTTTTATTCTTCATTTCTTGTCTTGTTTTTTAAAATAACCAGGTGTTACAAGTGTTGGATTCTATATGCCCAAGACACGTAGAATATTGATGCGGTTAGTACGTTCATGACCAGTCGGGTTTACCCCTAACAAGCTTTGCAACACAAACAATTTTTAGTTGATGATATGATCATGCAATTAAATAATCACCCAAATTTAGAAAATAGGTTTTCTAAATATTGTATTTGTAGTGGAACAAATTATAAGGATATTTTGTTGATGAATTTTATTATTTGTATTATTATTTAAATAGGTTTAAGTAACATTAAATAATAAAATGAAAGAGTCATTTAATTAAAAGGGGTTTAATTTAATAATGTACATGACCCTTTTAATGTGTGTTTTTTTAAAAGTTTTAGGTGGGAAAACACCTTCTAGAATGCTGAATTTCGGCCTCCCTATGGCCCAATGGGATCATTTTCTTTGTCTTGAAAACACACATTAGATGGAGTGTGCATGTGACCCTTTTACCATCATCATTTTTCACACAAAGAAAACTCCCTCTCTCCTAAAACTCTCTGGGCAGCAGCATCATTTTTAGAGGGTTTTGGATTGATCTTGGTGTTCTTCTCCCTAGCAAGAAGGTGTTTGCTATAGTGTTTGCGGTATACAAGCTTGAGAGGACCTCCTTTTGGTGCCTTGGCCGTTTTCTTGGTCCATATCATCCTCCATATCCGCCCTTTTGCTGCTGGAAGGTAGTTCATGGTAGCTTCTTTATGGTTGTCAATAGTGTATGTTTATGTGTTTCTATAGCTAGTTACATTCACATATAAGGATCCTTTGTTCCTAGGTTTGTTTGTAACTTTATAATATCAAAATAGAACTCGATTTTTCAGTTCATAAATTATGTTATAAAGTTCATTATCACTGTGTTTTTCACTATGTTTAAATGGTTAAACTATGTTTATGTTTTAACAAACCCAACAGTGGCATCAAGAGCCGGTTATATGGATAGCTAGCTTGTTTTGTCCTTGAAAATTCGTTTTATGGGACTTTACAACCCTTTTAGGGGCTGCTATATTAATGTATTATGAACCCCAAACTTTCAAAGTTATATCACACATCTTGTGATTAAACTTTGAAAGACATGTATGTTGTATTGTTTGTTTGTTTGGACAAGATAAAACCTGAAATTTTAGTTTGTGTTGGCTGAAATTTCGTGGGTTTTAGTGGGGATTCATTACTGTTTTGGATAATATGATCATTGTTCATTATGGTGCATAACCTAGCCCTTGACCTTGTGTTATTTGGATGATTGTAATGGTTGTATTTATTCATTCAATTGGGTTGTATAATCATTTATTTGTGCTTGGTTTAAAATGTAATTTATTTATTATTGGGATGTAATAAATAGATTAGGTACTTTTCATTTTACTAGAAATCTTGTATTAGGATATAATATCTTGTAATATGAGATGTACGCATTAGAAGCACAAAGGAAAGACACAAGAAACATCGAGCATTTGGATGCGGTTTCAAGTGGGAGGTTCATGGAAGCCTTTTGTGTTGTGTTTTGTACCTTAGGAATGTCCTATGGACCACACTTGTGATGGCAAACAAGTGTGGCCACTTTAGATGCTATGGTTATGCACTAATTTTGTTTGATTATGGTATTGTGGTTGATTGCTTATATGATGTTTGCTTAACAATCCTTCAATGATCATAAAAAACTATCTAAATGGGCATTAATCATTAAAAGGTAATAAAAGGTTATTAATGTTGTTTAATGATTTCAAAGATTAAAAGGGTTTTAATCAATGTACCATAGGGTATCTTGTATTTGAAAGCATGCAAATATGGATACATAGAGTTTTCTAAACTAGAATTATAAAATCCCTAAATATTTTAAAAATAACATCAACACCGTCCTTTTACATAACACTTGAGTCACTCAGGACTCTTAGTGGGATAAAAGTCACCTAACCATTTTGAGGGAACTTGTGACTTGAGGTGAGAATGCCATATTCGTGGGATAAAGGTCACCTAACCACTTATTTTGGCAAACTCACACGTGTGTGTAAGTAGGGTGTCTTGATTTGCAAACCATGTCAAATGGATCACCTACGATATGCTTTCCAAATGGTGTTGATGGGATTAACATGCCAACTTTACATATGATGTTTCAAGTCTATTCCATACCTCTAGAAGTTGCAAATGGTTGCAATCGTCAATCGTTAACCACCTTATTAATTTAAATCGTGGGATAAAGGTCACCTAACCACTATTTAAATGTAATGTTGGGTTCTAGATTTTAATATGAAAATGATATTAAAAGGTATTAATTATTAAAATAACAATACCGAAAATACTAAAATTGATCTTTGTTAAATTTTGTAGATGTCCACCAATAATAATGATAATCATGATAATTCATCCACGTCTGCCCAATCTTTACGAGCGATTCTCCAAAAGGAACGTCTAAATCATAACAATTTTATCGATTGGTATCGAAACTTGAGAATCGTTCTCAAGAAAGAAAAACGATCATATGTTTTAGACGACCCTATCCTCGATCAACCTTGTGAGGATGATGAGGAGGCCTATAACGATTGGATGAAGTACACTGAGTACTCTATCCAAGTGTCTTGCCTTAAGTTGGCAAGCATGACTCTGGATCTCTAGAAGGAGTATGAGAATCACGAAGCTTATGACATGATAACCCAACTGAAGGAAACGTTCCAACAGCAAGCGAGGGTTGAGCACTTCGAAACGGTTCTAGCACTCCATGCATGTCGTATGGACGATAACCAATCAGTTTCATCTTATGTACTTATGATGAAAAGTCACATTGACCGCCTCAAAAGGCTAAATTGTCCCGTCTCAAAGGAATTGGCCATGGATTTGATCCTCAATGGCCTTACCAAAAAGTTCGAGACGTTCGTGTTGAACTACAACATGAATGCTTGGGACAAAAGCATTGGTGAGCTTCACTCTATGCTCAAAACGGCCAAGGCGGCCATGGGTAAAAGGGTTTTACCCATTCTCACCATTAATGAAGGTGGGAACAAGAAGAGGCCTCATCCTGCACCCAAGGCAAGAGTTGCCAAGGGTAAGGGACCCGTATGGGGAAAGGGGAAAGGGGTGGCAAGGGTGCCACCCAAAGCACAAGAGAAAAAGCAAAAGGTTGCTTCTAATGACCCATGCTTCAAGTGTGGGGAGATTGGACATTGGGCAAGAAATTGTCAGGTCCATCTCCAAGAGTTAAAAGCAAAGAGGGATGCCGGGCAGACCTCAGGTACCATATACATGATCCATATTAATTTAAACTTAATATCCTCTAACACATGGGTATTAGATATTGGATGTGGAACTCACATTTGCAATTTGTTGCAGGGGTTCAAAAGAAGTATCAACTTCAACAAAGGGGGTGTTAGCCTCTACATGGGCAATGGGGCTAAAGTTCAAGTTGAAGCCCGTGGTGACTACATCTTGAAACTTCCAAATGATTTTTAAGTAATTTTGTACAATGTTTTGTATGCTCCTAGTTTGACTAGGAACATTATTTCCATAGCTCTATTAAAACATTTTGGATATGTATTATCATTTATTGGAAATGAATTCCATGTTACTTTGAATGACATGTTTTACTTTAAAGCTATTCCTATCAACGGTATATATGAATTGATTTGTGAAAATACATTGAATGATAGCTTGTTGTACCAAACTAGTACCAAGAAACTCAAATCGGATTTGAGTGACAGTTACCTTTGGCATTGCCGTCTTGGTCATATAAACAAGAAAAGAATACAAACACTACAAAAGAATGGTCTTTTAAAAACAAGTGAATGTGATTCATTTAATGTATGTGAGTCTTGTTTACAAGGTAAAATGACCAAGGCACCTTTTAATGGCAAAGCCGAAAGGGCAAAGGATTTATTAGGTATCATACATTCGGATGTATGTGGTCCTTTTAAACCTATGACAAGGTACAATGAAAGATACTTCATTACCTTTACTGACGACTATAGTCGATATGGGTATGTGTAATTGTTAAGACACAAAGATGAAGCTTTTGAAATGTTCAAGATCTTTCAAAATGAAGTACCAAATCAACTCAATAAGTCAATTAAAATTCTCTGCACCGATAGAGGAGGTGAATACCTGAATGATGCTTTTAGGGACCATCTTAGAAGTTGTGGGATTGTCTCACAATTATCTCCACCAGGAACACCACAACATAATGGCGTGTCCGAGCAGAGAAATCAAACTCTATTGGATATGGTTCGATCTATGATGGCTAAAAGCTCATTACCTCTATCATTTTGGGTTTTGCTCTGCTCTCTATGGCCCGTATTTTGAATATGGCCCCAACCAAGAAAGTGAAAAGGACACCTTATGAAATATGGCATGGAAGGGTTCCATCATTTTCATATTTGAGGGTGTGGGGGTGTGAGGCTTATGTGAAGATTCCCACCTGGAACAAGTTAGAAAGCCGTTCAACTATGTGTATCTTTATTGGATATCCAAGAGATTCTATGGGATATCATTTCTATGATCCAATACAACAAAAGGAGTTTGTTGCCAAAAAGGGTGAGTTCTTGGAAACCAAGTTCTTTATGGAAGGAACTGGTAGTAGAACTGTGGATCTTGAAGAGGATCAAGAACCGGTACCCGATACACATTTGGTTGACACTAGCACTCAACATGAGGATGTTGAAAGTGATCAAATAGTTGATCAATACACAGAAAACATTCGCAGATCTGGTAGAACTAGTAATCCACCTGAAAGATATGGATTTTTCACTGATGGATGCTATGTGATAGATTCCGATGAACCAATCACATACCGTGATGCGTTATCCAATTCGGATTGTGACAAATGGCTTAAGGCTATGAACGTTGAGATGCAGTCCATGTATGACAATCAAGTATGGGACTTGGTTATACCACCTCTTAACTCCAAAGTAGTTGGAAATAAGTGGGTTTTCAAGAAGAAAACCAATATGCATGGAAACTTGGATACTTATAAAGCTAGACTTGTAGCAAAGGGTTTCACTCAAACTCAAGGGGTTGACTATGATGAAACTTTCTCACCTGTTGCAATGCTAAAATCTATTAGGATATTGTTTGCCATAACTGCTCATTATGATTATGAAATTTGGCAAATGGATGTCAAAACCGTTTTCCTAAATAGATATCTTAAGGAAGATGTATATATGGTACAGCCTGAAGGTTTTGTCGATCCAAAACATCCAAACAAAGTATGTAAGTTAAAGAAATCAATCAATGGATTAAACAAGCATCGAGAAGTTGGAATCACTGTTTTGATGAAGAATTAATTAAATTTGGATTCATCAAGAATGCCGATGAAGCTTGTGTATATAAGAAAGCTAGTGGGAGCATCATCACTTTCCTAGTATTGTATGTTGATGACATACTACTATTTGGAAATGACATTCCAACCTTGGAAGGTGTAAAAGCCAGGCTTGGAAGTTGTTTTTCCATCAAGGATCTTGGTGAGGCTGCCAATATTTTAGGAATAAAGATCTATAGGGATAGATCAAGACGGTTGATTGGTTTAAATCAAAGTGCATACATTGATAAGATCTTGAAAAGGTTCAAGATGGAAAACTCTAAGAAAGGTACGGTACCTATTCAAAGAGGAACAATATTGAGTACAACTCAATGTCCAAGCTCAAAGGATGAGCAAGATAAAATGAAAGCAATCCCATACGCATCTGCTATTGGATCCATCATGTATACAATGATATGCACTCGGCCGGACGTTTCATGCGCCTTAAGCATGACAAGCGGATACCAGCAAAATCCTAGAAGCAGTCATTGGATGGATGTTAAGAACATACTTAAGTACCTAAGGAAGACCAAAGATATGTTTCTAATCTATGGATCTAGTGGTGAGGAACTCGTTGTAAAAGGTTACATAGATGCGACTTTTCAAACCGATTGTGATGATTCACGATCACAATCGGGATACATTTCATTCTGAATGGAGGAGCTGTCCCTTGGAAGAGCACTAAACATGATGTGGTGGCTTTATCAACTACAAAATCTGAATATGTCACCGCCTCATTGGCAGCTCAAGAAGCTGCATGGTTGAAGAAATTCATTGCCGATCTAGGGGTTGTCCCTTCTATTCAGGACCCCCTAGAGATCTTTTGTGACAACGAGGGTGCGATTGCTCAAATCAAGGAACCTTGTGCTCATCAAAAGACTAGGCACATTGAGCGAAGATTCAAATACATACGAGATAAATTTGAGAAAGGAAAGATATGTATTCGCAAAGTGAACACAGATCAAAATATTGTGGATCCATTTATGAAGCTCCTAGAAAAGGCAAAGCATGAAGGTCATACCTGTGCCATGGGACTTCGATATTCTAGTGATTGGATTTGATCTGTAATTTCGTATTTGGATATTTGGAACTCCCTTACTACTTGAATAAAATTACTTGGTCATAATATTTCAATGAATGTTCCAATTTAGCATGTTTAATCCATGGGTAAATTGTTTACTCTAAATGTCCATAGTCGTTCATACTTGTGGGAACAAGTATGAGGGTAAGATTATTATGAATTTGGATTGGTGAATATTCATATGGAATGAATATAGAGCAATTGGTTGCTGCCAAAGTTCATAGATATTTGTGGGATAAAAATATTTGACTGACCCGCATCTCAAATTTTACTACATGGAATCTTCTTGAATGATCATAAGTAAATTTGAGTAAAGGCGAATATCATTTGGTATCCTCAGACCTGAGATACATATTGGGTTTTGATATTCACCAAGTGTTATACCTTGTGCTAGTTCTTCACTGCCCTGAAATAATGAACAGTACGTAAGCCTATGTTCAAGCGTGACACGAGGTGTTTGTGAGAAACGTATGTAGTCAAGATGGAATTTGTTCCTCTTATTCGTTGAGAGCAAGATGTCTAAGGCCTGATTAAGTTAAATCAACAAGGAATGAGCATTCTGTGTCCGTGGATTTAACATGACATCTGTAACAAAAGGGTAAATGATTAATTCACCTAAATCATTTCAAGTAGGATAATTGAATGGGATGATGTTATTGAATGGCTATAAGTCATGCGTATTAAGGGTAGTAAACCGTTGTTAGGCGTATTTACTGCTTGCATCAATTTTCTACGAATCTTGTGCAAGTGGGAGATTGTTGGATTCTATATGCCCAAGACACGTAGAATATTGATGTTGTTAGTACGTCATGATCCAAGTCGGGTTTTACCCAATAACAAGCTTTGCAAACACAAACAATTATTTAATTGATGATATAATCATGCAATTAAATAATCACACAAAATTTAGAAAATAGGTTTTCTAAATATTGCATTTGTAGTGAAACAAATTATAAGGATATTTTGTTGATGAATTTTATTATTTGTATTGTTATTTAAAAAGGTTTAAGTAACATTAAATAATAAAATGAAAGAGTCATTTAAATTAAAATGGGTTTAATTTAAATAATGTACATGACCCTTTTAATGTGTGTTTTTTTAAAGTTTTGGGTGGGAAAACACCTTCTAGAAGGCTGAATTTCGGCCTCCCTATGGTCCAATGGGATCATTTTCTTTGTCTTGAAAACACACATTAGATGGAGTGTGCATGTGACCCTTTTACCATCATCGTTTTTCACACAAAGAAAACACCCTCTCTCCTAAAACTCTCTCGGCAGCAGCATCATTTTTAGAGGGTTTTGGATTGATCTTGATGTTCTTCTCCCTAGCAAGAAGGTGTTTGCTATAGTGCTTGGGGTATACAAGCTTGAGAGGTAGTTCATGACAGCTTCTTTATGGTTGTCCATATTGTATGTTTATGTGTTTCTATAGCTTGTTATATTCACATATAAAGATCCTTTGTTCCTGGGTTTGTTTGTAACTTTATAATATCAAAATAGAACTCGGTTTTTCAATTCATAAATTATGTTATAAAGTTCATTTCCGCTGGATTTTTCACAATGTTTAAATGGTTAAACTATGTTTATGTTTTAACAAACCCAACAACAAGTCCACCACCTTATATAGGTTTCGTCCCCGAAACCTGTTATTCCTCAAACAGACGAGGGTAATGTTGCCTCATCTCCTCCTCTGTTTTCCATGTAGATTCGGATCCCTTCCTGTGCTTCCACTGTACTCGCACAAGAGGAACCACTTTATTCCTTAGTCTTTTCTCATAATGATCGATAATTGCCACTGGTTGCTCTACATAATTGAGCCTTTCAACTACTTCGATGTCTTCTAGTGGAATAATCATGTCTTCATCAGCTAAGCACTTTCTCAGATGAGATAAATGGAATATCGGGTGAATTCCACTTAACTCATCTGGTAACTCCAATCTATAGGTCACCTCTCCTACTCGAGCAATGATTCAGAAAGGGCCTATATACCTTGGGCTCAACTTGCATCGCTTCCTGAATCGGATAAGACCCTTCCAAGGTGAGACCTTCAACATAACCCGGTCACCCACCTGGAACTCGATCGGTCTGTATCGTTTATCGACATACGACTTCTACCTATGTTTAGCTGCCTTCATGAAGGCTTTAATCTTCTCAAACTTCTCGGTCGTAGCCTCGATTACCTCAATGCTCCCCAACTCCTTCTGACCAATATCACCCCAACAAATGGGTGTTCTGCATCTCCTACTGTATGGCATCTAATATGGTGGCATACCAATGCTGGCATGATAGCTGTTGTTATACAAGAATTCAGCTAACGGTAAGTGGTCATCCCAACTTCCCCCAAAATCAATCACACATGCCCAAAGCATGTCTTCCAATGTCTGAATGGTCCTTTCTAACTAACCATCAGTTTGGGGATGACATGCCGCACTAATATGTAACCTCGTCCCCATGGCGTCTTGGAATTTCTTCCAGAATTTAGATGTAAACCGGGTGTCACGATCAGACACAATAGGTACCGGCACATCGTGACGAGTTACAATTTCCTTGACGAATAGATCCGCCAACCACTCAGATGAATATGTCTCGCGGATCGGTAGGAAGTGAGCACTCTTCGTCAGACGGTCGACAATTACCCATATGGCATCGTACCCTTTCGGAGTACGTGGCAACTTCATTATAAAATCCATGGTGATGTGCTCCCACTTTCATTCTGGCATATACAAAGGTTGGATCTTCCCATACGGCTTCTGATGCTCAGCCATCACCTGTAAGCAAGTAAGGCACCTACTCACGTACTCCACCACATCATGCTTCATACCCAGCCACCAATAATCTTTCTTCATATCTTGATACATTTTTGGCACCAGGATGAATGGAGTATCTAGTCTTGTGAGCTTCATCCATAATCCTCACACGTAGATCCCCGAAACGAGGAATCCACACCCGTCCAAATCGAGTTTTAACACCAATTGTGTTTTCACCCAATTCCCCAACCAGACCTCTCATCCTCTCAGAGTTAAGATATCTTCTTTCACTGTCTCATCTTGGAACTCTTTGACTTGCTTCATCACATCGGAGGTCATGATCAGTTGATATGCTTTCACCCGAATTGGCTTGGGCCTCTCCTTTTGGCTATGAGCATCAGCCACTATGTTGGCTTTGCCCGGATGATAGTGGATCTCACAATCATAATCTTTTATGAGCTCCAACCACCTCCTCTGCCTCATGTTCAGATCTTTTTGCTCGAAGAAAGACTTCAAGCTCTTATGGTCAGTGAAAATGGTGCACTTCATCCCATATAGATAGTGCCTCCAAATCTTCAATGCGAAGACCACGACTGCTAGCTCCAAGTCATGAGTGGGATGATTGACCTCATGAACTTTCAACTGTCGGGATGCATAAGCTATAACCTTCCCTCTCTGTATTAACACGCACCCCAACCTTGAGTAGGAAGTATCTAAATAAACCACCAAATCCTCACTTCCTTCGGGTAATGACAGAACAGGAGCTTGAGTCAACTTTGCCTTTAACTCCTCGAATGCTTGCTCTTGAGCTTGACCCCATAAAAACTTCACATCCTTTCGGGTCAACTTGGTTAGTGGAGAAGCAATCTTGGAAAAGTCCTGAATGAACCTTCAATAATATCCCGCCAACCTGAAGAAACTACGAATCTCGGATGGCGTCTTCGGTGACTTCCATTGCATAACTGCCTCCACTTTTGCCGGGTCTACCATATTCCTGTAAGGATTCACCACATGACCCAGGAATTGAACTTCGCAAAACCAGAACACGCACTTGGAGAATTTGGCATACAACTTCTCCCTTCTTAATGTCTCCAACACCTTCTGAATATGACCGGCATGCTCTTCTTCGCTCTTTGAGTAGATCAGAATATCATCAATGAACACAATCACTGATCTATCTAACATTGGCCGGCACACTCGATTCATTAAATCCATAAAGGCAGCTGGCGCGTTAGTTAGACCAAAAGACATAACGAGGAACTCGTAGTGTCCGTAATGCGTACGGAAAGCTGTCTTAGGAATGTCTTGTTCCTTCACCTTCAATTGATGGTAGCCAAATTGTAGATATATTCTCGAGAACCAACTGGCACCTTGGAGCTGGTCAAACAAGTCGTCAATCCTTGGTAACGGGTACCGATTCTTCACCGTCAACTTGTTCATCTCTCGGTAGTCGATGCACATTCGCATACTTCGGTCCTTTTTCTTTACAAACAATACCGGAGCATCCCACGGAGAGATACTCGGTCGAATGAATCCCTTATCCATCAACTCCTGTAATTGGCTCATGAGTTCTTGCATCTCAGTAGGAGCTAATAGATATGGTGCTCTCGCAATGGGTTGACCACCGGGTATCAAATAAATTTGGAACTCAATTTCGTGATCCGGTGGCATGCTGGGTAAGTCTTCCGGAATACGTCCTAAAAGTCGCACACCACTGGTACCTCGGATAATTGCGGTACTGACGCATCCACATCTTTCACTTATGCAAAGTAGGCACTACATCCACGTGTCATGCACTTCCCCGCCACCGCCATCGAAATCGTAGTAACGCGATCTCCATAAATTGTAACCAAACTCCCATCAGGCACAACTAATCGAATCATTTTCTTGCGACATACGATGTTTGCTTCATAGGGTGCTAACCAGTCCATCCCTAGTACTACATCAAATCCACCTAGGGGCATCACGTGTAACCTAGCAACAAACCTATGACCTTCTAGTTCTATGGCATAGTCCTCTATCACATCAGTAATTCTCGTGGACTTGCCAATAGCGGTTTCTACATCGAATGGTTCACCGACATTTCTACTACTAATAGGCAACTTAGCACAAAAAGTAGTCGAAATAAAAATCCTACTAGCATTGGAATCAAACAATACAAAGGCACAAGTTTGATTTGCTAGAAACATACCTGACACAACATCGGGATCAGCTCTGGCTTCCTCCCGGGTCATAGTGTAAGCTTTAGCACTTGCCCTCTGCCCTCCTTCCTCTGACTTCTTCTTCTCCACTCCAAAGCTCTCCACCCTCGACTTCTTACAGTCTCTAGCGATGTGGCCAGGCTTGCCACACCTGAAGCATACATTCATTCCTATCTTGCACTCACTGGTATGCTCCCGTCCACATTTGCCACACCTTCTCAGCCCTGATCATGACGACACCCCATGATCATCCACCTTCACCTTCTTGTTTTTCGGAGTAAAACCACCACGTCCAAACCTCTTCCCATTCCAGTTCTTACCATCCCCACTCATCTTCTTTACCTCCACCACAGTCTCCCCTCGCTCATCATACAGCCTGCCCGCCAAATCCACCACCGATCTAAAGGTACCCGGCTGCGCAGCAATCAGGTGCCTGCGAATGTCAGCCGGCAATCCTTGGATGTACCTCTTGATCTTTCTTGATACCGGCGTCACCTAATCCGGCACCAGCCTTGCCATCTCATTGAATTGAGTAGTGTAGTGCTGGTGGGTCATGGTTCCCGCTTCAAGTTGCAAGAACTCCCTCTTGACCTTGTCCATCTCTCGGTGAGGACAAAACTCCTCAATAACCAACTTCTTAAACTTCTCCCATCGCATCTTCCTGATGGCTCTAGCACCCTTAGCTTGGACAATATTGTCCCACCAACACAGCGGTGAATCAATGAAAGAGTGAGTTGCGAACTTCACCTTCTGGTCTTCGCGACACTCACTGATTTCTAAGACGGCTTCCAACTCCCTCATCCAGTGGTGAGCGGCAGCAGCATTGCTATTGCCATCGAAGGTCGGGGGCTTACACCTTTGGAACGCCCCATAATTGCAAACTCCAGTTGTTGCCCCCACTACATCATCCTCCTCTTCATCACACAACACAACCTCAGGCTCTGGTTGTTCCTCCTCCCTTATGCTTCCCTTGCCCGTTGATCCCTTTCTATTCTCCTTCTCCTTCCTCTCCTCGCCTCTCATAGCCTTGATGACTTCAGTCACTACAGACGGTAAGACTGACTGCATGACCTGGTGTACCTCATCAGCAATCGCCTCCCTAGCTGAGGCATTCAAGCTAGCATTCTCGTTCTCTTTGCTCCGGCCATGGACCTCAAGGTTCTCATGGGTCGTCTCAAGAGTGTTAGCACTTCTCCTGGTCACACGTGGACGGCCTATGCCTCTAGGAGCCTTGGAAGATTTCTATCCAGCCATCTTCTAACACATTATAAGATTCAAACACTAACGCGGTCATTCAAGGTAACACTCAGTTTATATCAAGTATAGTAAGTCCCATTACAGTGGCCAGTTATGATTAGCCACTTACTTTACTCTTCATATCCCAAGCGTTTCGTATTCTGACTTAATCAATATTTAAATCTACTAAGAGCACATAAGTCACATAACATGCGCACATAATACCGGTTATCATTAAGAAAAGACATACCTGATGGCACATAGCTACTCGGGCTGACATCCCTTCTTTTGTCCCATTTACAGTTTAGTTTAGGTTTAAAAATTCTATTTAACCCAATTCTCTTAAACTTCGACTCTGATACCAACTTGTAAGGCCCTGTTCCTGGAGACCTCACAGTTGTCAACCACAACATTTAATACATTAAATATTATAAATATACAAACTCAAGCAGCAGAATTATTATAGCAAAAGCCATTCATTTCTTTTCAAAACATTGTTGTTGTGCAATACAATATTGTTTGACTGATTACAAAAGAATTTTTAACTGCATTACAAACAACAACAATATAAAATACGAATGGATGTCCGTCTTTCCCCGCCGAGTAGCTTCACCCTCATGCCATCCTCAACAATAATTACATGCCAACTGAAAATGTATAAAAGTCAAGGTTGCTGAGTGAGTTCTAGTTTAAAAGTAATAAAATCTTTTTTTTTTATGTTGTATATGAAAATATTATTTTTGTGAAATACAACTCTTTACTTTGTATGCAAGCACGCATTAACTATATGAACATATAATGTTCGTTCTATTTACTGTATGCCTTGTTTACTCTGTATTCTTTTATCTTTATCTTTCACTATCTGTATGGACCAATAAGCAATACCCTAAACTGTATGCGTGGTGAAAACTGGTGATGGGCCATCTATATCCCTCGAAAGGGTTCTGTTTACTGTATACAAGGCCGACCCAATCACCTAAGGTATGCCACAGAGGTCCTGCCAATCATAATTGACTGGCCCTGTGTGCATAATTGGGTAGTTAACCCGCAGCACAATTGAGCTAATGACAATATGGTCGTGTACCTCCTGTAAGCTTGCAAGACTTGTTAACATTTATTAATGTTCCTCTTCTGTTATTTATTGCTCTTTCTCTTTATTATTACAATTACTTTACGTTACGATAACAAACATACCACGTAAGGTCACACACTATAAGTTATAATAATAATAGCAATAATAATAAGAACAATCATAAGGCAATCATAATCTTGCATGAAACCCATCATTAATAAGCCCTAGTCAAACCTCGATCAAATCCCTAAAAGCACAGACTCCCAAGAATTCTGTAATAAATTGTAAGTGTTGGGCGCTTAGAAAATATTGGGCGCATGGGCCCTGTTTAGGCGGTTCATCACTATACAGGCGCATCAGCCAACACTTAGTTGTTTTAACACTTAGGCGCATGAGCCATTCAAGCGCACGGACACTATTCGGGCATATGACCCATTCGGACGCATGGACACTTAGACGCATGGGTTTATTCGAGCGTATGGAAACTTAGGCGCATGGAAATATTCAGACGCATAGGTACTATTGGGGCGCATGGCCTACATAGTCGTCCGACTAATATTTCTAGGCGCATGGACTACTGTTCAGGAGCATGGGATACACTTATCATTTCTAAGGCAAATTTTAGGCGTATGGACTACTATTAAGGCGCATGGGTTACACTTAAATTCTTTTAAGGCATTCCCATGCGCATGAGCCTTATCTAGGCGCATGAACCTTCTGTATAACATGTTTCTAGGATGTTTTCGAACCCAATCATCAAACCTATCTGTTCTAAGCTTACCAAGACTATTCTAAACATGAACAACCTATAAGCATCCAAGAATCATCATCCAACATGCATAATACATACGGGTTTACATACATAAACGTTGTAAAAAAATCATTTTAATACATTTTCAGCCCTAAAGAGAGTTTAAAACAAGTTAAAACCCGGGTCTAGAACTCACCTGGTGCAACTTGGGTGTTTCTTCCTTCTAACCCACTTGCAATTGAGTTCAAACACCTAAAAACACACCAAAAAACACACACACACGGACACACAACAAGCATATAAGCACATAAGCATGTAACCGAGACAAAAACCCAATATGAACATCTAAAACTTCAAATTCTTACCTTGAATTCAATTTCTCTTCTTCTTCTTTTCTTCAACCGAGAGTTCTGCTCTCTTCCTTTCTCTCTCTCTCTAAACCCGAAGTGAAAAGTGATGTGAAAAGAGGGTGGGCGGCCATGCCCACCTTTACACCTACTTTTCAAATATTTTGTCATTTTGGACACTTTTAGTCCCTCCATTTGGGCTTTATTGCTTTTCTTTCTTTTATTCTTCATTTCTTGTCTTTGTTTTTAAAATAACCAGGTGTTACAAAAAATAAACTTCATCTATGTTCATTTCATCTCTTGCCACTACGCTCATGTAATTAAACATTAGAACATTTTGTACACCGGTAACAACAAGTCTTTTATATACATTCGTAGTCCTATGCTCTAACTCTAATCTTTCTCACTTACTCCATATGCATGAAGATCAAGGTATTCTTCATTTATAATCAGTTGTAGGAACCTGGGATACATCAAATATTTGTTCCTAAGTCTTTTTTCCAGATTGAAAATAAACCCATTCATGTTCAATTTTGCCAAATTAAACCTTTTGTTTTTGGCAACTGCTACTATTGGAGAAGCAATGTCTACGGAGAATGAGTTCCATCCTATACTCCTCTTGGACATACAATGTTGAAAGATATAACACAAAAGTTTTCCAGTGATTATACACTCTTGCTCTGAAGAACTGTTTCTTGGGAAAATGATTTGGATGTCCCATGGATATAAAAGACCCTCTCCACTCAGTAAATGAAAGATTAGCCAAATCTTGAGGATCATCATTACCTAGCCATAGAGCTTCTCTGATCATCTGGTAATCAGTAATAAATCCTCTAACAACCTTCCTTCATCATCTTTAGCAACTTCAACAGTTATCCAAAATCTTTTAATAAGATGAGCATATATAACTCGTTGAGCACACATGACATGTACATATTTCATCCTCAACAGAAATCTAATAATCTCTTCATAACCAATAAAAGCTTCACGAACATCTTCATTCAAAAAGGCTGCAACATTATGCTTCGGCTCAAACTTAAGGTCTGCCATGTGTGGACATTAAACAAAGTATTAAGTATATTTGAATTAGAAAAATTTAAGTCACATTTTGTGTCCTCAATCTTGAATCAAATAACACTTAAATTTTCTAAGTGTTTTGTACACCTATTACAAGAATAGAACATGCACTGATTAAAAAATTGAATTAACACATTTTGATATTAAATCAAGTAAAACACCATGAACATGATCATTGATTGATTTTCCGATTAAATTAGCAAAATTTTATGTTTTAAAACTTAATCACTTTACATTTAAAATTTTCTAAGTGTTGAACACACTCTACACGAGCATGAGCAGAGCATAATCATGTTTAAGGTTAAATGAATTCAAGAATGCTTAATGAAGAAAAATATTTTCAGTATCAGTTTAATATGTGAATTAAGAAGACTAACACACCAATTTAAAAAAATTGAATTGACTATTCATTTCTTGTTCAATGACTCAGTTGATGAACACCAAATCATCAGGAACACATGATGATGAAATTAAGTTTTGATTATCACAATCTGTTCAAAACCATGATATAAGAACCCATTGATATTCTATTTTAATTGTTTATACATATTTAACAAACAGATTACAATTTTCTAAACTTCTAGGGTTCGAATGCTTGAATAGAATTCAAACGCCCAATAAGAGTTTAAATCATTTGATGAAATGTGAAGTTTTAAGATCAAAATGATGTTTAGATTCATTGAATATACCTATATATCATACAGATTAACAGTAATCAATCAACCAATGAGTGAATGAGTGTGTCGGGTGAGAAGAAGTGTAATTCAGAGTTTGAATGAGTGTAAAAATGATGAAATCTACTAAGTATTGAATATATATAAGTGTAAAAAGTCTTAAGCACATGAAAATTATGAAGCTGTATGTCCACTATTTAGACACATGATGCTTAGACACATTGCATTCTAATCCATAATTCATTAAAAAATTTCAGACGCATGAGCATTGTCCAGGCGTTTGGGCACGGTCAGGCGCATGGCTCAGACAGAATGCCTACACTTTGTCATTTCATGAACCCACAGTTCACACGAGAACTTTCTAGGCATATTAGCCTCACCAAACATCCACACTTAGAATAATTTTAACATTGGAAAGGCTAGTATTGCTCAGGTGCATGAGATCTACTTAAAACGCCAACACTTAACCATTTTGAGCAACATGACCACTGTTTAGGCACATGAACTTGAAAAAGCGCCCAAAACTTGAACAAATTTCTGAAATTCATCATACTCCTGACTTAGATTTTTGAGCACTATTCAGGCACATGAGAAACTTTCCATGATTCTGACACTTGGAAATTTTCACAACATTCATCTGAACACTATTCATGCACATTAACATTGTTCATTCATATAATCTCAACACTTAGTCAAATTTTGAAAATCACCCAAAATAAACATTAATTACCCTCAAATTTAACAATATAAAATTGTTTTTGTTTAAGATCACCGCAAATCATTTGAAATTCAAAATTTCATTTTTAAACACCAACCAATCACATTTTGAGTTTTGTAAGACAACTTTGGATTATTTTTATTATATTTAAACAATTTTCCATCATCTAGTCACTATTTTGAAACATTTCAAAACACAGATAGTCTATTTTTTATTATGTTTGCAAGAAGCTTTTCCACTTATTCCGAATTCTTTTTAGGTTCATGTTACATCATATCAAACACACACATGCTTTAATTTGAGCTTTATCCTTTTCATCCAAGGCACTTTATTTTGATTTTCCCTTTTTCCTCCTTTACTCCCCCTAAACTTTTCAGTTGAAAAACTTATAAGTTTATTTTATTTTACAAATAGAGCAAACCAATCAGAATCAACATGCCTGCACACAGAAAATCATACAAAGTTCAAAATTAAACCATAATAAAAATCTACTATAGACATTTTGAATCACATGCCTACATTGAGATCATATTAGTTAAGATCGGCATATTAAAGTAAAAGAAAATTTTAGATAGTCATAGACAGTGATTAAATTCTAATTAGGTGTTAACTAGGTCAACGTTCCCGGAGTAGAGGATACACGAGATCTAAAGACAGAAAATAAGTGCTTTTGGTTAAAGTATAAGCACACTTACTTTTTCATTTCTTGGATAGCTTCAGGTTCAATTAGATATGACATTATGTAACCCAAAGTAAGACTTAGAGAGCTCAACACTCGTCAAGGTATGCAATAAAGCACTTTTACTCAACTTATTAACTTGACATATATGTTTAACCATATATCATATTTAGGTTAATGATAGAATCATCATTGAATGAATTTTGCACATTGATATCTTTTTGATCTTGTTGATCTTTTTTTGCTTTGGGATTGATTGGCATCTTCAGAAGACTCTTTTTTAGTTTATTTCTCTTTTTGTTCTTTCTTCCATTTTGTGAAGTCTGGATTGTTGAATCTATAAGGAAATGAATCCTCATATGTTATTTCATCTTGTTTTGCTTTCCCTTTCTTGTTTGTGTTTTGTTTGTCATTTCTTTCAACAACTTTGTCAACAAAGTTTTCAAGGTAACTGCTTTCAACAACATACTCATAAGATCCTTTGGGAACAAACAATTTCTTATTCTTTATTCATGGTTCATAAGACTTAACTTCTACTAGATGATCATTTTTTTATTTTTTATTTATAGAATCTTCTTCATATATCTCAACATTAGTCTTTTCTTCATCACTTTCTTCATTAGACTGCAATTTTTGCTTCTTATTTTGAAAGGCTTTTAGCTTAGCTTAGTTTTCAGGTGAGTGATTATGTGCGTTAAAGTTCTCTAGTAAGTTTGATTCTTTTGACGTGTAATTGGTGATGATAACCAAATTAACTTTGGGTGAAGCTTCAGATGATGTTCTTGATTCTAAGCCCTCAATCAACTGAGGTTCAGAATGCCTGGATGGTGATGATCTCTTGGTTGCAGGTCATGATGGAAGTGAGGATCAAATGCAGGGTTTGTGTGTTTCTCAGATGAAATTGCAAGTGGTAATAGATTAGGGATAAACGATTGTTCAAGTTTAATTAATTGGATTATTATTGAGTCTTGAATGCCGAACGGCTCAATTGATAATGGGGACGGTTACTTAGGTCATTCGAGTTCATAACCGTTGTTTAACGTGATTAAGGTTCTAAAACGGTTTCAAATCATGCTCACGAACCGATAGGGATAGTTTGGTGTCGAAATACGGAAGAATTCAGGGGTTTTGGCCTCGCCGGAGAGTTTGTCGAGGGGTGGCCGGATTTTGCCACCGGATTTACGGGGAAAGAATGAAGCGGGGTTTGGGTTTTAGTATTTTATAAAATTTGTCCCTCAACTTTGAATTCTAGTTATTTTATGCCAAAACTTTCATTTTAAGTTTTCAAATTGAGATTAAGGCCCCCTAAACTGATTTAAAGTTATATATATTTTTATATTAACTCACTTAACTTTTATAACTTATTATTATTATTATTATTATTATTATTATTATTTTATAAAAATCATATAAGGTAGAACTTATAATAATAAACAAAAGTTATAATTACAAGTATTATATATATATATATAACAATTTGTGAACTTGTAAATTAACAAGAAATCAAACATAAATGCCCACATAATTTCATGAATGACATAAATTATCCTTACAAATGCATAACAAAGTTAACTTTTGTTTAACGAAATTACGAAAGGTTATAGTCTCTCCAACTTATATGAATTTCGTCCCGACGTTCAAAATGACACTAAACAAACAAATATGGGTATTTCTTCTTCATAGGCTCCTCACGCTCCAAGTAAACTAAGGTCCACGCTTATTCTCCCAACGAACCTTTACAATTGGGGTGGTAGTAGTTCTAGTCTTGTTCATGATACGATCCATGGCTTCAACGGGTTCTCAACAAAATGTAATGACTCATAGATATATATGTCATCCAATGGGACATGCAGACATCGTCAGCCAAACACTTCCTCAATTTTGAGACATGGAAAATAGGATGAACTCCACTAAGGTTCCGGTAGTTCCAGTTTATAAGCCACTTTCCCGATCCTTTTCAGAATCTTGAAATGTCCTACAAATCGTGAAGCTAGTTTACCCTTCTTCCCAAAGCGAACAACTTCCTTCCATGGTTAGACTTTAAGAATAACCATATCCCCAACTTGGAACTCCAACGACTTGCGTCGTTTATCGGCATAACTCTTTTGTCGACTTCTAGCCACTTCAAGGTTCTTGCGAATCATGGAGACTTTATTGGTCTTGTCTTATATAATAAGCTCAGGACCAGTGATGAAATTTTCACCAATGTCAGTCCATTAGATCGGGGAAGGACATTTGCAACCATAAAATGCTTCGAAAGGTGCCATCTTGATACTCGAGTGGTAACTATTATTATATGAAAATTCCGCAAGAGGTAAATGCGTATCCCAGTCACCACCAAAGTCAAGAACACAAAGACATAGCAAATCCTCTAGGGTTTGAATGGTTTGCTCAGTTTGACCGTTCGCTTGAGGATGGTAAGCCGTGCTTAAATCCAATTGAGTACCCAAGAGTTCTTGCATAGACGACCAAAAGTGCGAAGTGAAACGAGCGTCTCAGTTGGATATGATATGCAAAGGTACCCCATGAGGACTCATAATCTCATCAATGTATATACGAACTAACCTTGATGTTTTGTAAGTGTCACATATGGGTATGAAATGTGCTAACTTGTTCAATCAGTCAATGATCACCCATTTGCTATCATGACCACGAGAGGTGCGAGGTAGTTAAGATATGAAATGCATGGATATATGTTCTGATTTCCACATAGGAATCTTAGGTTGTTCAAGCAATCCACTAGGACATTGATGTTCAACTTTAACCTTCGTACATGCAAGACACTTAACTCGACTTCTCGCACGGGAGGTAAACCACTAAGGTCATCGGGAAACACTTCAGGAAGTCTAGTAAAATCAGGACATCCTTAAGGTCTTTCCCTTTGACTTTTGTGTTGACTACATAAGCCAAGAATGCCATGTAATTCTTGCTTAGCCATTTTTAGGATTGAGTACACAACATGAGTTTGAGTCCTTTGAAGGAATTTTCATCGAATACTTTCAATGTATCTCCCGAAGGCAAAGGAATTTGAATGCACTTCTCAAAACAAATAAATTCCATGTGATGTTGGCTAACTAGTCCACACCAATGATAATGTAAAAGCTTCCAAGTTTCATAAGAATAAGGTCGATAAAGAAATCTGTAAGGTTTCATATAAGACCGATGCAACCTAAAACATCCAAAGTCTCTTCTACATCCATGCACATGTGTACTGAAGTAGAATGTTGCGGAAGTTTCACACTCTTCCTTAGAAAACATTCTAAGTGTGAATCTTCCTAAGCCAAGACCAATATCTTTCGAAGCCAAACATGAAGTCTTTCGAAGCTTCAAAGACAAAGTCTTCCGAAGCCAATACTAGAAGACATATTTCTTTCGAAGACTTTTGAACACATGCTATTATCTTATGTACCTTTACCATAAAGCTGGACCACCTTTCCACTTCAACTCTGATTAGACACCAACTTTACATGAGTTGGTGAAAGGTCCACGTTATTGGTAACTGTACATTGAGGTCTTGAGTCTGTACTTTCTACTTTATGTACTTTTATCCTTTTTGTAATATATTAGGATGTGAGCTATGGCATGTCATAGTCACTAGTCAAAAGGAAATCTGCCTTTTGACTCTACATTGATTTTGTTGTTGTCTAGATCATGTATCCCGCTGGCCTTCAAAGTATGGCTCGCTGTAGGATGTAGAATAAGTATCTTTGGTCCTTGTATCTTATGGTAATTGATTTGAAAACACTTGTAAGGAACTAGAGAGAAATGTAGATCATCCTTGAAAACCAAATACTTGTGTTGTTCTATTCTTGTTCTATGTCTTTATTACTTGTGTTTCTTAGTTCTCATATAAACTGGTTTTTTCTAGTTTCCCATTTGATCTATTAATTATTATTGAATACTCTCCACTTGTGTTGTCTTGTAAAAGTGCATTGCACCCTTCTAATGGTCCTGCATTTGGTACCAGAGCTTTCCAGGCTCTAGATATAAGATCTATCGTCTTAAGATCCCTCACACACATAAAATACTTAACATCTCAAAGGCAGCTATCTTTAAGGCTGACATGGAAACTTGAACCATGACAAAGTCTCCACTTATCACTCCTGAAGACTTTGATACTTGGGGTCAAATAATGGAATGTTTTATCAAATCTTAAGACTCTAGGATATGGGACTCTTTTGTTGAAGGACCTTACATACCAAGCACCCTATCTACTACTGGTGGTGGTATGATTCCTAAGGTTGTGGCTGACTTCTTTGATGTAGACAGGAAGAGAATAGAGATTGATCAAGAAGCCATGAAAACCCTTCAAACTGCTTTTCCAAACTCCATCTACAGAGGCTTCAAGAAGTGCAAGACTACAAAGCAACTATGGGAAGCATTGAAGCTTATGTATGAGGGCTCAAATGAATCCAAGGAGAACAAGAAAGATCTCCTCAAGCAGCAGTTTGAAAACATCACCTTTAATGTAGGTGAGACCATGACTCAACAATATTTCAGGTATGTTGAGATTGTGGATACTTTAATGGATGTTGGAGTAACTCTTGAGAATAGGGACATTGTAAGGAATTTTATGTGCTCTCTTTCGAGACAATGGACACATTATTGTGTTATTATGAAGACGACTGAGAACCTTAAGACTCTTACTCTGACAGAGTTGTATGGTATTCTCAGTGGATACCAGATGGAGATGAACATACAAAATTCATCTGGTAACTCTAGCGATAAATTGGGTTCAGCCCTTCATGTGACCGAAAGTGATAGCATAGAACCTCAACACATCTCTTATGCTATCCTGACAACTCACAAAAGGGTCCTTTCATCACCTTCCTAGAGACTCCAAGAGAAAACTACACTCAAGGAAGTCCCTTCCAATAGACAAGTTCTTCTCATGCTTTTGTCTCTGCTGATGAATCCTCAGGAAACTTTCCCTTCACCTTTGAAGACTCGGACTGTATTCATCTAGATGATCTGGAGTATATGGTGATAGTTCAGCAGATGGCTTTTCTCACTCACAAAGCCAATAAGTTCTAAAAGAGGACAGGGAGGAAGTATCCTAGCATGCAGCCAATGGAAAGTTTAGGCTGGATAAAAGCAAGGTAAAGTATTACAACTATAACCAGATAGGACACTTCGCTAGAGAGTGCAAGGCACCAAGAGAAAATGGTGGCTAGACTCAAGCCAAACCAAACTACATTGAGAGAGCTCCCCAGAATGAGAAGCCAAAGCAGCAAGCTGCAGTTGCTGTTGAAGAAGGAGGCTTTGACTGGAGCTTTCAGTTGGAAGATGCATCTCCATATGAACTACTCATGGCTAACCATGATGAAGCCAAGGTATTGGAACATCTTTGCACTCTTGAATGTATTGCTAAAGTAAATAGATATAGGTCCTACAACTTAGAGATAAGATCTGATATTGAGTCGTTGAATATCTTAAATTCTTATTTCAAAAAGGCTGAAAATGATTATAAGTTAAAGATAGAGGACTTAGAGAAAACCATTTCAGTTCATAAACATGAGCACACCAATTATAGGACTTAGATCAAGGGTCTCATAACTAATTGTGTTATTGAAGAAGAGACATTCAAGAACATGATATCCTCATCCTTGCATGCAAAAGTTTGTTATCAGAATAAGTAGGGACTAGGATCTTGTGAGATAGCTCCTCCCACACAGTCTTGTCTGTAAGATCTCCTAGGTGTGGAACTTGTGAAGATAAACTTCCCCTCATAGACCCTATAACTAAAGAAGATGAAGTGGAGATGATGAAGAATGGCTCTAAGAGGAGTGAAGAAGAGCATTCTAAGAAGGGTTATCATCCCATAAGGATAGTAAACCTTTTAGGATGACCAAGTCCAAGAGAAAGGCAAATAAGGCTGAAGAGATCAAGGCCATCTCTAGCTCTACACCGAAACAAGTCTTTGTTTCTGCAGGATTTGAAATAGTTAAAGCTGAGGACACAAACTTGAAGTCAACAACAAGAGTTCTAGTTCATGTCCAAGTCATCCTATCATCATGAAGAAGGCAGATAAGTTGTGCACCACTGTTGTACAATATGAACCATCAAGCTCCAAAGGTAGTTCTAACCCCACAAGAATTGCCACATCATCTGAGATGATGAAGATGGAGATTGAAAGTGATCAAGTTCAACCTTGTTCTTAGAAGAAGACTCCTAGAAGGAAGAAAATGAACTGTGTTATGTATGGGAGTACCTCTTATCTTGCTAAAGATTTTATCTACAATTCAAAGACAACTTTCCACATCACAAAGAAAGAAACTTTTAAGACTCTGGAGAAGAAGAAGAAGCTTCAGAAGGAAAATCTATTTCCTTTAGAAGCTCCAAAATGAAAAAGAAGGCAAGTGGAAAGTTGTCTTCAAAAGAAAATTTAGTCCTGGAAGAAAGGAATATTTCCAGAGCACTAAAGTTTGCTGTAGTGCTAGTAGGAAATTCCAAAGGTCCAATCATAAAAACTTTCAAAGCCACAAAAGCTTCCAATGTTTTGAAGGTCAAGTTCAAACTTCCAAAGGTGGTGTGGAAGACAAAGAAAGACCAAATGACTGAAAGTTCTCCATCAACAACAGCAAAAGATCCTCAAAGCACAACTATAGGATCTATTACTATTTTATTACCTTCTACTTCTTTTGATGAGCCCAAGACCA
The DNA here is from genome assembly GCA_025506515.1 of Flaveria trinervia. Taxonomy (NCBI): domain Eukaryota; kingdom Viridiplantae; phylum Streptophyta; class Magnoliopsida; order Asterales; family Asteraceae; genus Flaveria; species Flaveria trinervia. The sequence continues at coordinate 57,535,836 of CM046445.1, read as the reverse complement.
ATAAGGCTTTGGTTTCCAAATGTAACTAATCATTTTCTTTGTGTAGGAACAACGCAAGATAAACAAAAATGTCTGGATCATTGATAGTGTTGTTCCAGGCACATGACAAGCAATAGGTCACTTCTCTAAAATTTTGAAAGAATTGATGGAGGGCTAGTTGCTTTTGGAGGGGATGAAGGTGGTTACATTTCTCGAAGGGGTAAGGTCACAAATGGTAATCTCAGCATTCAGAAGGTAAACATTGTCAAGGAGCTTGGATACAATCTTCTGAGTGTATCTAAATTTTGTGATCAAAGTCATAACATGCTCTTTACTAAGCATGAGTGCATTGTTCTCAAGTCTGGGGTGGTCATTCCTCATGTGCATATCCTTCTTAGAGCCTCCAAGAGAGGGAACATGTACAATATGGATTTGCAAGAAACATCTCCTTAGGAGAAGTGTTAGGCTTTCTATCTAAAGCAAATAGTGATGAGTCTTTCCTTTGGCATAAAATAATATGCCATGTAAACTTTAAAAACATGAACAAAATTATTAAGAATGATTTGGTAACTAAAATGCCAAAGAAAGAGTTTACAAGTGATGACTATTATGTGGCATGCCTGAAAAGGAAGCAACACAAGGTATCTCACAAACCAAAGGAAACAAACACCATCACAACTACCCTACACTTGTTACCTATGGATCTCTTTGGCCCCCCAGTGTAATGAGTCTAGGAAGGACCTCTTATTGTTTTGTGATCACAGATGACTTTACAAGATTCACTTGGGTCTTCTTCCTTAGAATTAAGGATGAGACTCTTGAGATTCTGAAGAATTTTATCTTGAAGATTGAGAATCAATGTGAGCACAAGGTCAAAACCATAAATTGTGATCAAGGAACTTAATTTAAGAACCAAATACTTGATACATTTTGTGATGAAAAGGGTATTACAAGACAATATAGTGCTCCCAGGACTCCTTAGTAAAATGGTGTTGCTGAGCAAAGAAACAAGACACTTATTGAGGTTGCAAGAACTATGTTGTCTAACTCTAAACTCCCCATCACCTTCTGGGCTTAGGCAGTCAACCTTTCATTGGTTTTCTCAGGTCATTTGGATGTCCTTGCACCATCTTAAATACCAAAGATCAAATTGCCAAATTTGCTAAGAAATCAGATGATGGACACTTCATTGGATACTCTTCCCAAGCTATGGTTTATAGAGTATACAATCTCAGAACTAGAGTAGTTGAAGAGTCACCAATGTGACTTTCAATGAGCACACTCCCAGTGTAAAAGGGTCTGGTCCTGATTGCCTGTTTGATCTTGATTTAGTTACCAACTATTTTAACAAATCTTGTGAGCATGTTTTAGGATCTATAGACATACTACCTACAAGTGATCCTGATCCAAGATTTGAGTTGAGAAGACCTTCAAGCTACATATCTTCAACTCCAGTTGTAACTAACTTTGTAATGAAGTTTCTATCAGCACAACAATGACAAATTCAGCGGATACATCTGAGATGCCTTCAAATTCTAGCTCAGAGGCTCCACAACTAGATATAGAAGCTTCAATTGTAGAAGAAAATGGTGGTGGTGATAGTGATCAAGAATTTCTTGATGTTGACAACCACTCCATAGAAGATAACATCAATGATGTCCCACTCTCTTGGATCAAGTCTCTCTTGATAAGTGTGAAAATATGGCGGGAGAAACATCAATGCCTGATCTAATTTTCTCTAATTTAGATCTCTCTTAGCAACTTGTTGTGATCCCTTAGCTAAGGATCCATAAGTCTCATCCCACCACAAACATCATTGGAGATGTTGACACAGGGGTAAGAATAGAGGACAAACCCATGAAGCAAAGTTTGTCTTCATTCTTGTTTCTTATCTCAGATAGAGCCCAAGAAGATTGATGCAGCTCTGAAGGATGGAAGTTGGGTTAAAGCTATGCAAGAGGAGCTGCTTCAATTCAAAAGGCAGAAGGTTTGGAACCTATGTCCTCTTCCTCATAGGAAGAGTACAATAGGAACCAAATGGGTGTTTAGGAATAAGAAAGATGATAGAGGACTTGTCATCAAGAATAAAGCTAGACTAGGTGTTTAAGGGTACACACAAGAAGAAGGAATTTACTACACTGATGTCTTTGCTCCTGTAGCAAGACTGGAAGTTGTTAGGATATTCTTGGATTTTGTTGCCTCCAAAAACTTCAAGGTCTATCAACTTCATGTCAAGTGTGCTTTTCTCTATTGGGAAATTGATGAAGACGTGTATGTCAGACAACCACCTGGCTTTGCAAATCCTGATCATCCTGATTATGTCTACAAGCATGATAAAGCTCTTTATGGGCTGCACCAAGCACCAAGGAAGTGGTATGAGACTCTATCTTAGTATCTCTGCAAGCATTGATATAGAAGGGGTACTATAGATGCAACTCTCTTTAACAAAGGACAAGGAAATGACTTGATGCTAGTTCAAGTATATGTAGATGACATCATCTTTCGTTCAACTAATCCAAGGCTCTACAAAACTTTGAAAAGGTGATGAAGGATAGATTTGAAATGAGAGCCATGGGGGAACTAGATTTCTTTCTAGGAATTCAAGTGAAGCAAGTTGAAGATGGCATCTTCATAAGTCAGTCAAAGTATGTGCAGGACATACTCAAAAGGTTCAACATGACTGATTGTAAGATTGCTAAGACACCCATAGCAAGAAACCACTCCCTTGGGCCTAATCTTGAGGGGAAGTGTGTGGATGAACACCCTTACAAGACTATGATTGAGGCCTGATATCATGTTTGCCACATGAATTTGTGCAAGATATCAAGCCAACCCCAAGATGTCACATCTTATCACAGCCAAAAGAATTCTAAGATACCTCAAAAGTGCCTCAACACTTGGCCTCTGGCATCCCAAGAACTCTGACTTCAACCTGTATGCATATATAGATAGTGATTATGGTGGCTGTAATATGACTGCAAAGTCTATATCTGGAGGATGTCAGTTTTTTGGTGGAAGGGTTGTCTCATGGTAATGCAAGAAACAATCATGTGTCTCTACATCAACTGCTGAAGCTGAATACATTACTGCTGCAAGCTGTTATGCTCAAGTGCTTTGGATTCAAAATCAGATGCATGACTATGGATTAAACTTCAAAAATACTCCTATTCACATAGACATCAACAATGCTGTAAGGCCCCGTTCCCGGGACGCTTACAGCTGGCCATTCATCGAACATGAAACATATATTTACATTAATTTAAATAAAACATTGCAGCAGAAACATTAAAAACGACATTTCATTTCACTAATAAATGTTTTTGCAAATGAATACAACATTCATTACAAAACATCGTTTGTTCGCATTACAATGCAAAAACATTATACAAGGGAATGCCATCCAAAACAAGCCAAGTAGCCGCCCCGTGCCATCCACAACAACCTTTACCTACCAACTGGAAACACATAAAAATTAGCGTTGCTGAGTGAGTTCTAGTTTTAAAGTAAAACATACTTTACTTTCATTTAAAACCATTATTTTACTTTCATACATGATCACACATCATACGTACACATAGATAATATCATTATTATCTTCATCATTTGTTCATTAACTTTCATTCATTAATCATACGTCATCATCATTCACTTTCGTTCACATTCATACATAACTTCTTACTTTCATTCATACGTTCATTACTTTCGATGACATGAACAATACCCCGAACATCATGCATGAAGCTGGTTACTGGGCCTTAGGTGTTTCATAGAACTCGAACATTATGCACGAAGCTAACTCTAGTACCTAAGGCAAGTACATTCACCACTTATCTTTTCTCTTTCATTCTGGACCAATGCCATGTACTATATCCCGAATATTGTGTACAAAGCTGGTTACTGCTCATCTCCCACGTAGACTCAGATCCCTTCCTATGCTTCCACTGTACGCACAAGAGGAACCACTTATTCCTTAACGTCTTCTCTTTACGATCAATGATCGCCACTGGTTGCTCCACATAATTGAGCCATTCATCTACCTTGATATCCTCCAGTGGTACAACCATGTACTTGTCTGCTAAACACCTTCTTAGATGAGATACATGGAATGTCGGGTGAATCCACTTAACTCATCTAGTAACCTAGTCTATAGGCCACCCTCCTACTCGAGCATGATTTGGAAAGGCCCTATGTATCTCGGGCTCAACTTCCCCTATTTTCTAAACCGAATGATACCCTTCCAAGGTGGAGACTTTGAACATAACTCTATCACCCACCTGGAATTCAATCGGTCTACGTCATTTATCAGCATACGACTTTTTCCTATCTTTAGCTACCTTCATAAAGGCCTTGATCCTTTCTAGCTTCTCAGTCGTAGCCTTGACCACTTCGACGCTTTCTAACTCTTTATGGCCAATATTGTCCCAACACGGGCGTCTGCCTCTCCTACCATATTGCATCTCATAACGGGGCATGCCCATGATGCTCGCATGATAACTATGTTATATGAGAACTCAACTAATGGTAAGTGGTCATCCTAACTTTCTCCAAAGTCAATAACACATGCCCGAAGCATATCTTCCAACATCTTAATGGTCCATTCTGACTGACCATTTGTTCTGAGGATTATAAGCCGTGCTAATATGTAATCACGTCCCCCTCGCATCGTGGAATTTCTTCCAAAATTTAGATTAAACAGGGTGTACGATCAAATACAATAGACACGACACACCATGACGAGTTACAATCTCTTTAATGAACAGATCCACCAACCTCTCGGATGAATATGTCTTGCGGATCGGTAGGAAGTGAGCGCTCTTTGTTTGACGATCAACTATCACCCATATAGCATCATACCCTCGTGCGGTACGCGGTAGCTTTGTAACAAAGTCCATGGTGATATGCTCCCACTTCCACTGTGATATATCCAAAGGTTGGATCTTTCCATACGGCTTCTGATTCTCCGCCTTCACCTGCAAGCAAGTAAGGCACTTACTCATGTACTCCACTATGTCACGCTTCATACCCGGCCACCAATAATCTTTCCTCGTATCTTGATACATCTTTGTAGCACCGGGATGAATGGAGTACCGAGTTTTATGAGATTCATCCATAATCTTTCCACATAGATCCCCAAAACCTGGAATCCATATCCATTCGAATCGGGTCCTAACACCGAGTGTGTTTTCACCTAACTCTGCGACCAGACCTCTCATTCTTTCAGAGTTAAGATGATTTTCCTTCAATGCCTCATCTTGAAACTCTTTGAATTGCTTCATCACATCAGAGGTCATAACCAACTGATAAGCCTTCACTGGAATCAGCTTGGGTCTCTCCTTTCGGCTAAGGGCATTCGCTACCATGTTGGCTTTGCCCTGATGGTAATGGATCTCGCAATCATAATCCTTATGAGCTTCGACCATCTTCTCTGCCTCATGTTCAAATCTTTCAGCTCAAAGAAGTACTTCAAGCTCTTGTGATCAGTGAATATGGTGCAATTTGTCCAGTAAAGGTAGTGCCTCCAAATCTTTATTGCAAAGACCATGGCTGCTAGCTCTAAGTCAGGAGTAGGATAGTTAACATCATGAACTTTCAACCTTTGTTTTACTTTCGTACATGATCACACATCATACGTACACATAGATAATATCATTGTTATCTTCATCATTCATTCGTTAACTTTGATTTATTAATCGTACGTCAACATCATTCACTTTCATTCACATTCATACATAACTTCTTACTTTCATTCGTACGTTCATTACTTTCGATGACATGTACAATACCCCGAACATTATGCACGAAGCTCCTTACTAGGCCTGAGGTCTTTTAAAGATCTCGAACATTGTGGATGAAGCTGATTCCAGTACCTAGGGCAAGTACATTTACCACTTATCTTTTCGCTTTCATTCTAGACCAATGCCATGTACTATACCCCAAACATTATGCACGAAGTTGGTTACTAGGCAAGCGGCAAGGATCCCATACATATGGTCAATCACAAGGATTGGACCCAGTGTGCATCCTTCTGGGGTAGCTAACCCGCACATAGTTGAGCTAACACCCTTAATTGGGTGTGAACCTCCATACATTGCTTGCAAGCCTTTCTTACTTTCATTCGTTCATTAATGCATGCATTCTTTCATTTCGTTCCTCTTTTCAATATCTTCCACTATACGTTACATAATACTTTTCATTTCATTCATTAACATTCAAAGTAAAGCCATGAGAAAATAATCATACATAATAAGGAACATCATCATGAACATACAGACATCACCATACAAGGCACCATCATACATACATAACATACATTGTACATACCATCATGCATAAGCATCAATCATACATCATCAAATCATATCATCCATCGCCCATCACATCTCCTATGACTTCAAATGTCAACTTACATAGCCCCTGGAACCTCCCAAGTCAAAGCCTATATTTCACCATTTTCCCCAAAATTTAGAAAAAATAATCTAAGTCTTTAGGCGCATGGTCACTATGCATGCGCATGGCTTTTCGGGCATATGGGGAACACTTAGGCGCATGGGCAGCTTCCAGACGCATTGGCACTATTGGGGCGCAGAGCAACACTTAGTCAATTCAGGCAATTTTAGACTCATGGGCACTATGCAGGCGCACGAGTGCCTAGGCGCATGGGGATCCTGGGTGTCTAAACAGTTTGTCAGTTTTAGCCTATTTCTAGGCGCATGGCACTATTTACGCGTATTAGGTTTTGGGCGCATGGGAAACACTTAGGCATTATTTATGTTGGGTGCATGAGCCACTGTTTAGGCGTATGGCAGCCTATAATACTCCTACACATCATAATAGAACTCCCAATCATCACCTATAATGTTCTAAGCTTAAATGATACATCCTAAGCCCTAGAAACACAACCATCACATCATCAAACACATACATAGCCCAAAATCACACCACACCCGCAACATACACCCATAAAGCATATATGTGAAAACCCAATTTCTATAAAAACGTTCATACATGCATTTCTAGCCCCAAAGCAGTTTAAAACAAGTAAAAATGGGGTTCTAAAACTCCCTTAGCAGCCCTGGTTATGACTTCTTCAAAATCTGTTTGCAATTGAGTTCAACCTCCCAGAAACCCACTAAAAAACATTCCCGAACACATATAACACACATAATCATATAACCAAGGCTAAAGCCAGTCAAGTACACTCAAAAACCATGAATTCTTACCTTGAATTTGAACTTCTGCTCTTGTTCTTCAAAGACCCGAGAGATTTCAGCTCTCCTTTCTCTCTCTACACAAAAATCCAAATGCTATGTGTGAAGAGAGAGTGATGGGCGGCCATCACCTTTATTCACCAACTTTTGAAGACTTTTTTCTTTTTTACACTTTTAGTCCCTCTACTTGGATATCATAGCTTTTCTTTCTTTTTCTTCACTTTTAAAAGAATAACGGGTGTTATAAATGCTATCTCTATCACTAAAAATCTAGTGTAGCACTCCCGGACAAAATACATCACTATCAAGTATCAGTTAATTAGAGATAACTTTGAAAAAGGATTAATAAAACTAGTCAAGGTTAACACAAATGAACAATATCTTGATCTCTTCACCAAAGCTTTTGATGAACAAAGATTTAAATATCTTATATAAGTTATTCGGATGATTAACTTTGAGTAGCTATTCTTAAAACTTAATCATATTATTTTTAAAACCTGTTTGTCCTAAGTTGTCTATTCTATCACCTTCATAAGCTCTTGTTTTCTATGAATGAAGATATTTTTAGAAGAACTTTCCTTATATTTTTTTGAAAAATCTTGGTCTTTTTCCATCAGAAGATATAGTTTTATCTTTGGAAGAAATTTATGCCTTCAAAACAAATAACTGCCTAAGTAAATTGCCTTCTGAAGAAATGTCTGAAATCTCTTTCGAAGCTTAAAATATTCTCTTTGGCACTTACATGTTTTCAAGGACAATTTTCTTTCAAAGCAAATTAACTCTCAAAAGCTTTATTCTTAACTGAATAAAACCTTTAAGTCTTAATTTTATTCCGAAGCAAAATTTTCAAAAACTCTCAGATGATTCTTTTGAAATCATTTTGGCTTCGGAAGCTTTTTCATTAAAACTTCCGAAGACAATTTACCTTTGGAAGATTTTCGAATTCAAAGAAAAGTACTTTTTTAGCAAAAAGCAAACTTCTTTGTAGAGGTGGAACCGACATCCGGATTTCAAAGTTTATCCTCTTTCATTAACTTTGTCTTAAATCATGTTCATATAAACCCAACGGTTCCACTCTTTTCTATCATCTTCATCTTTCCTCTAAACCTAAATTCCAAAAATTCTCTTTACAACCGCCTTCGTTCTTTTTCCTTTACCATTAAGCTTCCTAAATGGCCAACCTTAATAGAAGAAATGACCCTGATTTATCCATGCAGTTACACAGGCAACACAATCAAGTTGCCCTGTTAAACTCTAAGAAAGATTCACACTTTTATGAGGTTTGCCAATTCTTGGCTTGTCTAACTATTCCACCTCCCTTACCATCAATCCTGTTCCTTATGAAGATCATCTTCTTGATGAAAACCTATCAAGAGGTTATTCTAGATGGGGAGAATGTACTATTTGCTACAGTGTAGGGGAGGACAATCTTCATTACTCCGGCCATTATAAACACTCATCTTCAGCTGGATGATTAGGAAGGTGAATTGTCCTCTACTAAAGAAGCTGTTAACCAATCGTTCCAACAAATAGGCTATGTAACACCTGGTTATTTTAAAATAAAAGGGACAAGAAATGAAGAATAAAATAAAGAAAAGCAATATAAGTCCAAGTGGAGGGACTAAAAGTGTCCAAAAGGACAAAATCTTACAAAAGTTGGTGTAAAAGAGGGCATGGCCGCCCCCTCCCCTTCATATCACTTTCATTCGGATTGAGAGCGAGAGAGAGAGAGAGAGTAGAAACTCTTGGAAGAAGAAGAAAAAGAAGAAGAAGGTCGATTAAGGTATGAATTCTTGGTTATTAAGTGTTTGTGTTGGGTTTTGGTCTCGGGTTTATGCTTATGTGTTGTGTGTGTTCAGGTGTGTGTGTTGTGGGATTTTTAGGTGTTTAAACTCATTTGAAAAAGGGTTAGAAGGAAGATACACCCAAGTTGCACCAGGTGAGTTTCTAGACCCCGTTTCTACTTGTTTTAAACATCTTTAAGGCTAAAAATGTATTAAAATGATTTTTACAATGTTTGTGTATGTATGCCCGTATGTATTATGCATGTTGGATGTTGGTTCTTGAATGCTTATAGGTTGTTCATGTTTAGAATAGCCATGTTAAGCTTAGAACAGATGTGTTTGATGATTGGGTTTGGAAATATCCTAGAACATGTTTTATAGGTAGTTCATGCGCCTGAATTTGTCTTAGAAAGGGTTAAGTATAGCCCATGCGCCTGAACAGTGGTCCATGCGCCTAGAAATGTTAGTTGGATGTCTAAGTGTAGGGCCATGCGCCTGCATAGTGCCCATGAGCCCAAGTGGCCCATGCGCCTAAGTGTCCATGTGACTGATTAGTCCATACGACTAAGTTCATACGCCTGAATAGTATCCATGCGCCTAGAATTAGGCTGGAATTGACTAAGTGTCCAGACGTCTAGGATTTCCATGCGCCTAGGCACTCATGCGCCTACATATTGCCCATGCGCCAGAAAGATGCCCATGCGCCTAAGTGTTCCCGATGCGCCTGCATAGTGCCCATGCGCCTAAGGACTTAGATTCTTTTCTGATTTTTTAGGGAAAAAGTGTAATGTAGGCTTTGACTTGGGAAGTTCCCGGAGGCTATGTATGTTGACTTTTTGAAGTCATTTATGTTGCATGTTTTATGATGTGATGTATTATGTAATGTATGATTGGTGGTATGTATGATGTATGATATGGTCCTGATGTGATGTATGTTTATCTTTCTTATGGCTTTACGTGTCATGTTAATGAATGAATAAAGTATTATGTAACGTAAAGTGAAGGATAATGGAAGAGGAACACGAAGTAAGAATGCATGCATTATTGAATGACGAATGAACGAAGGAAAGGCTTGCAGGCACATATTTGAGGTGAGCAACCCAGTTGTTGCAACAGACTCAGACAACATGCTATCATGAAGTTACCATGAGGTGGGCAACTCTATGGTTGCAACAGACTCGGATAGTGTGCTATCATTGAAAGTGGCAATTGGGTGAGCAACCCTATGGGTGCAACAGACTTGGATAGCGAGCTATCGTGAAGCTGCCATGAGGTGAGCGACCTACGGTGCAACAGAACAGACTCAGATAGTGCGCTATCATTAAAAGTGGCATTGGGGGTGAGCAACCCTATGGTTGCAACAGAATCGGATAGCGTGCAATCATAGTGATTGTTAATGAGGTCAGCGACCCTGTTGTCGCAACAGACTCAAAGGACAAACGTATAAAATGAACGAGGTTAACGAATGTAATGGAAGATAATAATGATATTATCTATATGTACGTATTATGTATGATCACGAACGAATGAAAAGTATAGTTTGATTCTAAAGAAAGTAAAGAATGGTTTTAACGATTGAAATGTATGTTTTATTATAAACTAGAACTCACTCAGCGATGCTGACTTTTTACATTCTCAGTTGGCAGGTAAACATTTGAGGATGGCACGAGGCAGCTACTCAGCTCTTTTGGATGGCATTCTTTTGTTAATGTTTTTGCATTGTAATGCGAATGAATGATGTTTTGAAATGAATGCTTGTATTAACTTGCAAAAGCATTTGTAATGATATCAAAAGTTATTTTTTATGTTTCCACTGCAATATTTTCGTATGGAAAATGTAATTATATGTTTTATGTGCGATGACGATCCAACTGTAAGTGTCCCGGGAACGGGGCCTTACAAGTTCGTATCAGAGCGAGGTTTAAGTGAAATGGGTAAATTTTCAAAATAAACCTTAACTTAAACTGAGAATGGGACGGAACGGGAATGGGTTGCCAATCTGAGTAGCTGTGTGCCATGAGGTATTTTCGTAATGTTAACCGGTTTATGTGCGCATGGTATGGTTATGTGTTGTATGTAGATTTAAATACTGATGTCGTCAGGACATGTAATGCTTGGGGTATGAAGAGTAAAGTAAGTGGCTAATCACAACAGCCTACTGTAATTAGGAACTTACTATACTTGACATAAAGGAGCTGTTCCCTTGAATGACTGTGTTGGTGTTTGAATCTTTCAGTGTGCGTATGATTGCCTGTGGTAGATCTTCGAAAGCTTCATGGGGAGGAGGTCACGGTGCTGAACCGCGACCTAAGAGAGGGAGACCCAGAGTTAAGAAGGTGGTTCATGAAGAACCCGAGACCCCTCATCTGGAGGGTGGCGACGAGAGCGCCAATCCGAGGGCCTAAGTAAAGGAGGTTGTGGTGGAGGAAGTTCATCAGTCATGCATACGATTCTACCATCTGTGGTGACCAAAGTGATCCAGGCAGTAAGGGATGGGGAAAGAAAGGAGAGGAACGGGTACTCGGGAGGACGAGCACAAGCAGAGCGGAAACGGTTCTCTCTGATGATGAGGAGGAAGAAGAAGAGCTGGCGCCGGAGGACGACCAAGGCTGTAACTATGGGGCGTTATGAGATGCAAGCCCCCTACTTTCGATGGAAACGGCACTACTGTAGCTGCTCACCGGTGGGAGAGGGAAATGGAGGCTGTTCTTGACATCAGTGAGTGCCGTGAAGACCAAAAGATGAAGTTTGCTACCCACTCTTTCGTGGACTCGGCTTTGTGCTGGTGGGACAACATTGTCCAAGCCGAGGGTAGCCGGGCCATTGGGAGAATGAGATGGCCTGAACTTAAGAAGTTAGTGATTGAGGATTCTATCCTCACAGAGATATGGACAAGGTAGAAAGAGAGTTCTTGCAGCTGGAGGCGGGAACGATAACACACCAGCAGTACACCACAACATTTAATGAAATGGTGCGGCTGGTGCAAGATCAAGTGACACTAGTGTCACGAAAGATTAAGAGATACATCCAGGGGTTGCCTGCGGATATCCGTAGGCATAGGATCACAGCCCGGCCAAGCACTTTTAGGTCGGCAGTTGATTTGGCTCGTAGGTTATATGACGAGTGCGAGGTGATGAGGGCTGAGGTGAACAAGAAGGGTGCTGACCGGAACTGGAATAGGAAACGGTTTGGACATGGTGGAGCCGCTCCAAACAATAAGGTGGTGAAGGTGGGTGACCGACTTATGGTCACATCTGGTGCAGGATTGAAGAAGTGTGGTAAATGCGGGAAGGAGCATTCGGGAGAATGCAAATGGGGATCAAATAGCTGCTTCAAGTGTGGGAAGCCTCGCCATATGGCTAGAGATTATGGTTGGCAGGTGCTACAGCTGTGGGGAGAATGGTCATCTGAGAAGGGATTGTAAGAGGCCACGGGCTGAAAGTTCGGGAGCGAAGAAGGCTGGAGGAGAAGGGCAGAAGGCAAGCGCCCGAGCTTTCACGATGACTCAGGATGAGGCTAGGACAGACCCCGACATGGTGTCAGGTATGTTTCTAGTGAACCAAACTCTTGCATTTGTGTTGTTTGATTCTGGTGCTAGTAGGAGTTTCATTTCTGCTGCCTTTTATGCTAAGTTTCCTATTAAGAGTAGATGTATTGATAAGCCCTTCAAGGTAGAAACTACCATAGGTAAGTCTATGAGGATTTCTGAGGTGATAGAAGGTTGTCACATAGAACTAGACGGTCATAAGTTTCCTATTAGACCATTCGTGATGACCTTAGGGGTTTCTATGTAGTCCAAGAAATCGATTGGTTGGCAGACTACGAAGCGAATATGTGTATCGCAAGAAGATGATCTGATTGACAACGCCTGATGGGAATAAGGTGACGGTCTATGGCGATCAAGTCACGATGACCCCGAAAGTGATTTCGATGGAGGTGGCATGATAGTGCATGAGGCGTGGATGTAGTGCCTACTTCGCCTACGTAACGGATGTGGATGTGCCAACACCATAACTATCTGATCTACCAGTTGTGTGTCACTTTCCGGATGTGTTTCCAGAATTTACCAAGTCTGCCACCGGACTATGAGATTGAGTTTCAAATTGATTCGATACCCGGTGCTCAATCCGTTGCCAAAGCACTGTATCGGTTAGCTCTGACAGAAATGAAAGAGCTGATGGAACAGTTGCAAGAGCTGCTCGATAAGGGGTTTATTAGACCGAGTATCTCTCCCTGGGGTGCTCCGGTCCTGTTTGTGAAGAAGAAAGACGGTATCATGAGGATGTGCATCGACTACCGAGAGCTGAACAAGTTGACGGTAAAGAATCGGTACCCCTTACCTAGAATTGATGCTCTATTTGACTAGCTCTAGGGTGCCAGTTGGTTTTCAAGGATAGACCTTCGATCTGGTTATCATCAGTTGAAGGTGAGGGAGCAGGATATTCCTAAAACAAATTTTCGCACGCGTTATAGACACTAAAAGTTCCTCGTTATGTCTTTTGGTTTGACCATGCGCCAGCTGCTTTTATGGACTTGATGAATGGAGTGTGTCGGCCAATGTTAGATAAGTCAGTGATTGTGTTTATTGATGATATCCTGATTTATTCGAAGAGCGAGGAGGAGCATGCCAATCACATTCGAGAGGTGTTAGAGACATTGAGAAGGGAGAAATTGTATGCAAAATTCTCCAAGTGCGCATTCTGGTTGTGCGAAGTTCAGTTCTTGAGTCATGTGGTGAATCCCGAGGGGATTATGGTGGATCCAGCAAAGGTGGAGGTTGTGATGCAATGGAAGTCTCCAAAGACAGCATCCGAGATTCGTAGTTTCTTGGGGTTGGCGGGGTATTATCGAAGGTTCATTGAGGACTTTTCCAAGATCGCTTCTCCACTGACCAAGCTCAAGAACAGGCATTTGAGGAGTTAAACGTGAGGTTGACTCAAGCTCCTATCTTGTCGTTACCCGATGGAAGCGAAGATTTGGTGGTTTATTCAAATGCTTCTTACTCGGGGTTAGGGTGTGTGTTAATGCACAGGGGAAAAGTGATAGCCTATGCATCCCGACAACTAAAGGTTTATGAGGTCAACTACCCTACTCATGACTTGGAGCTAGCAGCCATGGTCATTGCACTAAAGATTTGGAGGCACTATCTGTATGGAATGAAGTGCACCATCTTCACCGACCACAAGAGCTTAAAGTACTTCTTTGAGCAGGAGGACCTGAATATGAGGCAGAGACGATGGTTGGAGCTCATAATGGATTATGATTGTGAGATCCATTACCATCCGGGCAAAGCTAACGTGGTGGCGGATGCCCTTAGCCGAAAGGAGAGCCCCGAACCGATTCGGGTGAAAGCTTATCAACTAATCACGACCCTTGATGTGATGAAGCAAGTCAAGGAGTTTCAAGATGAGGCATTGAAAGAAGATCATCTAAACTCTGAAAGAATGAGAGGTCTGGTTGGGGAATTGGGCGAAAACACACTCGGTGTTAAAACCCGATTTGGACGAGTGTGGATTCCTCGTTTTGGGGATCTACGGGTGAAGATAATGAATGAAGCCCACAAAACTCGATACTCCATCCACCCTAGTGCCGCAAAAATGTATCTAGATATGAAGAAGGATTATTGGTGGCCGGGTATGAAGCGCGATGTGGTGGGGTAAGTGAGTAAGTGCCTTACTTGTTTGCAAGTGAAGGCCGACCATCAAAAGCCGTATAGAAAGATCCAACCTTCAGATATACCAGAATGGAAGTGGGCGCACATCACCATGGATTTCATTACGAAGCTGCCACGTACTCTGAAGGGGTACGATGCCATATGGGTGATTGTTGACTGTTTGACGAAGAGTGCCCACTTCCTACCGATCTGCGACACATATTCATCCGAGAGGTTGGCTGACTTGTTCATCAAGGAGATTCTAACTTGTCATGGTGTGCCGGTGTCCATTGTGTCAGATCGTGACACCCGGTTTACCTCTAAATTCTGGAAGAAATTCCACGATGCCATGGGGACGAGGTTACGTATTAGCATGACTTATCATCCCAAAACTGATGGTCAATCAGAAAGGACCATTCAAAGACTAGAATACATGCTTCGGGCATGTGTGATTGATTTTGGGGGAAGTTGGTATGACCACTTACCGTTAGCTAAATTCTCATACAACAACAGTTATCATGCTTGTATTGGCATGCCACCATACGAGATCCTATATGGTAGAAGATGTAGAACGGCCGTATGTAGGGGAGACATTGGGCAAAAAGAATTGGGAGGTGTCGAGGTGATCGAGGCTACAACTGAGAAGCTAGAAAAGGTTAAAGCCTTCATGAAGGCAGCCAAAGATAGACAGAAGTCGTATGCTGATAACACGATGCAGACCGATTGAGTTCCAGGTGGGTGACCGGGTTATGTTGAAAGTCTCACCGTGGAAGGGTATCATTCGGTTAGGAAGCAGGGCAAGTTGAGCTCGAGATACATAGGGCCTTTCTGAATCATTACTCGAGTAAGGCAGGTGGCCTATAGATTGAAGTTGCCCAGTGAGCTAGGTGGAATTCATCCGACATTCCATGTATCTCACTAAGAAAGTGCTTAGCCGAGGAGGATATGGTTGTACCACCGGAAGAT
The DNA here is from genome assembly GCA_025506515.1 of Flaveria trinervia. Classification (NCBI taxonomy): domain Eukaryota; kingdom Viridiplantae; phylum Streptophyta; class Magnoliopsida; order Asterales; family Asteraceae; genus Flaveria; species Flaveria trinervia. The sequence goes on along the minus strand of CM046445.1, from coordinate 57,520,246 downwards.
ATCGAGGTGGATGAACGACTCAATTATGTGGAGCAACCTGTGGCAATCATTGATCGTAAAGATAAGAGACTAAGAAATAAAGTGGTTCCTCTTGTGCGTGTACAGTGGAAGCACAGGAAGGGATCGAATCTACACGGGAGACCGAGGAAGAGATGAGGCAGCATTATCCTCATATGTTCGAGGAATAATAGGTTTCGGGGACGAAACCTAAATAAGGGGGGTGGACTTGTAACACCCGGTTATTTAAAAAAAAGGGACAAGAATGAAGAATAAAAGAAAGAAAAGCAATGAAGTTCAAGTGGAGGGACTAAAAGTGTCCAAAAGGACAAAATCTTTTAAAAGTTGGTGTAAAGGTGGGCATGGCCGCCCACCCTCCCCTTCACATCACTTTTCATTTGGATTGAGAGAGAGAGAGCAAAAACTCTTGGAAGAAGAAGAAAAAGAAGAAGAAGGTCGGATTTAAGGTATGAATTCGTGGTTTTTAAGTGTTTGTGTTGGGTTTTGGTCTCGGTTTATGCTTATATGTTTGTGTATGTTCGGGTGTGTGTGTTTGGTGGGGTTTTTAGGTGTTTAAACTCATTTGCAAAAGGGTTAGAAGGAAGATACACCCAAGTTGCACCAGGTGAGTTTCAAGACCCTGGTTTCTACTTGTTTTAAACATCTTTAGGGCTGAAAATGTATTAAAATGATTTTTACAATGTTTGTGTATGTATGTCCGTGTGTATTATGCATGTTGGATGTTGGTTTTTGAATGCTTATAGGTTTTTCATGTTTAGAATAGCCATGTTAAGCTTAGAACAGATGGGTTTGATGATTGGGTTCGGAAACATCCTAGAAACATGTTTTACAGGGAGTTCATGCGCTTGAATTTGTCTTAGAAGGTATAAGTATAGCCTATGCTCCTGAACAGTGGTCCATGCACCAAGAAATGTTAGTTGGATGACTTAGTGTAGGCCATGCGCCTGCATAGTGCCCATGCGCCCAAGTGGCCCATACGCCTAAGTGTCCATGTGACTGATTAGTCCATACGACTAAGTTCATACACCTGAATAGTACCCATGCGCCTAGAATTGGGCTGGAATTGACTAAGTATCCGGACGTCCAGGATTCCCATGAGCCTAGGCACTCATGTGCCTACATATTGCCCATGCTCCTGAAAGATGCCCATGTGCCTAAGTGTTCCCGATGCGCCTGCATAGTGCCCATGCGCCTGCATAGTGCCCATGCGCCTAAGGACTTAGATTCTTTTCTTATTTTTTTAGGGAAAAAGTGTAATGTAGGCTTTGACTTGGGAGGTTCCCGGGGGCTATGTAGGTTGACTTTTTGAAGTCATTTATGTTGTATGATGTGATGTATGTTGTTATGTATGATTGTTGGTTATGTATGATTGTATGATATGTTCCTGATATGTATGTTTATCTTTCTTATGGCTTTACGTGTCATGTTAATGAATGAATAAAGTATTATGTAACGTAAAGTGAAAGATAATGAATGAGGAACACGAAGTAAGAATGCATGCATTATTGAATGACGAATGAACGAAGGAAAGGCTTGCAAGCACATATTTAAGGTGAGCAACCCAGTTGTTACAACAGACTCAGGCAGCGTGCTATCATGAAGTTGCCATGAGGTGAGCAACCCTATGGTTGCAACAGACTCGGATAGGGTGCTATCATTGAAAGTGGCAATTGGGGTGAGCAATCGTATGGGTGCAACAGACTCGGATAACGAGCTATCGTGAAGTTGCCATGAGGTGAGCGACCCTACGGTTGCAACAGACTCGGATAGTGTGCTATCATTAAAAGTGGCAATCGGGGTGAGCAACCCTATGGTTGCAATAGACTCGGATAGCGTGCAGTCGTTGTGATTGTTAATGAGGTGAGCAACCTTGTTGTCGCAACAGACTCGAAAGGACGAACGTATAAAATGAACGAGGTTAACGAATGTAGCGGAAGATAATAATGATATTATATGCATGTACGTATTATGTATGATCACGAACGGATTGAAAGTATAGTTTGATTCTGAAAGAAAGTAAAGAATGGTTTTAACGATTGAAATGTATGTTTTATTATAAAACTAGAACTCACTCAGCGACGCTGACTTTTATACATTCTCAGTTGGGAGGTAAATGTTGCTGAGGATGGCACGAGGTGGCTACTCAGCTCTTTTGGATGGCATTCTTTTGTTAATGTTTTTGCATTGTAATGCGAACGAATGATGTTCTGAAATGAACGCTTGTATTAACTTGCAAAAGCATTTGTAATGATATGAAAAGTTATTTTTTATGTTTATGCTGCAATATTTTCGTATGACAAATGTAATTATATGTTTTATGTGCGATGAGGATCCAACTGTAAGTGTCCCGGGAACGGGGCCTTATAAGTTGGTATTAGAGCCAGTTTCTGTGTTGGTGTTTGAATATATCAGTGTGCATATGACGGCCGGTGGTAGATCTTCGAAAGCTTCACGGGGAGGAGGTCACAGTGCTGAACCACTACACAAGAGAGGGAGACCCAGAGTTAAGAAGGTGGTTCATGAAGAAATCGAGACCCCTTATTTGGAGGGTGGCGACGAGAGCGCCAATCTGAGGGCCTAAGTTCATCAGGTCATGCAGACGATCCTACCTCGGGAGGACGGGAGCAACCATAGCCGAAAACGGTTCTCTCTGATGTTGAGGAGGAGGAAGAAGAGGAGCCTGCGCCGAATGCGGCCCAAGGCTGTAACTACGGGGCGTTTATGAGATGCAATCCCCCTACTTTGGATGGAAACGACACTGGTTGACTCCGATGAGTCAACTACATACCATGATACAATGTCCAATTTGGATTGTGACAAATGGCTGGAAGCCGCGAATGTAGAGATGCAATCCATGTATGACAACCAAGTTTGGGAATTGGTTGACCCTCCACTTAACTCCAAACCGATTGGATGCATGTGGGTTTTCAAGAAGAAAACAGATATGGATGGAAACTTGGATACCTACAAAGCAAGACTTGTAGCAAAATGTTTCACACTAACTCAAGGGGTGATTATGATGAAACCTTCTCGCATGTGGCAATGCTAAAGTCCATTAGGATATTATTTGCCATAGCTGCATATTATGACTATGAGATTTCGCAAATGGATGTCAAAACCGCTTTTCTTAATGCACATCTCGAAGAGACTGTCCATATGGTTCATCCTGATGGTTTTATCAATCCACAACATCCTAATAAATTATGCAAGTTAAAGAGATCCATCTGTGGATTGAACAAGCATCGAGGAGTTGGAATCAACGTTTTGATGAAGAGATCAAGAAATTTGGTTTCATCAAGAACGCTAACGAGTATTGTGTATATAAGAAGGCTAGTGGGAGCATAATTACAATCCTAGTATTGTATGTTGATGACATACTACTTTTTGGAAATGATATTCCAACCATGGAAGGTGTTAAAACCTAGCTTGTAAGTTGTTTCTCCATAAAAGATCTCGGTGAAGCCGCCTATATTTTGGGAATAAAGATCTATAGGGACATATCGAGGTGGTTGATAGGTCTAAACCAAAGTGCATATATTGATAAAGTCTTGAAAAGGTTCAACATGGAAAACTCTAAGAAAGGTATGGTACCTATTCAAAGAGGGACAATATTGAGTACATCTCAATGTCCAAGTCAAAGAATGAGCAAGACCGAATAAAGGATATCCCATATGCGTCTGCTATAGGATCATCATGTAGGCGATGATATGCACTAGACCGGACGTGTTGCAGGATCGGTGTTTGTCATTTAAACACAAGGTTTTCTCTCAAACTCATCTAGAATCACACTCGGGTAAGAATCAATAAGAGTTGATCACAATATGAAAAGTAACTAAGAACACAGAAAGATAATTTCAAGATACTTTTATATATTGATTCTCAACTCAAGATACAAAGACTCTTACAAGTAGATGATTATCTCTCTCACTTGGTTACAATGAGTTTCAAGGAGAACCTATATATAATACTATCTACAGCCGGATTTACTTTGGTACCAGCTGGGATCCTTTAGCTAAAGCCTATACTATAAGGCTATAGTTAAGGTATCTTAGATAAAGACTTATCTGAGATTTGGTAGTCAGGACATGTCCCTGACTTACCTTTTGTCACCAACTAAAGATGGCAACTGTACTATCATGAAAAGGTAAACAGTGGAATAAAGTATGGTCAACAACATGGTTCTTTAGGAAGAAGCCATGCTGTATCAGAAGTCTGCAGCGGAGTGTCAGAGACCATACTTGTGTCCACTGGTTATAGCAGTGTCTTCCGAAGGTTTAATGGCTTCGGAAGAGTAAGTACTTCCGAATCCACTTTATACTTCGGAAGAGGCTACTTCTTCGAAGACTTGGAGACTTCTTCTGTTCATCATACTTCGGAAGTGGTCTTTACTTTATTCTTCTATGTCTTGAACTGCGGAAGTATGCATTTGTCTTCGGAAGTAGAGTTCTGTCTTCGGAAGTTGAACTTTTCCTTTGTCTTCGGAAGAACTCTACAACCTTCGGAAGTTCCATGACAAGCTTCGGAAGCCTTTGCATGCAGCACCAAAATAACTTAAGTGATCTAGTTTTGGTTGCATTAGCCTTCTTCTTGATCCAACAAACACCCCTTAGGCTGATTCTACTAAAACTTCACTTATCTCGACTTCTTAAAATTTTTAGCACCAACGAGAGCAAATATTTGTCTGTCTCCTTGTTCTTCCCTGATGTGGTGCTGAGAAGCTTGTACAGATCCTTGGTAGACAGGAAATCCATTCTGTCACCTTGGATAACAAGTACCCTTTGTTGTTGCCCTCTGAAAAGAGTTAGTTGATGGGAACTGTAATCATATTCCCATTGAACTATAGGTTCCAATTCAGGACCTTCCACCATCTATAGAAAGGCAACACTTTTGGTGGGAGATCTTTCCTTGTCTTCCTGTCTTCTCAACATCAACTCTTCTTCAATCTTGCTTTTGCAGTTAGCTCAGCCAAATGAAGACTGCTGAGATGATTTCTGACGAGTGCAACAGCTTCAGAGTTGGAGGGGTTGGAGAATGGTTTCTCTGCTAACTCAGCAATGTCAAATCTACTGGAGTGTTACAGAGAGGTTGCATTGAGTCTGTTGACTTCACCATTCTCTCTTTCCATAACAAAGTTATGAGAAGGTTCATCGAACCTCCACTGGATTATCTTCCTTCTAGGCATAAGAGGCTGACTAGGAATCTTGTCCTCTTTTCTTGTATCCAGCAGAGTCACCAGTTTCCTTCTGAGCTTCTTTTCTTCCTCATTTAAAGAGTCTGAATTGAGGCCCAAAAGTCTTGCAGCCTGGTCCAAAGTTCCTCTAGGCAAATCAAGGAATCTGTCTCTTGTGAGGGAACTTGAAGATCCGTCTACATAGGTAATGTTAACAGAGTCTTCTACACAGAGACTTCGCTCAAAGTGGTGCAATTAGTTAGCTTCATTTTGATTGCCTTAAACTCCTCAAGGGAGAGATGTTGAGAAGGCTGAAGGGATGGTTTGGAGGGTGATTGGATAGGTTTAGGTTCAGAGGTTCTGGCTAGTGTTTTGGGTTGGATTATAGGAAGTTTAGGAGGTTGAGGTGAGGGAGTAGTAGTGGGTAGTGATGTGGGTTCAGGGGTGAAGGGTTCAGGTTTAATGGTGAATGGTGAGGGTGAAGGTTCAAGTTGTGGTTGGGTAGAAGTAGTGAAGGTCATCCCTTTTACCCTTTTATACATCTCTTTCCTTTTCCCCATCCGGATGTTAGCCTTAATTTCACTGACAATCCGTTGGAGTGTCCTTTCAGACATAGGACCCACCTGCCTACCAGAGAAGCCATGAGCCAGAAGATAGTCCTTCATCCAAGCTTTCTCAGTAAGCTTCTTGGAGGCAGTGACCCTAGCCTCTTCTTCTTTCTTCTTCTTTTCTCTGGCCTTTTCTTTTGCAGCCTTCTTCCTTTCTTTCTCCATTTGATCCTACTCTTTGTTATGAGCCAGAGGATCGTATCATCGTTGTGTGGAGAGAGTTCTTGAAGATCAAAGCCTCTGGAGAGTAGGAAGTTTATTCCGTCTCTCCTCAGCTGCAATTCATCCTCCTTCTGTTTCTTTTCCTTTTCCTCTAAGGCCAACCTGGCTTCTTCTTCAAGTCTCAGCCTGGTTGCCTTCTCCAGATCCACCAACTCCTCTAATAGTAGCAGGAGTGTTTCTTCATTGGCAGCTCCCATTTCAATGAGCTGGTCAATGATCTGCTCTCTTCTTTTATTGATGACAACCTCCTGATTGAAGCAGCAGCTTTTGTGCTGGCAGCTAGCAACTTCTCAGTCTGAAGTCTTCCTTTCTTCTTAAGTTTCTCAATCTTCTCCTCTTCCCGCATCTCTTCCCCAGTCATCTTCCTTTTACCTTTATCCTTTGAAGATCCTGACTGTGGTGGTTCTTGGAGAGAGGTTTCTGATTATGAGAGAGTTAGAGATGGTGTCTGAGATGGAGGTGCAATTGGAAAGTCCTCGCTGCTCATTTCAGATGCCATTTCCAGGATAGCATTTGTGATGATCAGTTCCTTGGACATTTTAAACAGTCCTTCCGCAACTTCCATTTCAGCTTCGGAAGATTCAGCTTGTTCTTCCGAGGCTTTAACTTCAGCTTCAAAAGTTAAAGGAGATGCAGATTCTATCCCAACTATTTCAGTTGCTGGGCCATCAGTTCCCATTTCCCCTTTGAATTGAATCTTAGGTTCCATGAGGACCTTAGGTTGACCAACTTCTTCCATAGTGGTAGAAGGTGCAGTCAGCCTTTAAAGTTCTTCTGCTCCAAAGTAGATCATTGTAGTATCATAACTTGGCTGCTCAAAGGAAGATCTTAACAGACACTTAGTGAAGAGTCTGTAGAGATCATTGAGCATCCTTGGATCAATCTGAAGAGTGACTTGAGATGTTTCAGGCGCAAAGGTGATGGGAGAGGAAGATGTTGAAGTGGAAGGCTGGCTCTGTGGTTCCTTGTGTGTTTGTCTTTGAACATTCTCCCCCTTTTTGGTAGCATCATCTTGAGAGCTAGATGAGCCGGAGGAGGAAGTTAGGGAGACCTGAATAGGTACATGCGTAACATACCTCTTTGTCTGTTTCTCAGCTAGTTGAGCCTTGAGATTGTCAATCTCAAGTTGCTGAGTTGCAGATCTTGCCTCTGAAGTCCTAACCTGAGATTCTAGGTTTGAGACTTTAGAAAGAAGATCTTGAATGAGGAGTTGCATGCTTCCCTCATCTTCTTTCGAAGAATCACGGGGAGATGAGGTAACATACCTAGTATGTTCAGCCTACCACAAGATGTGGTTTCTTGGCACCCTGGTTTCCTATGCTCAATGATGTCTCTTTTAGAGTCATCAAAGTGCTCGGTTGCCGTAGATTCAATCTGAGAAATGTTTCCACTGTCCACAAGGTCCATTGAGGCACCTTCTGTAGTGGCAGCTGAATCTACATGAGTCCCCTGCACATCAGTGGAACTCACCTCAGTTGGTTGCTGATGGGGGGTCTAGAGATAAGGAATTTCTTCGGGCTCTGTTGATCATGGAGAGGGTGTTGTAGATCAACTTCATTGCCATGGAGAGATGTTATCTCTCATCAGTTTTAAATAAAAGGTCAGTGAAAGATAGGATGGTTAAACCTACTGACCCGAGAGTTTGGTCAATGTCTACAAGCATTGAGCCTCTGGTGGGGCTGTCCCTTGTTGGCTGCTCAAGAGAGTATAAGGACTCATCCTGAGGGCTTTCAGCTTGGGTGTGGGTCATGGGTCTGAGACTGAGGAGACTCAAGACCCAATTGAGGTCAGAAAAGAAGGATGGAGAAACCTCTAACTGAGTGGGAGCCCATGTTTCCACTCGAGTCTTTTTGGATTGAACAGGAGGGGCTTGTTCAATCAGAGTAGATTAAACAAGGGTTCGTTTGGGGCGTCTCTGATAAGTGATGGTGATGGGTGGAGATGGTAGTGTTGGCAGTGGGGGTAGTTGCTGGTGTGGGTTCATCACCTGTGGGGTTAAAAGGGATGTCACCAGGGGTCGTTGGCTTAGTCATACCTGGAAGATGTGCAATATCTCTTCTGTGAAGTTGGTAGACACTCTCTTCAAAGTCTTGAAGATGGTCGATCTCATTTGAGAAGCAGACAGAGCAGCTGCACAGACAAGCGTGCTCTGGTCTAGCTCGCAGTTGATTATATGCTAGAGAAACCTAGGATACATGAAGAATGTGTCCTTCTGAAGATTTCCCATGAGGTTGGTCAGCACAAATCTTGAATATTTAAAGCGGAGACTTTTTACCAACCCATGAACAAGGCACCCAAGTTCAAATGGGATTTGATCCCATCCCCCGGATTTATTCGACAAGTAGTGAAGGACCACGTGTAGCAGGAACTTCCATTTGTACGAGAAGTTAAATTTGTAGAAAGTTGACCTGCTAGCGTCTCCTCCATATCCCATTTGGACATAAGAATCGTCCAAGTCTGCTTTGGGGAATTCTGTTGGAGCGCCCTCATCAAGAAGCTCTAAATGCTCTCTGATGAGCTGTTCAGAAATGACGAACTCCTGGCACATATGCTCGATCGAATGACACGAACCTCGTTTAGGGTTTCAATCTGACCATTTGCCCAAAAATCAGACACATGGTTTGAGTAAATTGGGGGTTAACGGTCAGAGCGGTGTAGTAGGAAGATTGGGTTAGAAAGGAGATGATATCTTAGAAGTCAGCATCTCTTGATGAATCAAGAAGTGCGAATTAGTTGTGCTGAAGGTTGAAGGCCATTTGGAAAGTTGAATGGGAATGATTTGAGCTTGGTAAAGTTGAGTAGGAGAAATTTCTAGGGCTGTAAAGTTTGCAAGTAAGAGAGTGAAAGTGAATAGCCGAGATTATTTAAAAGATTGTGGAGAGGCGGTAATGGGGGTTAGGATAAGGTGATGTGATGGTTTAGTGTATGAAATGACAGTGGCGGTAAGGTTAAAAATCAGTTAAATAATCCGACATCATTAACAAAATCTTTGCTTTTTACAGTGTGGGGCCAAGAAATTTATGTTACACAGTGAAATCTCTCTTTGAGTGTAAAACCTTTCCGAAGGTAACTTGTCTTCCGAAGGAAATTCTTACTCCCGAAGCCAATTATTTGCTTTTGAAGGTTAGAGTTGCTTCCGAATAGAGAATTTGTAAGTTTCGGAAGTAGATCTGATATGCAATAAATCACTTCGTCCGAGACCAAACATTCTTCCGAGAAGAAAGTTATCCTTTGAGAAATTATGCTTCGGAAGATATGAGAGTGTCTTCCGAAGGTTAATTTCTCTTCGGAAGGAATTTACACTTAGAATATTTCAGAGAGAATTTCTTGTAACAGGGCTTAAATTGTATTGACATAAGACTCACATATTAAAAAGTTTTCAAAAGAGATCAGATTAGTCAATGTTTATCATCCCAATAGTTGTTATGAGATACTTAAAACTTTGTTCATCAAAGCTTTGGTAAACAGATCTACATATTTTTCATTTGAATCAACTTTGATTAACTTGATTAGATTTTTCTCATTAATGTCTCTATTGAAATGATACCTGATGTCAATGTGCTTAGTCTTGGAGTGCTTCACCGGATTTTCAGTAATGGAGATAGCACTGTTGTTGTCAATATGGATAGGAGTACTCATAAAGTTGAATCTATAGTCTAACATCTGATTTTGAATCCATAGCAGTTGAGCACAACAGCTAGTAGCAGCATTGTATTCAGCTTTAGCAGTTGATGTAGAGACACAGGATGGTTTCTTGCATTGCCATGAGATGATCCTTCCACCAAGAAATTGACATCCCCCGATGTTGATTTCTTGTCAATATTGCAGCCACCATAGTCACTGTCAGAGTATCCATAAAGATTGAAATCCTTGTTTCTGGGATACCAGAGACCTAGTTTAGGTGCTCCTTTGAGGTATCTGAGGATTCTCTTAACACCAGCAGGTGAGACACCTTAGGAGCAGCCTGATATCTTGCACAAATGCAAGCAACAACATGATATCAGGTCTACTGGCTGTAAGATACATCAAAGAACCAATAATTGCCCTATACTGATGTTGATCAGTATCCTCCCCCTCAAGGTCAGGACAAAGATTTTGGTTCTGGGTATGGGTGTCTTTGCAGGCTTGCAATCCTTCATCTCAAATCTTTCTAAGATGTCAGAGACATATTTAGATTGATTAATGAAGAACCCTGCTTTCAGTTGCTTTACCTGAATTCCAAGGAAAAAATCCATTTTTCCCATGGAGCTCATCTCAAACTTCTTCTTCATAATGCTCTCAAAGTCCTTGCACATTTGGTCATTTGAGGAACCAAATATGATTTCATCAACATAGACTTGTACGGGCAAAATGTCCATTCTAGACTTTCTAATGAAGAGAGTCTTGTCAATGGTGCCTCTAGTATAGCCATTCTTCAGAAAAAACTAAGATAGAGTGTCATACCACAGCCTAGGTGCTTCGTGCAGCCCATATAGAGCTTTATCCAATTTGCACACATAGTTGGGGTTGTTGTGGATCTTCAAATCCTAGAGGTTGGCATACATAGACTTCCCTGTCTATATCCCCATATAGAAAAGCACACTTGACATCAAGTTGGTATACTGTGAAGTCCTTGGATGTAGCATAAACAAGGAAGATCCTAACTGCCTCAAGTCTTGCAACTGGTGCGAAGACATCAGTATAACCGATTCCTTCCTCTTGAGTGTATCCTTGAACCACAAGTCTTGCCTTATTCTTGATGAGCAAGCCTTTATCATCTCTCTTGTTTCGGAAAACTCATTTGGTGCCTATGGGTACTTGACCAGATGGTAGCGGACATAGGTTCCATACCTTTTGTCTCTTGAATTGAAGCAGCTCCTCTTGCATCGATTCAATCCAGCTACTATCCTTAAGGCATCTTCTACCTTCTTGGGTTCCATCTGAGATAGAAGGCATGAGTACAAGCAGACATTCCTTTGATGAGTCTGTCCTCTTGTTCTCACACCCTCAGAGACATTTCCGATGATGTTCTTAGTTGGATGAGTGTTGTGAATGTTAGAGGTAGCTTTGAATCAGCTAACATAGTTCGAGCAGCCTCAATAAGTGTCCTTTTCCTCCTATCAGCAACACCGTTTTGTTGAGGAGTTCTGGGAGCACTATATTGTCTGGAAATCCCTTTTGAGTTACATAATGAGTCAAGAACGAAGTTCTTAAACTCAGTCCCTTGATCACATCTAATTATTTTAACCTTGTGATCAATTTGATTTTCTATTGTCAGAATAAAAGATTTTAATGTTTCAACAGTTTCATTTTTAGTTCTTAAAAAGAATACCCATGTGAATCTTGTAAAATCATCAACTATCACAAGGCAATATGATTTCCTTCCAATGCTTGCTATACTTGTGGGACCAAAAGATCCATGTGCAATAAGTGCAATGGAGTAGTGATAGAGTTAACACATTTGGATTTATGAGATGTCCGTGTTGTTTCCCATTCAAGCATGCAATATAGTTGTCTTTGCAGAAAAACTTTTTTTAGGCAAACCATGTACCAAGTTATTTTTAGCCAATTTGTTCATTGTCTTAAAATTTACATGACACATACGTTTATGCCACAATGTTGACTCAGCACTATCAGCTTTAGAAAGAAAGCATGATACTTCACCCATTGGGGAAGCATTGTTCATATCAGCTTGTACATATCCCCTTTCCTGGGAGATCTAAGAAGCACCAATTCCGGAGGAATTGTCATCCCTGGTTTGAGGATAATGCACTCATGTTCTGTGAAAAGCATTTGGTGCTTTTGATCACAGAATTAAGAAACACTTAACAGATTGTGTTCAGCTATTTGACAAAGTTAACTTTGTCAACTGTTAACAAACCATTGGATATACTCCCTCTGCCAGAAATATATCCTCCGGCCTCACCTCCAAATTGGACAGGATCTCCATCATAATGTTGAAATTATTGAAGGAGATGTCTGTTCCTTGTCATGTGCCTAGAGCATCCACTATCTACAATCCATACATTGTTGTTCTCGTCAAATGGATGTTCCTGCACATAAGATGAGATTTCAGTTTTGTTTGGAAACCCAAGCTTTATTGGTCTTGGGTTCTTCCAAAGATAATGAAATGAGTGAACCAAATGATATGCATGGGGGTTCAACAGAGGTTTTTGAGGAAGAGGTTTGGGCTGTAGCATCTTCCTTGATCTTCCAGTCCACCCTTTGGCTGATCTTCGAGGATGAGCTTGTTGAAGCTTTTGCAGCATGGTCTTCTTCCGAAGCTTCTTTCTTTTTGGAAGAAGTCCTCACCACCTTTTCTTCCGAAGCAGTCTTCTATTGGGATGGTTTCAAGGGAGCTTTTTTGTTCTTCTGAACCTTAGTAGCTTTTGCTTCCAAAGCCATTTTCCCTTCGGAAGAAGGAGTTTCTTCCTAAAGCAACTTGGCTTTGGAAACTAGCTTTCCTTCTTCAACTCTTGAACCGTATGGAAAGGTCCAAATGTGAAACCTTCCCTGACTCCTTCTTTTTTCTAACATTATTTGCATAATGTGTGCTTGTAGGATTATAGTAACAATCTTTTGCCATGTAATTTTGCAGGCCACACATGATGCATGCGATGTTAGACTTTTGGGAAAGTGAGGGTTGCTGTTTCTTGGTTTTCTTTTCTTCATCAGCAACTTTTCCTTTTAACTTATGATCCTTTGGTAGGACAGGAATGCTGGTATTATATTCCTTTCCTGAATCAGAAGTACCTAACACTTGGAAACCAGCTGAAACAAAGACACCCTTCTGTTTGGGGTCAATTTTCAGTTTGGATTCAGCCACTTTCTTAGCAGTTCTCCTAGCAGCTCTAGCTCTGCTTCTTCTAGCTTTAGTGGTTAGGATTTGATCCTCATAGGAGGCGATGGGTCTATCTACCTGTTCCTTCCCTGTGGGGGCCACTATTGGTGCCTCATCCTTTAACTCTGGAAAGAAAGGGTCAGCAGTTGGAACCTCTTGCTCTTCAGTACCACATCTAGGCTGTCCGATAGACTCATAGGAATATGGTGGAGCAATTTCATTGGTTCCTAACCATTGTTTGTTTTGATAACAGAGTTTGGAATGGGAGGATGATGCAAGAATAGCTTAGAAGTTTTGCTCAGAGATAACATGCTTCTTGGCCTGAGCCTCAGCAGTGACAAGCTAGGCTTGAGCCTCAGACAATTTGGATATCAGATCCTTGATTTGAGTCTTGTAGTTGGCGTGCTCATGTTTCAAAAGAGATACAGTTTTCTCCAACTCATCAATTTTCTTTTGATAGTCAGATTCAGCTCTTTTAAAATCAGATTTTAGAATATTTAAAGACTCAATGTCAGATCTGTTTTCCATATTGTAATCCTTATTGAGTTTAACTTTAGCTATACAGGCTGGAGTGCAGAGATGTTCATATACCTGGGCATCATCTATTCCGGCCATGAGAGCTTAAGCATGAGTCACATCCTGTACCATGAAGCTCCAGTCAACTTCTTGTGCCATTGCGGCTATCTCAGTTGACTTCTCAATGGGCTTTGAGGTTGAGGGATGTGTGGAGGCCTGTGGGGTTCCCGGATTGGTCTTGGGAGCCTTGCATTCCCTTGCAAAATGACCCAGTTGGTTACAGTTGTAACACTTTGCCCTGGTCTTGTCAAACCTGAACTTGCTGGTAGTTGGGTTTTGAGGGAAATGCTTTCCAGTTCTCTTACAGAACTTCTTTGCTTTGTAAGTTAAGAGAGCCATTTGCTGGACAATGTCCATGTACTCTACGTCATCTGGGCTGAAGCACTCAAGATCATCAAAGCAGTATTGAAAATCTCCTGAGTGTCCACCTCCTGAGACAAAGGCACACCTTTCCTGGAAGGGATTGTGTTGAGCCTGTTGAGACCTTGGAGTCTCAGGATAAGTGATGTAGGGACCAGGTGAGCAGGATGGCTGCTGATAAGTCAGGTAGTGATGAGGTTGAGAGGTTAATGAGCCTTCAGCAACCATTAAAGTGTTGCTAGCAGGAGACTCACAGATCTGCTTGTTTGGTGGCCCTTCTTACTCTCCATCTCTAGACGGTATCCATCAAGGATGCCATAGAGCTCAGTCATGGAAAGAGTGTTCAAGTTTGTTGTTCTCTTGATAGAGACACAGTAGAATGTCCACTCATTTGGAAGAGCACTCATGAACTTTCTGGTGAGATCTCTAAGTTCAGGAGTGATCTTTACAGACTGAAGGGAAGAGATACGATCCATGTACCTGAAGTACTGCTGGCTGAGGGTCTCTCCAGCAATATGAGTGAAGTTCTTAAACTGCTGCTTCAGTGAGTCCTTCTTTGAGTCGTTGGAGCAAGAATACATCTGAGCAAGTGCATCAAACAATTCTTTGGTAGTCTTGCAATGCTTGAACCCCACCATAATAGAGTTCGGTATTGCAGTCATGAGAATAGTCATAGCATTGCTATCGATGTCCATCTTCTTTCTGTCTTCATCAGAATAGTCCTCGACAGCTTTTTCTATCATGGCACCGTTTCCACCAGGTGAAGCCACCTTTGGCTTGTACGGTCCATTGACAATAGAGTTCCACATTTTGTTGTCTTGGTATCTAATGAACCCTTCCATTCTTCTACTCCAAGACCTGAAGTTTTCAGGGGTGATGATTGGTGCTTTGGTCATCATCCCCATTATTACTTCAGATTTGTTGAGGGCCATTTGAGTGAGTGGGTGGTAAGGAGGAGTGAAAACAGGTTGATTTGGATGGTTAGATCACGCAATCAAGAGCCTGAGAAGCTCTGATACCAATTGCAGGATCGGTGTTTGTCACTTAAACACAAGGTTTTCTCTCAAACTCACCTAGAATCACACTCGGATAAGAATCAATAAGAGTTGATCACAATATGAAAAGTAACGAAGAACAAAGAAAGATAATTTCAAGATACTTTTATATATTGATTCTCGATCACAATTGGGGTATGTCTTTATTATGAATGGAGGAGCAGTGTCTTGAAGAGTAAGAGTTCAAAACAAGACATGGTAGCATTGTCCACTACAGAATCCGAATACATAGCCGCCTCATAGCAGCTCGGGAAGCTGCATGGATAAAGAAATTTATCGCCCATCTAGGGGTGGTCTCAACCATTCAAGACCACCTAGAATCTTTTGTGATAACATGGGGGTGCGATTGCACACATCAAGGAACCCTGTGCACATTAAAAGACTAGACACATTGAGCAGAGATTGAACTACATAAGGGATGAAGTTGAAAAAGGAAAGATGTGTATTCATAAAGTTCACACAGATCAAAACATTGCGTATCCACTCACGAAGCTCCCTGAAAGGGCAAAGCATGAAAGTCATACTTGTGCCTTAGGACTTTAATATTCTAGTGATTGGAGCTGACCTGTTTAGTATTTAAAAGTTTGGAACAATGTAATATTTAACTCATTTATATATCTATGATATTCTAAGCTATGTTCCTTTTAGCATGTATACATCCATGAATATGTTTATTATTCTAATGTCCTTAGTCGGTCATGTTTGTGAGAACAAATATGAATGTAAGACTATTATGAACATGGATTGGTGGATATTCATAAAGCATGAATATAGAGCAATTGGTTGCTGCAAAAGTTCATAGATATTTGTGGGATACGAATATTGGACTGACCGCGTCTCAAGTTTTACTACATGGAATTTTCATGGTTGATCATAAGTAATTTGAGTAAAGGAGAATATCATTTCGTATCCTCCTACTTGAGATAGATATTGGGTTTTGATATTCACCAAAGTGTTATACCTTGAGCTAGTTCTTCATTGCTCTGAAATAATGGACAGTACATAAGGCTATGTTCAGGTCTGACACGAGTTGATTGTGAGAAATATATAAAGTCAACATGTAATTTGTTCGTCTTATTCGTTGAGAGCAAGATGTCTAATTTCTGATTAAGTTAAATCAACAAGGAATGATCATTTTGTGTCATTGGATTTAACATGACATCTGTAACAAAAGGATAAATGATTGATTTACCTAAATCATTTCAAGTTGGATACTTGAAGGGGATGATGTTATTAAATGGCTTTTAGTCATGCGTATTAAGGGTAGTGATCCGTTGTTAGGCGGTATTTACTGCTTGCATCAATCTTCTATGAATCTTGTGCAAGTGGGAGATTGTTGGATTCTTTATGCCCGAGACACATAGAACATTTATGTCGTTAGTACGTTATGATCCAAGTCGGGTCATACCCAATAACAAGCTTAGCGAACACCAATTAATATTTAATTGATGATATGATCATGCAATAAATAACTACACCAATTTGGAAAATGGATTTTCTAAATAGATTGAATATGAGATGGAACAACTTATAATGAGATTTTGTTCATGGGTATTATTTGTAATGTTATTTAAATTGGTTAAATAACATCATGTAATAAAAGTGTGTATGAGTTATATAATTAAAGGTTAATTACATAACTTAGTTAAAAATGTCTAGCTAAAATAAAATGGTAAAAAATTGGGGGGAACCCCAATTTGAAAGAAATTCGACCCCCCCCCCTTTGAGATGGTTTGCTCCTTTTGTTTCTTGATACTAGACATCATTTACAACACACACACTCTATACCTCTCTCTTACATGCAAAGGACCAAGAACAACATTCTCTCTATTTTCTTGAAGAAGTTCAAGGCTGAAAATCGGATTTGCAGCTCTTCGTGGTTCGGTTTTAGTGTTGAAATCCTAACAAAAGGGTCTTTGCTTGATGCTTGTGGGTATGGAAGCTTGAGGACATCTCTCCTTGGTGTTTTGTTCATTCAAGAACCTCATCCTCTTCATCTATTTCATGTTATTCAGCAGCTCTACGAAGGTAGCATTATGGGTGATGTTGGTTGTTATTTCTTCTTGATAGCTAGTCCATTCATATATATTTGATCCAATGTTCTTCGGTTTGTTGTTGCTAAGTAATAAGCCTTAAATTCAGTTCACAAAACATTATATTAAGGTTTGATTCTGCTGCTCTTTAAATGGTTAAACAACTTTGATAATGGTCCAACAAACCCATCAGTTATATCATGTATGATGATGCTATGTATGGTATGGGTATGTTTATGTATGTTCCTTGTTATATGTGTTATTTTTCATGGCTTTATGTTGAATGTTTATGAATTAAATGAAAGTATTATGACGTAAAGTGTAAGATAATGAAAAGAGAAACGTAATGAAGAATGCATGCATTAATGACGTAATGATAAATGGATAAGTCTTACCCCGGTGCTAGTACCAGGCTATGTGCGTTTTGGAAGTCTTACCAACTTCGGCCTAGTACCCGCTTTATGCATTCGTTTGGGGTAAACTTATGTGTGGAATCCTTGTTGCTTACCCCGGTGTTGGTGCCAGGCTATGTGCGTTATGGAAGTCTAATAAACTTCGGCCCAGTACCCGCTTTGTGCATACATTTGCGGCATATCTTACCGTTGGGATCTTTGTTGCTTACCCCGATGCTGGTGCCAGGCTATGTGCGTTATGGAAGTCTTATCAAATTCAGCCCAGTACCCGCTTTGTGCATACGTTTGGGGTATAGCTGATGACACTTATCCAGAAAGAAAGATAAGAATGACAGTGAATGAACAGTAAGGAAGATAATAATGATATTATCTATGTGTAGTATGATGTGTGATGATGTACGAAAGTAAAGAATAGTTTTGAAAACAGAGTAAAGTATATTTTATTTTAAAACTAGAACTTACTCAGCAATGCTGACTTTTATGTGTTTCCAGTTGGCAGGTAATGGTTGCTGAGGATGGCATGGGGCGGCTACTTGGCTCGTTTTGGATGGCATCCATTTTGTATAATGTTTTTGTGATGTAATGCAACAAGTTATTTTGTAAGCTGTCAATGATGCATTATTTTGCAAAAGAAATTATAATGGAATAAAATGTTTAAAGTAAAGTAAATGTAAATATATGTTTTATGTGCAATGATTGACTTACCAAGAGGAAAACCCAACTGAGAAAGGCAAAGAAGATCAACAAGGTGTTGAAGGCCAGTCTTCTCTGTTGAAAGTTTCAAAATTGAGTAAAAGGATGGCTTTTAAACCAAAGCTAAAGCAGAAGAAGAAACAGACATCCATCTCCAAACCTCAGGATGAGTCAAAACATCCTAAGAGTGTTCAATAAGAGGAAGCTACACCAACTCCAATTCAAGTAGCTCCTCTAGCATCAGGAAGACCTATCTTGTCCTGGACATACACTACAAATCCAAAAAGATAGCATGTCATCAGAGAACAAGGTGTTGAAGATGTCTACACATGGCAAGACATGTTCAATCTACCTCTGCATGATCTCTTTGATATGAGAAGACATTATGAGAGTCTGAGTGATCGTGATAATCTTATAAAGAAATGGATGGTCATTATCATGATGAGGACTGTTGATATCTGATGTCTTCAAGTGTTTTGGTAGCATCAGCCTAGAGGGAGTTTGTAATGTTTCATATAAGGCTGATGCAACCGAAAACATCCAAAGTCTCTCCTGCATGCATGCACAAGTGTACTAAAGTAGAATGCTTCGGAAGTTTCACACTCTTCCTTAGAAAACATTCTAAGTGTGAAATCTTCAGAAACCAAGCCCAATATCTTCCGAAGCCAAATATGAAGTCTTCTGATGCTTCAAAGATAAAGTCTTCTGAAGCCAACACTTGAAGACAGATTTCTTCCAAAGACTTTTGAACACATGGTATTATCTTATGTACCTTTACCATAAAGCTAGACCACCTTTCCACTACAACTCTGATTAGACACCAACTTTACATGAGTTGGTGAAATGTCCATGCTATTGGTAACTGTACATTGAGGTCTTGAGTCTGTATTTTCTACTTTATGTAGTTTTATCCTTTTTGTAACATATTAAGATGTGAGCTATAGAATGTCATAGTCATTAGTCAAAAGGCAATTTGCCTTTTGACTCTACATTGATTTTGTTATTGTCTAGATCATGTATCCAGCTGGCTTTCAAAGTATGGCCGGCTGTAGGATGTAGTATAAGTATCTTTTGTCCTTGTATCTTATGGTAATTGCTTTGAAAACACTTTTAAGGAACTAGAGAGAAATATAGATCATCCTTGAAAACCAAATACTTGTGTTGTTCAGTTCTTGTTCTGTCTCTTTATTACTTTTGTTTCTTAGCTCTCATATAAACTGGTCTTCTAATTCCCTTTTTGATCTGTTCAGTGTTATTGAATACTCTCCACTTGTGTTGTTGAGTTGTAAAAGTGCATTGCACCCTTCTAATGGTCCTGCAAAATCATGTTCGTTTAGGCTCAAAATGCAATCACGAATGACGACATCAACGGTGATAGGTTCTCCATCTACAACTTTAATAGTAACAGGTCTTTCTAATTTCATATGTGGTTTAACAAGTATAGGCTCAATTCTAATAATACAAAACTCTTATTGGCTCTAGAATCAAACAAAATGTAGGCATAAGAATTATTAATAAAAACATCCTATTTAGTTTTAAAATAATTTAATGATACAAGTAAAGCATCAAAGGACTTTGATCATAAGTTGGGGTTGGATTGACATACCATTCACCACATCGTTGTTTGGTTGTGCTTGGTTTGCATTTGATGTTGAAAGCATGTCCTCGGGCTTATGGAACATTACCCACAAGACGAGGGCATTGCGGGCGAAAATGATCAGGTTCCCCATAATTGTACCAAGCACGATTAGCAATCAACACGGCATTATTTGTGCATGTGACAAGTAGCCACAATGTCCATACTTACCGCATAGTGTACACATTCAGAACGGGGTATTACCCTCATGATGATACCTACAGACATTGGACAAAGGAAGAGGACCAACATAACCTATATGTTAGATCTAGGAACTATAGGACTAGATCATTTTGTATAGGCTTAATACTTTAATCAATATTTGTAATGAACAATTGTAATTCATTATTATGTCATATGCATTATATATAGGTTAACCCATATGTGTATTGATCTGTGTATAATTGTTGGTACAAACATAATACTTGGCTTAATACTTTAATCAATACTTGACCTGACTACATATTAAGACTGATAATTCCTGATTGCGATCCAAGGATTCATAGGTGGCATCAGAGCCAGTGCTTATTCATTAAGATCAATTGATCTATCAGTGTTAATTCGTTTAATTGTTTGCTTGTTTCACTAGATTTATCAGTCTTTGTTGATCAGATCTAGTGTTTCTAAGCAAATCGTTTTGTGTGATTTAATGGAAACAGTGAATTGTCTCTTAGCAAGCACTGTTACATTGCTTGATTAACTTGGGTCAATATTGAGATGAATTGAATAATAGATCTAGGTTATTGATTGACATTTATATATTGTTCATATTTAATTGAACAAATACATTGAAAGAAATCCTTAAATTTGATATTTAATTATCATTGAAAGGATTGACTGATTTGTGACCACAACTATTTATTTTTTAATAATTTAAGGTTTGTCACTAATTAGTTCATTTCTTAAAAGATACTTTATAATAGTTAAAATGTTAGATCTTAACTAAACATGAGTAACTTTAGTGGATCGCCATACCAACCTCCAAGTTGAAAAAAAAGGAGACTTTAAATCATGGAAAATCAAGTTATGGGATCATGTTAATTATACACATTCTGACTTATGGGTTTCAATAACTGAAGGTCCTTATATTCCACCAACTCTTGGGGCGGATTATAATAACAACAATCAACCAATAAGTACAAAGGATATGTCACCTAATGACGTTAAGAAGGTTAAAGTTAATATTAAAGCTTATAGTTTGCTTAGTTTGGCTTTACCTAAAGAAATATTATCAGGTGTGAGAATTACAAAACAACAATTCCTTGTGGAGGATATTTCATACCCACTATGAAGGGATTGATGAAATCAGAAGCATTAGGAAGGACACCCTTCATTCACAATATGAAACCTTTCGTCATATTAAGGGTGAATCAATTCCTCAATAACTCCATAGATTTATACACAAATGAGGAATTAAACAAGAAGATGCTTCATACTTTGCCAGAAAGTTGGAAGCAAACTGTATCCATGTTCAATAACACAATTGATCTCAAAGCAACTGGTTTAGATACTCTAGTAGCTACAGTTGAGGCTCTTGAAATGGATGAGAAATCAAGAAACAAGAGTGTGAGAACTTATGTGTCACCTTATCACATTAAAGAAACAAAAAGTACTACAAGTGCATTTATTTCTAACAATGATGGTGATAACTCTTGTACTTTGAGTGAAGATGAAGAGGATGTGAGTTTCTATCATCAAAGCCTTCTAAGAAATTTTCTCAAAGTAAGTCAAGAAAAGAGAAAGGAAGAACTGATAATCAAAGAGATACATCATTAGCAAAGTCTTCATCAAATAACAATCAAACAGAGTCCATCACTATCATTTTGGACTCTGAAAAAAAGTAGCTTTTGCAGCTTTCAGCTCAAGTTTTCAGGCTTATCTTTGAAGCTTATTAACCTCTACCAACATTTTCCAGCAGACTTCAAAGAACTACATCCAGATGTAATGGAGGAATGGACCTACAATGGAAAATGGCAATGATTGCTTACAGAGCCCAATATCTGAGGAGAAATAAGAATTTGGCTGTTGTAAGTAAATCATCAAAGATTGGTGTTGATAAGTCAAAGGTAAGATGCTTTAAGTGCAATCTCTGTGGACACTTCTCTAGAGAATGCAATCAACAATCAAATCCTGAGTTAGCACAACATCAACAACATCATTTTCAGCAAACACCAGCATCACAATGACCTTTCAGGCAACCACAACATACCAACTCATCCCCACCAGCCACTAATCCATCAGTAGGAACAAGTAACTCCAAAGAACTAGGTTGATCATCCTTTAAGATGGAACTTGTGACTGGAGTATGTATGAGAAGGAATTCCTAGAAGAAAATCAAGCCTTAATGGCTCATATGAAACAAAGTTCCACCCATAGCTTGTGAGGTAAGAGATAGGTTTGTTCATCAATATGGCTCGAGGAAGTTAAAATATTAAGGTCCATGCTCAACAACTAGCTGATAAAGTTAAAGAAACAATGATTTTGAATGAATCTCATGTAAGAGAACATAAGTTATATCAAATAAAAATTAGCTCTTTACAAAAGGATTTAGATAAAATTGTTTGAGAAAATTATAGTTTAAAGGCACAAGTTGAGCATCTGATCACTTCCTAACTAAATCCATGGCTGGTCATGAATCACTGAAGTGAAACTTCCGAAGTTTCAACTTTCATCACAGCAGTATGAAATTATTAATTCTCATATTGAATCAAAGAACAAGTCTAGGTTGGGATATATGCCGTGGCACCACCTATAAACAATACACACACACCTTTCCTGAATCAATGACAAATAACTTGTCAAATCATTTTGTGCCAAGCACCGAGTTTGAATCAAATTCTAATCAACAAGATAATCAAATGAACTAAGGTGAATATACTGAGTCTTCTGAATCACAAATAGAATCAAAGATTTTGAATTTGACTTTGATTGTGTGACGACTTGGATGATTCTAATGAAAATAATGATGATCTACTAAACAAGGGTAAGATTTTGTTTTTGAACAAACATTCTAAAAGTTCTTGAAGAAAATTTGCAATATCCTCCAAACGAAGAACATGCTGAGAACTATTTGCAAGAGATAGCTCGGCTAATAAGGTCTCAAGAACTACCTCACAGCAACAAAACATCATATGAAGTAACTGAAAAGTAGGCCCTCTACTAAGGAAGTACACAATGACAGGATCAGTGATCACAAGTTTGATGTATAATATAAAGCAGCGGAATACAAACAATTAGACAAATTGTAGCAAGCAATCGATATTTGTAAGCATTAAGACCGCATACGGTTATAGGGAGAGAATAGTATTTCTGATTTTTAGGAATGTTTATAGATGTAGAATATTTCTAATCGCATCAATCATCCATTCCATTCATTACTCATTTCACTCCATGATTACAATAGGTTGTCACTCCTTATATAGAGTGCACATCACTGCTGTTATCACGGAAAGTGACAACTGGCAGATCCAATACAAAATACTAATTCTAACAAACTACTACGAAATGTTCACAACTACTGAGACATATCAGTAATTAGTACAAAATATAAAACTACTGAAACTACAACGACTGAAGAACAAGCTCTTCAGTCGTTTTACAAAACTACTGAAACATAGAAAATAAAACTACTGATATCACAACTACTGAAGAAGTACTCTTCAGCAGTTGTGACAAACTACTGAGGCTTCAGTACTTGATCTTCAAGACTTTGACCTTCAGGGTTCATCATCAGCTGATGACTTCAGTAGATACATCAGCTGATGTCTTCAGCTTTTGTCTTCAGACTTTGTACATCAGTTGTTGATCTTCATCACTTGTGAACTCTTCAGCTGTTGTACTTCAGTACTTTGGTCTTTCAGCTTCAGCACTTGTGTTCTTCAGCTGCTGTACTTCAGCACTTTGGTCTTCAGCTGTTAAGGTCTTCAGCACTTGATCTTCAGCTGTTGAAGTCTTCAGCACTTGTCAAACTACTGATGAGGCTTTCAGCAGTTGTTGTGATACCGTGTGGGACTTAGAGGTTTTTTGATCTTGGCTCATTGGTTCTTTTGGTCCAACAAACTCCCCCTGAACAATGCAGCCAAAACCTCTAACTTATTTATACTCCCACTTATTGATGGCAAAAATGTTGGTCTTTTTCCTTCTTGATCAGTAGAGAAGATGACCCAGTACGCTCCGGCCTGGGAAGAATCTCAAATATTTGTTTGGCAGAGTATGAAGGGAACTCTGTTTGGGGACTGGACACGAGTTGTTATCCCATTCAGTAGATTTACTTCCCCATAATGAGTCTGTATGACTCACGAACATAGGCCTCAAGGAAACAATTTGTTCCTCTTGAGAGAGTTCTTCAGCTCCTCCTTCGAAGAAGAACTCTGGACCATAGTACTCTGATAAGTACTTCATGGTCCTGCTTTTTCAGCTCCACCGTAGTTACCCCTCCCTATAACAAATTCATCAGGATGGTTGCCTTCAAGGAGTAACTGGAGCTCATTCTTTTGGATGTCTTCAAGCTTTTTATATAACAACCCCTTCTTAATCATCTTGTTTTCTAGTAAGGCTTGAGGTGTCTTCTTGCTTGGTGAGCTTTCTTGAATTCATCATGATTTCCCAAGGTGAGACTACAACGGCCACATGATGGTAGATTCTATTTTTTTCGTACTTGCCGTTGATCTGTGTGGGGATAGTTCTTTTATGGATTCTAGAACTCACCCTGGGGTCTGGCCATACTCTCACTCTCTCCTTCTGATACTGAAGGTGTGCCTGAGAGTGTACAGCCTTTGAGCATGCCCTTTCATGGCTTGAATAGATGTGACTGAGGAATTCCTTGTCAACCATCTTCAACAGTTGCTCATCGTGCTGTTTCTGCTGTTCTTCTTCTTCTATCTTGACTCTGACCATTTCCCTTTGAGAGTCATGTGTGATCATGGATTGACTTCGGGGTTTTGGTAGCTTCAGAACAGCAGAGAGTGGCAGACTATCATCTTCATCCTCTTCTTCTTCTTCTTCTTCCATCCTCAGCACCCTTCTCCTCCTTCGGGGTACATCACTGGATGATGGTTGGGTTGGTGAAGGATTGTTTTTGAAGAAAGAGGATGTTTGGATTTTGGCTTAGAGGTTGGTTGGGAGATTTGAGGGATAGGATCTGTTTGAGTGGGTGGAAGGGAAGGTTGATCTAGCATCCTTGTAGTTAGCTTCGCCTTTGTGAGTTTAGCCATCTCTAACCTTTACCAGCTCCAGCCTCATCCAGGGCTTCCACAATAATCCCTTTGTTGAATTGCTCAGACAGACAGATTCTGGTGGCTATAGCCAGAATGCTGTCCCTGGTCCATGCGTGATCTCCATTAATGATCTTCCCAAGTATTTTGCAATAAAGCGGATCATTATTTCCAACCTCTCTTTCTCAAGACATCATACCCTGCCCTCGGGTTTGTATCTCTTGTACTTCTAACCTTCTGATCTCACTATCCAGTGTGGCTGTGTCAAACCCCTGCCTGAAGAGTTGTTCAATTATTTTATCCATGGAGCGGCTGTGTGTGGTGTCAGCTTCTTGACCAGCTCCTCCAAGGATTTTGTCTTCAGCAGTGTGATCATCATCACTTCTCTTTCGTTTGTAAGTGAGCAAGGTGCTTTTCTTTTTTCCTCCTCTTGAACTTGCTTCTCTTCCTTTTCCTCAGATCTTTTCCTCTTCCTTCTTTCACTGCAGTACTCTCCCCCCTTTTGGTTGCATTGGAGGAAGGGTTTGGTACCGCAGAAAGAGTCTTTTGGACAGCAGCATCAACCAGGGGCTGTAATGTGGAGGAAAGCCTCTCATCAAGGGCTTTGATCACTATATCAGTGATTACGGGGGTGATGAGAGGGAGGGAATTTTGGAGTACAGCACCTATTTGCTCAGGAGGGTTCTGTTCCTGAGAAGTAGGGCTGAAGCAGAGGCAGGTGGTTGATTTTGGGGTGGCTCTGTGTTTGGGAAACCTTCAAGGGAAGGTGCCATCTGTGGGTGTATGATGGTGGCAGATGGACTTGCATCCTGAGACATCTGGCCAGCAGCTCTTTGAGTCTGCTAACCTCATCCTCTAGAATGGTATTTGAGCAACTACATCATAAAAGAAGCTCAGGTCATCATCAGTTGATACTGAATCACCTGACCTCCTGCTTAGAGCAGGATTTACATGCACTGGGTGTAGACCAGTTGGTGCATGTGCCCCTTGTGCTTGGTACTGGGGACTTCCAGCCTCAGGACAATGTCCATCATCAGCTGTTGCCTCTAGGGAGGTCTTAGCATGTTACCAGCCTCACTCTGGTCATGTGCTGAGTCAGAGGAGGTGGCAGCCTCACTAGATATTCTAAGCTCCTGTCTACACTAGGATTAGAATGGGAAACCCCTGTGCTGTGGGTTCTCAGGTGCACAGTGTTCCTCCCCCTCAATTGTAGAGGAATTCCCAGTAGTAAGTGGTTTCTGGGGAGGGGGTGAGGAGTGCAATTGAGTCAGCACTTGTGCAACGATTAAAGTTGGGCTGTGAGGGGCGGTTGTTTGGGGTAAGGGTTAGAAGCAGTGTGCACCTGGGGTGGATGGTGCTCTTCAATGGCATCTCCTCAGTGAGTAAGATCCAGATAAGTAGGTGCCCCTTTGGTTGCTGCAGCTCCTGTTGAGAGGAAGCCTGAGCGGCTGTGGCCGAACAGTCATTGTATCCACTAGGGGGTTTGGACTAGTGGATATATCCTGCGTTTGTGGTGCAGGGCATCCTCAGGGACTCAATTCCCTGAGTAGCCATTTTGGGTTTCTTTTTGGTGGGTTGGTGGGGACATTGATTTGGAGGTGGTGGCTGTGGGTTCCAGCTGCGTGGGTTTTCGCAGCTTGGCAGCCAGTTTGAGTGTCCGGTCAGAGTTGTGCCGGGAGTATACTTCTGGCAGAACAGCCGTAGCAGGGACTCCCAAGCCAACAAGTCCCTCAGCATTAAGCTGGTCTATAATAATGGCCATTAGGAACCGTGGATAGAGTATCCAACGTTTGGCAGTTAGTTTTTGAGCCATATCTTTGAGCTCTGAAAATATTAATTCTGAAAAGTTCAGTGGTTGTTGCTCAGGATAGAAACATTACCTGCTGCCATTTGGTGGACATTTGATCCCAAGACGATGTCTTAGGGGCCAAACATACATTGACCATGTGAAAAATCAGGCGCTCAGCGTCATTAAAGTGTTTCTTCATGATGGTGGTGGCACTGAGATCACCTTGATATCCATGCTGAGCAAAGATAGATCAATGGTGCCCTTCGGATATCCAGCAGGAGAGGTAGCATCACTCAGTTGAAGAATTTTACGGATTGTTGCAGGAGTAATCACTACTTCTTTGTTGTTGACGACTGACCGGAGGGATCGTGTGTTGCCTCCTCCTCATTGTAACAGGAACGTTCATCCAAAATTGGTTCAAGGATTCGGCATGTAAGACGGGGTTCAGAAGGAATGCCTTGTTGTATTGGGACTGACCATAAGATCGATAGCAGTATCGAACTTAGTCCAGATCGGCGATTTTGTGAGGTAGGCAACACAGTTGTGTCGCGGTTTAATTTGCATAGACGCCATGGAGAAGGAAAGTTTTGGAGAGGAACGTTAGGTTTGAAGAAGATGAAGCAATGAGAGCTAAGGTTAAGGGTATTTATAGGGTACGGGTGAGGAAACGACTGAAGGATGTGGTGTTAGTCATCAGTAGTTTTAAACGACCGTTGACATGGTATTATCCTTTCAGACGTTGAAACAGCTGAAGTCGTGGTGTTAGGCATCAGTAGTTTAGAAAACTACTGAAGACCGTGGTTTTGACTTCAGATGATTGAAACAACTGAGGACATGGTGTTTGTCATCAGTAGTTATGAAACTACTGAAGACAGTGGTTTTGTCATCAGCTGTTGTAAACAACTGAAGACTTGGTATTAGTCATCAGTAGTTATAAAACTACTGAAGACGTGGTTTTGCTTCAGTTGTTTAAAATGAAACAGCAGTTGTACAAACGACTGAAGAGAAAGTTCTCTTCAGCTGTTTTCGTCAATTCTTAGCTTTTCAGCTGTTTCAAACTGTCCTCAACACATTCATCAGTCTTTATGGCTGATTTCAGTTGTTTCATAGGACATCAGTACTTATCTGTTTTTACTGATTGCAGTAGTTATGACTGCATCAGTAGTTGTAACTACATCAGTAGTTTCGAACAGATGAAGTACTTCAGTACTTGTGAGACATTTAGCCTTCAGTAGTTATAAAATACTGAGGTTAAAGGAGCTCATCAGTACTTATATGTGACAGGTCTCATGATCATCAGTATGAATTACTGAGATCATCAGTAGTTGTCACCTATTCTAGCTGCAGCATACCAAGCCTTAACACCAGGTTTTGGAAAGTTGAACTATCCAAAGCTTTGTAAAAATGTCTGCAAGCTCATCAGCACTAGGCACAAACTTAGGATCAATCAACCTTTTTCAAACAATCCCTTATAAAATGATGTCTGATCTCTATATGTTTGGTCCTAGAGTGCTGGACTGGTTTTGACAATGCAAAGAGCTGAGCACTATCCATTAACAATGGAGTCTTAGTCTCTGTAATGCCATAATCCAAAAGTTGGTTTTGAAGCCAGAGTACCTGAGATGTACAGCTTGCAGCAGCAATGTACTCTGCTTCCGCAGTGGAGTAGCAACTGAGGTCTGTTTCTTGCTCTTGCCAAGAATCAAGCAGTTGCCTAGGAATTGACATCCACCAGAAGTTGATTTCCTGGTCCCTTACACCCTGCATAGTCACTGTCAGAAAAAGCAACTATTTACCAGAATGTCCGGTAGAATACCATAACCTAGAGATGGAGTGCCTTGCAGATATCTAAAGATCCTCTTGACTGCAATCAGATGAGACTCTTTAGGTGCAGCCTGAAATCTAGCACAAACACATGTAGCAAACATAATATCTGGTCTAGAAGCTGTTAAATACATCAAGGACCCAATCATACATCTGTAAGTGTTTCATCACCACTTTACCTTTCTGATCTGAGTCCAGTTGTGTGGTGCTGCTCATGGGAGTAGAACAGGGCTTACAGTTTTGTAAATCAAACTTTTGCAAAAGATCTTTGTATATTTGGATTGATGAATAAAAATTCCATCAGCCTTTTGTTTGATTTGCAACCCCAGAAAGAACTGTAATTCTCCCATGGCACTCATTTCAAACTTCTGTTGCATAACTTTGTAAAGGCATCACACAACTTTGGATCAGAGGATGCAAAAATGATATCATCTACATAAATTTGAACAAGTAGATTATGCTGCCCAGCTTTCTTAATAATAAAGTCTTGTCTATGGAGCCTCTAGTGAAATTGTTTTCCAGAAGAAAGTTTGATAATGTCTCATACCAGGCTCTGGAGCTTGTTTTAACCCATAAAGAGCTTTATCAAGCTTATACACCCAATTAGGATGTTTATTGTCCTCAAAGCCTGGAGGTTGACATACATAAACCTCTTCTTTAACTTTTCATACAAAAATGCACTTTTGACATCCATTTGAAAGACTTTAAGTTTTTGTTAAGCAGCATAAGCTAAAAACAATCGAATTGCTTCCAGTCTGGCTACAGGGGCAAAGGTTTCATCATAATCAATACCTTCTTCTTGTGCAAACCCCTGAACAACCAGTCTGGCCTTGTTCTTAACAATAAGCCCATTTTCATCAGTTTTGTTCCTAAACACCCTTTAGTGCCTATTGCACACTTACCTGGAGGTAGAGGAACCAGTTCCCACACTTGCTGTTTCTTGAACTGAAGAAGCTCAAGCTGCATGGCATCAACCCATCCATTGTCCTTTAAGCAATGTGATAATTCTTTGGCTCTGCTGACTGATGAAGAGAGCATAGAAGCAGAAATTTGACAATTGACTTCTTGTTGATACTCCAGCAGTGATATCACCAATGATTTGAGACATAGGGTGATTCTTCAGATCTTGATACACAATGAGATCTGTGCAGTGTTTGTAGCCGGTTCAGCAGCAACAGATGGTGATGGTGAATCATTTCCTTGAAACCAATCAGTGGATGGTAATTCAAAGGAAGTTTGAATTCGAAGAAATCCATAAGCATTTGTTGTGGATGGTGCTACTGCGCTACAGAACATCAGGTCTAGTTGAGTCAGGCAGCTGATCACTAAACCTGAAGAGGTGAGTACTGCAATCATCATCATCATCAGCAGTACCACCAGGTGGTGAACTGTTGACAGGAGCAACAGCAGAGTTTGATAAGGAACATATGCAGTATGTCCAAATCAAATACTCCACAGGACTTTGTGGAATCTTGTCCTTTGGAGATTCATTAAACTTAACATGTAGAGTTTCTTCAACCATCTTGTTCTGCAGTTGAAGACTCTGTATGCCTTGCAAGTAGATGAATAACCAACAAAGTATCCTGCATCCACCTTAGGATCAAATTTGTGGAGTTGATCCTTTGTGTTGAGAATGAAACAGGGACACCCAAATGCTTTGAAAAATGAAATCAGAGGAGCCAAATGATGGAGAACTTCATATGGAGTCTTCATCAACCTCTGATTTACTAAAACTCTATTTGCACATAACAAGCTGTATTGACAGCTTCGGCCCAAAAGGTCAATGGCAAACCTGAGTCAGCCAGCATGGACCTTGCAGCTTCAATGAGGGTCATGTTCTTTCTCTCCACTACTCCATTTTGTTCTGGAGTCCTTGGAATGCTGAACTGCCTTTTGATTTCCTTTGAAAGATAGAAGTCATCAAGTGTATGATTTCTGAACTCAGTTCCATTATCACTCCTAATACACTTGACTGGAAGGGAATACTGCTTCTCAATGTACAGCACAAAGTGGATAATCTTCTGAGCAGCCTCATCCTTTGAATGTAGAAAGAAAGTCCATACAAATCTGGAGTAATCATCCACAATTACCAGACAGTATTCTTCTTTGCCATGCTCATTACTTTCACAGGACCAAATAGATCCATATGCAGTAGTTGCAAGCAGGCAGTGGACTTGACACTTCAATAGGAGGAATGAGACCTTGTGCTGTTTTCCTTTTAAACAAGCAGTGCATGTTTCATCACAGTGGAACTCCTTTATTGGTAAGCCTCTGACTAAACTATTGTGGCTAAGCTGATTCATGTTTTTGAGATTGACATGACCAAGCCTCCTGTGCCACAGTTTAGATTCTTGAAAAGAGGCTTTGGAAAATAGGCAAGGATTGCCTTTGAGATCTATCTTCTTAGAGAGATCTAAGGCATACACTCTTCCTGTCCTGTTGGCTTTCAGGAGAGTGTGATCATCCAACACCTTGTCAATCAAGTGCAAAACTTTGGATGACAGAATCCTAACAGTTTTGACTTGTGAAAAGGGCAACATGGCCTTTATCAAACATTTGACTGACACTCAAGAGGTTGTACTTGAGATTTTCCACATGATTAACATCATCAAATTGATTTCTCCATTGGAGACAAAGCCCTTACCGATGATGTAACCCCTAGCATCATTGCCAAAAGAGACAATCCCTTCTTTCCTTGAGAGTAGTCATGAAGAAGAGAGATGTTCCCAGTCAGGCATAGATCCCCCACTGTCTACATACCAGATGCTACTTTGGCATGTTGAAGAACCCTGCAATAATAAACAATCAGTTAGTTTTAGAGACCCAAACCTTTTTGGTTTTGGGCCTGGTCTCATCAAGATGGTAAACTACATGTTTATTTGTAACAACAGCCTGAGAAGAGGAAGATGGTGTAGAATAGGAGTCCTTTGGCTTAGACCTCTTTTTCTGTGGTTTCAACATAGGAGAATCTAGTTGGTTAACTCTACCCAACAGATGTTGTACCATCATCACCAGCTGTGTCTGATTTTGTGATAAAGCTTTCAGCTCATCAGACACATTGCTAGTGGAGTTAGATAAGGTCCTATGTTGCAACCTTCTTCTTTTGAGCACCCTCAGCTGTCCCCTGTTTAACTCCTTCCTTTTTGAATTGCTTTAAGGACTTAAGGGTTACAGGATTTGATGTTGCTGATACAAATGTGGTCTCAAACTCAGTTTTCATTTTTAACCATTTTCTCATTAATTTCTTCTTTTTGTTTGAGTTTGGAACCTCTTTTGTACCAACAATCATCTGTAAGATGATTGAACAAACCACATATTTCACATGGTTTCTTCTTCAACTTAGGTTGATCATCAACTAAAGATGGTGAAGCAACAGAAGACTTGTTCTTCAATGCTTTGGAAGCATTGGTTGCTTTCTTGACATCCTCTTTAGTAGCCTTCAAACTCTTTCTACTGCCAGTTTTCTTCTCTTCAGTGCTGACAGCAGTTGAAGTTTGAACTTCAGGTGTTAAATCCTGCTCTCCAGTCCTTTCAGACCTTCAGGATTAACTCCTGAGTTGATCAACTTATTGATCATGTGAATGTCAGCATTTGGACCATCAACATCAGCTGATAGGTTCAAGGAGGACTTGATGCTGACTGCTACTTCTGATTGTGCTGTATCAAGGTAGATCACATGATTTGATGGATTGGTTATCACTCTCACCATCAGATTCTACCTCTGCTCTGGGGTAACTGTAGGTGGAGCAGTGTGATTGTAGCCAATGCCAACTTCACTTCACATTTGAAGCAGATTGCTTACTAAGAAGCATTTCAAAACCTTTGCATGATTGTACCCATCTATCACACTCGACCTGGTAACTGCAAGGGTTTCTTTGAGATCTGTTACTTCTCTAGAAGTACATCTTCTCTAGCCTTATCATCAATTATTTTGCAATTCAGTTTTATAAACCTCATCATTTTTATCTTTGAGCACAAACTCAAACTCAGCTTTGTTTTTGGAAATTATTTGTTCTAGCTCAATGTTCTTATTAATTAAGCTACATTTGCTTCTCTAATGGAGCAAATGCTGCTATGCATTGTTCAGAACATAATTGGCTTTTGCCTCAGAGGATACCTGTGATACCTGAGGTGTAGAGGCATTGGAAGATGAAGTATCAGCAGACTCCAAAGCCATAAGAGCTAGATTCCCAAAGGGACTGTCCCACCACCATGTTGACCAGCACCTGAGAACAGTTGATCATGACCACAAGTCATCTGGTAAACTGCTCCAGTCAACACTCCTGGGGTGAAGAAGCTGTTTGTTGAGATGAAGGTTGTTGATGATAGGGAAGGCTGAGGTTCTGGTAATGCATGAGGTTGTGGTGTCATAGGAACTTGAACTTGATTTGACTGTGGCATGTAATAACCAGGTACTGATATGGCATTTGGCCCTGAGGAACAAAATATGCCGGAGATTGTTGTTGAGGATGATGACTAGAGGTGACAGGATGTTGCCCTCTGTGTTGTTGACTATTGCCAGGAAAAGTCACAAAGGGTGCTGTAGAGTTAGATCCAGTTGATCTACACTCTCTTGCAAGTGTCCAAGCCGTTGGCATTTGTGACACCTCAACTTGCTCTTGTCAAAACCAACTTGGGTTTTGCCAGAGAGTCCTGGGAATTTTCTTCCAGTTCTTTTGTAGAACTTCTGAGATCTGATATTTATCAAGGCCATTTGGCTCAAAATATCCATCTCTTCTAAGTCATCATCAGCAATCCCCTTGAGATCATCCATAATGAAACATAGATTGTCATTATTACCCCAGTGAACTGACCATCAACACTAACAAATGCAGAATTAGAAGTGCTCGAAGAGAAATTAATATGCTCATCATACTGGCATTCAGATGAAGCATATTCTGACTCATGACCCACCAAGGCAGTGTTGCCTTGTATAAAGTCTTCAGTGAGCTTTCCAGATGAAGACAGCTTTCTCTTCTGTTCTATCTCTCTCTCAAAAGTGAGCAATTTCCCATGGATTGGGTGAGAGATAGTTTGTCCAAACTTGCACTGGAGCGTAGGACAATAGTATATGTGTCCCATCTCTCAGGCAGTGATCTGAGAAATCTGTTATTCATCTGAATGTTGGTGTATTCAAGTTTGACCATTTTTAGTTCAGATATACAAACAAGAAAACCGCTCATATTGTTGAGTCAGTGTCTCACCCTTTCTATGAGAGAATGTCTCATATTGTTGGGCAAGAATTTCCCTATTATTTGCCAAGACCTCATCTGTCCTCCAAATTGTTCTTTCAAAGCAATCCAGAGGTCATGGGCAGTTTCATGATGCATTAGCCCAGAATAGATTTCATTGGGCAAAGCCATGGCCAGAATTCCATGGGCTTTTGCATCAATCTCAAGCAACTTCTTATCCTCATCTGAGTATTGCTCCCTCCTCTTCGAGAACCATTTGATTGGTTTCCGGGTTATTCACCATAGGCTTGTGTGGACCATGTACCACTGATGTCCAACATCCTGCGCTGTTAACAGACAGGTGATGAGCTACGTCTTTGCCATATGTTATACTCATTCCTAACCAGCATAGGAGGCTTGGTTGAGGAACCAGTATTGTGAGGATCATTGGAGGGAGTGGTCATTTTCAGTTCAAAACAGTTTAGTTCAAGTTTTAAAAAGTTTTAGACAAACCACAACAAACTCAATGAGAACCAAGAAAAAGATCTCAGGATGAATGAGCAGAAATACAGAAAATTCAATCTCTATAACCGTTTTTTGCAAAAACAAAAGCTAATTCAATCAAACTTGGATCTTGAATAGCAGTTTCAATGATGAATTATTAGATCGATCATGATTAACCTGCTCTGATACCATTGACATGATCAGTGATCACAAGTTTGATGTATCAGAATATAAAGCAGCGGAATACGAACACGAATTAGACAAATTGTAGCAAGCAATCGATATTTGTAAGCATTAAGACCGCATACGGTTATAGGGAGAGAATATGTATTTCTGATTTTTAGGAATGTTTATAGATGTAGAATATTTCTAATCGCATCAATCATCCATTCCATTCAATTACTCATTTCACTCCATGATTACAATAGGTTGTCACTCCTTATATAGAGTGCAACAGTCACTGCTGTTATCACGGAAAGTGACAACTGGCAGATCCAATACAGAAATAACTAATTCTTAACAAACTACTGAAATGTTCACAACTACTGAGAACATATCAGTAAGTTAAGTACAAAATATAAAACTACTGAAACTACAACGACTGAAGAACAAGCTCTTCAGTCGTTTTACAAAACTACTGAAACATAGAAAATAAAACTACTGATATCACAACTACTGAAGAAGTACTCTTCAGCAGTTGTGACAACTACTGAGCTTCATACTTGATCTTCAGACTTTGACCTTCAGGTGTTTCATCAGCTGATGACTTCAGTAGATATCATCAGCTGATGTCTTCAGTCTTTGTCTTCAGACTTTGTACATCAGTTGTTGATCTTCAGCACTTGTGAACTCTTCAGCTGTTGTACTTCAGTACTTTGGTCTTTCAGCTTCAGCACTTGTGTTCTTCAGCTGTTGTACTTCAGCACTTTGGTTCTTCAGCTGTTAAGGTCTTCAGCACTTGATCTTCAGCTGTTGAAGTCTTCAGCACTTGTCAAACTACTGATGAGGCTTTCAGCAGTTGTTGTGATAACCGTGTGGGACTTAGAGGTTTTCTGATCTTGGCTCATTGGTTCTTTTGGTCCAACAACAAAGCATCCATGGAAAAAGCAAAGAAGAAGCTTCAGCTGATCTTCAGTGGTAGAAGAACCTTCTTGAGTAGAAGATCGGTGGAAGAAGAAACCTTCTTCAGTAGAAGATCTATGGAAGAAGAAACCTTCAATAGTTCAAATGGTGCCAGTAGATGATCTACGAAATGAAAAGACAACTACAAACAAGTCAACTGCAAAACTGAAAAAGGATGATAAGTCTCTGAAGTTGACAAATAAGAAGACAATAACTGATTCTAACAAAGAATCAGAGGAGATGTATTGTAAATGGTGTGACATGAAGAACTATAATACTAAGGAGTGTTACTTAAGTAGTTATTGTTTTATTTGCAATATCAACAATCACATGACGTCTGACTATTATTTCAACAAGCATTGTGCTGTTTGTAACAAAAATAACCATTCAACTCAAGAATGTTATTTCAACAAAATAAGAGAACAAAAAATAGACAATCAGATAAGCTGATCAGACACTCAATGCACTGATTGTGAAAAACGATTTAAAAATTAAGAAGCCTCAACAAAACAAAAGGAGAAACCAAATGAGAAAACATCCACTGATGTTCAACCCGTGAAGAAAAGTGTTGGATCTTGTATGCCAAGACAATATAAGATTGATGTGGTTAGTACGTTATAATCCAAGTCGGGTCATACCCAATAAGAAGCTAAACAAACATCAATAATATTTGTTTGTTGATAAGATCAAACAAATAAATATTCATACCAATTTAAAATTGAGTTTTCTAAATCATTGCATTTGAAATAGACAATTATATGGATAATTTGTTCATGAGAATTATTTGTATCATTATTTAAGTAAGTTAAAAATAAAAATAATAGTGTGGTAATGTTATAAAATTAAAAAGAGGTTTTAATTTTATAAACTTATGGATTAAAGAGTGCAAATTTTATAAAATTAAAATGAGAGGGAACCCATTTTAAAACCCATTTTCGGCCGCCCCTTTATGGTCTTGAGATCCCTTTTATCTTGTTTCCATACAAGACTTTACTACTCTAGCACTCCATCCACACACTCTCTCTCACACACATGAAAAAGGCTCTCTCTTCCTTCTCTTTGCTGAAAATTCGAATTGTTGGTTGGACTTGAAGTTTATCTTGGCTGATATCGGTTTGAAAGGAGTAGAGATTTGGTGTTCTACTAGGTAACAAGTTAGGTGTTTGCAAGAGCTTGTGGGTATACAAGCTTGAGGACTTCTCTTTTGAAGGCTAGGTATTCAAGAAGCATCATCACCTTCTTCTCATACATACAACATCCTCTTGTTCTTGAAAGGTAGTTTCAAGAACACCCTTTGGTTGTTCTTTTTATTTTGATAGCATTTCATTTCACATACATATGATCCTTGTTCTGGGTTTTGTTTTGGGCTAAAAATGGTTCATATTTTCAGATTGTTAAACCCACTTTAACACCTTATATCCGCTGCGTTTTGTAGGTTATATGGTTAACTAGCTTTATTATCGTGTAACAAAACCCAACAATGGCATCTAGAGCCTTTATTTATATTTGCTTCAAAAGTCCTTGAAAAGTTATTTTTCATGGACTTTTTCAACCCATTAGGGGCTGTGTTGTCATGGATGAATGAATCCCTTATGTTTCAAGTTTTATCTTACATGCTTTAGTATAAACCTTTAAAGATTAACATCAAATGGTTGATTATTTTTGTTTGGACAAAACCCTAAAGTTTTGGTTCATGTTGGCCAAAACTTTAAGGTTAAAAAGGGAGTTCATGGTTGTTCTTGAATATTGTATATGATACATTTTTGGTGCATAACATAGCCTTGACCTTATGTGTTTTGGATTTGGTTGGTTGTGATTTTGTCATGTTGGTTCTGTTATTGTAAGGGTTGTAATTTTTGTGTTTGTATTTTGGGTCGTAATTTATTTATACATTGCTTATGTAATAAATAGATTAGGTGCATTTCTTTTAATAGAAAAAAATTGTATTAGGATATGATTTTGTAAAAGAGATGCACAAGATGAAGACCCAAAGAAGGACACAAAAGACATGGACACTTGAAGCATTTGGATGTGGATTCAAGTGCGAGTTCATGGACACATTTTTTATGTGAAATTGTTAACCCTTAGCAAAGACCTAATGACAACACTTGTGATGGCAAACAAGTGTAGTCAACTTAGTGGCTATGGTTATGCACTTGTGATTGTATGATTATGCTTGTTTGGTTGTTTGTTTTAGGTTGTTGTTGATATATTTGGATATGCATAACAAACTTATTAACAAACATAACAAGCAGAAATTGATGGCTCTTTATCATTAAGTGATTAATAAAAGATTATTAAAAGGATTAATGATTTTAATAAAGGGGTTTTATTAAAACTGTGAACCATAGGGTACCATGTTTTTTAAAGCATGCAAATATAAGGTGCAATAGAGTTTTCTAAACTAGTTTTTTTAAACTTAAAAGTTCTTTTGAAAACAAATTTAACAGCATCCTTTTGCACAACACTTGAGTCACTTGGAAACTCTTAATGGGATAAAGGTCACCTACCATTTTGAGGAACTTGTGATTTAAGGTGGGAATACAATATATGTGGATAAACGCCACCTACCACTTGTGTTGGTAACCCATACGTATGTATAAGTAGGGTAACTTGATTTGCAAACCATGTTTAATGGATCACCTAAAATGTGGTTTACAAAGGTGTTCATGGGATAAATGTACCGATCAAACATATGATGTTTAAGTCGATCCCATACCCCTAAAGTTGCAAAGTGTTGCAATTGTCAAAACGTTGACTACCTTGTTAATTTAAATATTAGGATAAAGGTCTCCTAACCACTATTTGATTGGAACGTGGATTCTAGAATTTTAAAATTGTGTAACACACATAAAAGGTCTTTAATAATAAAGTATGAATAATATCGTAAATACTAAAATTGAACTTTGTTAAATTTTGTAGATAGCCACGAACAACAATAAAAATAATGATATCTCGTCCGCTCACTCACTATCACTAAGGCCTATTTTCCAAAAGGAGCGTCTAAACCATATCAACTTTATATCTTGGTTTCAAAACTTGAGAATTGTTCTCAAGCGAGAGAAATGATCGTATATTTTAGACGATCCGATTCCCGATCAACCTAATGAGGATGATGAGGAGGCCTATCAACACTTAGGACTCAATCCAAGTGTCTTGCCTCATGTTGGCAAGTATGACTCCAGATCTCCAAAAGGAGTATTAACATCATGGAGCCTACGACATGATTACCCGGTTGAAGGAAACATTCCAATAACAAGCAAGGGTAGAGCGCTTCGAAACGGTTCTAGCACTCCATGCATGTCGTATCGATGTCACCCAATCAGTTTCATCATATGTACTAAAGATGAAAAGCCACGTTGACTGCCTCGAAAGGCTGAATTGTCCTGTCTCGAAAGAGTTGGCTACGGATTTGATCCTCAACTCTTTGTCAAAAGGTTTGACAACTTTGTTATGAATTATAACATGAACGGGTGGGACAAGAACATAAGTGAGCTTCACTCTATGCTCAAAACTACTGAGGCGGCCATGGGTAAAAAGGTTTTACCCATTCTCACAATCAATGAAGGTGGGAACAAGAAGAGGCCTCACCTCGCACCCAAGGCAAATGTTTCCAAGGGCAAAGGGTATGTTAGGGGAACAGGAAAAGGAGTGGTGAGAGCGCCACCACCAAAACAAGCAGAGAAGAAGCAAAAGGTTGCTTTGAATGACCCATGCTTTAAGTGTGGAGAGATAGGACGTTGGGCAAGAAATTGTCCTGTCCATCTCAAAGAGTTGCAAGCTAAGAGGGATGTTGGGCAAACCTCAGGTACTGTAATTAGGGACTTACTATACTTTACATAAATGGAGCCATTCCCTGAATGACCGTGTTGGTGTTTGAATCTTTCAGTGTGAGTTAGAGGATGGCCGATGGTTGATCGTCTAAAGCTTCACGTGGTGGTGGACATGGTGTCAAACCTCAGGTTACGAGGGGAAGGCCTAGGGCCGAAAAGGTGGTTCATGAAGAACCGGAAACCCCTCATCCGGAGGGCGGAGATGAGAGTGCTAACCTGAGAGCCTCAGTGAAGGAGGCGGTTGTGGAAGAAGTGCACCAAGTCATGCAGACGATTCTACCATCTTTGGTGACCAAAGTGATAAAGGCAGTTAGAGAGGGAGAAAGAAGGGAAAGGAGTGGACCTACTGGTGAAAGAAGACAGCCCAAGACTGAGACGATTCCGTTTGATGATGAGGATGAGGAAGAAGAAGAGCCTGTGCTGGAGGCGACCCGAGGCTGCAACTACGGGGTGTTTATAAGATGCAAACTCCCTACTTTCGATGGAAACGGCACTGCCGCTGCTGCTCACCGGTGGGTGAGGGAAATGGAGGCGGTACTTGATATCAGCGAGTGCTGAGAAGACCAAAAGGTTAAGTTCGCTACCTATTCATTTGTAGACTCGGACTCGGCTCTGTGCTAGTGGGAAAATATAGTCCAAGCAGAGGGTAGTCGGGCAATCGGGAGAATGAGGTGGTCGGAGTTGAAGAAGTTAGTGATCGAGGAGTTTTGTCCTCACCGGGAAATGGAGAAGCTTGAGAGAGAGTTTCTGCAACTGGAGGCGGGAACTATGACACACCAAGAGTACACCACAAAGGTCAATGAAATGGCACGGCTGGTGCCCGATCAAGTGACACCACTATCATGGAAGATTAAGAGATACATCCAGAGGCTGCTGGCGGAAATCTGTAGGCATATGATCGCTGCCCGGCCGAGCACTTTTAGGTCGGCGGTTGATTTGGATGGTAGACTATATGATGAGTGTGAGGTGGTAGTGGCTGAGGAGAAGAAGACGAGTAGGGATGGGAGAAACTGGAATGGGAAATGGTTTGGACATGGTAGAGCCGCTCCAAACCATAAGGCGACGAGGGTAGGTGACCGACGTATGGTCACAGCTGGTGTTGAGTTGAAGAAGTGTGGCAAGTGCGGGAAGGAGCACAGTGGCGAGTGTAGATGGGGGTCGAATGTTTGTTTCAAGTGTGGGAAGCCTGGTCATATGGCTAGAGACTGTGGAGGTGTGAAGTGTTTCAACTGCGAGGGAGGTGGTCACATGAGCAGGGAGTGTAAAAAGCCAAGGGCCGAGGGTTCTGGGGTGAAGAAGGCGGGAGGAGAAGGACAAAAGGCAAGCGCCCGAGCTTTCATGATGACTCGGGAGGAGGCTAGGATATACCCCAACGTAGAGTGTCAGGTATGTTTCTAGTAAACCAAACTCTTGCATCTGTGTTGTTTGATTCGGGTGCTAGTAGGAGTTTCATTTCTGCTGCCTTTGGTGCTAGGTTTCCCAATAAGAGTAGATGTATTGGTGAGCCATTCAATGTAGAAACTGTTATCGGTAAGTCCACTAGAATTACTAATGTGATAGAGGACTGTGCCATAGAACTAGAAGGCCATAGGTTTGCCGTTAGGTTACATGTGATACCCTTAGGTGGATTTAATGTAGTACTAGAGATGGACTAGTTAGCAACCTATGAAGCAAATATTGTGTGTCACAAGAAGATGATCCGATTGACAACACCTGATGGGGATAAGGTGACGATTTATGGCGATCGAGTCGCGATGATCCTGAAAGTGATTTCGATGGCAGTGGCGGGGAAGTGCATGAGGCGTGATTGTAGTGCCTACTTGGCATACATAAAATATGTGGTTGCGTCGGTACCACAATTATCCGAAGTACCAACGGTGCGCGACTTTCCGGACGTATTCCCGGAAGACTTACCCGGTGTGCCACCAGATCGCGAGGTTGAGTTCCAAAATGACTTGATAGATGGTGCCCAACCCGTTCCCAGAGCACCGTATCGGTTAGCTCCCACGGAAATGAAATAACTAATGGAGCAGTTGCAAGAGCTGCTCGATAAGGGGTTCATTAGACCGAGTATCTCTCCCTAGGGTGCTTCGGTCTTATTTGTGAAGAAGAAAGATGGTAGTATGAGGGTGTGTAGTGACTACCGAGAGTTGAACAAGTTGACGGTGAATAACCGATACCCCCTACCTAGAATAGATGACCTGTTTGACCAGCTCCAAGGTGACAG
Organism: Flaveria trinervia; assembly: GCA_025506515.1. NCBI lineage: Eukaryota > Viridiplantae > Streptophyta > Magnoliopsida > Asterales > Asteraceae > Flaveria > Flaveria trinervia. The sequence continues at coordinate 57,478,959 of CM046445.1, read as the reverse complement.
TTGGTTTTCGAGGATAGATCTTTGATCTGGGTACCATCAGCTGAAAGTGAAAGAGCATGACATCCCTAAAACAGCTTTTCGCACGCACTACGGTCACTATGAGTTCCTCGTTATGTCGTTTGGTTTGACCAATACACCAGCTGCTTTTATGGATCTAATGAACCGTGTGTGTCGGCCTACGTTGGATAAATCGGTTATTGTGTTCATTAATGATATCCTGATTTATTCGAAGAGTGAGATGAGCATGGCGGTCACATTCGGGAGATTCTGGAGATGTAAGAAGGGAGAAGTTGTATGCAAAATTCTCCAAGTGCGTGGTTTTGTTGCGTGAAGTTCAGTTCTTGGGTCATGTGGTGAATCCCGACGGGATTATGGTGGACTCGGCTAAGGTGGACGCCAGTGATGCAATGGAAATCTCCAAAGACACCATCCGAGATTCGCATGGCGGGTTACTACAAGAGATTCATTCAAGACTTTTCCAAGATCGCTTCTCCACTAACCAAGCTGACCCGAAAAGATGTGAAGTTCGTATGGGGTCAAGCTTAAGAGAAGGCATTCGAAGAATTGAAGGCGAGGTTGACTCAAGCTCCTATCTTGTCGTTACCTGATGGAAGCGAAGATTTGGTGGTGTATTCAGATGCTTCTTACTCGGGATAGGGGTGTGTTAATGCAAAGAGGAAAAGTTATAGCCTACGCATCCTGACAACTGAAGGTTCATGAGGTCAACTACCCTACTCCTGACTTGGAACTAGCGGCCGTGGTATTTGCACTAAAGATTTGGAGGCATATCTGTATAGAACGAACTGCACCATCTTCACCAACCACAAGAGCTTAAAGTACTTCTTTGAGCAGAAGGGCCAGAATATGAGGAGAGACGATGGTTGGAGCTCATAAAGGATTATGATTGTGAGATCCATTACCATCCGGGCAAAGCTAACGTGGTGGCAGATTCTCTTAGCCCGAAGGAGAGGCCGAGCCGATTCGGGTGAAGGCATACTGACAGGATCAGCGATCACAAGTTTGATGTATTAGAGTTCAAAGCAGCAGAATACGAACAAGAATTAGACAAATTGTAGCAAGCAATCGATACTTGTATGCATTAAGAGCACATACGGTTATAGGGAGAGAATGTTTGTTTTTGATTTCAAGGGAATGTATAGATATAGAATATTTCTAATCAAATCATTCAAAAACATTCATTCATTCATCCATGGATTACAATAGGTTGTCACTCCTTATATAGAGTGCAACAATCACTGCTGTTATCACGGAAAGTGACAACTGGCAGATCTAATACAAAAATAACTAACTCTTAACAAACTACTGAAATGTTCACAACTACTGAGAACATAACAGAGTGTTAAGTACAAAATATAAAACTACTGAAACTACAACGACTGAAGAACAAGCTCTTCAGTCGTTTTACAAAACTACTGAAAAATAAAACTATTGAAACTAGAAATATAAAACTACTGATATCACAACTACTGAAGAAGTACTCTTCAGCAGTTGTGACAAACTACTGAGGCTTCAGTACTTGATCTTCAGACTTTGACCTTCAGGTGTTTCATCAGCTGATGACTTAGTAGATATCATCAGCTGATGTCTTCAGTCTTGTCTTCAGACTTTGTACGTCAGTTGTTGATCTTCAGCACTTGTAAACTCTTCAGCTGTTGTACTTCAGTACTTTGGTCTTTCAGCTTCAGCACTTGTGTTCTTCAGCTCTTGTACTTCAGTATTAGTTCTTCAGCTGTTAAGTCTTCAGCACTTGATCTTCAGCTGTTGAAGTCTTCAGCACTTGTCAAACTACTGATGAGGCTTTCAGCAGTTGTTGTGATACCATGTGGGACTTAGAGGTTTTCTGATCTTGGCTCATTGGTTCTTTTGGTCCAACAAACTCCCCTGAATCAATGCAGCCAAAACCTCTAAATATTCATAATCCCACTTATTGTTGGCAAAGTGTTGGTCTTTTTCCTTCTTGATCAATAGAGAAGATGACCCATGTAAGCTCCGGCCTGGGAAGAAATCTCAGATATTTGTTTGGCATGGTATGAATGGGAACTCTGTTTTGGGGAACTGGACACAGAGTTGTTATCCCATTCATGAGATTTACTTCCCCATAATGAGTCTGTATGACTCTCGGACATAGGCTCCTGAGAGAGTTCTTCTACTCCTCCTTCGAAGAAGAACTCTGGACCATAGTACTCTGATAAGTACTTCATGGTCCTGCCATTTTTCAGCTCCACCGTAGTTACCTCCCTATATACAAATTCATCAGGATGGTTGCCTTCAAGGAGTAACTGGAGCTCATTCTTCTGGATGTCTTCAAGCTTTTTATAACAACCCCTTCTCATTCATCTGTTTTCTAGTAAAGCTTGAGGGGTCTTCTTTGCTTGGTGAGCTTTCTTGAATTCATCAATGATTTCCTAAGGTGAGATACAGTGGCCAACATGATGGTAGAATCTATGTTTTTCGTACCTGGCCATTGTATCTGTGAGGAATAGTTCTTTTATGGATTCTAGAACTCACCCTGGGGTCCGGCCATACTCTCACTCTCTCCTTCTGATACTGAAAGGTGTGCCTGAGAGTGTACAGCCTTTGAGCATGCCCTTTCATGGCTTGAATAGATGATGACTGAGGAAATTCTTGTCAACCATCTTCAACAGTTGCTTATCGTGCTGTTTCTGCTGTTTTTTCTTCTATCTTGACTCTGACCATTCCCTTTGAGAGTCAGGTGTGATCATTGGTTGACTTCGGGGGTTGGCAGCTTTTGAACAGTAGAGAGTGGCAGACTATCATCTTCATCCTCCTCTTCGTCTTCTTCTTCCATCCTCAACACCCTTCTCCTCCTTCTGGGTGCATCACTAGATGATGGGTGGGTTGGTAAAGGAATTGGTTTTGAAGAATGAGGATGTTTGGATTTTGGCTGAGAGATTGGTGGGAGATTTGAGGGATAGGATCTGTTTGAGTGAGTGGAAGGAAGGTGATCCAGCATCTTTGTAGTTAGTTTCGACTTTGTGAGTTTAGCCATCTCTAACCTATTACCAGCCCCAGCCTCATCAAGGGCTTCCACAATAATCCCTTTGTTGAATTGCTCAAACAGACAGATTCTGGTGGCTATAGCCAGAATACTGTCCCTGGTCCATGCGCGAATCTCCATTAATGATCTTCCCAAGTATTTTGCAATAAAGCAGATCATTATTTCCAACCTCTCTTTTCAGAGCATCATACCTGCCCATCAGGTTGTATCTCTTGCACTTCTAACCTTCTGATCTCACTATCCAGTGTGGCTGTGTCAAACCCCTGCCTGAAGAGTTGTTCAATTATTTTATCCATGGAGCGGCTGTGTGTAGTGTCAGCTTCTCTTACCAGCTCCTCCAAGGATTTGTCTTCAGCAGTATGATCATCAGCACTCTTCTTTCGCTTGTAAGTGAGCAGAGGTTGCTTTTCTTTCTCCTCCTCTTGGGCTTGCTTCTCTTCCTTCTTTTCCTCTGTTCTTTTCCTCTTCTTTTCTTTCACTGCAGTACTCTCCCCCTTTTTGGATGCATTGGAGGAAGGGGTTTGTACCGCAGAAAGAGTCTTTTGGACAGCAGCATCAATCAAGGGCTGTAAAGTTGAGGAAAGCCTCTCATCAATGGCTTTAGTCATAATATCAGTGATTATGGGTGTGATGAGAGGGAGGGAATTTTGAAGTACAGCACCTATTTGCTCAGGAGGGTTCTCTTCCTGAGAAGTAGGGCCTAAAGCAGAGGCAGGTGGTTGAGTTTGGAGTGGCTCAGTGTTTGGGGAACCTTCAAGTGAAGGTGCCATCTGTGGGTGGGTAGAGGCAGATGGTCTTTCTCCTTGGGAGAGTTGATCAAGTAGGTTTTGCAGCCTACTGACTTTCTCTTCAAGGATTGTGTTCTGGGCAAGAACATCGTAGAAAAAGCCCAGGTCATCATCAGCCGAAGCTGGATCATCTGACCTCCTGCTTAGAGCAGGATTTACATGCACTGGGTGTAGACCAGTTGATGCATGTGCCCCTTGTGCTTGGTACTGGGGACTTCCAGCCTCAGGACAGTGTCCATCATCATCCGTTGCCTCTAGTGAGGTCTTGGCAATGTTACCAGCCTCATTCTGATCATGTGTTGAGTCAGAGGAGGTGGCAGCCTCACTAGATATTCTAAGCCCCTTGTCTACACCAGGAGATAGAAGTGGTAAACCCCTGTGCTGTGGGTTCTCAAGTGCACTGTGTTCCTCCCCCTCAATTGTAGAGGTATTCCAGTAGTCAGTGGTTTCTAGGGAGGGGGTGAGGAGTGCAGTTGAGTCAGCACTTGTGCAACTATTAAAGTTGGGCTGTGAGGGGCGGTTGTTGGGGTGAAGAGATAGAAGCAGTGTGCACCTGGGGAGGTTGGTGCTCTTCAATGGCAATCCCCTCAAGTGAGGAAGATCCAGATATGTAGGTACCCCTTTGTGGTTGCTGCAGGCTCCTGTTGAGAGGAAGCCTGAGCGGCTATGGCTGGAAGAGTCATTGTATCCACTAGGGGGTTTGGACTAGTGGATATATCCTGCGTTTGTGTTGCAGGGGCAACCCCAGGGGACTCAATTCCCTGAGTAGCCATTTTGGGTTTCTTTTTGGTGGGTTTGGTGGGGACTTTTGATTTGGAGGTGGTGGCTGTGGGTTCCAGCTGCGTGGGTTTTCGCAGCTTGGCAGCCATTTTAAGTGTCTGGTCAGAGTTGTGCCGGGAGTATACTTCCGGCAGAACAGCCGTAGCAGGGACTCCCAAGCCAACAAGTCCCTCAGCATTAAGCTGGTTTGTAATGATGGCCATTATGAACCGTGGATAAAGTATCCAACGGTTGGCAGTTAGTTTTTGAGCCATATCTTTGAGCTCTGAAAATATTATTTCTGAAAAGTTTAGCGGTTGTTGCTCAAGGATAGAATACATTACCTGCTGCCATTTCGTCGACATTTGATCCCAAGACGACGTCTTAGGGGCCAAACATACATTCACCATGTGAAAGATTAGGCGCTCAGCGTCATTAAAGTGTTTCTTCAAGATAGTGGAGACACTGAGATCGCCTTGATATCCATGTTGGGCAAAGGATAGATCTGTGGTGCCCTTTGGATATCCAGCAGGAGAACTAGCATCATTCAGATGAAGAATTTTGCAGATTATTGCAGGAGTGATGACTACTTCTTTGTTGTTTACGACCGACTGGAGGGATGGTGTGTTGTTCTCCCAGTGGTAACAGTAACGTTCATCCAAAATTGGTGCAGGGATTCGGCATGTAGTATGGGATTCAGAAGAAATGCCGTGTTGTATTGGGAATGAACCATAAGATCGATAGCAGTATCGAACTTAGTCCAGATGGGCGATTTAGTGAGGTAGGCAACACAGTTGTGTCGCGGTTTAATTTGCATGGACGCCATGGAGAAGAGGGAAGTTTTGGAGAGGAACGTTAGGTTGAAGAAGATGAAGCATTGAGAGCTTAGGTTAGGGATATTAATAGGGTACGGGTAAGAAACGACTGAAGGATGTGGTGTTAGTCATCAGTAGTTTTAAACGACCGTTGACATGGTATTATCCTTTCAGACGGAAACAGCTGAAGTCGTGGTGTTAGGCATCAGTAGTTTAGAAAACTACTGAAGACCGTGGTTTTGACTTCAGATGATTGAAACAACTGAGGACTTGGTGTTTGTCATCAGTAGTTATGAAACTACTGAAGACAGTGGTTTTGTCATCAGCTGTTGTAAACAACTGAAGACTTGGTATTAGTCATCAGTAGTTATAAAACTACTGAAGACATGGTTTTGCTTCTGTTTAGAATGAAACAGCAGTTGTACAAACGACTGAAGAGAAAGTTCTCTTCAGCTGTTTTCGTCAATTCTTAGCTTTTCAGCTGTTTCATACTGTCCTCAACACATTCATCAGTCTTTTTGGCTGATTTCAGTTGTTTCAACTGATTGCAGTAGTTGTAACTGCATCAGTAGTTGTAACTACATCAGTAGTTTAAAAAAGATGAAGTACTTCAGTACTTGTGAGACATTTAGCCTTCAGTAGTTATAAAACTACTGAGGGTAAGAGAGCTCATCAGTACTATATGTGACATAGGTACTAATGATCATCAGTACTTATTACTAAGATCATCAGTAGTTGTCACTTATTCTAGCTGCAGCATACCAAGCCTTAACACCAGGTTTTGGAAATTTGAACTATCCAAAGGCTTAGTAAAAATGTCTGCAAGCTCATTAGCACTAGGCACAAACTTAGGATCATCAGACCTTTTTCAAAACAATCCCTTATAAAATGATGTCTGATCTCTATATGTTTGGTCCTAGAGTGCTGGACTGGATTTTTGACAATGCAAAGAGCTGAAGCACTATCCATTAACAATGGAGTCTTAGTCTCTGTAATGCATAATCCAAAAGTTGGTTTTGAAGCCAGAGTACCTGAGATGTACAACTTGCAGCCGCTGAATGTACTCTGCTTCAGCAGTTGATGTAGCAACTGAGGTCTGTTTCTTGCTCTGCCAAGAAATCAAGCAGTTGCCTAGGAATTGACATCCACCAGACGTTGATTTCCTGGTCAACTTACACCCTGCATAGTCACTGTCAGAAAAAAAGCAACTAATTTACCAGAATGTCCAGTAGAATACCATAAACCTAGAGATGGAGTGCCTTGCAGATATCTAAAGATCCTCTGACTGCAATCAGATGAGACTCTTTAGGTGCAGCCTGAAATCTAGCACAAACACATGTAGCCAACATAATATCTGGTCTAGAAGCTGTTAAATACATCAAGGACCCAATCACATCTGTAAAGTGTTTCATCAACCACTTTACCTTTCTGATCTGTATCCAGTTGTGTGGTGCTGCACATGGGAGTAGAACAAGGCTTACAGTTTTGTAAATCAAACTTTTGCAAAAGATCTTTTGTATATTTGGACTGATGAAAATTCCATCAGCCCTTTGTTTGATTTGCAACCCAGAGAAGAATTGTAACTCTCCCATGGCACTCATTTCAAACTTCTGTTGCATCAACTTTGAAAGGCATCACAAACTTTGGATCAGAGGATGCAAAAATGATGTCATCTACATAAATTTGAACAAGTAGATTATGCCTGCACAGCTTTTCTAATGAATAAAGTCTATCTATGGAGCCTCTAGTGAAATTATTTTCTAGAAGAAAGTTTGATAATGTCTCATACCAGGCTCTAGGAGCTTGTTTTAACCCATAAAGAGCCTTATCAAGCTTATACACCCAATTAGGATGTTTATTGTCCTCAAAGCCCGGAGGTTGACATACATAAACTTCTTCTTTAATTTTTCCATACAAAAATGCACTTTTGACATCCATTTGAAAAACTTTAAGATTTTGATAAGCAGCATAAGCTAAAAACAATCGAATTGCTTCCAGTCTGGCTACAGGGGCAAAGGTTTCATCATAATCATACCTTCTTCTTGTGCAAACCCCTGAACAACCAGTCTGGCCTTGTTCTTAACAATAAGCCCATTTTCATCAGTTTTGTTCCTAAACACCCATTTAGTGCCTATTGCACACTTACCTGGAGGTAGAGGAACCAATTCCCACACTTGGTGTTCTTGAACTGAAGAAGCTCAAGCTGCATGGCATCAACCCATCCATTGTCTTTAATGCAATGTGATAATTCTTTGGCTCTTGCTGACTGATGAAGAGAGCATAGAAGCAGAAATTTGACAATTGACTTCTTGTTGATACTCCAGCAGTGATATCACCAATGATTTGAGACATAGGGTGATCTTCAGATCTTGGTACACAATGAGATCTGTGCAAGTGTTTGTAGCAGGCTCAGCAGTAGTAACAGATGGTGATGGTGAATCATTTCCTTGAAACCAATCAGTAGATGGTAATTCAAAGGAAGTTGAATTCGAAGAGATCTCATCAGCATTTGTTGTGGATGGTGCTACTGGAGCTACAGGAACATCAGGTCTAGCTGAATCAGGCAGCTGATCACTAAACCTGAAGTGGTGAGTACTGCAATCATCATCATCATCAGCAGTACCACCGGGTGGTGAACTGTTGACAGGAGCAACAGCAGGAGTTTGATGAGGAACATATTGCAGTATGTCCAAATCAAATAACTCCACAGGGCTTTGTGGAATCTTGTCCTTTGGAGATTCATTGAACTTACATGTAGAGTTTCTTCAACCATCTTTGTTCTGCAGTTGAAGACTCTGTATGCCTTACAAGTAGATGAATAGCCAACAAAATACCCTGCATCCACCTTAGGATCAAATTTATGGAGTTGATCCTTTGTGTTGAGAATAAAACAGGGACACCCAAATGCTTTGAAAAATGAAATCAGATGAGCCAAATGATAGAGAGTTCATATGGAGTCTTCATCAATCTCTGATTTACTAAAACTCTATTTTGCACATAGCAAGCTGTGTTGACAGCTTCAGCCCAAAAGGTCAGTGGCAAACCAGAGTCAGCCAGCATGGACCTTGCAGCTTCAATGAGGGTTTTTCTTTCTCTCCACTACTCCATTTTGTTCTGGAGTCCTTGGAATGCTGAACTGCCTTTTGATTCCCTTTGAAAGATAGAAGTCATCAAGTGTATGATTTCTGAATTCAGTTCCATTGTCACTCCTAATACACTTGACTGGAAGGGAATACTGCTTCTCAATATACAACACAAAGTGAATAATCTTCTGAGCAGCCTCATCTTTGAATGTAGGAAGAAAGTCCATACAAATCTGGAGTAATCATCCACAATTACCAGACAATATTTCTTCTTGCCATGCTCATTACTCTCACAGGACCAAATAGATCCATATGCAGTAATTGCAAGCAGGCAGTGGACTTAGGCACTTCAATAGGAGGGAATGAGACTTTGTGATGTTTTCCTTTTAAACACGCAGTGCAGGTTTCATCACAGTGGAACTCCTTTATTGGTAAGCCTCTGACTAAACTTTTGTGTGTAAGCTGATTCATGTTTTTGAGATTATCATGACCAGCCTTCTGTGCCACAGTTTAGATTATTGAGAAGAGGCTTGGAAAATAGGCAAGGATTGCCTTTGAGATCTATCTTCTTAGAAAGATCTAAGGCATACACTCTTCCTGTCCTGTTGGCTTTCAGGAGAGTGTGATCATCCAACACTTGTCAATCAAGTGCAAAACTTTGGATGACAGAATCCTACAATTTTGACTGGTGAAAAGAGCAACATGGCCTTTATCACACATTTGACTGACACTCAAGAGATTGTACTTGAGATTTTCCACATGATTAACATCATCAAATTTGATTTCTCCATTGGAGACAAAGCCCTTACCGATGATGTAACCCCTAGCATCATTGCCAAAAGAGACAAATCCCTTCTTTCCTTGAGAGTAGTCATGAAGAAGAGAGCTGTTCCCAGTCATGTGCATAGATCCCCCACTGTCTACATACCAGATGCTACTTTGGCATGTTGAAGAACCCTGCAATAATAAACATTCAGTTAGTTTTAGAGACCCAAACCTTTTTGGTTTTGGGCTTGGTCTCATCAATAGATGGTAAACTAACAGGTTTATTTGAAACAACAGCCTGAGAGGAAGAAGATGGTGTAGAAGAGGAGTCCTTGGCTTGGACCTCCTTTTCTGTGGTTTCAACATAGGAGTGTCTAGTTGGTTAACTCTACCCAACAGATGTTGAACCTCATACCAGCTGTGTCTGATTTTGTGATAAAGCTTTCAGCTCATCAGACACATTGCTAGTGGAGTTTGATAAGTTCCTATGTTGCACCTTCTTCTTCTGAGCACTCTCAGCTGTCACCTGTTTAACCCCTTCCTTTTTGATTTCTTTGAGGACTTAGGGTTACAGGATTTGATGTTGCTGATACAAATGTGGTCTCAAACTCAGTTTTCATTTTTACCATTTTCTCTTTAATTTCTTCTTTTTGTTTGAGTTTGGAACCTCTTTTGTACCAACAATCATCTGTAAGATGATTGAACAGACCACATACTTCACATGGTTTCTTCTTCATCTTAGGTTGATCAACTAAAGAGGGTGAAGCAACTGAAGACTTGTTCTTTAATGCTTTGGAAGCATTGTTTGCTTTCTTGACTGCCTCTTAGTAGTCTTCAAACTCTTTCTACTATCAGTTTTCTTCTCTTCAGTACTGACAGCAGTTGAAGTTTGAACTTCAGGTTTTAGATCCTGCTCTCTAGTCCTTTCAGGACCTTCAGAATTAACTCCTGAGTTGATCAACTCATTAATCATGTGAATGTCAGCATTTGAACCATCAACATCAGCTGATAAGTTCAAAGAGGGCTTGATGCTGACTGCTACTTCTGATTGTGCTGTATCAGAAGGTAGATCACATGATGTGATGGATTGGTTATCACTCTCACCATCAGATTCTACCTCTGCTCTTGGGGTAAAATCTGTAGGTGGAGCAGTGTGATTGTAACCAATTCCAAACTTCACATTTGAAGCAGATTGCTTACTAAGAAGCATTTCAAAACCTTTGCATGATTGTACCCATCTATCACACTCGACCTGGGTAACTGCAAGGGTTTCTTTGAGATCTTTGTACTTCTCTAGAAGTACTTCTTCTCTAGCCTTATCATCAATTATTTGGAAATTCAGTTTATAAATCTCATCATTTTTATCTTTAAGCACAGACTCAAACTCAGCTTTGTTTTTGGAAATTATTTGTTCTAGCTCAATGTTCTTATTAATTAGAGCTACATTTGCTTCTCTAATGGAAGCAAATGCTGCTATGCATGGTTCAGAACATATTTGGCTTTTGCCTCAGAGGATACCTGTGATACCTGAGGTGTAGAGGCATTAGAAAATGAAGTATCAGCAGACTCCAAAGCCATAAGAGCTAGATTCCCAAAAGGACTGTCACCACCATGTTGACCAGCACCTGAAAACAGTTGATCATGACCAGACATGTCATCTGGTAAACTGCTCCAGTCAACAACTCCTGGGGTGAAGAAGCTGTGTGTTGAGGTTGAGGTTGTTGATGAATTGGGATGGCTGAGGTTCTGGTAGTGCATGAGGTTGTGGTGCCATAGGAACTTGAACTTGATTTGATTGTGGCATGTAATAACAAGGGTAGGATATGGCATTTGACCCTGAGGAACAAATATGCCGGAGATTGTTGTTGAGGATGATGACTAGAGGTGACAGGATGTTGCCCTCTGTGTTGTTGACTATTGCCAGGAAAAGTCACAAAGGGTGCAGTGGAGTTAGATCCAGTTGATCTACACTCTCTTGCAAAGTGTCCAAGCCTTTGGCATTTGTGACACCTCAACTTGCTCTTGTCAAAACCAACTTTGGTTTTGCCAGAGAGTCCTGGGAATTTTCTTCTAGTTCTTTTATAGAACTTCTGAGATCTGATATTTATCAGGGCCATTTGGCTCAAAATATCCATCTCCTCTAAGTCATCATCAGCAATCCCCTTGAGATCATCCATAATGAAGCATAGATTGTCATTATTACACCCAGTAAACTGACCATCAACACTCACAAATGCAGAATCAGAAGTGCTTGAAGAGAAATTAATATGCTCATCATACTGGCATTCAGATGAAGCATATTCTGACTCATGACCCACCAAGGTAGTGTTGCCTGGTACAAAGTCTTCAGTGAGCTTTCCAGATGAAGACAACTTTCTCTTCTGTTCTATCTCTCTCTCAAACGTGAGCAGTTTCCCATGGAGTTGGGTGAGAGATAGTTTGTCCAAACTTGCACTGGAGCGTAGGACAATAGTATATGTGTCCCATCTCTCAGGCAGTGATCTGAGAAATCTGTTATTCATCTGAATTTGTGTACTCAAGTTTGACCATTTTTAGTTCAGAGATCAAACAAGAGAACCGCTCATATTGTTGAGTCGTGTCTCACCCTTTCTATGAGAGAATGTCTCATATTGTTGGGCAAGAATTTCTCTATTATTTGCCAAGACCTCATCTGTTCCTCCAAATTGTTCTTTCAAGGCATTCCAAAGGTCATGGGCAGTTTCATGATGCATTAGCCCAGAATAGATTTCATTTGGCAATGCCATGGCCAGAATTCCATGGGCTTTTGCATCAATTTCAAGCAACTTCTTATCCTCATCTGAGTATTGCTCCCTCCTCTTCGGAACCATTTGATTGGTTTCCGGGTTATTCACCATAGGCTTGTGTGGACCATGTACCACTAATGTCCAACAACCTGCGCTGTTAACAGACAGGTGATGGAGCATACGTCTTTGCCATATGTTATACTCATTCCTAACCAGCATTGGTGGCTTGGTTGAGGAACCAGTATTGTGAGGATCATTGGAGGGAGTGGTCATTTTCAGTTCAAAAAACATTAATTCAAGCTTTTAAAAGTTTTAATCAGACCACAACAAACTCAATGAAACCCAGAGAAGATCTCAGGATGAATGACCAGAAATACAGAAAATACAATCTATATAACCGTTTCTTGCAAAAACAAAAGCTAATTCAATCAAACTTAGATCTTGAATAGCAGTTTCAATGATCAATTATTAGATCGATCAATGATTAACCTGCTCTGATACCATTTGACAGGATCAGCGATCACAAGTTTGATGTATTAGAGTTCAAAGCAGCGGAATACGAACAGAATTAGACAAATTGTAGCAAGCAATCGATACTTGTATGCATTAAGAGCACATACGGTTATAGGGAGAGAATGTTTGTTTTTGATTTCAAGGAATGTTTATAGATATAGAATATTTCTAATCAAATCATTCAAAAACATTCATTCATTCATCCATGGATTACAATAGGTTGTCACTCCTTATATAGAGTGCAACAATCACTGCTGTTATCACGGAAAGTGACAACTGGCAGATCTAATACAAAAATAACTAACTCTTAACAAACTACTGAAATGTTCACAACTACTGAGAACATAACAGAGTGTTAAGTACAAAATATAAAACTACTGAAACTACAACGACTGAAGAACAAGCTCTTCAGTCGTTTTACAAAACTACTGAAACATAAAACTACTGAAACTAGAAATATAAAACTACTGATATCACACTACTAAAGAAGTACTCTTCAGCAGTTGTGACAAACTACTGAGGCTTCAGTACTTGATCTTCAGACTTTGACCTTCAGGTGTTTCATCAGCTGATGACTTTAGTAGATATCATCAGCTGATGTCTTCAGTCTTTGTCTTCAGACTTTGTATGTCAGTTGTTGATCTTCAGCACTTGTAAACTCTTCAGCTGTTGTACTTCAGTACTTTGGTCTTTCAGCTTCAGCACTTGTGTTCTTTAGCTGTTGTACTTCAGTACTTTAGTTCTTCAGCTGTTGAAGTCTTCATCACTTGATCTCCAGCTGTTGAAGTCTTCAGCACTTGATCTTCAGCTGTTGAAGTCTTCAGCACTTGTCAAACTACTGATGAGGCTTTCAGCAGTTGTTGTGATACCATGTGGGACTTAGAGGTTTTCTGATCTTGGCTCATTGGTTCTTTTGGTCCAACACATACCAACTGATTATGACCTCTGAGGTAATGAAGCAAGTCAAGGAGTTTCAAGATGAGGCATTGAAAGAATATCATCTAAACTCTGAAAGAATGAGAGGTCTGGTTGGAGAATTAGGTGAGAACACGCATGGTGTTAGAACTCGATTTGGACGGGTGTGGATTCCTCTTTTAGGGATCTACGTGTGAGGATTTTGGACGAAGCTCATAAGACTCGATACTCCATCCATCCTGGTGCCACAAAGATGTATCAAGACATGACGAAAGATTATTGGTGGCCAGGTATGAAGCGTGACATGGCGGAGTATGTAAGTAAGTGCCTTACTTGTTTGCAAGTGAAGGCCGAACATTAGAAGCCGTATGAGAAGATCCAACCTTTGGATATACCGGAATGGAAGTGGGAGCACATCACCATGGATTTCAGTACGAAGCTGCCACATACTCCGAAAGGGTATGATGCCATATGGGTGATTGTGGATCGTCTGACGAAGAGTGCTCACTTCCTACCGATTCGCGAGACATATTCATCTGAGAGGTTGGCTGACCTGTTCATCAAGAGATTGTAACTCGTCATGGTGTGCTGGTGTCTATTGTGTCGGATCGTGACACCCGGTTTACCTCTAAATTCCGGAAGAAATTCCATGATGCCATGGGGACGAGGTTACATATTAGCACGGCTTATCATCCCCAAACTGATGGTCAGTCAGAAAGGACCATTTGGAAGACATGCTTCGGGCATGTGTGATTGATTTTGGGGGAAGTTGGGATAACCATTTACCATTAGCTTAATTCTCGTACAACAATAGCTATCATGCCAGCATTGGCATGCCACTATACGAGATGCTATACGGTAGGCGATACAGAACACCCGTTTGTTGGGGTGATATTGGTCAAAAGGAATTGGGGAGCGTCAAGGTAATCGAGGCTACGACTAAGAAGCTTGAGAAGATTAAAGCCTTCATGAAGGGAGCTAAAGATAGACAGAAGTCGTATGTCGATAAAAGACGCAGACCGATCGAGTTCCAGGTGGGTGATCGAGTTATGTTGAAGGTCTCACCGTGGAAGGGAATTATCCGATTCAGAAAACGAGGTAAGCTAAGCCCGAGGTACATAGGACCTTTCCGAATTATTGCTCGTAGGAGAGGTGGCCTAGAGATTGGAGTTACCAGATGAGTTAAGTGGAATTCACCCGACATTCCATGTATCTCATTTGAGAAAGTTCTTAGCTGATGAAGACATGGTTGTTCCACTGGAGGATATCGAAGTAGACGAACGGCTCAATTATGTGGAGCAACCAGTGGCAATCATCGATCGTAAAGAGAAAAAACTAAGAAATAAAATGGTTCCTCTTGTGCGTGTACAGTGGAAGCACAAGAAGGGATCCGAGTCTACATGGGAGGCTGATGAGGAGATGAGGCAGCAAGATATAAAGGGGGTGGACTTGTAACAGGTTTCGGGGACGAAACCTATATAAAGGGTGGACTTGTAACACCCGGTTATTTTTTAAAGTCAAGATATAAAGAATAAAAGCAAGAAAGGCAATAAAGTCCAAGTTGAGGGACTAAAAGTGTCCAAAAAGAAAAAAAACTTTCAAAAGTTGGTGTAAAGGTGGGTATGGCCGCCCACCCTCACCTCACTCCACCATTTTCATCGGTTTTAGAGAGAGAGAGAAAGAGCAGAGAATACTCTCGATTGAAAAAGAAGAGGAAGAAGAAAAGTGAATTCAAGGTTTTTATGTTTTTATGTCAGGTTTTATCCCAGTTATGTGTTTATATGCTTATGGGTTGTGTTTGTGCTTGGGTGTGTGTGTTTTTGGTGTTGTTTTTAGGTGTTTGAACTCTTTGCAAACGGGTTAAAAGGAAGAACACCCAAGTTGCACCAGGTGAGTTCTAGACCCCGGTTTCTACATGTTTTAAACTATCTTTGGGGCTGAAAACGTATTAAAAAGATTTTACAAAAGTTTATGTGTGATACCCGTATGTATTGTGTATGCTGTATGATGGTTCTTGAATGTTTATAGGCTCAGAATAGCCGCATTATGCTTTGAATGATGAGTTTGATGATTACGATTGAAAACATCCTAGAAACATGTTTCACAGAAGCTCATGCGCCTAGGTAAGTGTTCATACGCCTGAAATTGCCTTAGAAAAATTAAGTGTAAGCCATGCGCCTAAACAGTAGCTCATGCGCCTAGAAATTTGCCTTAGAAATGTTTTAAGTATAGCCCATGCGCCTGAACAGTGGTCCATGCGCCTAGAAATGTTAGTCGGATGACTAAGTGTAGGGCCATGCACCCCAATAGTGCCCATGCGCCCAAGTGGCCCATGCGCCTAAGTGTTCATGCGTCTGAATAGTACCCATGCGCCTAGATTGGGCTGGAATTAACTAAGTGTTCAGACATCCAGGATTCCCCATGCGCCTGAATAGTACCCATGAGCCTAAGTGTTCCTCATGCGCCTAAATAGTGTCATGCGCCTGCATAGTGCCCATGTGCCTAAGGACTTAGAATATTTTCTAATTTTTGGGGAAAATGTGTAAAGTAGGCTTGACTTGGGAGATTCCCGTGGGACTATATAAGGTGACTTTTAGGGTCATAGATGGTATGATGGGCATGTTGTGCATTGTGATTGATGCTTATAATTATAATGATGATGATGTTGCATGGTTATGCATGATATGTTATGTTATGTTCCTATGATGATGAATGTTTGTCTTTCCATGGCTTTACGTGTTATGTTAATGAATGAACCGAAAGTATTATGTAACGTAAAGTGAAAGATAATGAAAGAGGAACATGTTGAATGAATGCATGCATTAACGAATGAATGAACGTAAAAAGTCTTGCAAGCAAATGTATGGAGGTCCACACCCAATGAAGGGTGTTAGCTCAACTGTGTGTGGGTTAGCTACCCCAGAAGGATGCACACTAGGGTCCAATCCTTGTGATTGACCATATGTATGGGATCCTTGCTGCTTGCCCTAGGTACTGGAGTCAGCTTTGTGCATAATGTTCGAGGTCTATGAAAGACCTCAGGCCCAGTAACTAGCTTCATGCACAATGTTCGAGGTATAGCATATGGCATTGATCCGGAATGAAAAAGAAAAGATGAATGGTAAATGTACTTGCCCTAGGTACTAGAGTCCGCTTCGTGCACAATGTTCGAGGTCTATGAAAGACCTCAGGCCCAGTTACCCGCTTCGTGCACAATGTTCAGTTTAATGTACATGTCACATGATGTAATGAATGAACGAAGGTTAACAAACGTAATTGAAGATAATACTGATATTATCTATATGTACGTATGATGTATGCTCACGAACGAATAAAACATATAGTATGGACTCTAAAAGGAAATAAATAACGATCTTATGTATGTTTTATTATATAAAACTAGAACTCACTCAGCAACGCTGACTTTTATACGTTTTCAGTTGGCAGTACGTTGCTAAGGATGGCACGAGGTGGCTACTCAGCTCTTTTGCATGGCATCCATTTATTTAAAGCTTTTGTGATGTAATACACCAATGTAATTTTGGAATTGACAAACAATGCATTATTTTGCCAAAGTTTTTATGATGAAATGAAATGCCATTTGTTTTATGTTTCCGCTGCAATGTTTTGATGATTAAATGCAAAGTATATGTTTTATGTGTGAAGAATTACCAGCTGTAAGCGTCTTGGGAACGGGCCTTACAGAAGGCTGAGTTCTTAGAAGCTAAGTTCCTTATGGAAGGAACTACTAGTAGAACAGTGGATCTTGAGGAGGATCAAGAACCACAAACCAATACACATTTGGTTAACACTAGCACTCAACATGAGCATGTTGAGGATGATCAAATAGTTGATCAATACACACAAAATGTTCACAGATCTGGTAGAATTAGTAATCCACCTGAATGATATGGATTTTTTGGGGATGGATGCTATGTGGTAGACACCGACGAGCCAACCACTTATCGTGATGCAATGTCCAATTTGGATTATGACAAATGGCTTGAAGCCATGAACGTTGAGATGCAATCCATGTATGAAAACCAAGTGTGAGACTTGGTTGAACCACCTCTTAACGCCAAGATAATTGGAAATAAGTGGGTTTTCAAGAAGAAAACCGATATGCATGGAAACTTGGATACTAATAAAGCTAGACTTGTAGCAAAAAGTTTCACTCAAACTCAAGGGGTTGATTATGATGAGTCCTTCTCGACGGTTGCAATGCTAAAGTCTATTAGGATATTATTTGCCATAGCTGCTCATTATGATTATGAGGTTTGAAAATGGATGTTAAAACCACTTTTTTAAATGGATATCTTGAGGAAGATGTCTATATGGTTCAGCCAGAAGGTTTTGTCGATCCAAAACATCCTAATAAAGTATGCAAGTTAAAGAAATCTATCTATGGATTGTAGCAAGCATCGAGAAGTTGGAATTACGTTTGATGAAGAAGTAATCAAATTTGGGTTCATCTAAAACGCTGATGAAGCATGTGTGTACAAGAAAGCTAGTGGGAGCATCATCACTTTCCTAGTATTGTATGTCAATGACATTCTACTATTTGGAAATGACATTCCAACATTGGAGGGTATAAAAGCTTGGCTTGGAAGTTGTTTTTCCACTAAGGATCTTGGTGAAGCCGCTTATATTTTAGGAATAAAGATCTATAGGGATAGATCAAGGCGGTTGATAGGTTTAAATCAAGGTGCATACATTGATAAGATCTTGAAAAGGTTCAAGATGAAAACTCTGAGAAAGGTATGGTCCCTATCCATAGAGGAACGATATTGAGTAAGACTCAATGTCCAAGCTCAAAGGATGAGCAAGACAAAATTAAGGGAATCCCGTATGCATCTGCCATAGGATCCATCATGTATGCAATGATATGCGCTAGGCCGGACGTGGTCTTGCACTTTGAGCATGACAAGCGGATACCAACAAGATCCTGGAAATGGTCATTGGATGGCTATAAAGAACATACTTAAGTACGTAAGGAGGACTAAAGATATGTTCTTAATCTATGGATCTGGTGAGGAGGAACTCATGGTAAAAGGTTACATGGATGCGAGTTTCCAAACTGATCAGGATACATTTTCATCTTGAATGGAGTTGCAGTCTCTTGGACAAGCTCTAAGCAAGATGTGGAGGCATTATCAACTACAGAATCAGAATACGTCGCCGCTTCGTTAGCAGCTCAACAAGCTGCATGGTTAAAGAAATTCATTGCCGATCTAGGGGTGTTCCCTTCCTTTCAGGACCCTCTAGAAATTCTTTGTGATAACGAGGGTGCGATTGCTCAAATCAAGGAACCCCGTGCACATCAAAAGACTAGGAAAATTGAACGGAGATTCAACTACATAAGGGATGAAATAGAAAAAGGAAAGATATGTATTCATAAAGTTCACACGGATCAAAAAATTGCGGATCCACTCATGAAACTCCTTGAAAGGGGAAAGCATGAAGGTCATACTTGTGCCATGGGACTTCAATATTCTAGTGACTAGATTTGATCTTTTGATTTTGTATTTGGATATTAGAACCTTCATTACTTGAGTATATGGTTATAATGCTTCAACTAATGTTTCTATTTTGCATGTTTAAAATCCATGAGTAAATCCTTTACTCAGAACGTCCGTAGTCGCTCATACTTGTGGGAAAAAGTATGAGGGTAAGACTATTATGAACTTGGATTGGTAGATATTCATATGGATGAATATATTGCAAAGATTGCTACCATGATTCATAGATATTTATAGGATACAAATATTTGACTGACCCGCATTTTAAATATTACTACATGGAATCTTCTTGATTGATCATAAATAAATTTGAGTGAAGGCGAACATCATTTGGTATCCTCTGACCTAAGATACATATTGGGTCTTGATATTCACCGAATGTTATACTTGACTTAGTTCTTCGCTGTTCTAAAACATGGCAATACATAAGGCTGAATTCAAGTATAATACAAGGTGACTGTGAGAGACGTATGTAGTCAAGATGGGATTTGTCCCTCTTATTCGTTGAGAGTAAGATATCTAAAGCCTGACAAAGTTAAATCAATGGAGAATGATCACTCTGTGTCTCTAGGATTTAACATTATATTGTGACAAAAGGATAGATGATTAATTCACCTACAACAATTCGAGTAGGTACTTGAAAGGATGATGTTATTGAATGGCACTTAGTCATACGTATTAAGGGTAGTAAACCGTTGTTAGGTGGTATTTACTGCACGCGTCAATCTTCTATGAATCTTGTGCAAGTGCGAGATCGTTGGATGTTTTATGCGCAAGACACGTACAAGATTGATGTGGTTAGTACGTTTTGATCCAAGTCGGGTCATACCCAATAACAAGCTAAAAAAACACCACTAAATGGTTGTTTGTTGATAAGATCAAACAAATAAATATTGACACCAATTTAGAAAATGGGTTTTCTAAATCATTGCATTTGAAATAGAACAAATTATATGGATAATTTGTTCATGAGAAATTATTTGTATTATTATTTACGTAAGTTAAATAATAACAAATAATAGTGTGTTAATGTTATAAAATTAAAAGAAGTTTTAATGTTATAAATTATGGATTAAAGAGTGCAAATTTTATAAAATTAAAATGGGAGGGAACCCATTTTAAAACCCATTTTCGGCCGCCACCTTATAGTCTTGGGATTCCTTTTATCTTGTTTCCATACAAGACTTTACTACTCTAGCACTCCATCCACACACTCTCTCTCACACATGCAAAATGCTCTCTCTTCCTTCTTCTCTTTGCTGAAATTCAAATTTGTTGGCTCGACTTGATGTTTATCTTGGATGATTTTTGGGTTTGAAAGAAGGAGTAGAGATTTGGTGTTCTACTACCTAAAAAGTTAGGTGTTTCAAGAGCTTGTGGGTATACAAGCTTGAGGACTTCTCTTTTGAAGGCTAGGTATTCAAGAAGCATCATCACCTTCTTCTCATACATACAACATCCTCTTGTTCTTGAAGGTAGTTTCAAGAACACCCTTTGGTTGTTCTTTTTTGTTTTGATAGCATTTCATTTCACATACATATGATCCTTGTTCATGGGTTTTGTTTTGGGCTAAAAATGGTTCATATTTTCAGATTGTTAAACCCACTTTAACACCTTATATCCGATGCGTTTTGTAGTTTAAATGGTTAAACTAGCTTTCATTATGGTGTAAGAAAACCCAACAAAAAGAACAGGCATTCCAGCAATCAAAAACACCTCACAAACGAGTGGATTTGACTGAAAAGGAAGCAAATGCTCATGATGCTTTCTTTGATAATTTTGAAAAGGGAATTCATGTACCGCATTCAAAATCAAAAGATAGTGATACTTTCAACAATCAAAAATCATTATCAAAACCAAAGAATCAATTCAACAAAATTAAGGTGAATGAAGAAGAGGTTGAGAAACCAGGACCTAGATCATCAACATCATCTTCAATAGAATCATCCTCACCGGCAACAAGTGATAATGAATCAAACAACACAATAACTAAAACATCAAAACTTATTCATGAAGGAGTAACAATTTTAGACACTATTGGCAAACCCAAGATCATTAAGGCTTGGGTTGTCAATTCTAACTGATTTATTTTTGTGTGCAGGAACAATCATGGAGAACTGACAACAAGTGGTATGTTGATAGTGGTTCTTCCAGGCATATGACAGGAAACTGTTCACTTCTCCATGACTTGAAACATAAAAATGATTCATATGTGTCATTTGGTAGGGATAAGAAGGGAGGTAAAATTGTTGGTGAAGGAATGGTAACTAATGGTGTGCTAAAATTTGAGAAAGTAAACTATTGTGAAAACTCACAGTATAATTATTGAGTGTGTCTCAAATTTGTGATCAAAATTATACCACATTATTTGATAACACTAAATGTTACATTCTTAAGCCAGGTGTTCCACAAGATTTGGTCCTTGTTAAAGAATCAAGAAAAGGAAATACATATGTTTTGGATATGAACAACTCCTCTCTCACAACACATGAGACATGTCTCCTATTTAAGTTATTAGAAGATGAATCTCAATTGTAGCATAAAAGGTTTGTCCATCTAATATGAAGAACATGAATAAATTGGTGAAAAATTACTTAGTCATTGGATTGCCAAAGAAAGAGTTTTATTGTTCAAACCGTTGCTCTCCTTGTTATAAAGGAAAACAACACAGAGTGTCTCATAAATCCAAAAAAAATCAATACGAACACTACACCACTCAAATTGCTTCACATGGATCTGTTTGGTCGAATCAATGTGATGAGCATTGGAAATAGGCAATATTGTTTGGTGGTAGTTGATGATTTCACTAGATTCATATGGGTTTTTTCTTAAAACAAAAGAGTGAAACATCAGAAACATTAATGGACTTTGTCATCAAGATTGAGAATCAAATTGATTTAAAAGTTAAAATTTTTAGGAGTGACAATGGGACTGAATTTGTTAATTCTATTTTGATCCGTTTTGTAGGAATAAAGGTTGCAAGGCAATTCAACGCACCAAGAACTTCACAGCAGAATGGAGTGGCTGAAAGAAGAAACATAACACTTATTGAAGTAGCCAGAACAATGCTAGCTGATTCACAATTGCCTATCACATTTTGGGCTGAGGCAGTGAATACAACATGCAATGTTCAAAATAGAACATTGATTGTGAAAGAACATAACAAAATGCCTTATGAGATTTTATTTAAAAGAAAACCCTATATAGGATATCTTAGAGCTTTTGGGTGTCATGTATTTGTTTTAAACATAAAAGAACAATTGGGAAAATTTTCAGAAAAAGCCTATGATGGTTTCTTTGTTGGATATCCTTGAACATCTAAATCTTACAGGATCTACATTCCACAACACAACATTGTGGATGAAACTCCTAATGTATCCTTTGATGAATCCGTGTTTACTATATTAGTTAAAGGATCATCATGGTTGTTTGATATAGATGCTTTAACAGGTTCATTTAACTCTAGTGGTTTGGATAATGCAGGATATGATGATACATGCTATCCATTTGTTTCCCCAAATTTCAATGAAGTGTCATTATCTGCTGATCCTCCAAGAATAATCTTCAACAGCTGCTAACTCTGCATCTACAGATGTACATTGTGTATCCAGAGATATGAATAATGTATCACCAACTATTCCAGGCTTTCCAGAAGATGCACCAAACATTGGAAATGATTCATCAAGTCCTCATATCCTATCTGGAGAAGTCCATGTAACTCCTACGAATGAACAAAATGCTTCTGAAAAAGTTCATGTAACTCCTAGAGATGAACAAAATGCTTCAGAAGATGTCATGTAACTCCATGGATGAACAAAATGTTTTGAGAGAAGTTGTTGTAACTCCTACAAAAGACATGAATTATTCTCATGATGTCCAAACTTAGGAAGATCACTCAATACCCAATGATGAACAAGAAGATCATTTTGACTACTTCTTCAATTAATATGGATTAGATCAGTCTGCACCAACGGATATGACTAACTTGGTATCATCTACTCTAGTTGAATCAACACCAATAACAAGAATACATAAGTCTCATCCAATCAACAACATCATTGGAGATCCTGCTAAAACAACTACAAGAAGCCAAAGTGGAACTGCCAACATCTGTCTTTTCACTTGTTTTCTTTCAGTAGTGGTTCCTCCAAACATCATAGCTACTCTAAAGGACAATAGCTGGATTAAAGCTATGCAAGAAGAGCTTTAACAATTTAGAAAGAAAAAAGTGTGGAATCTAGTTGATTTACCTGAAGGCGAACATCCAAATGGAACTAGATGGCTCTTCAAAAATAAACTAGATGAAAAAGGCATAATTTTGAGAAACAAGCAAGGTTGATTGCTTAAGGATTCACACAAGAAGAAGGAATAGACTATGATGAAGTTTTTTCACTATTTGCAAGAATTGAAGCCATAAGAGTATTCCTAGCATATGCATCATATCAGAAGTTCATTGTGTATCAAATGGATGTCAAGTGCGCCTTCCTATATGGGGAAATTGATGAAGAAGTCTATGTATCACAACCCCTGTATTTGAAGATCCTCACTACCCACACAGGGTATACACACTTGATAAAGTTTTGTATGGTTTGCATCAAGCACCAAGAAAGTGGTATGAAACACTATCATCTTTCTTGCTTAATCATGGATACAAAATGGGAACTATTTATGAGACTCTCTTTCTCAAAAAATCTCTTGAGGAATGTTGATTACCATATAAGCGTGGATTTGAGTCTGTGTATTAAACCTTAACTAATCACCAATGTGTGTCAAAAGTCTGTGTATGGATTTGAGAGGACAAGTATACTGACAATCATCATGAGCTGCAGTTCTTGAAAGTCATAATCGCTGTGTGCATCTTGTGGCTCTAGTATGATTTCCTAAACTTGCTATTGACTCTCGGATCAAAACAAGAATCTAGCATGAAAATAGTTTATTAAAAATGTTCCAAATGATTTTGATATACCTGTATGATTCTATAATGAATTGTACCAGAAATGATATTATAGAATTGAAGCTGTGCTCCTGGAAGTAAAATCGGTTAGAAGTACTCTAATAGGTTTAATTCCATATCCGACCCAAAATATAAATTATGTCTTAATTTCATTTAAATTTCTAGTTGGTTTGTTTAACTTCTAGTTTTAAGGAAAAGTCGGACTATACATCTAGACTCAATATGGGAATCACTCACTCAAAAGGGTCACGTCTGAGGTGACCAAAACGTTCAAAAATAAAATGAGTCACGTCAAAGGTGACAAAATCGTTTTAATTAAAAGGATCACGTCAGAGGTGATAAACATGCTTTTCATATTCAAAAGGTCATGTCTGAGATGATCATGGTCATAACGTGTTATCAATTCTTAACAAATTAAGTGTTTGAAAGTGCATAAGCCAAATTACATAAGTCATAGTCATACACATGACTGGACCATAAGTATGGACCAGTGGCATGAATGGAGCATGAGTATGAATCATTCGCATGATTGGATCATGTGCATGAACCATCGCACAAATGGAGGTGACCAACTGAATCAGTCATCGACTAAACCACAGTCGCATGAATGGATGATACCGACTGAGCCAGTGGCACGATTGAGACCCAATCGCCCGAATGAAGAATGCAAATAAGTCCAGTCGCCCGACTGAAGATAAAATCAGTATAAATAGGGCAAAAGTTGGTCGCATTTCCTCATCACCCTTCAATCGTCTCCAAATCGCCCGAAAACACATATACTCTGCCAAAATTTGATTGAGTCGATTTCTCACCACTATTGTGTTACTAAAGTGTTTTGCATCATCTGTAGGTAATGAGTGTTTGAAATCGCCCAAAATGCATGGTGCATTTAAACTCTAATAGACCCAAATTGGTTAAAATCAAGAAATAAGTGACAACCATCAAATAGACCACATAAACATGTATAATGGTAAAAATGAAGGACACATAGTGATAGTTGGGGTTTTTGCGAGTCTAAACAACGAACGTTTAACTTCAAGTTTTGACCTAGATTCGGGGTTAAAGTGTCGAATAGAGAGTTATGCAACTAGACACTCCAAATAAACTTCAATCGCATGATTGAACTCGGCGAATAACTCAATCGACCGAATGAAGTAGGCGTATGAGCACAATCGCCCCATTGAACTCAGCTGCATGCACAATCACCCGATTCACCTCAGCTGCATGCTCAATCGCCAGATTGAAGTCAGCCGCAGGATCAATCCCGATTGAACTCCTTTGCATGCTCACTCAACCGACCGAACTCAGTCATATGGTTCAATCGCATCATTGAACGAGACTGATTTCAAAACAGTTTAAGATTCAAGTGTTTTTGTTATGGATTAATCTAATGTTTATGTGTTATGTGTTATAGAAGCATGGCAGAGAGGTGGACTATTAACACCAAGCACAACATCTGTGCTCACCTTGATCCTACATCCCGGAACACTGCTGAATTTTCAGGGATTATTGCTTTTCTGTGCTAGTCATGGATCTTCAAGGCTATCTCGACTCCCAACAAACCTTAAAGATCCATCCAGCAGGCAATCTGGGAAAGTGCCAGGGTTGACAGATCAGCTGAGCCTCATTGTATACCGAGCTCAATCTTGGGTCAAGAGATAGTGATCACTGAGGATGACTTGAGACGGTTCTTAGGTCTGGGTGAGGACGGAAACCACCCAACTAAGTTACATCCCCTGACTGTCCAGGGATACTTTATGAGGATCAATTCGCCGGTGACTTAAATGCGGGGTACTGAACAAGAGCAACATGTGCCCTCAATTTAAGTATTTGGCACATGTGATCCTGAAGTGCATAGCCTCTAGGCGTGGAGGATTTGACGACCTCTACGACCAAATCCAGAATGCATACATTGCACTAGTACTGAACCATCCATTCAATTTCTCCCGCATGATCTTTCTTTATCTGATTGAGAACCTTGAAGCTAAAGAGAAGGAAGTATTCTGCATGTATCCACGGTTCTTATAGATGATTTTTGACAAGAAGCTTCCTTCACTACCCAAGGAGAAAGAAGATGTAGTTACTCTTGAGGTGATGGATGATACCACCTTAGGCAGGATGAAGGTCTACCGGGGCAAGCAGGTGAAGCCCCCGGTGAGGAGGTGCTTGGGCACTGGCCGGCCAGGAGGATTATGTGGCGCCAGCTAGGAGGAAGTGGCGTCACGACGATAGTGACTCGGATTCTGAGTTGAATGCTCTACCCTCTGATGATTTTTGACAATGATGACCACGGTGATGGTCAAGGAGGTGATGGTTCGGGTGGACCTGAGTCGGCTCCCATTCACCCTGATTTTCAGATGGAAGAGGAGGAGTGTGACGAGGAGCCTCTTGTGTGGACGGTGGGGAGCCAGGTCGTAACCACTGAGAGAGGGCTCAGGGCGGTTGGTGGACGCCAGGGTGAGCCCGGGGATGCAGTTACTACTGATACTGATCCATCTAACACCCCGGACCAGCCCAGCAGCCAAGGGGGAGCCTCTATTTCTAAGGGCTATAGGAAGAAGAGAATGGCTCACCCTTATGGTAAAAAAGGTAAGAGGCCAAGATTTACATTGACCACATCCACTACCACTACCACAGCCACCACTACTGCCACAACCACCACCACATCTACCATATCCACTACCACTGCCATAGCCACCACTACTGCCATAGCCACCACCACAGCTACAACCACCACTACAACACTCCTAACCACCACTACCACACTCCCTACCACTACTACCACCATCCCAACAACCACTACTACAGCCAACCTTCACCATCCACTCACATCCCACCACCCATATTCACCACATCCACCACTACCACCAACAGCCACCAAGCAGGTCCATCAACCCACACCACCTTCACCACAAGACCCGCTCTACCCTCCATTGGGGAGAGAAACAACTGGCTACACTAAACCGCATCGTGCTGAAGCTGTTAGCTGCTGATAAGAAAAGAGTTGCTCAGCTAAGTCAGCTTGTGAAGTTCAATGCTGCTCAAGCATAGCAGATTGCCCAACAAGCATATCAAATTACCTAACTTCAAGAGCGCAATGACCAATAAGTGAAGAGGATTGAGGAGTTGGAGGCCTTAAACAGGATGATCATGCTCAAACTGAAGGGATCAAAAGATAAGCCTTTGAATATTAGAGAGGGTGATGATGATGATGATGATGATGATGATGATGATGGTGATGATGATCAGACTGATGAAGAAGATGACAGTGATGATGAAAGGTCAAGGGGAAAGAAGAGAGAGACGATGATGAAGAAGGTGAAGCAGCTGCATAATCTATGCTCAGGGTCAAGAAAGGAGAACCAAGAGAACACAAGACCAAGGAGCATCATCCTCTGCCCCTCGTACTAAGAAGCCTGTAATTCAAGACAAAAGTAATGACTAGATATTTATGTATATGAAAAAACTCTGTTTAGATGTCTTGATTAATTACTAATGGTTGATGTGTTACATGTTTAAATCAAGCAGATCAAACATCTTAGCAAGATGAATATGATGATGCCTCCTACAACAAATCAAGTCTCAACTCACAATGATTCTTGATTTGGAAGGGATTGTCAGAAGGTCGGTGAGCTATACTCTTGAAGAAGAAGAAATCATACACGACGTGACTGATGAGAAACTTGCAGAGATGTTCAGGATAAACCCATACGACATTGTCAAAGATGCACCTAATTTGATGTGTGACAAGTGATGACGAGCTAAACGACGTAGATGAAATAAAGATTGAGGATGTCGTAGCTAAGCATTATCTAGAGTACACTGACCG
This sequence comes from Flaveria trinervia, assembly GCA_025506515.1. NCBI lineage: Eukaryota > Viridiplantae > Streptophyta > Magnoliopsida > Asterales > Asteraceae > Flaveria > Flaveria trinervia. The sequence continues at coordinate 57,451,214 of CM046445.1, read as the reverse complement.
AGAGGGCAATGTGATCCCCAACTTGGGTGACACTCTCGGCCGTGCTACATTCAACAAACTGGATGAGATGGAAAAAAGAGACAGAGAAGAATAAAAACCAAGCCCAAGCCTCGGACGTTGATGTTGATATCAAGAAGGCTGAATGGGCGGCTTGTTTTGCTGAGATACGAGCCAATGCACTGCTCAACAGCCAAATGCCTACACCAAGCTCTATAAGGATAAGAAACATTTAAAGGTGTCTGGCAAGATTATTGTGTGGGCATATTTGATGATCTTAACATTTATGCAGTTAAGAGGAGAAGGTAATAGAGTACTTTAGATTCCCACATGATCTGAAGACTCTCCTTGGTTTTGAGCTCAACCAGCTTGCACGCCTAAATTTGTTTATGCTGATCTGAGGAGGAAAATGTCAGGCTAGTTTAAGGATGCACAAAGGAAAGAATACCACACCAGGTGGGTAAACTTCAGACCTCAACAACCAGAGAGGTACATCCGAAGGTCTGAAGTGGATCCCATTTCTGGAAAGCCTAAAGTCTTGCGGAAGTGGAGTCCTCCATGCATAATGTCCAAGATTCCCTTACGGGAAATGCCACAGGACTTCACTCCACAATTCAAATGGTGGTATTATGATTGAAGAACAGATGAAGCAGTCATAGTTTTACAGAGAGAGAGAGCAAAATGGAAACTATCCAGGTGTTCGACCATATGTGGCTGACCAACTTATCTGCTGACGATGTCTATACATTATACAAGTGGTCACTATTCCATGACTTGCAAGATATAGTACAAGCCCTCCAGTTCCAGAATGTGCTACGACTCTGTTTTGCATTCGAGATACATGCAGGAATTACGAGAGAGGAAAAGTACAAGAAATTTGAGGAGCTAATGAAGAATGTTAGACACTAATGTAACGAGGTCCAAGGGGGAGTTGTTGATACATATGTACCTAGTTAGGAACTTAATGTAAATGTCTATCATGTCTTACATATATGTAATGAATGGGTATGAATGAAATACAATATGTGATTGATGCTTATAATGTTTAATGTTTCATTGTTTATTGTGTGATAAATTATTGTGAACTAACTATATAGGGTTGTGGTTGTTGTACATAGTTCTTAGTCAATAATGATTGAGAAATGTGTTCAAACATAATCGTATGAAGTCCTCATGCAAATGGACAATGCTACTGGACCATACGCATGAATACTTCATGCTAATGGACCAGTCGCACGACTGAACCAGGAGACTGGATGAGCCGCACGATTGAGACATAAGATTGGTTCAGTCACACGACTGAACCTTCATTCGTGCGGACGGATCAATCGCATGATTCAGTCGCACGACTGAACCATGCTAATGGTTTAGTCGTACGACTGGAAAACCCTAATCCATAAATAACACCTAATTCTTGAAAAAAACAAAACAATTCGAATACCTACGCACATAATTGTTCCCTAGCCGTCCAGAGACTCAAGAAAACCTGTTCCAAGTTCATAGATCGCAGTTGATCTTGTTCTAATCTTTCTTAATGTTTCTTTAATCGTTACATTGATCAGAACTACGTTCTCACTGATGGATCACCAATCAAATAGGATTCCACATTATTTGATATGTTATACGCACATTATCAGTTAGTACTCCATAAGTACACGGTCCCCCTAACAAAAAAAAGAAAAACATGTGTTTGTCCTTGTAAATTGACTTTAATAAAAAAATTAGCATGACATATGTTTGGGAAATGATAGTATACTATGTCTATGCTTCTACCTGAATTCTTCAATATTATTAAAATCCGATCTAGTTACTTGATATGTAAGTATGTTCATCTGAAGTGGAAACTACACTTAGTGCATGCCTAACATAATGCAAAGTGATTGTTAGTGGGAAACTTCATTTTAAGGATACAGAAGTGAGTCATATTCTAATGTGACCAAATCACTCATCCAAACCCACTATGTAACGACACTTATAATATCTATCTTTGCAAATCTTACTCCCTCTATTTTGTGTAAACAAAGACCTAGGTGTATAATCACCATGGTTTACATTTACAACCAATTGGTGAAAAGATAATGATCCTCATAATCCCTCATTTTTTTGTAAACAAAGACCTAGGTTAAAAGCACCTCTGTTTTACGTGAGTAAAGACCTGGTGACCTGACGATGATTATATCTAAGCTCTCAAAAGAATCCAATGTGATCAACTGTATATTATTCTAGAGCTTTTTCAACAATGCATTAATGAGATTTCCAATGCATCTCAAGATAGAACTTATAACTTAAAGTACATAGTGTGTAAGTGTGAAAAAATGATGATTGATTCACAAAGGGAGGACAAACATTAAGTGAATTGAATGTGAAACCCATAACAGTTACTCACTAATAAACATGAAAACATGATAACAACATACCTAGTTGATACGATACTCTTGTATGGATTTATGTGGATAAACATACTTGCAATCAGAACTAAGATCAGTATCATTCCAATAAATTATATATGCTTGTACATAGTCCTCATTTCAATTTTGTATAGTGTAATTGTAGGATTCTATATGCCCAAGACACGTAGAACATTGATGCGGTTAGTACGTTATGATCCAAGTCGGGTATACCCAATAAAAAGCTTAGCAAACACCGATTAATATTAATTAATGATATGATCATGCAATTAAATATTTACACCAATTTAGAAAATGGGTTTTCTAAATAAGTTGCATATGAGAGGGAACAACTTATTAGGATATTTTGTTCAATAATATTATTTGCAATGTCATTTAAATTAGTTAGATGACATCAAATAATAATGAAAAATTATAACTTATAAGTTAAATGGTTAATTGTGTAAGTTATATAACTTGTAATGCAATTAAATGGTTAATTGCATGTCTAGTTAAAAGACCATTTAATGTATGATTGTGTGATAAAATTTAAAGGGGAGAAACCCTTTTTAACTTAAAATTTCGGCCACCCCCTTAACATATCATTGGTTCTTTTATTTTGAAAGACTACACACTCATAAATGTTTTTGGGGTCTTCATTTTTCTCAACACACTCAACACATGCAAACCAGCCAAAAACTCTCTCTTCTCTCCCAACAAACTCGGTTCTAGCAGCTTTCCTTTGTGGGTTTGAAGGTTTTGGTGGTGTTTCTTCCTAACAAGAAGGTGCTTTGCAAGGGCTTGGGGTATAGACACTTGAGGGCTTCTTCTCTTGAAGTCTTGGTCGTTTTTGGTGCATCTAACACCTCCATTCTTGGTCGACATTCAGCTGCAGAAAGGTAGTTAATCACAGCTTTATATAGATGCTTATTTATGTGTATTTCATTATGTTCATAGCTTGTTCATTCACATAAATGATCCTTTTTGATTTGGGTTTGTTTCCATCTTAAAATATAACTAAGAACATGAAATTTTCAGCTTTAAAATCGGTTTTAAAAGCTACATATCCGCTGCGTTTTCTGAAAGTTTAAATGGTTAAACATGGATTTTGTGTTCTAGCAAACCCATCAGTAATTTCTTTTTGTTTGGACAGACATGTGTCTCTTATGATATTCTTCATAGAAATTTATGATAAATGCATTCATTCATCATTAATAAAAATTTAGGGGGAGTAGAATCATGAAAATAAGTTAACAACAGAATTGTAAAATAAATTATCAATATGAAGGAATTGGAACCTAAGCACTATCTTTGCTTTTGGATACATGAAGTTATTGAATTTTAAACCTTCTTGTGCACAATTGTCATGCATACAAAGTCAACAAGGTCCAATAGCATAAAATGGTTCTAAGCAGTTGAGTAGGACCATACAACAAAATAAGTTTCAACCATGTATCTCAAGTATTAGCAGAAGCTACAGTGCATCCCAAGCATCAGTTTAAGCTACAGTGCCTTAAGCATCAGTAGAAGCAACACTGTGAAATTTAATAAAACTTATCTATCCATAGATTGGTAAACTACAAATGAGGCAATGCTCTAAAAAGTATAATCTAATTTCATAGATTGGTAACCTATGAAAATTTAAGTTATACTCCATCAGAAGTTTTTAAGTCATCCACAGATGATCTACAGAATTCGTAGATGATCTCTTGAAGAACTAAAAACTATGGATAAGTTAATTTGTATAGAGGGTCCCACATCATTAAATAAATGAAATTAATGTGTCTGAGAGAGTATAAATAATGTTGTTTGACTTCAATATTCATTATTCACTTTTTAGAACACTTTTTCAGACATAGAAAAACACACTCAACGAATTTTCCCCCCTTTCACAAACATTAAAAATCTCCAAATCAAAACATCAAACAACACATAATCTTGATCTTAGATCATTGTGTTCTAGGTACAACATGTTGTAATGATCATAATGAACTGTTAGATTCTTGGTTATTCTCACAACTGTTCGTAGTCTTATGTCAATAATCTTGATTCTAACATAATCTTCTTTATTCTTATGAACAGATGGCTAATCGATTTGCAAGAGAGAACAATGTCTGTGCTTTCTTAAACCCTGACGACCCTGTTTCAGAAGGATGTCAAGACATTATACAATATCTGAGAAGATCTTGGCTGGGTTATGCCTTGTCAGCGGAGCCAGTGATACATCAATCGCACATTATTGACTTTTGGAACTCCACACAAATAGAAGAAGATAGAGAAGCTATTATGGCGGAAGTGAAGAATCAAAGTCTGAGGATGAATGAGTAGACAATAAGGAGGGTTCTAGAGTTGGGAGATCTAGAAGTTGGTCACCCTATTGTGTTTGAAAAAGAATAAATTGAGAGAGTGTTCAAACTAATGGGATATGATGGTGACTTCAAGAAGGGAGAAATCAAGAAAGGAAGACTTTGCAAGGCATACAAATTTCTCTGTCACACTTATTTTAGTGCATCTCTAACAGGAAATCTGGACTTGATAGATTTTCGAGGCATATATCTTCAGGATTATTGGTATCTTTGAGGGAAGAACATACAACTACTCCAAGTACATCTTCAATTGTTTATGTGACCATATCAAAGTGCAAAAGACTGACAAGATGTAAATGTTCCAAGGTTTTTGCAACTGATCATCAGTGTTGATCTGCCTAGGACAGCTATAGATGGGGATGTGTTTGTTCAAGCACACATAGGGAGATCTGTTCTAAATAAGATAAGTGGAAAGTGTGAAGGAGGAGACATACCCAAGCTTGATCGGTGGTAGATGCAAATGCAAACATTCCTCAAGAATTGATGTGGGAAGAAGTTTAAGAAAGTTCATCCACTAACTCTAAGCAAGCATCATCTTCACCTCCTCAATCACCTATTTACCAACAACGTCAAACACCCTAATCACAATCACCTGCCAGCCAAAACACTCAACCAATCTCTCCAATCCACCCTCTATCACAAATCAACCACAAACACCCCAATCACAATCACTAGCCAGCCAATACACTCACCAATCTCTCCTATTCATCCTTTTTCATCGAATCATTCTCCAATCATAAAAAGAAATCCACTGAGAACTTTTACATAGAGGAAACAGTCTTAGCCTCATAAGCCAGTACTATTCAATTATCACTATCCAAGACTGCATCCCTTGTCCATTCAAATAATATAGAACCAGTCTCTCTAGTCATTGTCCATCAGCAAGAACAACAACCACATCAAGAACAAGCAGAGCATGTAGTTGACTCAAGTTCAAGCTTAACTAGTGTAGCACCTGAAGATGTGATTGATGGTGAGGTTGCTGCTCAACATCAAAAAGAAGAAGAAGGAAACTATATGGATGTAATTGCTTATGAAAACAATCTTATTGATAATGATATCCCAATGAGCAAAAGTTATCTGGTTGCTGAGTACAACAAGATGTTGTGAAGAAAACTATAGAAAGCAAATAATTCAAGAGTTGAAAGGGATGATTAAGGAAAAAGATGATCAACTAATTCCGCAAGAAGCAAGAGTCAAAAGATTAAGAGAGGATGCTCAATGCAATAATGAAGTGATTAATGTTATTCTTTAACAAGAATCTGAGCTCAAAGAACCAGTAAAGTTTGAGAGGATGAGAATGAGAAGCTGATGCTAAAAATTGATCAAGTAACCGACTCTTTCTCTACTCAATCAGCTTTGTTGAAAAGAAAAGAAGAAGAGCTTGAGGAGATAAAAAAACAAATCTGTGTGCTGGAATCAAATGTCGATCCTGCAACAAATCAAACAAAAGAAGCTTTTGAGACCACAAAATAAATCATTCAATACACAAGAAAAAGAAAGTACTTGGGTTGTGTGAAAAAGGAAGTGATTGAGATACAAGATTCACCCAAAAGGTCAAAATCTGTTGAATCTTCATCTTTAAAGCCTATGTCTCTTACTGAAACAGTAAGTTATGATGAATGGAATGTGCTCACAAAGATCAGAAAGAAGAAATGGTTGATGACCTACTGACCACTAAAGTCATACTTGAAGAATGGCTAGAATCCTTAATGTTTATGACCCTAATAAATCATGTCTTTCCATATGACATGGTGGAAAGGATGAGCATGAGTGAGATGAAAGATATGTTGAAAGAGTTTGTGTAACACCTTGTTACTTTTAGTCAAAGAAAAGAAGAAGAAAGTGAAGGAAAAGAAATAAAAGAAATAAAGCCCAAGTTAAGGGACCAATTTTGCCAAAAAGGACAATAGTTTGGAAGGGTGGGTGTAAAGGGGGTGACTGGGTTAGTAAGATTGAGATTCTCATTAAGGATCGATATAATGACTGAGTTAATGATTGAATGGTGGAATCATACAATCAAGAAACATTCAATGCAGAAGAAATACTCATAAATGCTTTTGTATATATTAATAAAGGTGATTGATTACAAAGACAACTAGAGTTTAGCACCAAAAGTAATAATGCACCTAGAGAATACAAATATTCTAATGGTTTAAATTCTGTCACATCATGTATGAGGTTATCTATTCTATTTAAGGCAGACAAGATGACTTTTACAAATTGACTAAATTACCATTGACCTATTACATTAGAACTAGCCTAAGTCTTGATCCGCATCTCTACTTGTTCATCCGCATTGGCAAATGCACATGAGTTGACTTGATCAACATTTCTTCACTTGATCATCCGCATTAGTATGTTGGTCATCTGCATTGGTTAATGCGGATGAAAAAAATACTTCTGTGCATTTGTCTGGTCATCCACATTGGCAAATGCGGATGAGTAAAGTCTTGTCCGCATTACTGATTGGTCTTCCACATTAACAAATGCGAAAGAACAAATACTTGTCCGTATTTGTTTTGTTAGGATCTTTTATTCAAACGAAATACAAACTAATTAACGTGTAGACCAAACCAAATAGTGCGGAATCCTATTTGATTGGTGATCCAATCAGTGAGAACGCACGTAGAAACAATACGATATTGTATCTAACGTGAAGAATCAATTGGGAATCGATCAACAACGTTTTGTGAACTTGGAGTACGAACTTGGAGGCTTCTGGACGGCTAGGGTACGTCTGGATTGAATAGGAATGAATGCTCCTTAATTGTTATGTTTTTCCACGAATTAAGTGGTATTTATAGGTTAAGGTTGCTCATTTGGGCGACTGAACCATTAGCATGGTTCAGTCGTGCGATTGATCCATGCGTTTGATCCATTCGCACGACAGAGCTTTCAGTCATGCGACTGAATTAGACGCATGAAGTTGTTCAGGCGTATGTACTATTTAGGCGCATGAACACTTAGTCGCATGGCCATTCGGACGCATGACCACTGTTGGGGCGCATGGTCCAGTCGGACACATGAGAACTTCACTTCACCATGTTTGAGTGTATTTAACATATAACATTATGCATAACACTTCAAACAATCACAAACCTATATAATTACATCAATATGCATTAATGAACTCATTAATGAAATATTTAAACATTATAAACACAACCAAATATTTGTATTTCATTAAGTACCCAATAGTTACATAAGTGTAAGACATATTACATTCAGATAAGGATCTAGGTACATATATGTATCAACAAACTCCCCTTTGGACCTAGATCTATCTAATGTCGTACCTTCTGCATCACCTCTTCATACTTCTTGTACTTTTCCTCTCTTGTGACTCCTGCATGTATCTCGAACGCAAAGCAGAGTCTTATGAGATTTGGAATTGGAGGGCTTGTACAATATCTTGCGGGTCATAGAATAGTGGCCACTTGTATAATGTGTAGACATCATTATCAGACAAGTAGTGAGCCATATTGGGTCAAACACCCTGATGGTATCCATTTGTCCCTCTTTATTTAGAACTATGACCGCCTCCCCGGTTCTCCAATCATAGTACCACCACTTAAAGTGTGGAGTGAAGTCCTGTGGCATTTCCCTGAGAGGGATTCTAGACATTGTTCTTGGGGGACTCCACTTCAGCACTATCTTGGGCTTACCAGTGATGGAGTCAACTTCGGATCGTCTGATATATCTCATAGGTTTTTGAGGTTTGAAGTTAATCCACCTGGTGTGGTACTCTTTCTTTAGGGCAGCCTCAAACCAGCCTGACATCTTCCTTGGGTCAGCATATAATAACTTCAATTTCGCCAGCTGGTTGAGCTCAAAACCAGGTAGAATCTTTAGATCATGTGGAAATCTAAAGTACTCTATGCCCTTTTCCCTCTTTATTGCATAAACATTTACATCCTCTAAATGTGCCCATGCAATAATCCTGCCTGACACCTTATGATGTTTCTTCACTCTGTAGAGTTTGGTGTAGACATTCTGTTTAGGAGCTGCGCGTTGGGCTCGGATTTCTTCGAAACAAGCAGCCCATTCTGCTTTTCTGATATCAACATCGTCATTTGAGGCTTGGGCTTTTCCTTCAATCTTCTCAGTCTCCTGCTCCATCTGATCCAATACCTCAAATGTATCACTGACTAGGGATTCACCCAGATTGGGGACCACATTTCCCTCGTTGTGCATACTGAGGATAGTGCTATGCTGTGATGTCTTCTATCTCTATCACATAAATGTCATTTAGCTCTTCTTCACTGATAGACTCACAAGTTGGAGCATCCTTAATGATCTCATCTGGGTTCAGCATGAACATTTCAGCCAGTTGCACATTTGAAAGATCATGAATTATTTCCCCTTCTTCAGGGGTTTAGCTCACAGATCTCCTGATGATCCTTGCAGATCAAGAATCATAGTCAATTGAGTCTTGATTAGCTGAAGGGGAGCAACATCAAATTTGTCCCTTTGAAAGTTTGGATCTGCTTGTTGTAAACATGTAACACGTCAAACATTAGTTAATAACCAAGACAGAAATACATTAAATTTAATATAAACATCAAATGCATAAGTTTAATACATGATTCAAGTACAAAGGCTATCAAATACATAATCATCTAATCATTACTTTTATCTTGAATCGCTGGATCATCACTTGATGAGGCAGAAGAGGAAGCTCGTTGGTCTGATTTCTCTTTGATCTTCTTCCTTGACCCTGAGCTGAGGCTGATGCAGCTGCATCTCCTCCTTCATCATCATCATCCTCCTGCCTAGCCTCGGTTCTTTCTTCCTCATCCCCTTCATCATCATCACTCTCTTCATCTTCATCCTCATCATCATCTACACCCTCAACACCATCTCCTTCCTTTATCTTCAGAGGCTCATCTTTAGTTCCTTTGAGCTTGAGCATGATAGACTTTTTAGCATCCTCCAACTCCTCAATCTTCTTTTCTGATATGACTTTGTGCTCTTAGAGTTGGGCAATCTCTTCACTCTAAGCAGCCATTTGCTGTGCCTGCTGCTCAATCAACTGAGCCTGCTGAGAGATCTGCTGGGACTGTTCAGCTGTGAGATCTGCCAACTGACGAATCGGAGGAGTCTTCTCGTCATTGGCTGCTAACAGGTGCATCACCATGCGGTTCAGCGCTGATAGTTGTTCCTCTACCCCAATGGGAGGTAGAGATGATCCATATAGGTGGGTGGGATGTGATGAAGGCTCGGCTTGGTGGCCAGTGGTAGTAGTGGTGGCAGTGGTGAAGATTGGGTTAGGTCTAGATAATAGTGGTGGTGATGTTGGTTTGAATGATATAGTGGTGGATGGGATTATGTAGTGGTAGGGGGTGTGGGAATGGTAGTGGTTGCTGTGGAGGTGGTCGTGGTGGTGGCTGTGCTGTAGAGGTGGTTATGGTGGTGGCTGAGGTAGTGGGTGGTATGGTAGATGTAGTGGGTGCTATGGTGGTGATGAAGGTGAGCCGTCTCTTCTTCTTCTTCTTCATCCCATGGGGCTGAGCCATCCTCTTCTTCCTCCACCCAGTCGAGGTGGATGCTCCCCTTAGGATATGGCTGGACGGCTCTAGAGCATAGGGTCGGTCAGCGACAACCTCTCCCCGATCCACTGGGGCGTTCACCAACCGCCCGGAGTCCATGTTCTGTGGGAACGACTTTGCTTCCCACAGTCTTAGTCAGTGGCTCCTCATCTGACTCCTCATCATCCTCATCAGGTATAAAATCCTGGTGAAACCCAGCCGACTCTGCTGTATCTCCAGTGGGGGAAGATACTGGAGGTGTACTATCAATCGTTGTGCCCCTTAGTGAAATGGGCATGGCATCTCTAGCATCCCTGCTGTCATCATCATCAGAGTCATCGGAGGGTAGAGCAATCTGCTCAACATCAGAATCACTATCATCGTGACGCCACTTCCTCCGAGCTAGCACCACATAGTCCTCACGGGCCAGATGCCCGAATAGTCTCCTAAAAGAGGGTTTCACCTGCTTCCCCCTGTACACCTTCATCCGACCTAAGGTGGTATCACCCATCACCTTAAGCACTACTGCATCATCCTTCTCCTTCAGCAGGGAGGGAGCTTCTGGTCTATAATCATCTGCATGAATCGGGGTACATACAGATCCCTCCTTCTCTTTCCCCTCAATGTTTTCCACTAAGTAGCAGAAAATCATCCTGGAGAAGCTGAACGGACGGTTCAGCACCAACACTACATAGGCGTTCTGGATCTGATCCGATAGCTCATCAAATACTCCCTTGCTTTGATCTGGGGACATAGATTGCTCTTGTTGAGCACCCCTGCTTTGATCTCCCTAGAGTACTTAGCTCGAAGAAACATCCTCTGATAGTAAGGGGTGTAGTCTAGTAGGACAGTCAGCATCTTCCCCCAACTGCAGCACAATCCTGAGATCTTCCTCTGTGATCTCAATCGCCTCTCTAAAGATAGTACTCCTGATACAGTGAGGCTCAGAAGATCAGTCAACTACTGCACCTTCCCAGAAGGCCTGCTGTATAGAACGATATGGAGTACATGGTGCAGATATAGCATGTGTGATTCTCGATCTCGTTAGAAAGGTGATAATGCCAGAAACATCTAAAGCATTTCTGGATGTCAGATCTAGATGAGCACATATGTTTTGCTTCGTACTCATTGTCCATCGACTTGCCATCTGTAAGATCAGTGCAAATGGTCAGTGCTCGAGAATCAAGAGTTTATGGTGATCAAATGAAATTTGGGCAGAGTAACGTTAGTCGTGCGAATTAGGGCAAATTTTGGAGTGGTGAGTCTCTGCGACCCATTCACCCTCAATTTATACTTAGCCTAAATTCAATCGTATGACTGGGCTAATACGCACATTTCATTTGGGCGAATGGGCCTCAGTCGTGCGATTGGTTCAGTTGGCCTCCTTCAGTCGTCCGACTGAAGTACAGTCTGCGACTTACTCATTTGTTCGCTCTGAAACATCCGACTGGTTCATTCGTATGGGCCATTTGGTTGTATGGTCCATACTCATGGTCCATTCGACGAAAGGGTCAGACTTTTGAAATTTTCTGCATTCTTACCATTTGCCATTTAAACCTTCTTTAAGCTTTAGAATTTACATTATGCACATTTGATCATCTCAGACATGATCCTTTTTATCTTGAAACACTTTTGATATTACCTCAAACGTTACCCATTTATCTTTTGAAGACCATGTGGTCATCTCAGACATGACCCTTTTAGGTGAATTAAAACCTTACTGAATTCCAAGATGTAGTCCGACAACAATTAAACTGAAATGACTAAATAAATTGAAAATTAAGCTAAAGTATAAAACTTAAACTTGGTTTTAACCTTTTGTGAGAGGTAAATCCAAAGATAGAAATCTACTAGATTCGCTTCTGGAATAGGCAGCTTCTATTTAGTTTGACCATAACTGGACCAAATCAATTTTGGAATCATACAGGCAAGTCAAATTATTTGGGACAAGTTAGTTAATACCTTTGATGCTCTTACTTTTTATTCATCTAAAGTCATTTAGCAAATTTAGGAAATCATACTAGTACTATTAGGTCCTCACACTGATTTGAACTTTCAAGAATTGTAGCCACAGTGATTGTCCGTATACTTGTCCTTTTAAATCCATACATAGATTTTCAACACAATTTGGTGATCGTTTTAAGGTTTGTTTGTTTCAACAAGCATTTGTGGATCCCACACTCATGTGGTAATCAACATTCCTCAGGAGATTTTTGAGCGGTCTAAGGGTAGAATGCAAGAAGAGACTATTCTTAGAACATTCAAAGAGAAGCCTATCCTCAGGTCAGTGCCATCGCATAGCAGAGAGGCGGCAAACAACAATGAGTTCTAGAATATATAGGTTATGCTTATCCTCAGGTCAGTGCCACCGCACAGCAAAGAGGCACATAACCTATCATCTTGTTTGAGCAACTTTTCTTCTTTTTGCACAAATCTCCCCAACAACATCGATCATCAGTCTGATTGTATTTTCATTTTTTTATGTGCTTTTTCTCATGCTTTGGTCTTACGCACACTTTTGTGGCGTTTATTTTGCTCATCACCCCTTATTGGAATCTTGTTGATTGTGTTAACCAGGGATAAGGTGTTGCCCATAACTAGTCAAACATTTTAGTTTAATCTTGAGATCACCAAAAAGGTCTAGTCATCTATTGTATTGAATGTACCGAAATATCATCTGTGGTCTAGCAACCTTTAAGTCTACTTTCTTTGTGTTACCTTAGTAGTAGCTAGCTTATCTATTATATTTCCTGTTATATTGCTCAGACTACACAGACTTATACTTGAATTTCGTATCCTTTTCAATTTTGAATTTTAAAGTCCCAAATAGTTTGTACCTGTGTGCTATCATATTCCAAAGTATTTGAATCGGTATCACATATAAGATCTACTTTCTATCAGCTAGCCTCTCCTTCTCTCTCTTTTTTTTAATAATGTTACTGGCTGACCTATTCTCCTCCTAAAATTCTATAATCATAACCGATTTACATATTTTAGGAGTTTAATAGACAGCTAAATAACCTGAATTTAATTTAAAACAATATAGAATAACTAAATAAAATAAAATCGAAAAATAGACTAAATTGTATCGGACTACACATGATCATCATCAGGAATAACATCACTTTTCTTTTTAACACGTTGACCTCTAAAAGATATAGAAAACGTTGTTTGTCAAAAGCTTTTGTATAGAGGTCAGCGCGTTGAAAACCGTATTTATTTTTACCACATCGATTAAATTCTTTTCAAAACACTCCAGTATAAAATGATATTTTATACCGATGTGTTTGGTCTTAGGATGTTGTACTGGATTTTTAGTGACTGCAATTGCAGCCGAGTTATCAACATAAATAGGAGTAGAAGAGAAATTTAAAGCGTAGTCCCGCATTAGCTGTTGAATCCAAATGATCTGAGAACAGCAACTTGCAGCGGCAACGTATTCGGCTTCACAGGTTGACAGCGCGACCGAGGTCTGCTTCTTACATTGCCAGGTCACTAATCTCCTCCCAAAGAACTGACACCCTGCTGATGTAGACTTGTAATTCATCTTGCAGCCTCCGTAATCCGAGTCACTGTACGTCATGAGCTCAAAGTCATCATGATGAGGATACCACAACCCAAGTGTGGGTGTGCCCTTTAGATCATGAAATATCCTCTTGACCCCAATGAGATGGTTAGCCTTTGGTTTAGCCTGATATCTAGAACATAGACATGTAGCATACATGATATCAGGTCTAGAGGCAGTAAGGTACATGAGAGATCCAATCATTCCTCGGTACATTGTTGTATCTACCAGATCTCCATTTTCATCAGGTGCTATATCATGGTTTGTAGCAAGTGGAGTCCCAGCTGCAGAGGCATTCTCCATGTCAAACAACTGAGAATGTCTCCCACATACTTGGTCTGATGTAGAAAAATCCCTTTGGGTGTCTGATCCACCTGTAACCCCAGAAAGAATTTCATTTCCCCCATGGCACTCATCTCGAACTCTGCCTTCATTATTGCTTCAAATTCTTTGCATAACTCTTCGTTCTTTGAATCGAAGATTATGTCATCGACATATATCTGTACTAGCAGTAAATCTCCATCTTTTGATTCGTAAATTCAGTCCCGTTGTCTGAGCGTACCCGTCTCACCTTCAGCTTGTAGAGAGATTCCAGTGTGGTTACTAATTCTTTGAATGACTCAAATGTTTCTGACTTGGACTTCAAAAACATTACCCAAGAGAATCTTGAGTAGTCATCAGTAACCACATAACTGTACAGGTCACCTGCAATGCTCTTTATACTGACTGCACCAAAACAGATCCATGTGAGAAGTTCAAGAGGAAGCTCGATAGAATGAACTTTATTTTCCTTATGAGTCTTCTTCGTCTATTTGCCTTTCTTGCATGCTACATAGAAATCAGGAAGTTGGAAATTTTTGACGTTAACACCTCTCACTAGATCCTTCTGAATCAAGTGATTCATCTTCCGTTGATTTATGTGTCCCATTCTCCTGTGCTAGGAAATGGAGTCCTTCTTAGTAGCTTTTGATAGGAAGCACTGAACTTCATGATCCGTTGTAGCAGCCGTTGAGAGATCCAAAACATAAAGGTCTTTATATCTTGAAGCTGTCATCAAAACTTGGTCCTCCGGAATCTCATAGTCTTTCTTTAGGACGTAACACTTCTTGTTGTCAAATATGACTTTAAATCCTTTGTCACATATTTGGGAAACAGAGAGTAAGTTGTTTTGAAGTTGTTGAACGTAGTTCACTTTGTCAAATTTAACTTTCTGATTTCCAACCTCTCCCTGAGCTGTGATATAACCTCCTTTGTTACCAGCAAACGAAACATACCTGCCTTTTATTTGTTGGCATTTGATAAAAGAGCCCTGTTTCCTGTCATGCGCGTGGATGCTCCGCTATCTACAATCCACGTGTTTTCTCAGCACTGTAGCGAACACCCTGCACATACAATTTAAAGCATTAGTTATGGTTAGGAACCCAAGCCTTTACTGGCTTGGGTTTCCCAGAGGCATCACACATCATGAATTCAACCCATTGACCCTTAGAGGGTGAGGGTAGCTCAGGTGCCTTCTTGTCATCATTATCAGACACAAAGGATGACTTTTCTTTCCACAAGCCAGATTTGTGTAAGGCCTGTTGTGACAAACAGACGTCTGGCTATTGGGTTGAACTTCGGTTCACTGGTTCTTCTAGGTGGAGTTAAAGAACTCCTCTTAGAAGACCTAGGTTTTGAGTTCTGAAGTTCAATTTTCTTCCTAGGTGTCTGAAAGTAAGGACAAAAGAAAGCAATGTGTCCACACTCACCACAGTTGTAGCATGACCTGCTATCAACTTTATGATTAAACTTTCATTGTGGAGATGTGTGTGGCATCCTAGTGACATCATTTTGTTTGGGTTTTGACTCTACTTCTTTTGATGTATGATGATGTTTAGCAAACTTAACTGTTTTGACATTCTTAACAACTTTTCTATTTTGGTTAACTGGACTTTGACGTGGGACTTGTGTAAGGTTAACATTAACAGTCTTTTTAGGTTCAGATTTGACTTTGTTTAACCCTGACTTTATATTAGCCTTTTCAAATTCTTTTTCCAGATTAACACAAGGCATTTTACCCTTTGCCTTTGAAGTTGCCTCCTTTTGTTTTGTTCCAAATTCAATTGATGAACTTGAGGAATTTGGATCACTTACAAGAGGAGTAGACACCACATGATCCTTGATGGGATTGTTACTTATTGGTTTACACTTAGTGTTCATCAAGGTCTCAGGGGTGGTGGAACCACTTTTTAGCCCAAGCCCTCCCCATTGTTATGCTCTCTCACTAAGTGTTGGACAATATGAGATGAACTTGTCCAACTGTGCAGTTTTTGCTTTAAAGAGTTAACATCTACTTCTAAGACTGCTTTTTGTTCTTAGTGTCTTCTAGGGAGTTAAGATAGTACCTAATGTCATTAGCTTGGTTAAATGCTACTACTTTAGTTTCCCTAAGCTGTTTATTCAACAGGTCTACCTTTTCTTTGTAACTATGCTCATTTTGTTTTAAAACTCTATTTGTCTCAGTGCACAATTTCAAATCATTTACTAGGCTATCATTATGATCTAACAACCTAGCAAATTTCTCATCTATGCTTTCTCTAAATTTATCACAATCAGAACAAGCATGAATTTTGAAAAGTTGGTCAGTAGAACTTACCTGAGGAGGTTCTGATGAAATAGTCATCAGTGCAGCATCAGATGTCTCTGGTTCTGGTGATTTTTCTTTGTTGTAGACGTCCCTTCTTCAGGCTTGTAGCTGACCTCTGTTGCAGTTTCTTCACTATGTGACGTCGCTATGTCAACTGCTATATCTCTTTCACTTGCGGAATCATCATCTAAGTCATCCACGCTCGCAATATTGGATTCTCCCGGAGATACAAACCTAAAGCTCCAGTCTTGTCCTTCATCATCATGGGCGGTCAAAGCTTTTGGATCTTTCCTGATGATGTAGAACTGCTAGCTTGCTTGTCTTGACGAGTGAAGGACGAGAATGGATTCCCGTTTCCAGTCTTCTTTGGCTTCACACATTCTCTTTTGAAGTGCTCCTTTTCTCCACAGTTGAAGCAGCTCACCTTGCTCTTGTCAAAACCAAAGTAGTGTCCTTAGTAGCAACCAAGTTTTGTCCGGTCTTCTTCACGAACTTCTTTGCTCTCCGGACAACACTTTCTAAGGCCCACATAATATCCATCCTTTCCAGTTCAGTCTCATCAACCTGTTCATAGTCCTCATCTGCCAGATGGTAGTTTCCAATTTTCCAGCAATGAGTCCATCATAGATGGACCACTACTGCCAAGAGATCCATGTGCTCTCGAGCTACTTCTACTGTCAGATTTCCAAGATTCTCAGTCTTTAGTCTGGTAGCATTTGCTTCGGATCCGATATATTGGGTACTAGAAGACCCTGACATTTCTGATCCTGAAGGAGAGACTTGTGAAGGACCAGATGAGATTGACACAAAAGCAGTCTGAAGAGGTGCTCCAGACATCTTAACTTGAGGAGTGGCATTGTACAAAGCTGAATTCTGAGTGTACGAACACTTCTGAGCTCGATACTTCATCCTTAGTGCTTCTTCTCGCAGCTTTAGTATGAAATCATTGATGTCCAACTTTGATAGCAATCCATTCTGTCTCAGATTTGACACAGAAGAAGCCCAACTTTCTGGCAACCCGTCAGCAAACTTTGACACTTTATCTTCCATGGTAGTTGTGACACCATGTGTGTGCAACTCGCTCATCAAATGGTATAATCTATCAATGACATTGTCTAAACCCTCTTTTCCCATCGATGAAAAGTTGTCAAATTCTTTCTTCAGTTCCTTAGCTTTAATTGCCTTCAACGAAGCATTCCCGTCATATCTTTTCTCTAGCTCATCCCATAACTTCTTGGCTTGTTTATTCTCTGAGAATTGGTGAAAAATGTCCTTAGGGATAGACTGTGTTAGCAATGCATATACTCTCTTTTCAGCATTATATTTAACTTTCTGTGCATCAGTCATTCCTCCTAGAGTAAGTTTCACCCCATGTGCTCCCACCGGCATACTGTATCCCGTCTCAATAGCTTCCCACATATTTGGATCCACTCCATTGAGGTTGATCTCAAAACATTGTTTCCAGTGGGGAAACTCATCTAATGTTATAAGCTTCGGGGATTTATTATGATTCCCCACCTCACTCTCCAGTAGCAGTAAGTTCTGAATCCGTGAGTCCTTCCCGGCTGTAAACACTGACAACTAATCCTCCATCTTGATTAACTTTAAGTCTCTTAAAAAATCTGTTAACTGGTGTGAATGGAGCGATGCGAATGGGCTACCCATGCCAATGAAACTATCCAACTGGTTCAATCGTGCGGCTGAACTAAGCGATTGGTCCAGTCGTGTGAGTGAAACTGATGCGTATGAACAATGCGACCGATAGGCTTAGTCGGACGAATGAAGATGCGACTGAGTTCAATCGTACGTCTGGGGATGCGAATGAAGTCCAGTCGTGCGATTGGGTCAATCGGGCGACTGAAGCTGCTCTTTTTCGAAAATTTCTAGGTTTAACGTGTTTTAGCAGTAAAAAACCCGAATTTTCACAAACCCTAATTGCCTTATGCCGTAGAAACCAAAACTTGATGACCAGGGGACGTCCAAGACAACTTTTGACACAAAAAGATTGCGTTTTTAGTGAAAAACACAACCTTTGTATCAAAATTTATTGAATCACACGTAAACAAGAGCCAAAGCTCTGATACCACTTGTTAGGATCTTGTATTAAAATGAAATACAAACTAATTAACGTGTAGACCAAACCAAATAGTGCGGAATCCTATTTGATTGGCGATCCAATCAGTGAGAACGCATGTAAAAACAATAAGATATTGTATCTAACGTGAAGAATCGATTGGGAATCGATCAGCAACGTTCTGTGAACTTGGAGTACGACCTTGGAGGCTTCTGGACGGCTAGGGTACGTCTGGAATTGAATAGGAATGAATGCTCCTTAATTGTTACGTTTTTCCACGAATTAAGTGGTATTTATAGGTTAGGTTGCTCATTCGGGCGACTGAACCATTAGCATGGTTCAGTCGTGCGATTGATCCATGCGTTTGATCCATTCGCACGACAGAGCTTTCAGTCATGCGACTGAATTAGACGCATGAAGTTGTTCAGGCGTATGTACTATTTAGGCGCATGAACACTTAGTCGCATGGCCATTCGGACGCATGACCACTATTGGGGCGCATGGTCCAGTCGGACGCATGAGAACTTCACTTCACCAAGTTTGAGTGTATTTAACATTATAACATTATGCATAACACTTCAAACAATCACAACCTATATAATTACGTCAATATGCGTTAATCAACTCATTAATGAAATATTAAACATTATAAACACAACCAAATATTTGTATTTCATTAAGTACCCAATAGTTACATAAGTGTAAGACATATTACATTTAGATCAGGATCTACGTACATATATGTATCAACGTGTTTTATGTCTTCCACATTGACAAATGCAGAGGACCATACTTGGTTTTTCTTCTGTGCAGGATCTTCTTCCGCATTTCTTCTTGGACTTCGTGGGAATCCAGCAAAGCAACCATCAACTCACCCATTGAATTGGCATGAATAATCCTTTTAGGGTCCAACAATACTCCCCCTAAGGATTATGCAGACTATATTCTTCAATGTTTGGGTAGTGATTGAGGTTGTGATGATATTTCTGGGCCTTGTAGTAAAAGGTGCTGCATGAGCTAGATTCAAAATTGCCTTGATCATGTTGACAAAGTCTTGAGCATCCTACATTTTATCCCTGCTTAGTACATGATTCTTCATTATGCTCATATTGTGAATGGCCTAAAGTGGTAGTTTCTTAAGTTAGATTGGTTCCCAAATAGACACCGTAGATAGCCCATCTCTGTGAATTAAAAGAGAACCATCTACATCAACTTCTAGTTTGACAATGTTGCCCTACTGTAGAGGTGTCTTCTTCTTCTTCCTTCTCTCCCTCTTTGCACTAATCTGATCATATGCCATCTTTAATATTTGGATATACTTTAGAAAGAAATGTAGATCTTTTGACCCAATTTGTTTGATATCTCTCTGAAGTGCCTTGTGTATATGTAGTGAATATATGATTGATCCAGTAGTTTCACTTCATAGCCACTGAACAGTCTTATTTTAGCACCTTCTTTACCTACCTACTTCCTCTCAATCATCAATTCATAGGTCTTCTCATCATAATAAACATTTGAGATTAGTGTTGAGGAATGTGTACCAGCTACCATTTTTCTTTTCAATGATTTAGTAGGTTTCACTCTTAGTTCTGGAAACACTACTTCTGTAGCTGGTTTTGTTTGTTTCATCTCTAGAGGGTTCTTGAAAGTTTTGTCTTTTCTCATACATACGGCTTTTAAGGAATTGAAGTTGTTGGTTCTCTTGAACATTTTATGTATACCTTCAAATTTATATCCTCTAAACATGGCATTATGGTTGATCAGCTCCAGATTAGCTAGTTCTTTCAGGTCATGAATCTCAATTGCATTTACGAGAGTAGAGTACTCTGTAAAAAATTGCATTAGACTTGTGATTATTTTGACCATGAATATATTCCATGAACTATCATACTTCCAAGCAATAATTTTCTAGTATATTTTGCCTTTTGGATTAGATACACCTCTGATCATCTCAGTAGTGGTCAACCCTTCCTGAAGTATCAGTTGGCAGGGTTCAGCAAACCACTCTGGATATTTGTGAAGAACAGGTGCCAGATACTCTTGATCTTTATGTGTAAGTTGCGTGTCTTGTGTAGAGATTCTTGATCTTCTCTTTTGGTTGAGGACTTCTTCTTCTAACCTCTTCAACTTATCTGTCTTTCCATTAATTAATCTGAGTGTGGAAGCTCTCAATGAGTTGGTTTTCATGTTTCCCAATTTCCTTTTAGTGAATCCTTGACTGGTGAGGTAATCCTTCATCTCCCTATCTGTCATTGCACAGGGATTAGGATCTATAGGTTCTTGAGTCTGAGATTGCTTCTTCATTACTGACAGCTTTGGCTTGTGAGCTTTGGGTGCAATTGACTTCTCATAATCTGTTTCAACCGTGGGGTCCAGCAGTTGATTGACTTTCTGTTCTTCTGCTTTCATGCCTTCATAGGTCATACTGAATACTTCATCTACATCATACCTGTGATTGATAAAAAAAACATGGCTTTTATCATAAGGTCATTAGTTTGAGCCTTTAACACCATTTCGTCCATAGATTTTCCTTTTTGCACAGGACTATCAACATCTACAGCCTTGTCAGCATCATATCCTCCTTCTATTTCCCCTTCTTCCAGATCAAAAAATGCAGCTTGTTTCTTTAATTAAGCCTCAACCTTCTCATGTTCATCTTGGAATTCAGCTATTGCTGCGAAAATTCTTGGATCGTCTCTTTTACTTTTCTTCACATATTCTTCTTTAACTATTGGTCTCTTACATTTTTCCTTTTCAGATAAGTATTTCCTCTTTCTGGTATAAATTTGAAGTGGAGGACCAGAAGAGGATTCAGCCTTTTTCATCTCCTCAGGCACTTTTTTTCTTCCTTTTCCTTTTCTTTTTCATAAAACTCTTTGATCATATCTTTTTGTTCCTCTGATATTGACACAGCAGGTAGCATTTGCATACTCAACTCTTTCTCCAAGGGAACTGGAGATTGAGGAATGACCACAATGGGTTCAGTGTTGGTCCTCTGGTTGGCAAAAAAATCACAATATTCTTCATCAATTATGAATTCTTCAGAAGTAAAGCTATCTTGAGCACTGATTAGTTCTTCAAATTCAGCCTTCTCAGTTTTAGTAGCATCTGAGTGTCCAGAATAAACCACATTTCTACACTTGATTCTTCATTCTTTGTTTTTCTTGCATCTTCTTCTTTTTCATCATTCTCAGTAGAGGATTCTTTCTTACTAGTCATTAGTCTTTCTTCATCCTTTTTACTTTCTTCAGCCTAAGCACTTCTTTGAATTTCAATTAACATCTCAAGCTCAGAGATTCTTTTATTTTGGCTTTCAATTTGACTTTGGAGATTAGAGATGATCTCTGCTTGTTCTTCAATCATATCCTCTTGATCTTCCATAGCTATAGTTTGAATGGCAAGAGTATTAACATGCCTACTTACTTCTTCTCTAGAATGGTTAAGAGCAGCTTTTAAGTATTCAATCTCTTTCTCTTTCTCTTTCTTTTCAAATTCATATTTTTCTTTTAGCTCTTTTAACTTATGCTCCTCTTCATCATGTTCTGGAATCCTATCATCAATGATTCCAGCTCTCCTATTCAGTATTATTTCCATCCTTTCAACCTTTTGCAAGAGCTCAGAGATTAACATCCTTTTCATCCGGTCTATTTACATGGATTTAGCAAAACTCTCTAAGGGAGTAGTCTCAAAAGTGACTCTCTTTACACGCATTTGAACATGTTGATCCTCCTTATCCGAAGATGATTTGGATGCTTTAGATAAGCTAGTTGAGTCTCTAAACTCAGTTGTATTATCATGGGTAGCCAATGGTTGAGGTGGTGATTTTGGTGAGTGATGAGGTGGAGACGTTATTGGTTGGGCTATTGGTGATGGAATAGGAGTTTTATGGGGAGATTGTAATGGTGATGGTTGTGTTGATGGTTGTGGCAGTGGTACAAATGGAGATGCATAGTCATGAATTTCAGGTTCAGTATGAGAATCACCCCTATACCATCCTGGGGTGATACTGATCTTTACCTATCAATACCATCAGCTTGCTCATTAGTAGGTTGTTCTTCATTATGATCATTAGCATGAGCATCTTGTTCTTCTCCTTGTTTATCTGGATTGATCTGTTGAAGCATCCAAGGAAGAAAAGGTGAGTGAGCTCCATCGTAGAAGTTTTTGGGATCCCTCTTCTTAATGTACTTGTATAATTTAGCATCATAATGAGGAATATCTAGAACTGGTCCCTCAGTAGCTAGATTTGGGAATGCTTCCTTTATCAGGCACTGAGTGAATCTTGGATACATCAAGAACTTGTATCCCCTTCCTTCTTAAATGATTGATACCAGACCATTAAATACATAAGCTGACATGTTGAATGGCTTGTTTGTGCATAGAGCACAAATTGCTAATGAAGTGTTGATTGGAATATCATTCCACCATGTTTTCCTTTTAGATAAACAATGCTGAAAGATATAGCTTAGAAATCTCCAAGGCAAATCATCTAATTCCATTACAATCTGCTTAGCTTCAAATCCCCCTTCATACCCAATTTCTGTAATGAAGGTAGTGATGTCATCCTCATCCAACTCTATTGGTGCATCAACATCATCACCAAATTGCAGACATCTTCTCACAGAATCTTCAGGAATAATCAGAGTATGCTCGTTATCAATTTTTCAAGGTAAAGTTCTAACACCATCTGCTTCAATCACTTCAGCTTAATTCTAGAAATACCTTATGAGGTTCTCATAGATGACGGGTCTAACAGTGATAGCATAAGCTACCCTTGTTGTAGAGATGAATCTGATAATGTCTCTGAGTCCCTCAGCTTCTGGTACATCAGGGTCTAAATAACCACTGACATTATGGAGCTTGCTCCATGAAAGATTAGCCATTTAATTTGCATAAAAGGCATATGTGTTAGTTTTGATGAGAAAACATGTGCACAATTGATCAATTTGACTTCTAGTGGTCAAAGATGAACGTTCGAAGTCACTGTTTCAATATTTTCACATCAAATGGTGAATTTGTTGTAGAACAATCACATTTTCTCTATTTTTCAAGTTTAAATAAACTATTTATTAGATTTTACTTCATTAATTTGTTACACATATTCATTTTTCATTAGACTCGGTTCTTGTGATGAACACAACTATGAAGGTTTTTCATGCTGGTTAAAATTCATCTTAGTTTGCATGTTCATTGATGTCGAAAATGTATAACATATCTTTGAATAAACTGGATTTTGTGTGTTATTCATTATCATTTTGGTTCTTCGTTTATTTTTGTTTCAACGGTCTAAAAGTTAGGTCATTAATTTTTTTTTGAAATTTCACCTTTCTTTCAATGCTATTGCGATTTGGAATCGATTACAATAACAAGTTGATTAGAACACACTAAATTACTTGGTTGTTGATGATGATGACGATCAAAGAGTGTTTAAAGTGTTTTTGCGCTCGTTTCACTATGTAGTCACCCAGATTTGAAAAGTATTAAATGACCCTTTGAAATTCCTTTAAATACTCAAATAATGGCTTTTATAAACTTTTACAAGTTTCAGAGCAAATGCGATCACATTTTTAAGTCACTATAGCAAATGCGGAAGGGTAAATTTTAAGTCTTTGGGTCATCTGCATTTGTTTACTGTTGTATATGTGGAAGTGAAAATTTCAATAACTTTGCAATCCACATTTGTTTGCCGATGCAAATGCGGAAGGGTAAATTTGAAGTCTTTGGGTCATCCGCATTTGTTTACTGTTGAAAATACGGAAGTGAAAATTTCAATAACTTTGCAATCCGCATTTGTTTCTAATGCAAATGCGGAAGAGTTAACTTGTGATTTTAGGCATCCGCATTTACATACTGTAGCAAATGCGGAAGTTTTTGTTACTTCTGTTTTCTTCTATCCGCATTTGTGCACTATTGCAAATGCGGAAGAACTAAGTTCATCAGCATTTATTCACTGTAACAAATGCGGTTGACAAAACTTGTTCAGCATTGCTCACTGTACTAAATGCGGTTGAACAAAATTTGTCAGCATTGCTCACTGTACCAAATGCGGTTGAAAAAAATTTGTCAGCATTGCTCACTATAGCAAATGCGGGAGATCTGACTTTGTCAACATTTGCTCACTGTAGCAAATGCGGAAGATCTGACTTTGTCAGCATTTCCTCACTATAGCAAATGCGGAAGATATGACTTTGTCAGCATTTCCACACTATAGCAAATGCGGAAGATATGACTTTGTCAGCATTTCCTCACTATAGCAATTGCGGAAGATATAACAAATGTGGTAGAACAATTTTTGTTTTGCATAGGTTTTAACACTTCAAAATTTCGTGTATACTTGTGACACACTAATGCGGTAGAGTAGAATCATTGTCCGCATTAGTTTAACTTGGAAATAAAAAGCTACCCGCATTGGTTATAAGCATGGGTACCTTCACCCGCATTAACCAATGCACTTACCTACATTAACTTTTTAACTTAATCATAAGTTAATGTGACTATTTTGATTTTTCATGTTAGGAAGATATGTCATTGATTGATTTTTCATATGAAGTTGTTGGCTGTTGAAGTTGTCAATTATTGCTTGGATTGACTTATATATCAGAAGTGATACAAGTTTCCCATTGTTTGACTGATCTTGGACTTTTCATGGATCCAAGAATCTGCCTAGGTTGAGATACTATGGTATAACTTTTGCAACAACACATGCATATTCTTTTTCTTTTGTTTTTAGAAAGTAATTTAAGATAGTAACAATCTATAAAGATTTAATCAAAAATTTTAAATTACTCCCCCTAAAGTTTATATCCACATATGGATAAAAACTGTTGGATTCTTTATGCCCAAAACACATAAACATTGATGTGGTTAGTACGTTATGATCCAAGTAGGGTCATACCCAATAACAAGCTTAGCAAACACCAAATAATATTTAATTGATGATATGATCATGCAATTAAATAAATACACCAATTTAGAAAATGAGTTTTCTAAATAACTTGCATATGAGTTTGAACAATTTATAGGGATATTTTGTTCATAGATATTGTTTGTAATGTAATTTAAGTTAGTTAAATAACATCAAATAATAAAGGAGTGTGTGCGAGTTATACAGTTAAAAGGTTAATTATATATAACTCAAATAAGTGACTACTTAACATGAAAAATTGGGTCTTTAAGTTTTTGGGGGGGAAAACCCAATTAAAATGGTATTTTCGGCCGTCCTTGGCTTGTTGGCCCCCTTTGGGTTTTCATTTTTGATGTCTTGGAAGAGGAACACACTTAACTACACACACATTTCATCTTCTTCTCTCTCTCACATGCAAGGACTACAAGAACAAAAGGTTTTCTCCTCTTTTTGAAGAGAATCTCGGCTGGAAGGTGTTCCAGCAGCTCCTTCCTTGGGTTTTGGGTGTACAAATCCTAGCATGAATGGTGTATGCTTGATGCTTGTGGGTATGGATGCTTGAGGACACCTTTCCTTGGTGTTTTGGCTGTTCAACAACCTCATCATCTTTACTGAAAATTGTTTTTCTGCAGCTCCACATACGGTAGTTTGTATGTTATGTTTTGGTTGTTTGTTTCTTCTTGATAGCTAGTTCATACACATATAAATGATCCTTACGTTCTTGGGTTTGTTGTTGTCAAGATATGAGCCTTAATTTTCAGATTACAAATGATAATATTAAGGTTTTAATCCACTGCGTTTTCAAGTTTAAATGGTTAAACTACTTTGATATGATCCAACAAACCCAACATTGGCATCTTGAGCGGGATATGTGGATGACTAGTTTCATTTGTCCTTGTAAAATTGGTTTTATGGGGCTTTAACAACCTTATAGGGGCTGTTTGTGGTGATGTTATAAATCCCTAACCTTTCAAGGTTATATCTAACATGCTTGTGATTAACCTTGAAAGAAAGATATCAAATGGTTGATTGTGTTTTGTTTGGACAAAAACACCCTAAATTCTTGGTTTATGTTGGCTGAAAATTTAGGGTCAATATGGGGATTTGTTTGGTTCTTGAATGTTGTATATGATGATTCATATTGATGCATAACCTAGCCTTGACCTTGTGTTGATTTGGTTTTGAATGGATGTTTGTTTTGGTTGATTTCATTCATAATGGGTTGTAATATTATTCTTTTGTGTTTGTATTTGGATGTAATTTATTTATTCATTCAATGGCAATGTAATAGATAGATTAAGTGTGTTCTATTTTATTAGAAAATTTGTATTAGGACATATATTTTGTAAAAGAAGATGCACAAGATGGAAGCACAAAAGGAAGACACAAAGAGCGATTTGAAGCATTTGGATGCAAGTTCAAGTGGGGGTCTTTGGAGATCTCATCTTTTGTGTTGTGTTCAACCCTTAGGAAATACCAAATGAAAACACTTGTGATGGCAAACAAGTGTTGTCAACATAGTGGCTATCGTTATGCACATGTGGTTGTTTTATATATGCTTGTTTAATTATTCATTTTATGTTGATTGTTTGATATGTGGATATGCCTAACAATCTAAATAAATTACCATAAGAAGCTGATTTTTTGGTTCCTAATCATTAAGTGACTAATAAAAGGTTATTAAAAGGATTAATGATTTCAAAATAAAAGAGGTTTTATCAAGAATGGAACCATAGGGTATCATGTATTGTAAAGCATGCGAATACAAGGTACATAGAGTTTTCATAACTACAATTAATGGAAACT
The DNA here is from genome assembly GCA_025506515.1 of Flaveria trinervia. Taxonomy (NCBI): domain Eukaryota; kingdom Viridiplantae; phylum Streptophyta; class Magnoliopsida; order Asterales; family Asteraceae; genus Flaveria; species Flaveria trinervia. Next base: position 57,423,958 of record CM046445.1, on the reverse strand, counting down.
TCAATCCCTTTGGAAACAAGTTTAAGACCATCCTTTTACATGACACTCAAATCACTTGAGAACTAATTGTGGGATAAAGGTCACCTAACTAGTTTTAGGGAACTTATGTGTTTGAGGTGGGCTTAACATACTTGTGGGATAAAGGTCACCTAACCACTTGTATGTGTAAACTCACACGTGTGTGTAAGTAGGACGACTTGAATGGAAACCATGTGTATAGGGTCACCGAAGCATGGCGTACAATGGTGTTGATGGGATTTCACATGCTGGCTAAACATAAGATGTTTAACCGATCCCATAAAGCTAGAAGTTGCAATAGGTTGCAATTGTCAAATGTTGACTACCTTGTTAATTTAAATAATGGGATAAAGGTCACCTAACCATCATTTAAATGTACCGTTGGATTCTAGATTTTAATTATTAATTTTCTATGAGACATGTAAAGGGTATTAATAATTAAAATGCAATTTTTCAGAAATATCAAAATGAACTTTGTAATTTTGTAGAAATGGCCGCAAACATAATGCTACCACCCCGACCATCCATACCCTACCACTGAGAACCATCTTAGAAAGGTATTGTCTTAACCATAATAACTTTATGAACTGGTATCGAAACTTGAGAATTGTTCTCAAGCAAGAGAAAAGGGTCTATGTCCTTGACAATCCTATTCCTGACCAACCTGACCCTGAGGATGTTGAGGCCTATAACGATTGGCTTCAATACATTGAGGATTCCATACAGGTTTCCTGCCTTATGTTGGGAACTATGATTCCTCAACTCCAAAAGGATTTGGAGCATCTTGGGGCATATGACATATTACCTAGTTGAAGGAAATGTTCCTTCAACAAGCTAGGGTAGAGTGCTTCGAAACGGTTCGAGCGCTTCATGCATGTCGCATGGAAGAAACCCAATCGGTATCATTTTATGTTTTTAAGATGAAAAGCCATGTTGATCTCCTCTGTTAGGATCAGTGATCTAAGTTTGATTAATCAGAGAGTATTGCAGCGGAGTACGAACAACGAATTAAACAATTCACAAGAACACAATTGATATTCAATGTAACAGTAAATGGTTATAGAAAAAGAGTATTTTGCAAAAGAGATATTTCATTCATATGCTTTCATGGTGGCTCAATGTCACACTTTACAATTAGGTCAACATTCCTTATATAGGATATGTGACGTCTGCTGATGTCACTTGATAGTGACATCTAATAGAATTATTCAAACTACTGAAACTATGCAAACTACTAAGAATGTTCTCAACTATTGATTACATCTCAGAGAATGCTTAAGTACAAAAACATAAAACTACTGAAACTAAACTACTAAAACTATAAATACTAAAAAGTAAATTACAAGTACTGAAAGAAAGAAACCATCACAACTACTGAAGTTGATAACTTCAGCTGTTGTGACAACTACTGAAGTTGATAACTTCAGCTGTTGTGACAACTACTGAAGTTGATAACTTCAGCTGTTGTGACAACTACTGATCACTTTGGTCTTCAGTCTTTGTCTTCAGTCTTTGTTCTTCAGACTTTGTTCTTCAGACTTTTACTTTCAAACTTTGTCTTCAGCTGATAGCTTCAGACTTTGTCTTCAGTACTTTACTTTCAGACTTTGTCTTGAGCTGATAGCTTCAAACTTTGTCTTCAGTTCTTTACTTTCAGACTTTGTCTTCAGTAGTAGTCTTCAGTTCTTGTCTTTAGACTTTGTCTTCAGACTTTGTCTTCAGACCTTGTAATCAGCTGATGTCTTCAGCTGTTGTGATCTTCTTCAGCACTTGTAATGTTTGTGGGGCTTAGAGGTTTTTCTGAGCAGGCTCATTGGTTCTTTTGGTCCAACAATCTCCCCCTGAACCAATGCAGCGAAAACCTCTAAACTTATTGATGATCCCACTTATTCTTGGCAGAAACACCCTCTTCATCAGCTTCAGAGGTAATCAGTTAAGCACAGGCCGGGAAAAGGTTTCTAATCATTTGATTGGCTAAGTATGGAAGGGAACTCTGTTTTTGGGGAAACTGAACACAGAGTCTTATCCCAACCATGAAACCTAATTCCCATGAATGAGTGTATAAGACTCACTAGCATAGGCCTCAAGGAGAAGAACTTGTTCCTCCTTGGTGAGTTCTTCTGTTTCTCCTTCGAAGAAGAACTCTGGGCCATAATACTCAGACAGGTATCTCACTGTCTTTCCATTTTTCAACTCCACAGTTGTTATCTCTCTATAAGCAAATTCATCAGGGTGAGAGCCTTCAAGCAACAACTGGAGTTCACTTTTCTGAAGATCTTCAAGTCTTTTGTATAACAACCCCTTCTTGATCATTTTGTTGTCAAGAATAGATTGAGGGGTTGTCTTGGATTTGTGAGCTCTCTTGAATTCTTCAATTATTTCCCAGGGTGAGACTACCATGGCCATTGTCATTGCAGCATTCAAGGTCTTCTTCACTTGGCCATGATATCTACTTGGTATATTCTTCTTATGAATTCTAGAACTTACCCTGGGGTCTGGCCAGATCCGCACTCTTTCTTTTTGATGTTGAAAGGTATGTCTAAGAGTGTACAGCCTCAGAGCATGTTTCTTCATTTCTTGAATGGATGAGGACTGAGGGAAATCCTTATCAACCATGTTGAGAAACTTCTCATTGTGTTGTTTCTGCTGTTCTGCCTCTTCAATCTTTACCTTCACCATCTACATTTGCAAGTCAGGAGTAATCACTTGTTGACTTCTGTGCTCAGGTGATTTGAGTTTGAGAACAACAGAGATTGGCAGACTATCATCATCATCATCCTCTTCTTCATCTTCTTCTACCCTCAACACCCTTCTCCTCCTTCTGGTGCATCACTGGGTAAGATTTGAGGTGGTTTTTGGGGTAAAGGGATTGGGTTTGTGGGTTGAGTTGTGGGTGGCTTTGGTTTAGGGATAGATTTGGGAGATTTTAGAGATAAGGTTGTGTTTGAGTGGGAGTGTGAGAAGATTGACTTATTATTTTGGTGGTGAGTTTGGCTTGGAGAGCTTTGCCATTTCAGTTCTCTTCCCTGCACCTGTTTCATCCAGTGCTTCATTATCAACCCATTATTATAGCCTCCAGCAGAGCAGATCTTCTTGGTTATCTCTAGGATATTGTCTCTAGACCAGGCCTTTATCTCTATCAATGATCTTCCAAGGTATTTGGCAAAAAAATCTGATCATTATCTCTAATCTTTCCCTTTCCAACACACTCTAACCGACCCATCTAGTTTGAATCTCTTCTATTTCAAGCCTTCTGACCTCAGTGTCTAGTGTAGCTGTGTCATGACCTTTTCGAAAGAGCTAATCTATAATTTTATCCATGGATCTGCTGTGAGCTCATCAGCATCTTTGACAAGATCTTCTAAGGATTTATCTTCATCAGCTTTTGACTCAGCACTTTTCTTTCTTTTATATGTGATCAGTTGTTCTGAGATCAGTTCTTTCTCCACCTCCTTCTCTTTTGCAGGTTCTTTCTCATCATCAACTCTTTTTCTTTTCTTTTCTTTCACTGCCTTAGACTTGGAAGTCTCCCACTTTTTGGTTGCATTGGATCAGGGGCTTGAAAGGCAGAAAGAGATTTTTGAACAACATCATCAATGAGGAGTTGTAGATTTGAGAATATCCTCTCATCAATGGCTTTATGCACTATGTCAGTGATGATGGGAGTGATGAGAGGTAAGGAATTTTGAAAGATAGCAACCATCTGCTCAGAGGGGTTCTGTCCCTGAGAGGTGGTGCCAAAAGCAATGGCTGGTGGCTTAGTTATGTGTATTGGCTCAGTGTTTGGGGAACCTTCAATTGAAGGTGCCATCTATGGGGTTTGTGACGTAGATGGACTTGGATCCTGAGACATTTTGGCTAACAACTCTTTGAGTCTGCTCACCTCAGTCTCAAGGATGGTATTATGGGCTAATACATCATAGAAAAAGCCCAGGTCATCATCAGTTTATGCTGAATCACCTGACCTCCTCATGGAATCAGGATGTACATGCTCTGAGTGTAGATCAGTAAAAGCATGTGCCCCTTGTTCTTGGTACTGGGGACTTCCTGCCTCAGGACTGTGTCCTTCATTGCCAGTTGCCTCTGGTAAGGTCTTATGGATGTTACCAACGTCATCCTGATCATTTGCTGAATCAGTAGAGGTGGCAGCCTTACCAGATGTTCTATTCTTCGTTTCTACACTTGGAGAGTGAACATTGTAACCCCTATGTTGTGGGTTATCAGAAGCATTTTGGTCCTCCCCCTCAATAGTTGAGGTATTCCCAGTGATAAGTGGTTTGTGGGGAGGGTGTGAGGAATGCAACTGACTCAGCACTTTAGCAACAATCAGTGTTGGGCTTTGAGGGGCGGTTGCATGTGGAGATTGGTCTGAAGCAGATGCACGAGAAAGGTGCTCTTCAATGGTAACCCTCTCAATTGAGAGAGGTTCCAGAAATGTGGGATCCCCAATTGTGGTTGCAATAGGATCCTGTTGAGAGGATACCTGTGCGGCTTCAGCAGGTTGAGTCTTAGACATAACTAGGGGGTTATAATCAGTATGTATTTCCTGTGTTTGTGGTACAGGGCATCCTCAGGGGACTCATCTCCCTGAGTAGCCTTTTTGGGCTTTTTGGATTTGGGTTTGGTGGGGACTTTGGATCTGGAAGTGGAGGCTGTGGGTTTCCTCTGCTTGGGTTTTAGCATCCGGGCAGCCCCTTTAAGAGTAGGGTCTGAGTTATGTTGGGAGTATACCTCAGCTAAAACAACTGGAGCAGGGACTCCAAGACCAACAAGGCCATCAGATTGTAATTGATTCAAAATTATGGCCATCAGAAACCTGGGATAAAGTATCCATCTATTTGCCACAGGTTTCTGAGCCAGATCCTTTAGTTCCATGAACACTATCTCAGAAAAATTTAGATTTTGCCGTTCAAGGATAGTGAACATACCTGTTGCCATCGGGAAGACATCTGATCCCAAGAAGATGTCTTTGATGCAAGGCAGACATTCACCATATGAAAGATAAGTCGTTCAGTGTCATGGAAGTGCTTTTTAAGTATAGTTGTAGCACTTAAGTCGCCTTCATACCCTTATGGATAAAAGACATATCAGTGATGCCTTTCGGGTATTATTTAGGATAGGTGCCATCATGCAAATTTAGGGTTTGGCGAATGATGTCGGGGGTGATGAGCACCTGTTTCTAGTTCACCAACGACTGGAGAGTGATTTGTCTATCATTCTCACCAGTTATTACAGAGACGTTGGTCCAGAACTGGGATAAGGAGTCAGGATATATGGTAGGATTCAGAAGAAAGACTGTTCTGTATGGGGAATCCACCATAAGATCGATGGCAATGTCAAATTTGTTCCAGAAGACCGATTTCGAAAGGTAGGCAACACAGTTGTGTCGGGGTTTGAGTTTCATGGTCGCAATTGTTGAGAGAGAGAACTTTGAAAACGACTAATGAAACGTTTGTCTATAAGTGCAGGTATTTAGAGGTTAAGAAAAGGCTGAAAAGAAAACGACTGAAAGTGTTGGTGTTGGCATCAGTTGTTATGAAAACAACTGAAGATGTGGTTTTAACTATCAGACGTTTGAAAACAACTGAAGACTTGGTTTTAGTCATCAGTAGTTGTGAAACTACTGAAAACCTTGGTTTTGTCTTCAACTGTTGTAAACAACTGAGGACTTGGTATTAGTCATCAGTAGTTGTGAAACTACTGAAGACATGGTTTTGTCATCAGTTGTTTAGAGTGAAACTGCAGTTTGTGGAAACGACTAAAGTGAAAATTCTCATCGGTAGTTTTCGTCAATTCTTAGCTTTTCAGTTGTTTCATACTGTCCTCAACACTTACTCATCAGACTTTTTAGCTGATTTCAGTTGTTTCATAGGACATCAGTACTTATCTGTTTTTACTGACATTAGGAGTTATAACTACATCAGTAGTTGTAACTGCATCAGTTTCGTTTAACAGAATTAGTACATATTTGTGACATGTTTACTAATGATCATCAGTACTTGTTTACTGAGATCATCAGTAGTTATCACTTATTCTAGCTGCAGCATACCAAGCCTTAACATAAGGTTTTGGAAAGTTGAACTATCCAAAGGCTTAGTAAATATATCTGCAAGCTCATCAGCACTAGGCACAAACATTGGATCAATCAGACCTTTTTCAAAACAATCCCTAATAAAATGGTGTCTGATCTCTATATGTGTGGTCCTGGAGTGCTGGACTGGATTCTTGACAATACACAAAGCTGAACCACTATCCATTAATAATGGAGTCTTAGTCTCTGTAATGCCATAATCCAATAATTGGTTTTGAAGACAGAGTACCTGAGATGTATAACTTGCAGTAGCAATGTACTCTGCTTCAGCAGTGGATGTAGCAACAGATGTTTGTTTCTTACTCTGCCAAGAAATCAAATAGTTGCCTAGATATTGACATCCACCAGAAGTTGACTTTCTGGTTAACTTACACCCTGCATAGTCACTATCAGAAAAAGCAACTAATTTTCATGAGTGTCCAGTCGAATACCAAAGACCTAGAGATAGTGTACCTTGCAGATATCTAAAGATCCTCTTGAGTGCAACTAAATGAGACTCTTTAGGAGCAGCCTGAAATCTAGCACAAACACACGTTGCAAACATAATATCTGGTCTAGAAGCTGTTAAGTACATCAAGGAACCAATCATACATCTGTAAAGTGTTTCATCAACAACTTTACCTTTCTGATCTGCATCCAGTTGTGTGGTTTTGCAGATGGGAGTAGAACAGGGCTTACAATTTTGTAAATTAAACTTATTCAAAAGATTTTTGTATATTTTGTCTGATGAATGAAGATTCCATCAGCCTTTTGTTTGATTTGCAAGCCTAGAAAGAACTGTAATTCTCCCATTGCACTCATTTCAAACTTTTGCTTCATTAAACTTGTAAACTCATCACACAAGTGGGGATCAGAGGATGCAAAAATAATATCATCAACATAAATTTGAACAAGTAGCTTATGCTCATCCACTTTTTTTATAAACAAAGTTTTATCTATGGAGCCTCTAGTGAAATTATTTTAAGAAGAAAACTTGAAAGTGTTTCATACCAGGCTCTAGGAGCTTGCTTCAACCCATAAAGAGCCTTATCAAGTTGATACACCCAATCAAGATGTTTATTGTCCTCAAAACCTGGTGGTTGACACACACAAACCTCTTCTTTTATTTTACCATATAAAAATGCACTTTTGACATCATTTGAAAAACTTTAAGATTGTGGAATGCAGCATAGGCTAAGAACAATCTAATTGCCTCTAGTCTGGCTACAGGGGCAAAGGTTTCATCATAATCAATACCTTCCACTTGTGAAAACCCTTGTACAACCAGTCTAGCCTTGTTCTTGACAATAAGCCCATTTTTATCAGTTTTATTCCTAAACACCCATTTAGTGCCTATTGCACACTTACCTGGGGGTAGAGGAACCAGTTCCCACACTTGCTCCTTTTTGAACTGAAGTAGCTCAAGTTGCATGGCTTCAACCCATCCATTGTCTCTTAAAGCAACATGATAGTTCTTTGGCTCTCACTGACTGATGAAGAGAGCATAGAAGCAGAAGTTGGACAATTGACTTCTAGTTGAGACACCAGCATTGATATCACCAATGATTTGAGACATGGGGTGATCCTTCAACTCTTGGTACACTATAAGATCAGTGCAAGTGTTTGTAGCAGGTTCAGCAGCAGCAGATGTTGATCCAGACTCTGGAAACCAAGTATGAGATGGCAAATCAAATGATGTAGAGGAGTCAGAAATCTCATTAGCATTTGTTGTGGATGGAGCTGCCGAAGCTACAGGAACATCAAGTTTAGTGGACTCAGGCAGTTGGTCACTAAACTTGAAAAGGTGAGAACTGATATCATCATCATCTTTAGTACCACCAGGTGGAAGACTTGCTGTAGAAGATGATTTATCCACAAGATCTAAAATAGCTGAAGGTTGATAAGGAACATATTGCAGTATGTCCAGATCAAACAACTCCACAGGGTTTTGTGGAATTTTATCCTTAGGAGATTCATTGAATTTCACATGCAAGGTTTCTTCAAGTAACTTTGTTCTGCAGTTGAAGACTCTATAAGCCTTGCATGTGGATGAATAACCGACAAAATACCCTGCATCCACCTTAGGATCAAATTTGTGGAGTTGATCCTTTGTGTTGAGAATGAAACAAGGACACCCAAAGGCTTTGAAGAATGAAATTTGTTGGACCAAAAGAACCAATGAGCCAGATCAGAAAAACCTTTAAGTCCCACAGACGTCACAACAACTACTGAAGACCACAACAGCTGAAGACAACAGCTGATTACAAAGTCTGAACACAAGTGCTGAAGACAAAGTCTGAAGACACAAGTGCTGAAGACAAAGTCTAAAGACACAAGTGCTGAAGACAAAGTCTGAAGACACAAGTGCTGAAGACAAAGTTTGAAGACCAAGTGCTAAAGACCAAAGTATCAGACGTGTCAGAACAGCTGAAGAGGTCTTCTCAGTAGTTGTGACGGTTTACCTTTCAGTAGTTTTATGTTTTATCTTTTCAGTAGTTTGACACAACAGCTGAAGAATACTTCTTCAGTTGTGTGCTCATCAGTAGTTTTTATTTATCAGTAGTTTTGTAAAACGACTGAAGAGCTTGTTCTTCAGTCGTTGTAGTTTCAGTAGTTTCTTATCAGTAGTTCTTATTTTGTACTTAACACTCTGATATGTTCTCAGTAGTTGTGAACATTTCAGTAGTTGTTAAGAGTTAGTTATTTTTGTAATAGATCTGCTAGTTGTCACTTACCCGTGATAACAGCAGCGACTGCACTCTATATAAGGAGTGTCAACCTAATGTAATAATAAAATAATTTGATCAGAAATATTCGATATTATTGAAACATTCCTTGTTACAGAAATATATTCTCTCGTTATAACCGTATTGTTCTTAATGCATACAAGTATCAAACTCTTGCTACAATTTGTCTAATTCTTGTTCTTATTCCGTGTGCTACGCTCAATTACATCAAACTTGCGATCACTGATCCTGACAAATGGTATCAGAGCAGGTTAATCATTGATCGATCTAATAATTGATCATTGAAACTGCTATTCAAGATCCAAGTTTGACTGAATTAGCATTTTTGTGTTTTGCAAGAAACGGTTATAGAGATTGAATTTTCTGTGTTTTCTGGTCATTCATCCTGAGATTTTCTCTTGGTTTTCATTGAGTCTGTTGTGGTCTTTATAAAAACGTTTAAAAGCTTGAATTAAATTGTATTTGGACTCAAATGACTACTCCTTCCAATGATCCTCACAATACTGCTTCCTCAACCAAGCCTCCAATGCTGGTTAGGAATGAGTATAACATATGGCAACGACGAATGCTCCATCACCTGTCTGTTAACAACGCAGGTTGTTGGACATCAGTGTGATACATGGTCCACACAAGCCTATGGTGAATAACCTAGAAACCAATCAAATGGTTCCGAAGAGGAGGGAGCAATACTCAGATGAGGATAAGAAGTTGTTTGAGATTGATGCAAAAGCCCATGGAATTCTGGCCATGGCACTGCCTAATGAAATCTATTCTGGGCTAATGCATCATGAAACTACCCATGACCTCTGGAATGCCTTGAAAGAACAATTTGGAGGAACAGATGAGGTCTTGGCAAATAATAGAGAAATCCTTGCCCAACAATATGAGACATTCTCTCATAGGAAGGGTGAGACACTGACTCAACAGTTCGAGCGGTTCGCTTGTTGATCTCTGAATTAGAAATGATCAAACATGAGTACACTATAGCCAGATGAATAACAGATTTCTCAGATCACTGCCTGAGAGATGGGACACATACACTATTGTCCTACGCTCCAGTGTAAATTTGGACAAACTATCTCTCACCCAACTCCATGGGAAATTGCTCGCATTTGAGAGAGAGATAGAATAGAAACGAAAATTGTCTTCATCTGGAAAGCTCACTGAAGACTTTGTACCAGGCAACACTGCCTTGGTTGGTCATGAGTTAGAATATGCTTCATCTGAATGCCAGTATGATGAGCATATTGACTTCTCTTCAAACACTTCTGATTCTGCATTTGTGAGTGTTGATAGTCAGTTTACTGGATGTAATAATGACAATCTATGCTTCATCATGGATGATCTCAAGGGGATTGCTGATGATGACTTAGAAGAGATGGATATTTTGAGCCAAATGGCCTTGATAAATATCAGATCTCAGAAGTTCTACAAAAGAACTGGAAGAAAGTTCCCAGGACTCTCTGGCAAAACCAAAGTTGGTTTTGACAAGAGTAAGTTGAAGTGTCACAAATGCCACGGCTTGGACACTTTGCTAGAGAATGCAGATCATCTGGATCTAATTCCTCTGCACCTTTTGTGACTTTCCCTGGCAATATTCAACAACACAGAGGGCAACATCCTGTCAATTCTAGTCATCATTCTCAACCATAATCTCCTGCATATTTTGTTCCTCAGGGTCAAATGCCATATCCTTTCCCTTGTTATTACATGCCACAGTCAAATCAAGTTCAAGTTCCTATAGTACCACACCTCATGCACTACCAGAACCTCAACCATCTCAATCTCATCAACCTCCTCAACCTCAACAACACAGCTTCTTCACCCCTGGAGGTGTTGACTGGAGCAGTTTACCGGATGACATGTCTGGTCATGAACAACTGTTCACAGTGCTGGTCAACATGGTGGTGATAGTCCTTTTGGGAATCTGGCTCTCATGGCCCTGGAGTCTACTGAGGGTTCCTGCTCAAATGCATCATCTTCACAGGTAACTCAGGTATCTTAGAGGCTAAAGCCAAGTTATGTTCTGAATCATGCATTGTTGCCTTTGTCTCAATTAGAGAGGCAAATGTAGCATTAATAAATCAAAAACTTGAGCTTGAGAAAACCATTTCCAAAAGAAAAGCTGAGTTTGAGTCTGCTCTTAATTGTAAAATGATGAGATTTATAAGCTTAAATGCCAACTAAATGATGAAAAGGCTAAGCTAGAGGTTATTCTGGATGACCAGAGAAATCTAAAAGAAACCCTTGCAGTCACCCAGGTAGAGTGTGATCGATGGGTACAATCATGCAAAGGTTTCGAAATGCTTCTTAGTAAGCAATCTGCTTCCAATGTGAAGTTTGGTATTGGTTACAATCACACTGCTCCTCCTACAGATTTTGCTTCAAGAGCAGAAGTGAAATCTAATGGAGAAAGCAATAACCAATCCACCTCATCATGTGATTCACCTTTTGATAGAGCATCATCAAAAGTTGAAGTCAGCACTAAGCCTTCTCAGAACCCATCAGCTGATATTGATGGTTCTACTGCTGACACTCACATGATAAAAGAGATGATCAACTCAGGAGTTATTTCTGAAAGTCTTGAAAGACTGGAGAGCAAGATTTAACACTTGAAGTTCAAACTCCAACTAATGACAGCACTGAAGAGAAGAAAATTGTCAGTAGAAAGAGTTTGAAGACTACTAAAAAGGAAGTCAAGAAAGCAAATAATGCTTCTAAAGTACTGAAGAGCAAGTCTTCAGTACTTTCATCCTCTTTAGTTGATGATCATCATAAGATGAAGAAGAAACCATGTGAAGTATGTGGTTTGTTCAATCATCTTACAGATGATTGTTGGTACAAAAGGGGATCCAAACTCAAACATAAAGAAGAAATTCAAGAGAAAATGGCTAAAATGAAAACTGAGTTTGGAGCCACATTGGTACCAGCAACATCAAATCCTGTAACCCTCAAGTCCAAACAGAAATCCAAAAAGGAAGGGCTTAAACAGGTAACAGCTGAGATTGCTCAAAAGAAGAGGTGCAACATAGGAACTTATCAAACTCCAATGCCAATGTGTCTGAAGAGCTGAAAGCCTTATCCCAAAATCAAACAACACAGCTGGTTATGATGGTTCAGCATCTATTGGGAAGAGTTACCAATTAGATGTTCCTATGTTGAAACCACAGAAAAGGAGGTCCAAGCCTAAGGATTCCTTTTCTTCACCAGCTTCTTCCTCCCAGGCTGTTGTTCCAACAAACATGTTAGTTTACATCTGTTGATGAGAACAGGCCCAAGACCAAAAAGGTTTGGGTCTCAAAATCTAACTAATTTGTTGTATCTTGCAGGGTTCTTCAACATACATTAGAGGCATCTGGTATGTAGACAGTGGAGGATCCATGCATATGACAGGAAACAGATCACTTCTAATGACTACTCTCAAGGAAGGAAGGGGTTTGTGTCATTTGGCAATGATGCAAAAGGTTACATCATTTGCAAAGGCTTTGTTTCCAATGGAAATAAAGTTTGATGATGTTAACCATGTGGAAAATCTCAAGTACAACCTCTTGAGTGTCACTCAAATGTGTGACAAAGGCCATGTTGCTCTTTTCACCAGTCAGAACTGTCAGATTCTATCATCCAAAGTTCTAAATTTGATTGATGGTGTTGGATGAACACACTCTCCTAAAGGCCAACAGGACAGGAAGAGTATGCCTTAGATCTTTCCAAGAAAAATAGATCTCAAAGGCCATCCTTGCCTATTTTCCAAGGCTTCCCCCCAAGAATCTATTCTATGGCATAGAAGGCTGGGTCATGTTAATCTCAAAAACATGAATCAGCTGATAAACCATGGTTTAGTAAGGGGACTGCCAATGAAGGAGTTCAAGTGTGAAGATAACTGCACTGCCTGTTTAAAAGGAAAACAGCACAAAGCTTCATTTCCCTCCATGGAAGAACCTAAGTCCACTGCCTGCTTACAGCTTCTTCACATGGATCTCTTTGGTCCTGTGAAAGTGATGAGTATGGCTAAGAAGAAATACTATCTGGTAATTGTGGATGATTACTCCAGATTTGTATGGACTTTCTTCTTGCATTCAAAGGATGAGGCTGCACAGTCCATTATGAACTTTGTGTTACATGTTGAGAAGGAGTATTCCCTACCAGTTAAGTGTGTGAGGAGTGATAATTGTACTGAATTAGAAACCACACACTTGATGAGTTTTACTTATCAAAGGGAATCAAGAGGCAGTATAGCATCCAAGAACTCCTGAGCAAAATGGAGTAGTGGAGAGAAAGAACAGGACCCTTATTGAAGCTGCAAGGTTCATGTTCGCTGATTCTTGACTGCTAATGACTTTTTGGGCTGAAGCTGTCAATACAGCTTGCTATGTACAGAATAAAGTTCTAGTAAATCAGATGTTGATGAAGACTCCATATGAAGTTCTTCATCATTTGGCCCCTCTAATTTCATTCTTCTGAGCATTTGGGTGTCCTTGTTTCATTCTCAACACACGGGATCAACTCCAAAAATTTGATCCTAAGGTGGATGCAGGGTACTTTGTTGGTTATTCATCAACTTGCAAAGCATACAGAGTCTTCAACTGCAGAACAAAGATGGTTGAAGAGACTCTACATGTTAAGTTTAATGAATCTCCTAAGGACAAGATTCCACAAAGCCCTGTGAGCTATTTGATTTGGACATACTGCAATATATTCCTTATCAAACTCCTATTGTTGCTCCTGTCAACAGTTCACCACCTGGTGGTACTGCTGGTGATGATGATGATGATAGCAGTACTCACCTATTCAGGTTTAGTGATCAACTGCCTGATTCAGCTAGACCTGATGTTCCTGTAGCTCCAGTAGCACCATCCACAACAAATGCTGATGATTTCTTCAAATTCAACCTCCTTTGAATTACCATCCACTGATTGGTTTCAAGGAAATGATTCACTATCACCATCTGTTGCTGCTGAACCTGCTGCAAACACTTGCACAGATCTCATTGTGTATCAAGATCTGAAGAATCACCCTATGTCTCAAGTTATTGGTGATATCACTGATGGCGTATCAACAAGAAGTCAATTGTCAAATTTCTGCTTCTATGCTCTCTTCATCAGTCAGCAAGAGCCAAAGAATTATCACATTGCTTTAAAGGACAATGGATGGGTTGATGCCATGCAGCTTGAGCTTCTTCAGTTCAAGAAACAGCAAGTGTGGGAACAGGTTCCTCTACCTCCAGGTAAGTGTGCAATAGGCACTAAATGGGTGTTTAGGAACAAAACGATGAAAATGGGCTTATTGTTAAGAACAAGGCCAGACTGGTTGTTCAGGGGTTTGCACAAGAAGAAGGTATTGATTATGATGAAACCTTTGCCCCTGTAGCTAGACTGGAAGCAATTCGATTGTTTTTAGCTTATGCTGCTTATCAAATACTTAAAGTTTTTCAAATGGATGTCAAAAGTGCATTTTTGTATGGGAAAATTAAAGAAGAGGTTTATGTATGTCAACCCTAGGCTTTGAGGACAATAAACATCCTAATTGGGTCTATAGCTTGATAAGGCTCTTTTTGGGTTGAAACAAGCTCCTAGAGCCTGGTATGAGACATTATCAAACTTTCTTCTGGAAATGATTTCACTAGAGGCTCCATTGATAAGACTTTATTCATTAAGAAAGCTGGGCGTATAATCTACTTGTTCAAATTTATTTGATGATATTATTTTTGCATCCTCTGATCCTCAGTTGTGTGATGCCTTTACAAAGTTGATGCAACAGAAGTTTGAAATGAGTGCCATGGGAGAATTACAGTTCTTTCTAGGTTTGCAAATCAAACAAAAGGCTGATGGAATTTTCATTCATCAGTCAAATACACAAAAGATCTTTTGGAAAAGTTTGATTTACAAACTGTAAGCCCTGTTCTACACCCATGTGCAGCACCACACAACTGGATACAGATCAGAAAGGTAAAGTGGTTGATGAAACACTTTACAGATGTATGATTGGGTCCTTGATGTATTTAACAGCTTCTAGACTAGATATTATGTTTGCTACATGTGTTTGTGCTAGATTTCAGGCTGCACCTAAGAGTCTCACCTGATTGCAGTCAAGAGGATCTTTAGATATTTGCAAGGTACACAATCTCTAGGTTATGGTATTCCACTGGGCACTCTTGTAAATTAGTTGCTTTCTCTGATAGTGACTATGCGGGGTGTAAGTTGACCAGGAAATCAACTTCTGGTGGATGTCAAATTCTAGGAAACTGTTTGATTTCTTGGCAGAGTAAAAACAAACATCTGTTGCTGCATCCACTGCTGAAGCCGAGTACATTGCTGCTGCAAGTTGTACATCCCAAGTACTCTGGCTTCAGAATCAACTTTTGGACTATGGCATTACAGAGACTAAGACTCTGTTATTAATGGATAGTGCTTCAGCTCTTTGCATTGTCAAAAATCCAGTCCAGCACTCTAGGACCAAACATATAGAAATTAGACATCATTTTATAAGAGATTGTTTTGAAAAGGGTCTAATTAATCCCATGTTTGTGCCTAGTGCTGATGAGCTTGCAGACATTTTTACTAAGCCTTTGGATAGTTCAACTTTCCACAACCTGGTGTTAAGGCTTGGTATGCTGCAGCTAGAATAAGTGACAACTACTGATGATCTCAGTAATAAGTACTGGTGATCATTGGCAACCATGTCACATATAAGTACTAACGAGTTCTTTCACCCTCAGCAGTTTTTATAACTACTGAAGGCTAAATGCCTCACAAGTACTGAAGTACTTTATCTGTTCTAAACTATTGATGTAGTTACAACTACTGATGTAGTTACAACTACTGAAATCAGTACAAACAGATAAGTACTGATGTCCTATGAAACAACTGAAAACAGCTAAAAGGCTGATGAGTAAGTGTTGAGGACAGTATGAAATAGCTGAAAAGATAAGAATTAACGAAAACAACTGATGAGTAATTTCTCTTCAGTTGTTTCTACAACTGCTGTTTCAAAACAACTGAAGCCAAACCATGTCCTCAGTAGTTTACAACTACTGAAGACTAACACCAAGTCTTCAGTTGTTTACAACTGCTGACAAAACCATTGTCTTCAGTAGTTTCACAACTACTGATGACTGATACCAAGTCTTCAGTTGTTTCATCACCTGAAGTCAACTGTCTTCAGTAGTATTATAACTACTGATGACTAAATCCGAGACTTCAGCTGTTTCAACGTCTGACGGTTAATACCACGTCATGAGTAGTTTCAACAACTGATGACTCACACCAAACCCTCAGTCGATTTCTATCCCGACCCTTTAAATACCTTATCCTACCTTAAGAGTTTTTATCTTCTCTTCTCAAACCTAACGTTCAAAAACTCTCTACCCTCTCTTCATCAATGGCGACCATGCAACTAAAACCACGACACAACTGTGTCGCACATCTCACCAAATCGCCATACTGGACCAGTTTCACAACACCATTGATTTAATGGTTCAATCACCCTACAAAACGGCGTTTCTGGTAAAGCCCACCATATATGCCGCATCCCTTAACCACTTCTGGACAAACGTCATTT
The DNA here is from genome assembly GCA_025506515.1 of Flaveria trinervia. Taxonomy (NCBI): domain Eukaryota; kingdom Viridiplantae; phylum Streptophyta; class Magnoliopsida; order Asterales; family Asteraceae; genus Flaveria; species Flaveria trinervia. Next base: position 57,407,566 of record CM046445.1, on the reverse strand, counting down.
TGGTCTCTGAGGAGAACGACACACAGAGTCTCTTCAATCGTTTGTCCATGGCCAAAAAGTGGTCATCACTCCAGACACTCTTCGTCAAACCCTGATCTGGATGATGCCACTTTCCCAACTGGTTATCCAAGGGCACAACAGATCAATCATTTGCCCACCATGGATACCAGGGTGACCTGAGTGCATCTACCTTACTGAAAAACATTTCCAGATGCCAACGTCTCATATTTCATATGGTAAATGTATGCCTTGCCTCCAGACCTCATCATCGGATCAAATGTCCACAAGGTGGCAACAGGTAATGTACTCCATCCTTGAGCAACAACCTTTAAATTTTTTCGGAACTACTATTTTTAGAGCTCAAGGATATGGCTCAAAAACAAACTGCTAACCGTTGGATATTATATCCTCGGTTCATAATGGCCATAATTGAAAACTAGCTTCAAGCTGAGGGACTTGTTGGCCTGGGAGTCCCTGCTATGGCTGTATTGCCTGAAGTATACTCCCGGCACAACTCTGACAATCACTCAAATGGCTGCCAAGCTACGCAAATCCACGCAGCTGGAACCCACAACCACCACCTCCAAATCAAAAGTCCCCACCAAACCCACTAAAAGAAAACCAAAAAGGCTACTCAGGGAAATGAGTCCCCTGAGGATGCCCCTGCAACACAAACGCAGGCTATATCCACTGGTTATAACCCCTAGTGATATAAGGACTCTCCCAGCCACAGCCACTTAGGATTCCTCTCAAAAGGAGCCTGCAGCAACCACAGAAGGGGTACCCACAAATCTGGGATCTTCCTTATTTGAGGAGATTGCCATTGAAGAGCACCATTCTCCCCAGGTGCACACTGCTTTTACCCCATCTCCCCATGCAACCTCCCCCCAAAGTCCCACCCTTATCATTGCAAACGTGCTGACTCAGCTGCATGCCTCTCCTCCTCCCTAACAACCACCAACAAGGGGAGAACCATAGCTATTGAGGAGGAGGATCACCATGCTTCTGAGAACCAACAACACCGGGGTTTAAATGTTCTATGTCCTGGTGTGGATATGGAGACCAGAACATCTGGTGAGGCTGCCACCTCTTCTAAATCAGCATATGATTAGACTGAGGCTGGTAACAATCCTAAGACCTCACCAGAGGCAACAGCTGATGAAGGACAAAGTCCTGAGGCTGGAAGTCCCCAGTTCCAAGACAAGGGCACATGCTACAACTGGTCTACACCCGTGCATGTATATCCTGCTACAAGCAGAGGTCAGGTGATTCAGCATCTGCTGATGATGACCTGGGCTTCTTTTATGATGTTCTTGCCCAGAACACAATCCTAGAGGAGGAAGTCAGTAGGCTGCAAAAACTACTTGACCACTCTCTCAAGGAGAAAGACCATCTGCCACCATATTAACCCAACAGATGGCACCTTCCTCTAAAGGTCCCTTAACACACAGCCACTACAAAATTCTCAGCCACTTGCCTCGGTTTCTGGCACCATTTCTCAGGACCAAAACCCCCCTGAGCAAATGGATGCTATCCCTCAATCCCCTATCTCTTATCACACCACAGCTAACTGAATTTGTTATTAAAACTTGTGAGAGACTTTCTACTGTCTTACACCTCTGGTGGAGGATTACTACTGCGCCAACAACTTTCTGCTACTCAATCCCTTGTAACCAATGCACCCAAAAAGGGGAGAGTTCAGCATGAAGCTAAAAGAAAGAGGATGAGAAGGAGAGGAGAAAGAGAAAGATAATGAGGTGAAAAGAGAAGGATTGTGTGTATGAGGCCGAAAAGAGAAGAGAATTTGATTGAGAAGGGAGCTGAAATTGAAAAAGTACATGAAAGTCAAAAAGATTTTCATGTCACATACAAGAAAAAAAGAGTGCTGAGAAAGAGAAGAACTTGAACGAAATGTTTAAAGAGGCTGATGCTGAACACAGTAGATCAATGGACAATATCATTGATCAGCTGTTTAGGCAAGGTTTCGACACTGAAAGCTAGATTCTGAAATAAGAAGATTAGAGATCGAAGAGATCCAACAAGATGGGCCACTACAACACTATGGATAGAGAGAGACTTGAGATCATGATCACATTCATCAGCCAATACCTTGGGAGATCATTGATCGAAGTAAAATCATGGACCAGGGACAACATCTTGGCCATAACCTCCAAGATCTGTTCGTTTGAGGCATACACTAAGGGGTTAGTAGTCGAAGCTTTGAATGAAGCAGGAGCAGGGAGCAGGACTGAGCTAAATATACTCAAAAGCAACACTCACCTCCAAAATGCTAACTCAGCCTGTCAACATTCCCTCTCCAAAACAACCACAACCACAACCCACAAAACCAACTCCCTTACCATCTAAACCAACAGCCGATGATGCACCTAAGAAGAAGAGAAAGGGTTGAGGCTAGAAGAAGAAGAAGAGGATGATGTGGAAGAAGATGGGCTGCCTCTGTCTGCAGTCCTAACATTGGCTAAAGCCAAACCCATGCCCATCACTCCCACCTCAAAGATGGAAGCTGTGAGAGTAAAGATTGAAGAAGAACATCAGCAAAAGCTTCATGATGATGAAATGCTGAAAAGCATCGACAAAACTTATGCTGCTTCGTCATCAATAATAAGTATGAAGAAGAAGCTCTGAGGTTGTACACCCTTGCCAACACATTTCAATATCAGAAGGAAAAGGTGAGAGTATGGCCTGATCCTAGGTGGCTCACAGGATTGTAAAGAAAGACATTCCTTCAAGATACAAGGGCCAAGTCAAAAGGATCGTAGATGAAGAATCACAGTGGTTCTTGTAGTATCACCCTGGAGATTGTAGAAGATTTCAAGAAGCCTAAGACTAAACAACACCACCCCAAAAGATGTTAGAGAACAGAATTATTAAAAGGGGTTAGTATACAAGAGGCTTGAGAACTTCAAACAAAATAAGCTCAGTCTGTTACTTGAGGGACTCATCCTGATGAGTTTGCATACAGACAGATTACAACAGTTGAGCTCAAAAATGGTAACAGGCCAAGTACATCTCAGAGCTGTATGGGCGTGAAGGATTGTTTGATGGTGAAGCCGATAACCTGACCATGGAAGAACAAATTATGTTTCTCAGAGCATACACCAGAGAATCCTACAGGCTTATACATGGGAGTGAGTCTCATGGATGGGGGAACAGCTCAGTGTCCAATTCCCAATACAGAGCTCCCATCCATACATTGCCAACCAAATCATCAGAGACTCATTTCCAGGCCAGTGCTTATATGGGTCATCTTCTCAACTGATCAAGAGGAAAAAGACCAACCATTCTGCCAACAATAAATGGACCTCAATAAAGTTAAAGGTTTTGGATGCATTGGTTCAGGGGAGTTTTGTTGGACCAAAAGCACCAATGAGCCGGATCAAAAAACCTTTAAGTCCCACAGACGTCATAACAACTACTGAAGACCACAACAGCTGAAGACAACAGCTGATTACAAAGTTTGAACACAAGTGCTGAAGACAAAGTCTGAAGACACAAGTGCTGAAGACAAAGTCTCTGAAGACACAAGTGCTGAAGACAAAGTCTGAAGACACAAGTGCTGAAGACAAAGTCTGAAGACACCAGTGCTGAAGACAAGTTGAAGACACAAGTGCTAAAGACCAAGTATCAGACGTTGTCAGAACAGCTGAAGAGGTCTTCTCAGTAGTTGTGACGGTTTAACCTTTCAGTAGTTTTATGTTTTATCTTTTCAGTAGTTTGACACAACAGCTGAAGAATACTTCTTCAGTTGTTGTGCTCATCAGTAGTTTTATATTTATCAGTAGTTTTGTAAAACGACTGAAGAGCTTGTTCTTCAGTCGTTGTAGTTTCAGTAGTTTCTTATCAGTATTTCTTATTTTGTACTTAACACTCTGATATGTTCTCAGTAGTTGTGAACATTTCAGTAGTTTGTTAAGAGTTAGTTATTTTTGTAATAGATCTGCCAGTTGTCACTTACCCGTGATAACACCAGCGACTTGCACTCTATATAAGGAGTGTCAACCTAATGTAATAATAATGATTTGATCAGAAATATTCGATATTATTGAAACATTCCTTGTTACAGAAATATATTCTCTCGTTATAACCGTATTTGTTCTTAATGCATACAAGTATCAAACTCTTGCTACAATTTGTCTAATTCTTGTTCGTATTCCGCTGTGCTACGCTCAATTACATCAAACTTGCGATCACTAATCCTGACAAAATTAGAGGAGCCAATGATAGAAGTTCATATGGAGTCTTCATCAACCTCTGATTTACTAATACTCTATTCTGCATATAGCACGCTGTGTAAAGCTTCAGCCCAAAAGGTCAATGGCAAACCAAGTCAGCCAACATAGACCTTGCAGCTTCAATTAGGGTCCTGTTCTTTCTCTCCACTACTCCATTTTGTTCTGGAGTCCTTGGATGCTAAACTGCCTCTTGATTCCTTTATAGATAAAAATCATCAAGTGTATGTTTTTGAATTCAGTTCCATTATCACTCCTTATACACTTGACTGATAGGGAATACTTCTTCTCAACATACAACACAAAGTTTATAATCGTCTAAGAAACTTCATCCTTGAATGCAAGAAGAAAGTCCATACAAATTTGGAGTAATCATCCACAATTACCAGACAGTATTTCTTCTTTGCATGCTCATCACTCTCACAGGACCAAATAGATCCATGTGCAGTAACTGCAAGCAGGCAGTGGACTTAGGTTCTTCAATAGGAGGGAATGAGACTTTGTGATGTTTTCCTTTCAAACAAGCAGTGCAGGTTTCATCACAGTGGAACTCCTTTATTGGTAGACCTCTCACTAACCTTGTGGATCAGCTGATTCATGTTTTGAGATTAACATGACCCAGCCTTCTCTGCCATAGTTTAGATTCCTGAGGAGAGCTTTGGAGAACAGGCAAGGATGACCCTTTAAATCAATCTCTTTGACAAATCCAAGGCATACACTCTTCCAATCCTGTTGGCCTTCAGGAGAGTATGTTCATCCAATACCTTGTCAATCAGCCTCAGAACTTGGGGACAGAATCCTGCATTCTGGCTTGTGAAAATGCAATATGCCCTTATCAGACATCTGACTGACACTCAGCAGATTATACTTGAGATTTCCACATGATTAACATCATCAAACCTGATTTGTCCATTAGACACATATCCTTTCCCGATGATGTAACCCTTGGCATCATTACCAAATGAAACAAACCTTCTTTCCTTAAGAGTAATCATTAAGAAGAGAACTGCTCCCAGTCATATGCATAGATCCTCCACTGTCTACATACCAGATGCTCCTTTGGCATGCTAAAGAACCCTGCATTCATCATAAAGAACTAGTTAGGTTTTGAGACCCAAACCTTTTTGGTTTTGGGTCTGTTTTCATCAACAGATTTAACCATAACTTGTCTTATGATTCACAGCTGATGAGAAGGAGATGGTGCTGAAAGGATTCCTGGATTTGGGCTTGGAATGCCTTTTCAGTGGTTTGATCACAGGTGCATCTAGTTGTTAACTCTCCCCAACAAATGCTGAACCATCATAACAAGTTGTGTCTGATTTGTAGCTAAAGCTTTTAGCTATTGTGACATATCATACTTGTGTTTGATGAGTTCCTGTGACCTACCATTTCCTCCTTAAAATTCACAGATTTAGTCTGATGTTTATCATGAGGAGCACATATCGCTGTTTTATGATAAACCCTATCCTGCTTTTTGGATTTGGTTGAAGGCTTAGGTTTATCACAAAGGGATGACTGTGGTACAAACTTAGTCTCAAACTCATTTTTCATTTCATCCATCCGGATTTTAATGAGCTTATCTCTATTGAGTTTGGAACCCTTTCTGTACCAACATTCATCAGAGAAAGATGATGAATTTACCACATATTCACATGGATTATTCTTCATCTTGGAGTGATCAACTGCTGATGTGAAAACTACTGAAGGTATGCTCTTCAGTACTTCCTCCTTTCAGTACTTTTGTTAGTACTGAAGAATCTGTAACAACTGAAGACTTGTTCTTCAGCTATTCTCTATTAGCAGTTGTTAATCCTTTTATTTCAGCTGATTTGAAATGCTTTTCAGATGTTGTGACTTGCCCTTCAGTACTTGAGGTACTTTGAGGGACACATCTGAAGTACTCAGCTTTATGTGCTTATCAGTAGTTAACCTATCAGCCAATTGATTTGCTGAGGTATCAACACTAATTTCATCTTCTGATTTTGGGTGATCACTTGAGGATGATGCACATGATGATGTGGTTTGGAAATTCTTTCACCTTCAAATTTTACTATTGGTTTTGGAGTAAAATCTGTAGGTGGTGCAATGTGGTGTAACCTATTCCAAACTTCACATTCGAAGCAGATTGCTTGCTGAGCAGCATTTCAAATCCCTTGCAGGATGATACCCAGCGGTCACACTCAACTTGGGTAACTGCAAGTTTTTCTTTGAGATCTCTATGGTTCTCAAGATGACCTCTAGCTTAGCCTTTTCCTCATTTAATTTGCATTAAGCTTATAAATCTCATCATCTTTATCCTTAAGGATAGACTCATATTCAGCTTTTCTTTTGGAAAGGGTTGCTCAAGCTCTAGATTTTGATTTATTAAAGCTACATTTGCCTCTCTAATAGAGATAAATGCAGCTATGCAAGATTCAGAACATAGATTGGCCTTAGCCTCAGAGGATACCTGGGTTAACTGTGATGAAGATGCATTGGAGCATGAACTATCAGTAGATTCTAGGGCCATGAGAGCTAGATTCCCAAAAGGATGTTCACCACCATGTTGACCATGACCAGCAAATAATTGCTCATTAGCAGAGAGATCATCTGGTAAACTGCTCCAGTCAATAATACCAGGGGTGAAGAAGCTGTGACGAGGTTGTGATTGAGATGATTGAGATGGTAGAGGCTCAGGTAGGGCTTGAGGTTGTTGTGCATTAGGAACTTGAACCGAATTTGGGTGTGGCATGTAGTATAGCAGGATATGGATATGACACTGAACCCTGAGGGACAAAATATGCAGGAGATTTAGGTTGTGAATGATGACCGGACTAGCAGGATGTTGCCGTTGTTTTGTGGACTATTGCTTGGAAAAGTCACAAAGGGTGCAGAGGAGGTTAGATCCAGATGATCTACACTCTTGCAAAGTGTCCAAGCCTGTGGCATTTGTGACACCTCAACTTACTCTTGTCAAAACCAACTTTGGTTTTGCTAGAGAGTCCTGGGAATTTCCTACTAGTTCTCTTGTAGAACTTTTGAGATCTGATATTAATCAAGGATATTTGGCTCAGAATATCCATCTCTTCTAAGTCATAATGAGCAATACCCTTTACATCATCCATAATGAAACACAAATTGTCATATTACAGCCTGACTGACTGTCAACACTAACAATGCATGATCTGATTGTTTGAGGAGAAATCTATATGCTCATCATAATTGCATTCTGATGCAGCATATTCTGACTCATGACTAATCAAGGCAGTGTTCCCAGGTACAAAGTCATCAGTGAGTTTTCCTAATGATGCCAATTTCTTTTCTGCTCTATCTCTCTTTCAAATGTAAGCAGTTTCCATGGAGTTAGGTGAGATAGACTATCTAGATTTGCACTGGAGCGTAGGACAATGGTATGTGTCCCATCTCTCAGGTAGTGATCTGAGGAATCTGTTGTTCATCTGACTATTAGTGTATTCATGTTTGACCATTTTCAGCTCAGAGATCAAACAGGAAAAACGCTCAAACTTTGAGTCAGTGACTCACCCTTCCTGTGAGAGAATGTCTCTTATTGTTGGGCAAGGATTTCACTGTTGTTTTCTAAGACCTCATCTATTCCACCAAATTGTTCCTTTAATGCATTTGAGAGGTCATGAGCAGTTTCATGATGCATAAGCCCAGAATAGATTTCATTCGGTAGTGCCATGGCCAGAATTCCATGCGTTTTAGCATCAATCTCCAACAGTTTTCGATCCTCATCTGAGTATTGTTCCTTCTTCTTTGGAACCATTTGGTTGGTTTCTGGATTGTTCACCATAGGCTTGTGGGACCATGTACCACAGATGTCCAACACCTGAACAGTTAACACACAGGTGATGAAGCATTCTTCGTTGCCACATGTTATACTCAGTCCTAACCAGCATCGGAGGCTTGGTTGAGGAACCGGTATTGTGAGGGTCATTAGAAGGAGTAGTCATTCTCAGATTCAACCAAATTCAATTAAGTTTTAACTGATTTAGTGCAAAACACAAAAACTCAATATGAACCAAGAGAAAACTCAAAGCAGATAAACGAAAGCAGCAGAAATTCAATGATCTAAACCAATTCTTGCAAATATGCTAATTCAATCAAGCTTAGATATTGAATAGCAGTTTCAATTATCAATTGTTAGATCGATCAATGATTAACCTTGCTCTGATACCATTTGTTAGGATCAGTGATCTAAGTTTGATTAATTAGAGAGTATTGCAGCGGAGTACGAACAACGAATTAAACAATTCACAAGAACACAATGGATATTCAATGTAAAAGTAAATGGAATAGAAAAAGAGTATTCTGCAAAAGAGATATTTCATTCATATGCTTTCGTGGTGGCTCAATGTCACACTTTACAATTAGGTCAACATTCCTTATATAGGATATGTGACGTCTGCTGATGTCACTTGATAGTGACATCTAATAGAATTATTCAAACTACTGAAACTACACAAACTACTGAGAATGTTCTCAACTTGCTGATTACATCTTAGAGAATGCTAAGTACAAAAACATAAAACTACTAAAACTAAACTACTGAAACTATAACTACTGAAAAGTAAATTACAAGTACTGAAAGAAAGGAAACCATCACAACTACTAAAGTTGATAACTTCAGCTGTTGTGACAACTACTGATCACTTTGGTCTTGTCTTTGTCTTCAGTCTTTGTTCTTCAGACTTTGTTCTTCAGACTTTTACTTTCAGACTTTGTCTTCAGCTGATAGCTTCAGACTTTGTCTTCGGTACTTTACTTTCAGACTTTGTCTTCAGCTGATAGCTTCAGACTTTGTCTTCAGTTCTTTACTTTCAGACTTTGTCTTCGGTAGTAGTCTTCAGTTCTTGTCTTCAGACCTTGTAATCAGCTAATGTCTTCAGCTGTTGTGATCTTCTTCAGCAATTGTAATGTCTGTGGGACTTAGAGGTTTTTCTAATCAGGCTCATTTGTTCTTTTGGTCCAACATCCTCGAACGGCTTAATTGCCCCGTCTCAAAGGGATTGGCCGCGGATTTGATCCTTAATGGCCTAACTAAAAGGTTTGAGATGTTCATAATGAATTACAATATGAACGAGTGGGACAAGAGCATTGGTGAGCTTCACGCAATGCTCAAAACAACTGAGGCAGGGATGGGGAGAAAGGTTCTACCTGTTCTCTCGATCAATGAGGGAAGCAATAAGAAAAGGCCATTCCCCGATCCCAAGGCAAATGTTGCCAAAGGAAAGGGGTACATCAAAGGAAACGGGAAAGGAAAGGCTAAAGCAGAACCTCCAAAGCCCAAGCTTAAGAAGCCTAAGGTAGCGAAGAACGATCCATGCTTTGAGTGTGGTGAGATAGGTCATTGGAAAAGGAATTGTCCAACCTATCTCAAAGAGTTGAGAAACAAGAGGGATGCTAGGAAAACCTCAACTACAACTTTAATAATTCACATTGGTTTAAATGTTATTTCTTCAAATACATGGGTATTGGATACCGGATGTGGAACTCACATATGCAAATTGTAAAGGGGTTCAAAAGAAATACGAAATTTAAGAAGGTAGACACTAATCTCTACATGGGCAACAGAGCAAAATTTGATGTCGAAGACCAAAGAGACAATATTTTGAAACTTTCAAATAGTTTGAAAGTTGTTCTTAAGAACATTTTATATGCTCCTAGTTTGACTAGGAACATAATTATGATTTCCCTTTTAAAACAATGTGGTTATGAATTGAAGTTTGTCAACAATGATTTATGTTTGTATGGATGATGTATTTTATTTCAAGGCTATGCCTTTTAATGGAATCTATTGTTGGACCTTATACGCCCAAGACACATACAAGATTGATACGGTTAGTACGTTATGATCCAAGTCGGGTCATACCCAATAACAAGCTATACAAACACCATTAGAATTTATTTGTTGATAAGATCAAACAAATAAATACCGACACCAATTTAGAAAATGGGTTTTTCTAAAACGTTGCTTTTGTAAAAGAACAACATTATGTGGATAATTTGTTCATTACAAATTGTTTGTTTCATTATTTAAGTTGGTTAATAATAACAAATAAAAGTGTGTTATTGTTATAAAATTAAAAGAGGTTTTAATTTTATAAAATGAAGGGTAAGAGTGTAAATTTTTTATAAAACTAAATGGGAGGGAAACCCATTTTGGATGGGGATTTTCGGCCGCCCATATGGGGCCTTGGGACTCCCTTTTTGGTCTTGTTTTTTGCAAGTCATTCCCACTAGAACACTCTTCCATCATTCACCTTTCTCTCACACACACTTCTCTCTAAGTAACTCAAACAAGAACTCTCTCAAAGTTTGGCTGAAATTCAGATTTTTCTAAGGGAAGGGCTGAAATTTTCAGATCATAGAGAAGCTAGAAAGTGAGTTCTTTGGTGTTAAGCATCCTAACTTGCAAGGTATTTGTATGAACTTGTGGGTATCACAACTTGAGGTTCTCTCTTTTGAGGGATGGACATTCAACAACATCTTCATATTCATCTCATACATCTACAACATTTGCACAAGAAAGGTTGTTTTCTATTAACACCCTATGGTTGTTTTGTGTTGTTTGATAGCATGTTATTTCCATATATTGATCCTTGTTCTTGGTTTTTGTTTGTAGTTTAATATGGCAAAATTTTTCACATTATTAACCATATGTTAAACTCCTTTTTCCGCTGCATTTTTCTAGTTTAAATGGTTAAACTAGCTTGATTAACATGTAGCAAAACCCAACAATGGCATCTAGAGCAGGTTATGTGGAATATGTGCTTCAAAACTTCTTGAAAATTAGTTTTCATGGAATTTTTCAACCCATTAGGGGCTGATTTGTTGTGGATTTATGAATCCCTTACATTTCAATGTTTAATCTTGCATGCTTTGGTTTAAACCTTGAAAGATTTACATCAAATGGTTGATGTGTTGTTTGGACCAACCTTAAAGTATTAGTTTATGTTGGCAAAACTTTGGGGATGAAATAAGGGATTTATTGTTGTTCTTGGATGTTGTATATGTTTTATATGATCGTGCATAACATAGCCTTGGCCTTATGTGTTGGTTTTGGTTGATTGTGTTTTGTCATGTTGGTTTGTTCTTGAAAGGGTTGTAATTTGTGTTTTATATCTGGGTTGTAATTTATTTATCATTTGGTTATGTAATAAATAGATTAGGTGCATTTCTTTTATTAGAAAATTGTATTAGGATATGATTTTGTAAAAGAAGATGCACAAGATGAAGACTCAAAGAAGGACACAAAAGACATGGACACTTGAAGCATTTGGATGTGGATTCAAGTGGGAGTTCATGGACACATTTTGATGTGTCATCTTCACCCTTAGGAAAGACCTTATGACAACACTTCTGATGGCAAACAAGTGTGGTCAACTTAGTAGCTATGGTTATGCACCCATGTTTGTATGTTTATGCTTGTTTGGATGTTTGTTGTTTGATTGTTTGGTTGATATTGGATATGCGTTACAAACTTATTAACAAACTTAACAAGCTGAAAATTTGATGGTTCTTTATCATTATGTGGTTAATAAAAGGTTATTAAAAGGATTAATGGTTTTAATAAAAGAGGTTTTATTAAAAGTGAACCGTAGGGTACCTTGTATTTGAAAGCATGCAAATATAAGATACATAGAGTTTTCTAAACTAAAATTATGAAAACTTTAAATTTCTTTTTAATCAAGTTTAACACCATCCTTTTGCACAACACTTGAGTCATTTGGAAACTCTTAATGGATAAAGGTCACCTAACCGTTTTGAGGGAACTTGTGATTTGAGGTGGGGATACTATATTTGTGGGATAAAGGTCACCTAACCACTTATGTTGAAAAGTCACATGTGTGTGTAAGTAGGGTAACTTGATTTGAAAACCATGTGAAATGGATCACCTACAACATGGTTTACAAAGGTGTTGATGGGATTAACATGCCGAATATACATATGATGTTTTAAAGTCGATCCCATACCCTAGAAGTTGCAAAGGGTTGCAATTGTCAAAATGTTGACTACCTTGTTAATTTAAATAATGGGATAAAGGTCATCTAACCAATATTTAAATGTAACGTTGCATTCTAGACTTTAAAATTATATAAGGCACTTAAAAGGGTTTTAATTATTAAAATATGAACAAAATCGAAATTACTAAAATTGAACTTTGTTATATTTTGTAGATGGCCACCAACAATAATGATACAATGAAATCCCAACCACTCACTCACTATCACTAAGAACCATTCTCCAGAAGGAGCGTCTAAACCATAATAACTTTATTGATTGGTTTCGAAACTTGAGAATTGTTCTCAAGCAAGAGAAACGATCATACATATTAGACGATCCAATTCTCGATCAACCTAGTGAGGATGATGAGGAGGCCTATAATAATTGGGTGAAATACACTACGGACTCGGTCCAAGTGTCTTGCCTTATGTTGGCAAGTATGACTCCAGATCTCTAAAAGGAGTATGAATATCATGGAGCGTACGACATGATAACCCAGTTGAAGGAAACGTTCCAACAACAAGCACGGGTTGAGCGCTTTGAAACGGTTCGAGCACTCCATGCGTGTTGTATGGACGACACCCAATCTGTTTCATCTTATGTACTTAAGATGAAAAGCCACATTGACCGCCTCAAAAGGCTGAATTGTCCCGTCTTGAAAGAGTTGCTACGGATTTGATCCTAAACTCTTTGTCAAAATGGTTTGACAATTTTGTCATGAATTATAACATGAACGGGTGGGACAAAACATAAGTGAACTTCACTCTATGCTTAAAACTACCGAGGCGGCCATGGGTAAAAGGGTTTTACCCATTCTCACCATCAACGAAGGTGGGAACAAGAAGAGGCCTCACCTCGCACCCAACGCAAATGTTGCCAAGGGTAAAGGGCACATTAAGGGAAAGGGAAAGGGAGTGGTAAGAGCGCCACCACCAAAACTAGCAGAGAAGAAGCAAAAGGGTGCTTCGAATGACCCATGCTTTAAGTGTGGGGAGATTGGATATTGTGCAAGAAATTTCCTAGTCCAGCTCAAAGAGTTGCAAGCTAAGAGGGATGCCGGGCAAACCTCAGGTACAATTTTCATGATTCATATTGATCTTAATTTAATATCCTCTTACACATGAGTATTGGATACCGGATGTGGAACTCACATTTGCAACTCATTGCAGGGGTTCAAAAGAAGTAGGGACTTCAAGAAAGGGGATGTAAGCCTCTACATGGGGAATGGGGCAAAGGTTCAAGTTGAAGGCCGAGGGGACTACATCTTGAAGCTTCCAAATGGTTTGGAAGCAATTTTGAACAATATTTTGTATGCTCGTAGTTTGACTAAGAACATTATTTCTATTGCCCAATTAAGACAATATGGTTATGTTTTGTCTTTTATTGAGAATGAAATTCATGTTTCTTTAAATGACACGTTTTATTTTAAAGCTATTCCTGTTAATGTTATTTATGAATTGGTTTGTGAAAACACATTATATGATAGCTCATTGTACCAAACCACCACTAAGAAACTCAAATTAGATTTGAGTGATACCTATATTTGGCATTGCCATCTTGGTCATATAAACAAGAAGCGTATACAAATACTTCAAATGAACGGTATTTTAAAAGCAAATGAATATGATTTATTCGATGTATTGTGAATCTTGTTTACAGGGTAAAATGACTAAGGCACCTTTTAGTGGCAAGTCCGAAAGGGCAAAAGATTTGTTAGGCATCATACATTCGGATGTATGTGGTCCATTCAAGCCAATAACTAGGTACCATGAAAGATACTTCATTACCTCTACTGATGACTATAATCGATACGGGTATGTGTACTTGTTAAGACACAAAGATGAAGCTTTTGAAATGTCAAAATCTTCCAAAATGAAGTAGAAAATCAACTCAACAAAAAAATAAAAATTCCCCGCACCGATAGAGGAGGTGAATACCTAAGTGATGCCTTTAGAGACCATCTTAAAATTTGTGGTATTGTCTCAAAACTACCTCCACCTGGAACACCACAACATAATGGTGTGTCCGAGAGGAGAAATCAAACTCTATTAGATATGGTTTGATCAATGATGGCTAGAAGCTCACTGCCTCTATCATTTTAGGGTTTTGCCTTGCTCTCTGTGCCCCGTATTTTGAATATGGCCCCAACCAAGAAAGTGGAAATGACACCTTTTGAAATATGGCAAGGAAGAGTTCCATCACTGTCATATTTAAAGGTATGGGGTTGTGAGGGTTATGTTAAGATTCCCACCTCAAACAAGCTAGAAAGTCGTTCCACTAAGTGTATCTTCATTGGATATCCTAGAGATTCTATGGGATATTATTTCTATGATCCATTAGAAGAAAAGGGGTTTGTTGCCAAGAAGGCTGAGTTCTTAGAAGCTAAGTTCCTTACAGAAGGAGCTAGCAGTAGAACTGTGGATCTTGAGGAGGATCAAGAACCATAAACCGATACATGTTTGGTTGACACTAGCACTCATCATGAGGATGTTGAGAATGATCAAGTAGTTGATCAATATACACAAAACGTATGCAGATCTGGTAGAATTAGTAATCCACCTGAAAGATATGGATTTTTCATAGATGGATGCTATGTGGTAGATTCCGATGAACCAACCACCTATCATGATGTAGTGTCCAATTTGGATTGTGACAAATGGCTTGAAGCCATGAACGTTAAGATGCAATCCATGTATGACAACCAAGTATGGGACTTGGTTGAACCACCTCTAAACACTAAGATAATTGGATGTAAGTGGGTTTTCAAGAAGAAAACCGATATGCATGGAAACTTGATACTTATAATGCTAGACTTGTAGCAAAGGTTTTACTCAAACTCAAGGGGTTGATTATGATGAGACATTCTCACCAGTTGCAATGGTAAAGTCTATTAGGATATTATTTGCCATAGCTGCTCATTATGATTATGAGATTTGGCAAATGGATGTCAAAACCGCTTTTCTAAATGGATATCTTGAGGAAGATGTCCATATGGTTTAGCCTGAAGGTTTTGTCAACTCAAAACATCCTAAAAAGTATGCAAGTTAATGAAATCAATCTATGGATTGAAGCAAGCATCAGGACTTGGAATCACCATTTTTATGAAGAAATAACCAAATTTGGGTTCATCAAAAACGCTAATGAAGCATGTGTATATAAAAAGGCTAGTGGGAGCATCAACAATTTCTTAGTATTGTATGTCGATGACATTCTACTATTTGGAAATGACATTCCAACCATGGAAGGTGTAAAAGCCTAGCTTGGAAGTTGTTTCTCCATTAAGGATCTTGGTGAAGCCGCCTAAATTGTGGAATAAAGATCTATAGGGATAGATCAAGGCGGTTGATAGGTTTGAATCAAAGTGCGTACAGCGATAAGATCTCGAAAAGGTTCAAGATGGAAAACTCTAAGAAAGGTATTGTACCTATTCAAAGAGGAACGATATTGAGTACGACTCAATGTCCAAGCTCAAAGGATGAGCAAGACAAAATGAAGGGAATCCGTATGCGTTTGCTATAGGATCCATCATGTCTGCAATGATATGCACTAGACCGGACGTATCATGCGCTTTAAGCATGACAAGTCGATACCAACAAAATCTTGGAAGCAGTCACTGGATGGCTGTTAAGAACATACTTAAGTACCTAAGGAGGACAAAGATATGTTCCTAATCTATGGATCTAGTGAGGAGGAACTCGTAGTAAAGGGTTACACGGATGCGAGTTTCCAAACTGATCTTGATGATTCACGATCATAATTGGGGTACATTTTCATTCTGAATGGAGGAGCTATCTCTTGGAAGAGCTCTAAACAAGATGTGGTGGCATTTTCAACTACAGAGTTAGAATACATTGCCGCTTCACTAGCAGCTCAGGAAGCTACATGGTTAAAGAAGTTCATTGCCGATCTAGGGGTGGTCCCTTCCATTCAGGACCCCTTAGAAATTCTTTGTGATAACGAGGGTGCGATTGCTAAAATCAAGGAACCCCGTGCACATCAGAAGACTAGGCACATTGAACGAAGATTCAACTACATAAGGGATGAAGTTGAAAAGGGAAAGATATGTATTCACAAAGTTCACACGGATCAAAACATTGCGGATCCACTCACGAAGCTTCTTGAAAAGGCGACGCATGAAAGTCATGCTTGTGCCATGGGGCTTCAATATTCTAGTGATTGGATTTGATCTTTAATTTCTGTAATGAGATATTGTAACCCTTTATTACTTGAATGATTTATTCAGTTATGATGATTTAACTAATATTTCTATTTTGCATGTTTAAAATCCATGAGTAAATTATTTACTCAAAATGTTCGTAGTTGTTCATGCTTGTGGGAACAAGTATGAAGGTAATGTTATTATGAACTTGGATTGGTAGATATTCGTATGGATGAATATAGAGCAAAAGGTTGCTGCCAAGGTTCATAGGTATTTGTGGGATGCAAATATTGGATTGACCTGCATCTCAAATATTACTACTTGGAATCTTCCAGATTTTTCATAAGTAATTTTGAGTAAAGGCGAACATCATTTGGTATTCCTCTGACCTGAGTTAGATATTGAGTCTTGATATTTACCGAATATTATACTTTGACTTAGCTCTTCGCTGTTCTAAAACATGGCAGTACATAAGTCTGAGTTCAGGTATGATATAAGGTAATTGTGAGAGACGTATGTTGTCAAGATGGGATTTGTCCTTCTTATTCGTTGAGAGTAAGATGTCTAAGGCCTGATAAAGTTAAATCAATGGAGGATGATCACTCTGTGTCTCTAGGATTTAACATGACATCTGTGACAAAAGGAAAAATGATAGATTCACCTAAATCGTTTCAAGTATGGTACTTGATGGAGATGATGTTATTGAATGGCACTTAGTCATTACGTATTAAGGGTAGTAAACCGTTGTAAGGCGGTATTTACTGCTTGCATCAATCTTCTATGAATCTTGTGCAAATAGGAGATTGTTGGACCTTATATGCCCAAGACACATACAAGATTGATGTGGTTAGTACGTTATGATACAAGTCAGGTCATACCCAATAACAAGCTAAAAAAACACCAATTAGTATTTATTTGTTGATAAGATCAAACAAATAAATACTGACACCAATTTAGAAAATGGGTTTTTCTAAAACGTTGCTTTTGTAAAAGAACAACATTATGTGGATAATTTGTTCATTAGAAATTGTTTGTTTCATTATTTAAGTTGGTTAAATAATAACAAATAAAAGTGTGTTATTGTTATAAAATTAAAAGAGGTTTTAATTTTATAAAATGAAGGGTAAGAGTGTAAATTTTTTATAAAACTAAATGGGAGGGAAACCCATTTTGGATGGGGATTTTCGGCCGCCCATATGGGGCCTTTGGACTCCCTTTTTGGTCTTGTTTTTTGCAAGTCATTCCCACTAGAACACTGTTCCATCATTCACCTTTCTCTCACACACACTTCTCTCTAAGCAACTCAATCAAGAACTCTCTCAAAAGTGCGGCTGAAATTCGGATTTTGCAAAGGGAAGGGCTGAAATTTTCGGATTATAGAGAAGCTAGAAAGTGAGTTCTTTGGTGTTAAGCATCCTAAGTTGCAAGGTGTTTGTAAGAACTTGTGGGTATCACAACTTCAAGTTCTCTCTTTTGAGGGCTGGAAATTCAACAACATCTTCATATTCATCTCATACATCTACAACATTTGCACAAGAAAGGTTGTTTTCTATTAACACCCTATGGTTGCTTTATGTTGTTTGATAGCATGTTATTTTACATATATTTGATCCTTGTTCTTGGGTTTTGTTTGTAGTTTAATATGCCAAAAATTTTCAGATTATTAACCATATGTTAAACTCCTTTTTCTGTTGTGTTTTTCTAGTTTAAATGGTTAAATTAGCTTGATTAACATGTAGCAAAACCCAACATCTATGAATTGGTTCATAATGATTCATCCTATAATAGATGATTATACCAAACAAGCACCAAGAAACTTAAAATGGGTTTAAGTGATTCTTATCTTTGGCATTGTCGTCTTGGTCACATAAACAAGAATTGGATTCAAACACCTCAAAAGAATGGTCTTTTGAAAAACAAATGAAAATGTTTCATTCAACAAGTGTGAAGCTTGTTTACAAGGTAAGATGACCAAGTCACCCTTTATTGGCACTAACGAGAGGGCAAAAGACTTATTGGGAATCATACATTCGGATGTATGTGGCCCTTTTAAGACAATGACAAGAAATGATGAAAGATACTTCATTACGTTCACCGACGATTATAGTCAATATGGTTATGTGTACTTGATGACGCATAAACATGAAGCTTTTGAAATGTTCAAAGTCTTCAAGAATGAAGTAGAAAATCAACTCAATAAAACTAATCAAAGTTCTTCGTTCAGATAGAGGAGGTGAATACCTCAATGAGGCTTTTTAGTACCATCTAAGAAGTTGTGGGATCGTCTCACAACTTACTCCACCTGGAACACCACAACATAATGGTGTGTCTGAGAGGAGAAATCGAACCCTATTGGATATGGTTCGATCTATGATGGCTATAAGCTCACTACCTCTATATTTTTGGGTTTCGCATTGCTCTCCGAGGCTTGTATTTTGAATATGACCCTGACCAAGAAAGTTGATTCCCTAAGTGTATATTTGTTGGATATCCCAAAGACTATATAGGATACTACTTCTTTGATCCAACGGAGCAAGAGTAATTATTGCTCGAAAGGCTGAGTTCTTGGAAACTAAGTTCCTTATGGAAGGAATTACTTATAGAATAGTGGAATTTAATGAGGATCAAAATCCACTAGCCGATACACGTTGGTTGACACTAGCAATCAACAAGAGGTTGTTGATGATGATCAAGAGGTTGATCAATACACACAAAATGTTCGCAGATCTGGTAGAGTTAGCATTCCACCTGAAAGATATGGATTTTTTATGAATGGATGCTATGTGGTTGACTCCGATGAGCCAACTACATACCATGAAGCAATGTCCAATTCGGATTGTGACAAATGGCTAGAAGCCATAAACGTTGAGATGCAATCCATGTATGACAATCAAGTTTGGGAATTGGTTGACCCTCCACTTAACTCCAAACCAGTTGGATGCAAGTGGGTTTCAAGAAGAAAATGGATATACATGGAAACTTGGATACATACAAAGCAGACTTGTAGCAAAAGGTTTCACTCAAACTCAAAAGGTTGATTATGATGAAACTTTTTCGCCTGTGGCAATGCGAAAGTCAATTAGAATATTTTTTGCCAAGCTACATATTATGACTATGAGATTTGGCAAATGGATGTCAAACCTGATTTTCTTAATGGACAGGTCGAAGAGACTGTCCATATGGTTCAGCTTGATGGTTTTGCCGATCCACAACATCCTAATAAAGTATGCAAGTTAAAAAGGTCAATCTATGGATTGTTACTAGCATCGAGAAGTGGGAATCAATGTTTTGATGAAGAGATCAAGAAATTTGGTTTCATCAAGAATGCGGACGAGGCTTGTGTATATACGAAGGCTAGTGGGAGCATAATAACATTCTTAGTGTTGTATGTTGATGACATACTACTTTTTGGAAATGATATTCCAACCATGAAAGGTGTTAAAACCTGGCTTGGAAGTTGTTTTTCCATAAAATCTCGGTGAAGCCGCCTATATTTTGGGAATAAAGATCTATAGGGATAGATCGAGGCGGTTGATAGGTTTAAACCAAAGTGCATATATTGATAAACACTTGAAAAGGTTCAAGATGGAAAACTCTAAGAAAGGTATGGTACCTATTCAAAGAGAGACAATATTGATTACATCTCAATATCCAAGCTCAAAGGATGAGCAAGATCGAATGAAGGACATCCCATATGCATCATCTATAGGATCCATCATGCGATGGTATGCACTAGACTAGACGTGTCATGCGCGTTAAGCATGACAAGCAGATATTAGCAGAATCCAGGTAATAGCCATTGGATAGCTATTAAAAGTACATTGAAATACCTTAGGAGGACTAACGAAATGTTTCTAATATACGGATCTGATGAAGAGGAACTCGTTGTAAAAGGTTACACGGATGCGAGTTTCCAAACCGATCAAGATTATTCTCGATCACAATCAAGGTATGTCTTCATTACGAATGGGATAGCATTGTCCACTACAGAATCCGAATACATCGCCGTTTCATTAGCAGCTCAGGAAGCTGCATGGATAAAGAAATTTATCGCCTACATAGGGTGGTATCTACCATTCAAGATCCCTAGAAGTCCTTTTATGATAACGAGGGTACGATTGCATAAATCAAGGTACCCTATGCACTTCAAAAGGCTAGGCACATTGAGCGGAAATTCAACTACATAAGGGATGAAGTTGAAAAGGGAAAAATATGTATTGGTAATGTTCGCACCGATCAATATATTGCGGATCCACTCATGAAGCTCCTTGAAAGGGCAAAGCACGAAAGTCATACTTGTGCCTTAGGACTTTGATATTCTAGTGACTGAAATTGATTTGTTAGTATTAAAAGTTTGAAACAATGTAATATTTAACTCCTTATATACTTGTGATATTTTGAGTTATATTCATTTTAGCATGTATACATCCACGAATATGTTTATTATTCTAAATTTCTGTAGCCGGTCATGTTTGTGGGAACAAATATGAACGTAAGACTATTATGAACATGGATTGATGGATATTCATAAGGAATGAATATAGAGAATTGGTTGCTGCCAAGGTTCATAGATATTGTGGGATACAAATATTGGACTGACCCGCATTTCAATTTTACTACATGGAATCTTCTAGATTGATCATAAGTAAGACCACTCTTTCTTCTAAGGATGCCTAACCGCCGCGGATTTGTCGTAAAATTGAGATTCTTTCGTGCAGTTAAAGCATTTAAAAGGTTTCCAAGGGTAATCCACTAAAAAAAAGGCTTGACGGGATCCATATATATTGTTCAGGTCTTTCAGAAGTAAAGGCGAATATTATTTGGTATCCTCCAACCTGAGATACATATTGGGTTTTGATATTCACCAAATGTTATACCTTGAGCTAGTTTTTCACTGCTCTGAAATAATGGGCAGTACATAAGGCTATGTTCAGATGACACGAGATGATTGTGAAAACGTATGTAGTCAAGATGGAATTTGTTCCTCTTATTCGTTGAGAGCAAGATGTCTAAGGCCAGATTAAGTTAAATCAACAAGGATTGATCATTCTATGTCGTTGGATTTAACATGACATCTGTAACAAAAGGATAAATGATTGATTCACCTAAATCATTTCAAGTTGGATACTTGAAGTGGATGACGTTATTGAATGGCTTTCAGTCATGTGTATTAAGGGTAGTAAACCGTTGTTAGGCGGTATTATCTGCTTGCATCAATCTTCTATGAATCTTGTGCATGTGGGAGATTGTTGGATTCTTTAGGCCCAAGACACATAGAACATTGATGTGGTTAGTACGTTATGATCCAAGTCGGGTCATACCCAATAACAATCTTAGCAAACACCAAATAATACTGTGATGATATGATCATGCAATTAAATAAATAAACCAATTTAGAAAATGGGTTTTCTAAATAACTTGCATATGAGATTGAACAATATATAGGGATATTTTGTTCATAGATATTGTTTGTAATGTTATTTAAGTTAGTGAAATAACATCAAATAAGAAAGGAGTGTGTGTGAGTTATACAATTAAAAGGTTAATTATATATAACTCAAATAAGTGACTAGTTAACATGAGAAATTGGGTCTTTAAGTTTTGGGGGAAACCCAATTAAAAGGGTATTTTTGGCCGCCCTTGGCTTGTTGGCCCCCTTTGGGTTTTCATTTTTGATGTCTTGGAAGAGGAACACACTTAACTACACACACACTCCATCTTCTTCTCTTTCTCACATGCAAGGACCACAAGAACAAAGGGTTTTCTCCTCTTCATGAAGAGAATCTCGGCTGGAAGGTGTTCCAACAGCTCCTTCCTTGGGTTTTTGGTGTACAAATCCTAGCATGAATGGTGTATGCTTGATGCTTGTGGGTATGGATGCTTGAGGACACCTTTCCTTGGTGTTTTGGGTGTTCAACAACCTCATCATCTTCACTGAAAATCTTTTTTCTGCAGCTCCATATACGGTAGTTTGTATGTTATGATTTGGTTGTTTATTTCTTCTTGATAGCTAGTTCATACACATATAAATGATCCTTATGTTCTTGGGTTTGTTGTTGTCAAGATATGAGCCTTAATTTTCAGATTACAAATGATAATATTAAGGTTTTAATCCGCTGTGTTTTCAAGTTTAAATGGTTAAACTACTTTGATATGATCCAACAAATCCAACAAAAACTTTAAATGTTTAAAATCATTTTGACATTTGTATACATTGATTATTGATAATGAAGAGAAGTATATCTTTTGTTGGGATCATATCAATCTTACATTGCACATTTGCATCCTTTATGATAAAATGGACATGTTTATGAACTTGATGATTGAAGGTATGTTTGTCCTCTTAAACTCATACCCGGTTGATATTTTGATGCAAATGATACTTATCATGTTTTTGGTTGATTTAATTATTCAATATGTACCTCACACACATAAGTATGGAATGATCAACCATCTTTATTCAATGATGGTAGAACTTTTTCACAATTTTCCTTACCCGGTTACTTAAATTATAAGAACTCATTTTCACTGATCCTCATTGGGATTCTTTTACTTTGATCCTTTTCATGATGATCCATATTGGGATTCTTATAAGTTCACTTTGGAAGGTGATCCATGATAGGATTCTTTTGTTCATTCACATGGAATGTATTGCTTTTGTAGATTCATCCAATTTGGATGTGTTCATCACTAGGAATCTTTTGGATTATTACATCTGCATTATGTGCTTGTTTCATTAGGTCTTTACTCAGAAAAACAAAGATGAAACTTGATGTGGGTGAAAGAGATTCATAAAGCATCATTACCGGTGTGTTTAGGTTACTACACACACATGCACTCAGATAAGCCAATACATACATGTACTTTGTGATGAGTGTTTCACTATTGAATAAGATTTTTAATTCATCACTGCATGTATCTTCTCTTCCAAGTTAAGCCTACCAACATATCTGGTAAGTCATGACAATCTTTGCAATTTTGAAATTAAGCATAGTGAATGATATAATGACTGTAATTATATCATTTCCCATGATATTCTATTCTTCATAAAATTGACTTCTTTTTGTGTTTTTCTAGTATTTTGACTTGTTTTTGATGTTTTGAATTATTTTTACACAAGGTTAATCATGCCAATGACTGAACCAGGAATTTACACCTACTAGGTTCAAATGCCTTAGTAAACAAATCAGCTAATTGATTTTTAGTGGATACTTGAATCAATTTGATTAAACCCTTTTTCAGCACAGTCTCTCAAAAAGTGATATCTAATTTTAATGTGTTTTGTTTTTGAGTGCTGAACTGCATTATTGGTTATGAAAACAGTTGTTGTGTTGTCAATGTAAATTGGTGTGTGCAAGAAGTTATAACCAGAATGAAGCATCTGGTTTTGAATCCAGAGTACTTCAGAGCAAAAGGCAGCTTCTGCTATTGATACATACATGTTTTTCTGCTTCTTGCATTGCCAGGAGACTAGTCTGGGACCAAGAAATTGACAACCGCTAGAGGTGGATTTTCTGTTAAAGTTGCATCCTCCATAACCACTGTTTGTGAAGGCATAGAGTTTGAAGTCTCCTTCTTTTGGATACCATAATCCAAGAGCTGGTTTGTCCTTCAGTTATCTGAATATCCTCTTGACCGCATTCACATGTGACTCTTTTGGATCAGCTTGATATCTAGCACACACACAAACACCAAACATAATGTCAGACCTACTGGCTGTTAGATACATAAGTGAACCGATCATAGATCGATAGTGAGCCTGGTCCATTGATATGCCTTTAGGATCTGGTCCAATCTTCACTTTAGTATCCATAGGAGTTCTGATAGACTAACATCAGCAAAGTGGAATTTCTTCAAGAAAGTTTCCATGTATTTTGATTAATTGATGAAGATTCCATCTGCTGTCTGTTGGACTTGCACCCCTAGAAAGAAAGTAAGTTCCCCCATTTCACTCATTTGGAATTTTGAATGCATAAGGTCTTCAAATTCTTTGCAGAGTTGTTTGTTTGTAGAGCCAAAAATGATGTCATCCATATAAATGTAGACTAACAACATGTCTTTTCCTTTTCTTCTTCTGAGGAGAGTCTGATCGATCTTTACTCTTTCGTATCGATGTTCAAGAAGAAAAGATGATAGAGTCTCATACCATTTTCTTGGAGCTTGGTGAAGACCATACAGAGCTTTGTCAACCTTGTAAACTCTGTGAGGGAAATCTGGATCTTCAAATCCCGGTGGTTGACTCACATAGACCTCTTCAGCAATCTTTCCATACAAGAAGGCACACTTCACATCCATTTGATAAACAGTGAATTTCATGGATGAAAAATATGCTAGAAAGATTCTAATTGCTTCTAATCTAGCAACGGGTGCAAACACATTGTCATAGTCGATTCCTTCTTCTTGAGTGTATCCCTATGCCACTAATCTTGCTTTGTTTATGATGACGATCCCTCTATCATCAGTCTTGTTTCTATACAGCCATCTTGTACTCATAGGATATTGTCCTTCGGGAAGATCTACCAGTTGCCATACTTCTTGCTTCTTGAATTGGAGCAATTCTTCCTGCATTGCTTCATCCAGCAATTATCTTGAAGTGCCTCTTTGATATTTTTGGGTACTATTTGACAGAGAAAGCATGAGAACAAATAGATATTTGCAATACCAGACTTGCTTCTTGTCACCCTCTTATTAAGATCGCCAATATTCTTGTGTATTTTGGTGGTTGGAATGGAGTCACTAGCAATAGTTACATCAAGATTGGAGACATTCAGTTTATTATGGTCAGAGGCACCTTTATCATTTACTGTTGTTGAATTATGAATTTTGTCAGACTCCGTTTCAGCTCCCGCTTTAGCTTTAGTAGCACTATGATTGCTTTCATCATTTGATGTTCTTTGTGTTTCAGATGGAGGAGTAGCTTGTTTCTGATTTCTGATCTTACTTGAAAGATCATCTGAGTGTGATGGTAACAAGCTTGGACCTCCTTCAAATGAAACACTCTGATTTTGTGATGGTTCTCTGATGAGATCAGCTTGGAGAGGAACATCTTCATTCATGTATTCAGCAGATGTAGGAGGAATCCATGGAAAGTCATATCTTCTTTCTACAGCTGAAGAAGTGTCACCTGAATGGAGATTTCCTACATTAGACTAGTGAAATTGATCAAATGATTTTGTAAAAGAGTCAATATCAAACAACCAGTCGGGACCATTTGTAGATTTGGAAAACGAATGTTCCTTGAATTGAACATTTGTTGATTCACGAATAATGTTCAATCTAGGATTAAACACTCTGTAAGCCTTTGAAACAGAAGAATAACCTATAAAGAATCCTTCATCAGACTTAGATGAAAACATCCTAGATAGTCTCGGGTGTTTAATATTGAGACAGGACTACCAAATAATTTAAGAAATCCAATGAATGGTTTTCTATGAAATAGCACTTCATAAGGAGTCATATTGCTTTCTTTTATAATTAGAGTTCGATTTTGTACAAAGCACGATGTGTTAACTGCCTCTGCCCAAAAGGTGATTGATAGCTTAGCATCGGCTAGCATTGTTCTTACTGCTTCAATCAGTGTTTTATTTCTCCATTCTGCTACCCCATTTTGTTGAGGAGTTCTAGCTGCACTGAATTAATGAGCAGTGCCTTTGGTTGCACAAAAGGAACTTATGTCTTCATTTTTGAATTTAGTTCCATTATCACTTCTAATTATTTTGACCTTAAGAATAAGTTGATTTTCAATTTGTGTGATAAATTTTTGAATTATTTAGGATGCCTCATGTTTATGAAGTAAGAGAACACCCATGTGAATCGTGAAAATTCATCAATGATCACCAAATAATTCTATTTCTTTCTAATACTCATGATATGAGTTGGTCCAAACAGATCCATATGAAGTAGCTTCAGTGGAGTATTGTTTGTGTTCACAACCTTGGATTTATGAGAAGATTTGTGTTGTTTTTCTTTGAGGCATGCTGAACAGTGATCAACAAAGTGAAATTCTTTTTTGTGGTAGACCAATGACAAGGTTTCCTTTGACCAATCTGTTCATGTTTTTTAAAGTTGGTGTGCCCCAAATGTATGCGCCAAAGCTGTGACTCATCAAATGACGCTTTTGACAAAAGACATGTTTCTTCTTTATGTGATACAAAACACGGGTTTAAAACAAAATTATTATTCTTTCTCAGGGTCTTTAGGACAACCCATTTTTTAGAGATCTGAAATCCAAGTTTTAGAATGTAGCAATGAGTGTCTGTAAAGTGAGTTGAATATATCTTGTCACGGATCTGAGACACGCTTAGTAGATTGAAGTTTAGTTGTTCACAGTAGTTCACTCTGTCAAAGCTCAGCATCCCATTTGTCACAAATCCTTCACTTGTAATTCTACCACCTTGTGAATCTCCACCAAACGCCACCGTAGTTCCTTGTATGTGCTTGAAGTCATGAACGAGAGAACGATCTCCAGTCATGTGTCAGGAGCATTCACTGTCCACGTACCATAAGCTGTTGGACCTATATAGATGACCCTGCAAGCATAAAAGAACTAATTAGAATGTGGAACCCAAGCCATGATGGTCTTGGATTTCCCGTTCCTACCTTTTATGGTTACTTCTTCATACTTTCCTCTAAACTGTGATCTATTCAGAGGTGACTTGGGAGTTTGCTTATGATATCTTGTTGGAGTCTTCTCATCAACATCAACAGAAGAGTCAGATGAGTAGTGAAACCTTTGATCTCTATTCTTTTAAAGAAAATTAAACCGTTTTTGATTTTCAAAGATCATTTTGTGTTTTGAAAAATCAGACTTTTGATTGATGAAATGGTTGCTTCTTTGACTTTTTACATATTTTTTTGTTTTACTCATGTCATTGAGTGATATAGATGTTCTAGATTGATTGTTATGCAAATGACTCGTCACTTGAGTTTTGCCTGATGATGTTGTTGAGATGGGTTTGTTTTGGGAATTCTCAATCCCTTCTGATTGAAGTAACAATAAGATGTATTGTGATTGTTCACATCAAAAACTGAACAATATTTATTGAAATAACAATTTTTGGCTGAGTGGTTGTTCATGTCACAGATAAAGCAGTATTGATTGTAAAAGCATTTTTTTGTTTATGATTGAACATATCACAAATGTCATAATACATTTGTTTGTTGCTTGAATCAGATTTTGATTTGTGTAATTCAGCTGATTTTCTCATTTGCTGCTAAGCCACTTTCTTTTTCTTAGGGGGTGAATCAGAATCAGCCCCTTTTGTAGTTTGCTTCACAACACTACAGTTGTTTGATTTTTTGGCCTGTGTTTTATTCTTAAACCCATTTCTCACCTCTTTCTCAAACTGGTCAACGTTTTCCTTATTGCAAATATCAAACCCAACTCCCTGTCTTAATTTTGAAGACTGAGGGTCTGATAGAGTTTTATGTGTTGAACTCAGTGATCCTTTTTGTTTCTTTTCCAGTGAAACCTTTTCTGATTTGCTTGATTTTTTTGGAGATATAATCTCATTATCAGAACTTCTCTCAGTAGTGGGTTCACTGACTTCACATACTTCTTTTGACCTTTCAAGGCAGAAGGTATGAATTTTAATAATAGAACAACTGCTTTTACGGGGCTTGTGGGTTTCATGACACTCACAGCCTTGTCTGAACACTCTTTGATTTTGATTGGGTGACCTAACTTGATTTTATCCTCATTTGTTTCAATATATACATCAGGTTTGTTTTGAGGACAGGTCACTTGTTTGACTATAGATTTTGGTTCCATAGTTTTAGTTTCAATTTCTTCATTGAGTGAGACAGATTCAGGCATGATGGTGTAGTTCTCATTGTATGGTGGAGGACATGAATTATACCGAATCCCCGACATGTCCTTTTGATCCTTTTGAGAATCAAGCATCTCTTGCACCTTGACTGAAGACATTTGAAAATTTTCAAGTATCACTTCAGTAAGTGTATGTTCAGCCATAGATTGAGCTAACTTTTCAGTAAGTAGCTCATTCTCAGCTGCAAGAATGTACTTTTCACCATGCATTTTTTGAATGTTAGAGATAAGAGATTTAATTTTGATTTCAAAGTCTTTTATCTCTCTTTTCATCGTCTCTGACTTCACCTTTTCTTCTTTAAATTTATCTGCCAGTTTATGGTTATGCTCTCTATAACCTTGCAATTGAGTAATACATTTTTCACTACAAAGGTTAGATTTTACCTCAGTAGGCATTAGAGATGGACCATCGTTGATGTGAGCCATAGGTGCATGATTTTGAAATTGAGGCTTGACTTCCTATGCATACATGCTCTAGTCACATACCCTATCTTGCTTTATCACGAGAGCATTGGCAGATGACTGGCTGCTTCCATGAGCTTGGTTTGTTAGTTGAGGTGGATTTTGATATTATTGGTGTTGTTGTGGATGATAATACTGCTGATGTTGAATGTTGGAGTGAAAGCTTGAGTTAGACTATGAGGATGATTGGCCTTGAGAATTCCTTTGAAAGTTGTTTCTCTTGGGGCATTGCATTCTCTAGAGAAATGGCCAGCCATGCCACAGTTGAAGCATTTCACTTTGGATTTATCATATCCCAGTTTTATATACTCATTAAGGCTGAGCTTTCCGCCTTTTCTAAAGAATTTCTTTGCTCTCATAGCAATCATGGCCATTTGCCATTGTAGATCCATTTCTTCTACATCATCTGGATCCATTTCCTCCAGATCTTCCTAGATCAGATAAGCAGAAGTAAGTCTTCCTCCTAAATATGCTTCAAAGCTTGCAACAAAGGCATTGTAAGTTGCCTTTTGTTCTTCTGATCTCGTGTCTTCAGGAGTGGTTGTAGGAGCAGTAGTGACTCTGGATGCTTGGGATGATGTTGATTGTTGATTGGTTGGGGGAGTTGCAATGAACCCTGTGGTGTTCAGTTGATCTCTTGATCAGATGAGATCATCCTCCTTAGTGATGAAGGCATTTTCCACATAATGAGATTCTGATGGAAATTTGTAAGCCTCAATCACTCTTGGTCCACCAAGATTTCTGCTTCTTTCATCAAGTTCCAATGCTTCTATTTTGGCTATCATGATATCCAAAGTAGTACTCTCGAGATCAAGAGTATTTTTCAGCATTGTTGCATTCTGTTTCCAGCTTTGAGGGAGGCTGTGTAGCATTTTCTTATTTAATTTGTTGATCTTGTAAGTGACTCCCATGATTTCCAAGTCATTTACCAACTATACAAATTTGTGTAGTTGTTTGGATACGAACTCCCCCTTGGTGTGATGAAATGTTTCGTACTGATTAACAAGCTTATCTTGTTAATTTTTGTAACTTAACTACTTCCCTCACACATAATTTTCAGTGCATCCAACATAGCTTTTGCAGTACCATACTTCTCCAATCTTTTTAGCACATCCATCTTCAGTGCTTGAGTTAGGATAAAGTAAGCTTTCAGATCAATCTTGATTTTCTTATAATCTTCATCATCAAGAGTTAGATCTTCATTGGGTATCCTTGCAGTTTTGTAAATTGCAGCGTGATCTGCACACAGAGTGACAGGGATGTATGGCCCCTTGCATATTAAGATCCAAAAATCAGGATCTACACGTGTAATGTAATTCCTAAACCTAATTTTCCATTGTTTAAACTCAGATTTGTGTTTAAGAATATAAGGTTTAGGTGTATGAGAAACTGTAAGAATTCATTTTTAACAGGTAGTTTTTGATTTGTTTTAATTACCGATTAGATGAATTTTAGGTTCAGTTAGTCCAACTTATCCAAATCGTCCAAACTGATTTCAGAATCAGATCTGTTACTTTTGTGAGTTTCTTGTGGTTGGTTCAGCTAAGTTCTTCACAGAAATCGCTTGAACAGTAACTGGTTTAGGTGAATGTTTTGGTAAGAACGTGTTGACAGGAGTATTTTTGCTATTTACTAATTAGAGATGATGGAATACTTTATTAGCAACTCAATAACAAGATCATGGAGTTCTTTTCAGGTCTTGGGTAGATCTCAAAAGGAACTGAGTGCCAAAGCTTTGTACCAATTGACTGGGTAGTGAGATTGAGATTCTCACTAAGGATCGAATATAATGACTGAGTTAATGATTGAATGGTGGAATCATACAATCAAGAAACATTCAATGTAGAAGAAATACTCATAAATGCTTTTGTATATATTAACAAAGGTGATTGATTACAAAGACAGCTAGGGTTTAGCACCAAAAGCAATAATGCACCTAGAGAATACATACATTCTGATTGTCTAAATTATGTCACCTCATGTACAAGGCTATCTATTCTATTTACAGGCAGACAAGATGCCTTTTACAAAATGACTAAACTACCCCTACCTATTACATCAAAACTAGTCTAAGTCTTGATCCGCATCTCTGCTTGTTCATCAGCATTGGCAAACGCGAATGAGTTGACTTGATCAACATATCTTCACTTGATCAGCCGCATTAGTATGTTGGTCACCGCATTGGTTAATGCGGATGAACAAATACTTCTGGGCATTTTTTGGTCATCCGCATTGGCAAATGCAGATGAGCAAAGTCTTGTCCGCATTACTGATTAGTCTTCCGCATTTGTTAATACGGAAGAACAAATACTTGTCCATATTTGTTTTATGTCTTCCGCATTGACAAATGCGGAAGACCATACTTGGTTTTTCTTTTGTGCAAGATCTTCATCCGCATTTCTTCTTGGACTTCGTGGGAAGCCAGCAAAGAAACTATCAACTCACCCATTGAATGGGCATGCATAATCCTTTCAGGGTCCAACAGGGGGCATGGCAGCCCACTCTCCCCTCATTCTCCCTATTCCAATCGGTTAAGAGAGAGAGAGAAAGGGAAAAAAGGCAGGAAGCTTCGGTTTCTTGAAAATCAAGTGCAAAAGTCGAAGTCAAACGGGTTTGTGGGAAGCTCTACCTGAAGAGGCTGTTAATGTGAGTTCTAGGACCCCTCTCTTACACGTTTTTGAATAAATTTGGGGCTGGAACGCATATGAAAACATTTTTGATGTGTTGGCTATGTACATGTATGTATGTGTGTGTGCGATCGTGTAGATACACATGTACATTGTTTATGAGCTTAATGTAAAAAGTCTCCAGGTCTTACATATATATAGCTAGATGGTTTGAATGAAATACAATGTGTGGTTTATGCTTATAATGTTTAATACTTCATTAATTATTGTATGTAATGCTTATTGAACTAACTATATAGGTTTGTGGTTGTTTGAATAGATCTAAATCAAATAATGATTGTGAAAAATATTCAAACTTAGTCATATGAAGTTCTCATGTGAATGGCCCATGCTAATGGACCATACACATGAACAACTTCATGCTAATGAACCAATCGCACGACTGAACCAAGAGACTGGATCAGTCGCCCAATTGTGACATGAGATTGACTCAGTCGCATGACGGAACACTCAGTCATGTGAATGGATCAACCGCATGACTCAGTCACACGAATGGTTCAGTCGCACGAATGAGTAACCCTAACCTATAAATACCACTTAATTCATGGAAAAATGCAACACTCTGAAGAATTCAACTCATACACGTACCATAGCCGTCCAAAATGTCCAAGAAAGCCAGTCCAAGTTCATAGATCGTTCTTGATCGATTGCTATTCATTCTTAACATTTAGATCAATTTTATATCAATCGAGTTAGTGTTCTCACTAATTGGATCACCAATCAAATAGGATTCCGCACTATTTCATTTGGCATACACGTAGATTAGTTAGTACTCCGTGCCATACACGATCCTCTAACAGATCAGATAGAGTTTGTGTTAGTGTATGTTGTGCTTGAATGGTGGCATGAATGTGTTTCTAAGGTTAGGATGGATGGTTTAAGCTTAGAATAGGTTAGAGTGGGTGTGGGGACTGAAATCTGCAGTTTAGGTTCAAATGCGACTGCATTCTGCACCCAGTTAGGGCTCATGCGACTGGCTGTATCCTCATGCGACTAGAGGTCATACGACAGAGAAGCATGCGACTGAAGGCCATATGGCTGAAAGGTATGCGACTGGAGTTTATACGCCCGAAAGGCATGCGACTGGAGGTCATATGCTTGAACGCATGCGATTGAAGGTTATGCGACTGAAGGCCATACGCCGAAAGGTCATGCGACTGAAGGTCACACGAGTGGAAGTCATGTGACTGAAGGTCATGCGATTGAGGGTCCATACGGCCCATAGTGTTCATGTGTCTGGAAGCCCTCTATAATCCTAAGTGTTTATTCGTCCCATAATGACCATGCCCTTAAGTGTTCTCATGCGCCTCGAAGGCCATGCGTCTGTATAGTGCCCATACGCCCAAATAGGGCTCATGCGCCCGAAAGGACTTAGTTTATTTTCTAATTTTTGGGGGAACAGTTTTATGTAGGCTTTGACTTGGAGGTTCCCGAGGGCTAAGTAAGTTGACTTTTGGGAGTCATAGACGATATGATAGGCACGTATGACGTGGCATGTATGATGTATCTTATGTATGTATGATGGTGCCTTGTATGGTGATGTTTTGTATCTTCATGTTGAAGTTCCTTACTATGTATGATTGTCTTCCCGTGGCTTTACGTTGTATGTTAATGAATGAAATGAAAAGTATTATGTAATGTAAAATGGAAGATAATGACAAGAGGAACGTAATAAAAGAATGCCTGGATTAATGAATGAATGAAAGTAAGAAAGGCTTCCAAGCAAATGTATGGAGGTTCACACCCAATGAAGGGTGTTAGCTCAACTGTGTGTAGGTTAGCTACCCTAGAAGGATGCACACTGGGGTCCAATCCTTGTGATTGACCATATGTATGGGATCCTTTTCATTTGCCCTAGGTACTGGATTCAACTTCGTGCACAATGTTTGTGGTATATGAAAGGCTTCTGGCCAAGTAACCAGCTTCGTGCACAATGTTCGGGTTATAGCATATGGCATTGATCTGGAATGAAGAGAAGAGATAAGTGGTGAATGTACTTACCCTAGGTACTGGAGTTAGCTTCATGCACAATGTTCGAGGTCATTGAAAGACCTAAGGCCCAGTGACCAGCTTCGTGCACAACGTTCGGGGTATTGTACATGTCATTCAAAGTAATGAACGTACGAATGAAAGTAAGAAAGTATGAATGAATGTGAATGAAAGTAACGAATGTGAATGATAATGATGTACGGTGAATGAAAGAAAGTTAACGAATGAATGATGAAGATAATAATGTTATTATCTATGTGTATGTACGATGTGTGATCATGTACGAAAGTAAAGTATGTTTTATTTTAAAACTAGAACTCACTCAACACCACTGACTTTTATGTGTTTCCAGTTGGCAGGTAAAGGTTGCTGAGGATGGCATGGGGCGGCTACTTGGCTCTTTTTGGATGGCATCCATTTTTATAATGCTTTTGTGATGTAGTGCAACAAGTATTTTGAAATTCAATAACGATTTATTATTTTGCAAAAGCTTTTATAATGAAATGGAATGTTTGTTTTAATGTTCCACTACAATGTTTCTTTAAGTTAATGAAAATATATGCTTCATGTGCGATGATTGACTAGCTGTGAGCATCCTGGGATCGGGGCCTTACAAGTTGGTATCATAGCTATTGTTTAACTGAAATGGGTAAATTTGCATAAGACAGCTTAACTTAAACTGAAAATAGGACGGAAAAGGGAAAGGATGCCAGTTCAAGTAGTTGCGTGCCATCAGGTATTTTCATAATGTTATCCGGCATTACGTGCCCATGTTATGTGGTTTATGTGCTTTTTGTAGATTTTAATACTCATGTAGTCAGGATAGGTAATCCTTGGGGTATGAAGAGTAAAGTAAGTGGCTAACTATAACTGGCCAGTGTAATTAGGGACTTACTATACTTGACATAAACAGAGCTATTCCCTTGAATGACCTTGTTGGTGTTTGAATCTTTCAGTGCGTTAGAGGATGGCCGGTGGTAGATCATCAAAAGCTTCGCGGGGTGGAGGTCGTGGTGTAAGTGGTGCTGAACAGCAGCCCAAAAGAGTAAGGCCGAGAGTTGTAAAGGTGGTTCATAAAGAACCCGAGACCCCTCATCCATAGGGCGGAGACGAAAGTGCTAACTTAAGGGCCTTAGTGAAGGAGCCTGTTGTGGAGGAGGTGCATCAGGTCATGCAGACGATCTTACTGTTTGTGGTGACCGAAGTGATAAAGGTTGTAAGGAAAGGAGAAAGAAGGGAGAGGAATAGGTCCTCGGGAGGACGGGAGTGGCCGGAGACTAAGACGGTTCTCTCCGATGATGAAGAAGATGAAGAAGAGCTTGCGCCAGAGGCAGCATGAGGCTTCAACTATGGGGAATTTCAAAGATGCAAGCCCCCTACTTTTGATAGTAACGGCACCGCTGCTGCTCGTCACCGGTGGGTGAGGGAAATGGAAGTTGTTCTTGATATCAGCGAGTGCCGAGAGGACCAGAAGGTGAAGTTTGCTGCCCACTCATTTGTGGACTTGGCTCTGCGTTTGTGGGAAAATATTGTCCAAGCCAAGGGTAGTTGGGCAATTGGAAAAATGTGGTGGTCTGAGTTGAAAAAGCTGGTAATTGAGGAGTTTTGTCCTCACCGTGAGATGGATAAGGTGGAAAGGGAATCTAGAGGTGGTAACAATGACTCATCAGCAATACACCTTGAAGTTCAATAAGATGGCACAGCTGGTTCCAGATCAAGTGACACCCTTGTTATGAAAGATTAAGAGGTATATTCAGGGTCTGCCGGCGGATGTCCGTAAGCACATGATCGTTGCCTGACCGAGCACGTTAAGGTCGGGAGTTGACTTGGCGGGGAGGTTGTACGATGAAAGGACTGTAGTGGTGGCTGAAGGCAGCAAGAGAGGTGGTGGTGATCGGAACTAGAACGGAAAGCGGGTGGAACGTGGCGGGGTCACTCCAAGCAACAAAGGTGCACGGGTGGATGACCGACGTGTGGTCACATCTAGTGCGGGGATGAAGAGGTGTGGCAAGTGTGGAAAGGAGCATACCAGCGAGTGTAGATGGGGATTGAACGTGTGCTTCAAGTGTGGGAAGCCAGGTCACATGGCACGGGAGAGAACAAGGGGGAGATGTTTTAACTATGGCAGGGAGGGCCACATAAGTAGGGACTGCAAGAAGCCAAGGGCTGAAGGATCGGGAGCAAAGACGGCTGAAGGAGAACGACAGAGGGCGAGTGCCAGAGCATTCATGATGACGCAAGAGGAGGCTAGGACGGACCCTGATGTTATGTCAGGTATGTTTCTATTAAACCAAACTTTAGCCTCTGTGTTATTTGATTCTGGTGCTAGTAAAAGTTTTACTTCTGCTGCTTTCCATGCTAAACTGCCTGTTAGTAGTAGGAGTGTAGATGCGCCCTTCGATGTAGAAACTGCCATAGGCGAGTCTACCAGGATTTTGGAAATGATTGAGGGTTATGACACAGAAGTAGAAGGTCACAAGTTACATGTTAGACCATTTGTGATAACCTTAGGCGGGTTTGACGTAGTCCTTGGGATGGATTGGTTGGCGACTATGAGGCGAACATTGTGTGTTGAAAGAAGATGATTCGATTGATAGCGCCGACGGAAGTTCAGTGACGGTTTACGGTGATCGATTTACCATTATTCCGAAGGTGATTTCCATGGCGGTGGCGGGAAAATGCATGATGTAACATCTTGTATTTTTGGTTAACTAATAGTTAACCTCGTTTATTCTTGTAAGGACTATTAATGCTTTTCATGAAACTTTGGGCTATTTGTGCTTATCTATTAGGTAGTCTTTAATTCTTTAATGTAAAAAGATTATAGCTTATCTATTAAATTGAATATGATAATAATCATAAAAATAATAACAATAATAACTATTTATAAGAGTAATAATTTTGTTAATAATAATACAAATAATAATAGCAAGTTATAACAATAATAATAATAGTTGTAGCAATAATAATAATAATTTATAAAATAAATATTAAGGTTAAAAGATGGTTATAACTTGGATTTAAGAAGTTAAGGGGGCCTTGTTGTAATTTTGAAAACTTTAAATGAAAGTTTTAGCATGAAAACATTTTGAAGTTGAGGGATCATATGTGTAAATTCTTTAAAACACCAACCCAAACCCCCTTAATCCTCGTATTTTCGGCAGCCGCCGCCGGCAAAGCCCCGACGAGCTCCGGCGAGGCTTAAAACGCCACAAAATGCCTTTAATCGATACTCCAAATCACCCCAATCGCATCGTTAACATGATTCGAAAGCCATTATGAACCTTAAACACATCTAAACGCGGTTACAAACACAATCGACCGAGTAACCGACAATTCATAAATCATCGAGCCGTTCGACATCTAAAGCGCAATAATAATAAAATTAATTGCACCTACATGATCGTTTAATCGTACCTAAACTCCTACGCAACATAATTCTACCTGAATCGCACTTAAACAATCCAATCTACTCTCACTTTAAACGCACTTAAACACCACCATACAAGCCTGCTAACCACAAATTGATAGAGGGCTTTACATCGGGAACGCTATACGAAGCTTCACACGAAGTTAATTTGATGTCATAAACATTTGCACACAAATTGGGTTCCAATTTTATCGCAGCTTGTTCCTTCATCGTTTCTGGACTTGTTAATTTCAAAAAGGTAATTGAAACCAACTACACTTTCGTTCTTCATAAGGAACAATAGCCCTATGGTTATCGGTGTCCATGGAGTCGATTTGTGCACCAATTTGAGATGAATTGAACCTAGGGTTCATGTTTTTCGGGGGGGGAATTTGTAACTGATATTTTTAAGAAATGTGTACCAAGATAAACCGCGGCCCAGAGCCTTGGTTCACTGGTTCTCCACTCGTTTGCCAATGTAAAGGTCCCGGGTTCGAACCCGGGTACCCTCAACATATTTTTTTAGCTTTTTCAGCCTTTAAAAAACATATAGAAAATTTTCTGAAAATTATAAAAAGTAAATTTGTAAAGTTTGTTATTTTTAAAGTTATCTCATTATTTTCTACAAATTTATCACCATAAATACCTTAACAAGTTTCTTATAAATAATATTAACAAATATTATGCTTAGTTTATTCTTATAAAAATAGACTTTATATAATATTTTAAATCATCTAATTATTATTTGGACACTAAAGATTTTATAATTATGAATTAATCATGGTTTTTATAGAATTATATATTTTCTAATCCAACTTCACAAAATTGCTATAAAGGATTTAATCCTTTAAAGTTTCATATATGATATTTTTCTTGGACTAAAATATATATATGATTTCACTAACCAACATTATCTAAATATAAAAACCCCCCAAATACCAAGTTGAAACCCTAGTCCTCGTTGATTTGTTAAACTCTTTACAATTAAACTTTAACCTTGTAAATATATATTTATTTTAGGTGCATTGTGAAGGACCACGTTGAAACGTTGCTTATTATATTTCTTATTAAACGTCAATTATATATTTATTGACCATGTGAGTATTTCTATACCCCTTTTGTATTTTTTTACACATTTAGGGTGAAACATGTTACATTATAAACTTTGCACTTGTAAACACGTTTGATTCTTGTAAACTTATGGCATTTCATATGTATGTTGTAGTTAGTTGAACCTTGTAGCTACCATGTAATGTCGAATATATGTACAATCATTAACTATTGCGAGCCTAGCGAAGTCATAGATCTATGCGCCAGACAAGCCTGCTTGTTTGATCCAAGTACATTTAGCTAATCGTGTATACTTTTAAACGTTTGAGACTTGTAAAACTTTGTCGAGGTTTGATTGTGCATTTCTGTCTTACATCCCTAGTTTACTTTGTTCTCTAATTTACAACATCAATTGCCATCTTTTATATACTTATGTATTACAAACTAGGGAAATCTCACCAACATTATTGTTGACCTTTTATTTTTAACATGTTTCAAGAAATACTCAAGCTTGATTTCTACTCTTGAAGCTCACACATCTACGAATGGACCTAGATAAATAAATGAAATAATATGACTTGTTATGTTTATATTAATTTCTTGGAGACTTATCATTGTAATGGTACAATTGGAATTTAAGTTTTATATATATATTTGGGATTATTAATAGTGTTATGTGGCTGTGAACGATGTTAACTCTCACTCCTCGACGTTTCCGCCTTCAAGGTTGAGGTGTGACAGATTGGTATCAGAGCCCATAACTATAGGGATTTAGGTTATTAGAAATGGTGACCTAGACTATACTGTGCATGAACCTTATAGAAATATAATTCTATTTTGTAAATTATATAGTTTGCATGTTACATAATGCTATGCCCTCTTATGTGCAATTTGATGCCTTAGCATAGGATTTCCTAAACATTGTTACTTGTCTCCCTGAACTTAACTTTGACTCTTTGACTCTCCCTGAGCATGAAATCTCTTAATCTTATTCTCGTCAACACGTGGGAACTTATGCTTATGCTTATGATTTGAATCTTTAGACGTTATGTCTAATCTATATAAATCTCATCAAGGTTTTGATTTCATGAACCTAAGAAATTTGTGTGACACATAGACACCTGCATTCTGGATTTCCTAGCAAAAGGCCCTCAGGCTAAGGCAAGCATATCGCATAAATCCTACGGGACTAGTTATGCTTACCGAGGGATTTTTGGGAGGAGTGATAAACTATGGTCAACATGCACAAACTTCTAAGGCGAATGGATCAACTTACCTTGACATGTCAACATTCCAAATGGTAATGCGTTACCAAATGGAACCATTCCAAGTGCCTTACAACTCTTGTCTTATCCTTGTTGAATTATAATCCTTGTTATTCTATTTCTCGTGTCTAACTCATTTTTCATATTCCAGCATGTCTTGTCATCATGGAAAGCATGGAAGTTCCGATCGTAAGCTAGCCGCCATGATCGCCCGACAAATGGTTGTTGTCATCCCGACCATGGTTGCCGAACTCAATAGCACTTCAATGACCAACTCCAGCAACAATGGAAATAGTCATGGAGAGAATAGCAACAACCAAAACGGGAACAATCATACTTGCACCTTCAAACACTTCAACTCGTGCAAACCCACTAGTTTTAGTGGAAAAGAAGGAGCCACTGGACTTCTCAAGTAGTTTGAAAGTATGGAAAACACATTCATTGTTAGTGAGTGCCCCGACGAGTTCAAGGTTCGGTATGCACAAGTGTTCTTCAATAATGAGCACTAACTTGGTGGAATAGTGAAAAGAGAAACCGTGGAATGAGGTTGCAATGTCGTTGCCTTGGGAAGAATTTAAGGATATCATGATCCAAAAGTTTTGCCCGAGGAGAAAATAGAAAAAGCTGGAGGAGGAGTTCTGGAACCTCAAACAAGATGGTGGGAATCACTTGGCTTATTCCACCCGGCATCATGAGTTGAGTATGCTCCTACCACACATGGTGGAAACCGTGCCCCGTAACATCGAGAAATTTATCAAGGGGGTGCCACCTCAAATTCAAGATGTTGTGGTGGGTAGTAGGCCCACAACTTTGGAGGAGGCGATTACTATTACTGCACAGCTCACCGAGAATCATATAAGAGCTGGCATGATGTCAACAAAGGGTTCCAAATCTATTGCAAAGGTGACACCGGAGGCAACGAAAGAGGTAAAGGCCGAGTCATCTTCTCAAAACAAGAAGCGTAAGTTCACCCTCACACGCAACTACGCTGTGACCGCCCCAAATGCTCCTCAAAAACAAATGGTGGTGGCAAATCAACCTCCCATGGCCAAAGCTTATGCTAGTCCACATCCTATGTGTAACACGTGCAAGTACCATCATTCAAGAAACATTCCATGCCGAGTCTGCTCATTGTGTGCGAAGTATGGACACTTGGTAACTACTTGCCTTCATGCGCCAAACAACACTGCCATGCTTACCAACCAAACATGCTATAACTGTGGCGAGCCTGATCATATTCATCCACAATGTCCTCGCAATGCGGCAACTGTGTCACCGGCTTGTGGAAGGGCTTTCAACATCAACACCAATCAAGTCCAAGCCAACAAAGATGTGGTGAATGGTACATCACTGAAATTCTTATAATCGTTTCTTGTCTTATAAAAATTCCTATCTGTGTGCATCATACCAATAATGGGTTATTACAAAACAGGTATGTATCTTGTAAATAATCATTATGCGTCTGTATTGTTTGATTCGAGTGTAGATAGGAGTTTGTGTCCTTAGAATTCGAGCGTTTACTTTATAAACCGCGTGTTAACCTGGAAAGATCTTTCACGGTCGACGTCGCCGATGGAAAATCTATTGTCATTGATGTTGTAATACGCAATTGCATCCTAAGACTTAACGAACACGAGTTCTTCGTCAACCTTATTCTTATGCAATTGGGAAGCTTTGATGTTATCATTGGTATGGATTGGTTAGCCAAGCATCATGTGGAAATTCAATGTTTCGAGAAGTGTATCCAAATTCCTTTACCGTCTGGTGATACTTTGAAGGTCGTTGGGAAGAAATCATCCAAAAGACTCAAACTCATGTCTTGCATCAAGGCCCGCAAATACTTAAGTAAAAACTACATGGCTTTCATGGCATATGTATTTAATACGAAAGCCAAGGGTAAGGAGTAGAAAGACATTCCTATTGTGCGGGACTTTCCCGAGGTTTTTCCCGTGCGAGAGGTTGAGTTCAAGATTGACTTAATCCCTGGCGCAAACCCTGTGGCTAAATCACCTTATCGTCTTGCAGCGTCTGAAATGCAAGAACTAGCTAGTCAATTGTAAGAGTTGACCGATAAGGGTTTATTCGCCCTAGTTCATCACCGTAGGGTGCACCTATACTGTTTGTGAAGAAGAAGGATGGTTCATTTCGTATGTGCATCGATTACCGAGAACTCAACAAGCTTACTATTAAAAACCGATACCCTCTTCCTCGAATCGATGATCTCTTCGATCAACTTCAAGGAGCAACTCAATTCTCAAATATCGATCTACATTCTGGGTATCATCAACTACGTGTTCATGATGATGACATTCCAAAAACCGCTTTTCGTACTGGATATGGACACTACAAGTTCATGGTCATGCCTTTTGGTTTGACCAATGCACCTGTCGTGTTCATGGATCTCGTGAATCGAGTATGTAAACCGTATTTGGATAAGTTCGTGATCGTGTTCATTGATGACATTCTTATTTATTCCAAGACGAAAATCGATCACGAGACGCACTTGCGACAAGTTCTTGGACTTTTGAAGAATGATCAATTATACGCCAAGTTTTCCAATTGTGAATTTTGGTTGGAGGAGGTTCAATTCTTCGGCATGTGGTGAATAGCCAAGGAATTCATGTGATCCTGCTAAAATTGAAGCCGTGAAGAATTGGTGTGTTTCCACAACCCTAACCGAGGTTCGTTCTTTTCTAGGCTTAGCGGGATATTACCGTAGGTTCATAACAAATTTCTCGAAGATTGCTAAACCATTAACGACACTAACCCAAAAGAATCGACTTTTTGAATGGGGACCCGAGCAAGAAGAGGCTTTCGATACATTAAAATGCAAGTTATGTAACGCTCCTATTCTCGCACTTCCTGATGGAAGCGATGACTCTACCGTGTATTGTGATGCTTCTAATCAAGGTCTTGGTTGTGTTCTCATGCAATGAGGCAAAGTTATAGCATACGCGTCGAGGCAATTGAAGGTTCATGAAGTGAACTACACGACTCACGATCTTGAACTTGGTGCTGTGGTTTTTGCATTGAAGATTTGGCGACACTATCTATATGGGACGTAATGTATAGTCTACACCGACCATAAGAGTCTCCAACATGTGTGCAACCAAAAGGATCTCGACATCAGAGAAAGACGTTGGATTGAGTTGATTAGCGACTACGATTGCGACATTCGCTATCACCCTGGAAAGGCGAATGTAGTAGCCGACGCGCTGAGTCGCAAGGTCCACAACAAGACTGTCTCGCTCCAAGAAATTCGAGATCGAAGGAAATGGTTTGATACACTAGGAGAATTTGATACCGAGATTCATGTGGATGTCAACGAAGGAAAGATGAAGATTTTATGCCTAACATTCGGTCACAACTGGAGAAAAAACTGAATGGCATGTGTTACTTTTTGAATCGCTTTGGATTCTGAATCATGATAACCTTCGGCACTTCATTTTGAACGAAGCTCATCAAACCCGATATTCCATTCATCCTGGCTCCTATAAGATGTACATGGACCTGCGTGGTCAATATTGGTGGCCTGGAATGAAAAAGGATATCGCGTCTTATGTTTCCAAGTGTCTCACGTGTGCAAGGGTCAAAGCCGAGCATCAACGACCAAGTGGTTTACTTGAGCAAGCTGAAATCCCTATGTGGAAATGGGAACATATATCCATGGATTTCATAACCAAGTTACCTCTTACACCTCGTGGCCACGATAGTATATGGGTCACTGTTGACCTTTTGACCAAGACAGCACATTTCATACCCATACGAGATACATACAAGGTTTCAAGGCTTGCTCGAATCTACATTGACCAAAATTATGAGTCGTCATGGCGTGCCTTTACACATTATTTCTGATCGTGATGCTCGTTTCACGTCACACTTTTGGTCTTCGATGCAAGAACTCTTAGGTACTCAATTGGATTTAAGTACGGCTTACCATCCTTAAACCGATGGTCAAACTGAACGAACAATCCAAACTCTCGAGGATCTGCTGTGTCTTTGTGTCCTTGACTTTGGTGGTGATGGGATACACATTTACCGCTCATAGAATTTTCGTATAATAATAGTTATCATTCAAGTATCAAGATGGCACCATTCGAGGCTTTGTATGGTTGTAAATGCCGATCACCGATCTGATGGACCGACGTTGGTGAAAATTCATCACTGGTCCTGAACTTATACAAGAAACGACCTATAAAGTCTCCACAATCCGCAAGAACGTCGAAGTGGCAAGAAGTCTGTTAGGACTGGTATTTGACCAAACACCAACTGATTAACGTGTTAAACCAAACCAAATAGTGCGGAATCTTATTTGATTGGTGATCCAATCAGTGAGAACGCACGTAGAAACAATAATGTATTGAAACTAACGTCAAGAATCGATTGAGAATTGATCTATAGCGTTCTATGAACTTGGAGTACGAACTTGGAGGCTTCTAGACGGCTAGGATACGTCTGGAGTCGAAGTGGATTCAATCCTTATGTTTTTCCACGAATTAGGT
This sequence comes from Flaveria trinervia, assembly GCA_025506515.1. Taxonomy (NCBI): domain Eukaryota; kingdom Viridiplantae; phylum Streptophyta; class Magnoliopsida; order Asterales; family Asteraceae; genus Flaveria; species Flaveria trinervia. Next base: position 57,363,959 of record CM046445.1, on the reverse strand, counting down.
GGTATTTATAGGTTAGGATTGCTCATTCGGGCGACTGAACCATTAGCATGGTTCATTCGTGCGATTGGGCCATGCGGTTGATCCATTCGCACTACTGAGTGTTCAGTCGTGTGACTGAGTTAGACGCGTGAAGTTGTTCAGTCGCATGGCCATTCAAACGCATGAGAACTTCACTTCACCAGTTTGAGTGTATTCAATATTCTAACATTATGTATAACACTTCAAACAATCACAAACCTATATAATTAAGTCAATATGCATTAAACAACTCATTAATGTAATATTAAATATTATAAACACAACCAAACATTTGTATTTCATTAAGTACCCAATAGTTACATAAGTGTAAGACATATTACATTCAGATCAGGATCTAGGTACATATGTATCAACAAACTCCCCCTTGGACCTAGATCTATCTATTGTCTAACATCTTTCATGATTTCCTCAAACTTTTTGTACTTAGCTTCTTTGGTAACTCCTGTGTTTATCTCAAAAACAAAACAGAGTCTTATCACCTTTTGGAACTGTAATGCTTGTACAATATCCTGAGGGTCGTAGAACAGTGGCCACTTGTATAAAGTATAACATCTTGTGCTGACAAGATGGTGAGCCACATCGGGTCAAACACCCTTATGGTTTCCAATGTGACATTCTTGTTCAAGACTATCACGGCCTCTCCTGTTCTCCAATCATAGTACCACTATTTGAAGTGTGGTGTGAAGTCCTGTGGCATCTCACATAGTGGGATCTTAGACATTGTACGTGGTGGACTCCACTTCAGCACTACTCTAGGTTTACTAGTTATGGCATCAACCTTAGATCTTCTGATGTACCTCATTGGTTGTTGAGGTTTGAACTTAACCCATCTGGTGTGATACTCCCTCTTTAGAGCAGCTTCAAACTAGCCTGACATCTTACGAGGGTCAGCATATAGCAAGTTTAACTTAGCTAACTGGTTGAGCTCAAAACCTGGAAGAGTCTTCAGATCATGTGGAAATCTGAAGTACTCTATTCTTTTCTCACGTTTAACAGCGTAAACGTTGAGGTCTGCAAAATGTGCCCACGCTATGATCCTGCCTGCCACCTTTTGATGTTTCTTGACCTGATACAGTTTGGTGTAGACAATAGACGTTGTAACGCTGCGTTGGGCTCTTATCTCTTCAAAACATGCTGCCTATTCAGCCTTTTTTATGTTTACTTCGGCGTCTGAGGCTTGGGCCTTCCTTTTGTCCTTTTCTGACTCTTTCTCCATCCTGTCCAGAGTTGCAAAAGTATCACTGACAAGAGTGTCTCCCAGATTGGGAATAGCCGTGCCCTCCTTGTCAGTGTACTCAGGATAGTGTTGAGCTGAGACATCTTCTATCTCCATCTTATCTACACCTGAAGCTCATCGTCACTTTCTGTTTGCACAGTTGGAGTATCTTTCACAATCTCATCAGCGTGAATGTTTCTCCTTCTTCAGAGTATACATTACCGATCTCCTGACAATACCCTGCAGATCAAGAATTAATGTCAGTTGAGTCTTGACCTGTTGGAGGGGAGCAATGTCATATTCATCTCTTGGGAATCAGGATCTGCTTGATTTAAACATTCAACACAGCAATCATTAGCTAATAATCAAGGCATAATCATTTACATTACATATAAACATTCATTTCATTAATTTTCTCATGATCCAAATACAAGTGATTTTAAATAACAATAATACATCTAAGCATTACTCTTGTCCTGGAGCATCGGCTCTTCTGCTGGCGGGGCTGATCTGGAGGCACCTTGATCTTGTGCTCGTTTGGTCCTCCTTTCACGGCAGATGTGGCACCCGCAGCAGGTGAGTCATCATCCAATCATCTCTAACATCATCTCCAACATCACCAGTAGCATCAGTATCATCATCACCATCATTATCTTCATCATCACTATCATCATCACTATCATCCCCATCCCCTTCCTTGATCTTAAATGGCTCTTCCTTGGATCCTTTTAGGCGTAGCATGATGGTCTTGTTAGTAGTCTCTAACTCCTCAATCTTCTTTGTTGATAGGACATTCTGCTCTCGGAATTGGGACATCTCTGCATGTTGAATCTCCATCTGTTGTGCCTGCTGAGATATCTGTTGAGCTTGGGCAGCAGTAAGATCTACAAACTATCGCGCTGAGCAGTCTTCTCTTCGTCTGCCGCCAACAGCCTTAGCACCATACGGTTAAGTGCCGAGAGCTGTTCCTTTACCCCACTGGGAGGCAGAGATGATCCTGATGGATATGGAGAGAAAGAGAATGGTGCTGTAGGATGGCTAGTGGTGGTGGTGACAGTGGTGAAGATTGGTGGCGATATAGATGGGATGGTGGTGATGTAGGTGTGAGTGGTGTGGTGGTGGATGGAAGGGTGGTAGTGGTGGTAGGTGGAAGGGTGGTAGTGGTGGTAGGTGGAATGGTGGCTATGGTGGTGGCTGTGGTGGTGACTGTGGTGGTGCTGTGGTGGTGATAAAGGTGATTCTGCGTTTCTTCCTTTTCAATCCATGGGGCTGAGCCATCCTCTTCTTACTCGATCCTATCGAGGAGGATGCTCCCCCTAGTACACGGCTTGGCGGATCGGGAGCATAAGTGGGGTCAGCAGCATTCTCTCCCAATACACCTGGGCGTTCACCAACTGCCTGGAGCCCTCGTTCCGTGGGAACAACTTTACTTCCCACAGCCGAGTCAGCGACTCCTCATCTGACTCATCTTCTTCATCACCAGGCATGAAATCCTGGTGGAACCCAGCAGTCTCTGCTCCGTCTCCAGTGGGGCAGATCCTGGAGATGGAATAGCAGTAGTGGGACCCCTTTGTTGAGTGGGTCCTTCATCTCCAGCATCTCCGCTATCATCATCGGAGTCATCATCAGGGAACTGTATCTGCTCTTCTTCAGAGTCACTATCAATGTGACGCCATTTACGCCTAGCCTTCATCCGTCCCAAAGTGGTATCGTCCATTACCTCAGGTTATGCTTATCGTCCATCCGGGCCAGATGCACAAATAATCTCCTCACAGGGGGCTTTACCTGCTTCCCCCTGTAAACCTTCATCTGTCCCAAAGTGGTATCGTCCATTACCTCGAGTACCACGCGTCTTCCTTCTCCTTCGGCAAGGCAGTGAGCTTCTGGTCAATGATCATCTACATAAAGCGAGGGTACATGCAGAAGCCCTCCTTCCCTTTCCCCTCAATGTTCTCCACCAAGTAGGTGAAGATCATTTTGAGAAGCTGAACGGATGGTTTAGCACCAAAGCAGCATATGCGTTCTGGATTTGATCGGACAGCTCATCAAAACCTCCTTTTCGAGACGCTAAGCACTTAAGCAGTACGTGCGCAAGGTACATGAACTGGGGACACAGGTTGCTCTTTTTGAGCACCCCTGCATTGATGTTCCCAGCGTACTTGGCCCGCAAGAAACAACCTCTGACAGTCAGGGGGTGTAATCGTGTTTGACATTCAACATCGTCCCCAACCTGCAGCACTATCCTGAGATCTTCCTCAGAGATCTCAATAGCCTTTCCAAATATCGAACTACGGATTTGATGAGGCTCTAATGTTCTATCAACTACAGCACCTTCCCAGAAGGCCTGTTGAATAGACTTGTATGGTGTGCATGGAGTTGAGATTGCGTGAGAGATCCTTGAGTGTCTAAGAAATGAGATGATTCTAGCAAAGTCAGGTGCATGTCTGGATGACTGATCCAGATAAGCACATATATTGTGCTTGGTGCTCATTGTCCACCGACTCGTCATCTGTTACAAAAGAAAACGTTAGTATCCGTTGAATAAGAATATCTTGAATCATTTAGACTTGTAAATATTTCTTTTGATCTGTCATGAGAATGAGACTATGCGACTGAGATCTAGTCGTGCGAATGAGTAGTGCGACTTAAATCAAGTCCTGCGACTTACCTCATACGTACGACTTGTCATGCGACTGAGCTCATACGTATGTACACTCATTCGTGTATATTAGTCATGCGATTGAACTCATACGCGTGGTTCAGTCGTGCGGTTTTTTCATTCGCACTACTCAGTCGTGCGACTAAAGATCATCAACGTGTCCATTAGCATGACAGACTGTTGTTCAATTCAAATTCAAATTTTGACCAATTCTTACGATTAGATGTCGTGTTTTGGTTCATTGGACTCGCAATCATTATACTTAGCACATAACAACAATAATTTCAGTTCATTGCTTGAATAATTGGGTTATTTAGTCAAACAAGTCTCGCTTCTTGGTTTGGATCGAACTTCTTGATTTTGCAGTCAAATTGAATGAGAGATGGTCGGATTGAACCGCATCGTACCTGTATAGTTAGTGGAAATCATCAGTGGATAACAATTAGTGTTATAGAAGATCTAATGAAAATTTGGCAGAGTAATGACAGTTGTGCGAATTAGGGTTAATTTGGGAGTCATGAGTCTCTGCGACCGACTCCCCCTCTATTTATACTGAAGTTGGATTCAATCGTACGACTGTACTCATTCGCTCATTTCATTCGGGTGAATGGACTTCAATCGTGTGATTGGATCAGTTTCTTGTCTTCAGTTGTCCGACTGGAGGTCAGTCGCGCGACTTGTTCATTCGCCCACTCTCAATCGGCCGTATGGCTCATTTGTATAAGTAATTCGGTTGAATGGTCCATAATCATGTTCATTTGGTTGTTTAATGCATGAGTATGGTCAATTTGCATGATTGGTCCATACTCAAGGTCCAGTCGTGCGAATGGGTCATACCCTTGACATTTTCCTTACTTTATGACCATTTGACTTTTAAACCCTTTTAACCTGTTAAATTAACATTATGAACATTGATCATCTCAGACATGATCATTTTAGACTTAAACCTTTAGATCACCTCAGACGTGATCATCTTAAAACTTTTTGTCACCTCAGACGTGACCCATTTACTTGAAAGCACGTGTGGTCACCTCAGACGTGACCTTTTCGATGATAAGGTCCCTTATCAACTTCAATGACATAGTCTGATACTACACATACTGAATATGACAAACTTTGTATAGAATAAAAGAAATAATACTGAAAATTTAAAAAGTAAGACATGTTTTTGTGTTTTTGTTTTTTGTGAGAGTTAATTCCCAAGATGTAGTTCTAGGAATAATTATTCTGAGAGAGCAACCGCAATCATTTAAGCTATACATGGATCAATTTAAGTTGGAATCATACATGATATTCAAATCATTCAGGACAAGTTATTAAAAGAACAGCTTTGATGCTCTTTCCTTGTTGTTCATCTGGAGTCATTTATCTAATTTAGGAAATCATACTAGTCCTATTAGGTCCCCACACTAATTTGAACTTTCAAGAATTATAGCCACAGTGATTGTTAGTATACTTGTCCTCTTAAAATCAAACACAGACTTTCAACACAGTTTGGTGATCGTTTAAGGTTGTTTATTTCAACAAGCATTTGTCGATCCCACACTTATATGGTAATCAACATCCTCAATAAAATTTTTGAGTGGTCTAAGGGTAGAAATTCAAGAAGAGACTATTCTTAGAACTTTCAAAGAGAAGCCAATCCGGTCGTAGTGCCATCGCACAGCAGAGAGGCGGCAAACAACAATGGTTCTAGAATATATAGGTTATGCTTATCCTCAGGTCAGTGCCAAGCACAGCAGAGAGGCACATAGCCTATCTTCTTGTTTGAGCAATTTTTCTTCTTTTTGCACAGATCTCACAAACAACATAGGTTATCAGTTTGATTGTATTTGCATTTTTCATGTGCTTTTGCTCATGCTTTGGTCTTACGCACACTTTTGTGGGATTTATTTTGCTTGTCACCCCTTATTGGAATCCTGTTCATTGTGTTAACCAGGGATAAGGTGTTTCCCACAGCTTGTCAAACATTTTAGTTTAATCTTGAGATCACCAACCGTCTAGTCATCTATTGTGTTCGATCTACCAACATATCAGTTGTGGTCTAGCAACCTCTAGGTCTACTTTCTTTGTGTTACCTTAGTAGTAGCTAGCTTAACTATCATATTTCCTTTTATATTGCTCAGACTGCTCAGACTTATACTTGAACTTTGCATCTTTTTCATTTTTGATTTTTAAAGTCCCAAATGGTTTGTACCTGTGTACTATCATCTTCCACATGTTAAATCGGTATCACATGTACGATCTTATTTATTTCATTCGGCTTGCCTCTCCTTTTCCTCGTTTTTTATACCTATTCTCCCCCTAAATACTAAAACCTCTAAGGATTTGCGTTTTAGAATTTTAATGAGCAAGAACTGACACTAAGTGTAATTAACAAACAAACAGTAAACAAAACAAGAGAATTAAACTTAAAAAATACTATAATTTAAGAAATTTTAAAAGACACTAGACGCGACGCATCGGACTATACATGGTCATCTTCAGGAATGACCTCACTCTTCTTTTTAACACCATTGACCTCTAACAGATATAGAAAACGTGGTATATCAAAAGCCTTTGTATAGAGGTCTACACGTTGAAAATCAGTGTTTATTTTTATCACATCGATTAAGTTCTTTTCAAAATAGTCACGTATGAAGTGATATTTGATCCTGATGTGTTTGGTCTTGGGATGTTGGACCGGGTTCTTAGTGACTGCAATCGCAGCAGAGTTATCAACAAATATAGGATCATAAGTGAATTGCAAACCGTAATCCCGCATTTGCTGTTGAGTCCATATGATTTGGGAACAGCAGCTTGCAGCAGCAACATATTCTACTTCACAGGTTGACAATGCAACCGAGGTTGCTTCTTACACTGCCAGGTTACGAATCTTCTCCCAAAGAACTGACACCCTGCTGATGTAGACTTGTAGTTCATCTTGCTACTGCCGTAATCCGAGTCACTATACGCTGTAAGTTCAAGTCATCATCATGGGGGTACCACAATCCAAGTGTGGTTGCGCCCTTCAGATAACAAAATATCCTCTTGACTCCAATTAAATGGTTCACCTTAGGCTTTGTCTAATATCGTGAGCATAAACATGTAGCATACATGATATCTGGTCTTGAGGCCGTGAGATACATGAGAGATCCAGTCATCCCTCGGTACATGGTACCATTTTCCAAATCATTGTTCTCGTCGGTGCTACATCATGGTTTGTAGCCAATGAAGTGCCAGCTATGGAAGCATTTTCCATGTCAAACCGACTGAGAATATCTCCTACATACTTGGTCTGATGTAAGAAGATTCCATTTGGTGTCTGATGTACTTGTAACCCGAGAAAGAACTTCATCTCCCCCATGGCACTCCTCTCAAACTCAGCCTTCATTACCGCTTCAAATTCTTTGCATAATTCTTCATTCTTTGAACCGAAGATTATGTCATCTACATAGATCTGTAATAGTAGTAAGTCTCCATCTTTTTCTTTGATAAATAGTGTGTAGTCAATGACTCCCCTGCGAAATCCGTGTTTCACAAGATGAGTAGGGAGTTTCTCATACGAAGCCCGTGGAGCTTGATGAAGCCCGTATAGAGCCTTGTCGAGTTTGTAAACTCTATCCCGATGATATGGATCTTCAAATCCCTCGGGTTGACTGACATACACTGTTTCTCTGATTTCCCCATGAAGGAATGCACTCTTCACATCAAGTTGATAAACTTTGATTTTCATATAAGATGCATAGGCAAGGAAGATGCGGATGGCTTCCATCCTTGCCACAGGTGCAAATACTTCATTGTAGTCGATACCTTCAACTTGTCTAAAACCCTGAACGACAAGCCGAGTCTTGTTTCTGATGATCACACCCTGATCATCTTTCTTACATTTCAAAACCCATTTGGTACCTATGACTTTAGCACTTTTCGGTCTATCCACTAGTGTCCATACACCTAACTTCTTAAACTGAAGAAGTTCTTCCTGCATGGCACTAACCTAAGCCTCATCATTTAGTGCTTCACTAACATACTTTGGCTCAAACTGGGACACAAAGCAGCGGTAGGCACTGTCGTGAAGATATCCTTCTTCCATCACAAAGGCATAATCAGCTAAAAACAGCTAATTTCCAGTCAGTACCCCTGATCTCACATCTCCTATTATATTATCCAATGGATGATAGATGTTTAGACGTGAGCGAGGAGTTGTCGGAACAACCACCTCATAGTCAAGATTATGAACATTTGGTTCTGGAGCTGAGGCAATAGGAGTCTGAGGTTCTGAAGGTTCAGAAGCATCACCAGCCGGTGCGTGTGAACTTGTGGTAGTCGGAACCTGTACATCCTGGTTGATCTGATCATTTCCTTAATTTTCTTCATCAGAAGAAGAATCACTCACATCAACTGCTCCCCCTGAGTTGGTAGGATCATGACATGTTGAATCTTGAGATGGTGTGTTCAAGACATCGTACATCATCTTGTTTGCCCACTCGTCTTCTGAAGAAGAAAGAGATATGTTGAAGGACTTGAAGAATTCATCATAGTCGAAGAAGTAAGCATGCCCTTTTCCAGCAGGTGGTGTGATATATCTCTGAACATCAACATTACACCACACCTCTACTTGACCTGTTGAGTTATTTTAAACTCTCTTGTTCGGTATCTTGTATCCTAGGAAGATCCCTTCATCAACCTTCTCACTGAATTTTCCCTCCTAAGTCTTTTTGGTAGGGTGCACGGAGCGCCAAACGTGTCGAGATATTCCAAGTTAGGTTTACGTCGCTGTAATAACTCGTAGCACGTTTTTCCATGGCGTTTTACTATCAGAAACCGATTAAGAGTAACATGCATTTGCCATTGCTTCATTCCAAAATTGTATATTAGTTTCAAAGTCTGCAAGCATTGTCCGTGCCGTCTCTATCAAGCTACGGTTCTTCCGTTCAGCAACACCGTTCATCTAAGGAATATAAGCCGAGGTGAATTGATGCACAATTCCCTTTTCCTTGCAATACTCCTCCATCCTCTGATTCTTGAACTCAGTTCCGTTGTCTGAGCGCACCTGTCTTACCTTCAGCTTATATAAGGATTCCAGAGTAGTTACCAAATCCTTGAAGGATTCAAATGTTTCTGATTTGGATTTCAGAAACATTACCCAGGAGAACCTTGAGTAGTCATTGGTAACTACATAGCAGTACAATTCACCTGCGATGCTTCTTGTACTCACTGGAGAAAACAGATCCATGTGAAGAAGCTCAAGTGGAAGTTCTATAGAATGAACTTTCCTTTCCTTATGAGATTTCTTCGTCTGTTTGCCCTTTTTGCACGCAACACAAAAATCTGGGAGTTGAAATTTTTTGACATTTACTCCTCTCACAAGATCATTCTGGATGAAGTGATTATTTTCCTCGGATTTATGTGTCCCATTCTCCTATGCCAGGAGATGGATTCCTTCTCAGTAGCTTGGAACAAGAAACAATGGACTTCACTATCTGTTGTGGATGCCTTTGAGAGATCCAAAACATAAAGATCATTATATCTTGAAGCTAACATAAGGATCTGATCCTCCGGAATCATGTAGTCCTTCTTTAGAACGTAACACTTCTTGTTGTCAAATACTACCTTGAATCCTTTATCACAGATTTGAGAAACAGAAAGTAAGTTATTTGTAATTGTTGGACATAGTTTACCTTATCAAACTTAACTTTCTCATTTCCCACTTCTCCTTGGGCTGTGATGTACCCGCCTTGTTTCCGGCAAATAAAACATGCCCTCCTTTAATTTGTCTGACATTTGATAAGAGAGCTCTGCTCCCTGTCATGTGCCTGGATGCTCTGCTATCAACTATCCACGTGTTAGTTTCAGAACTATAGCGAACACCCTGCACAGTCAATGAAAACATTAGTTCATGTCAGGAACCCAAGCCTTAACCAACTTGGGTTTCCCTAAGGCATCACATATCAAAACTCAACCACTGACCCTTTAGGTTAAGGATTGATTAGAATTTTGTTGTTCTTATTTTCAGGCACTGAGGGTTTTTTCTTTCCATAGACCAGCTTTGTGTAAGGGCTGTTTGTGATAACAGACGACTGGCTGATGGATTGAATTTTCAGTTCACAATCTCTTTTAGAAAGCGTCACTGAGTTCCTTTTAAAAGATCTTGATGTAGATGTAGAAAGTTCAACTTTCTTCCTCGGTGTCTGATAATAAGGACAGTAAGATGCTATGTGACCATACTCTCCACAATTATAGCAGGATGTGCTTTTAACTTGATGGTTTCTATTTTTTGGTGGAGATACAGATGTCACATAGTTGACCTTATTATGTTTGTATTGGGACACTTCTTTGTTTGATGTATGAGTTGGTTTTACAAACTTAATTGCTTTACCTGGTTTTACATCTTTGATCTCTTGTTGACCTGGACTGTGACATGATGCACGTGATTGATTAGGTTTTATAGTCTTTTTAGGTTCTTGTTTGACTTTGTTTGACCCTGACTTAAAACTAATCTTTTCAAACTCTTGTTCTAGATTAACACAATGCATTTTTCTATTGCCTTTGAAGTGGCCTCTTTCTGTTTAGTGTCTGATCCAATTGATTTACTTAATGAATCTGGATCACTCACCATTTGGTGTTCATCAAGGTCTCAGGTGGTGGTGGAACCATACTGTATCCCAGTCCCTCCCCATTTTTCTCTCTCTTACTAAGTGTTGGACAAATGTGATGAGCTTGTCCAACTATGCAATTTTGTTTTAATGAATTGACTTCTACTTCTAAAACTGCTTTTTGCTTCTTAGTGTCCTCAACAAAGTTCAGATAGTACCTAATGTCATTTGCTTGGTTAAAGGCAACTACTTCAGTTTCCCTAAGCTGTTTATTTTATAGGTTTATCTTTTCCTTGTAACTGTGCTCATTTTGTTTCAATACTCTATTAGCTTCTATGCATAGTTCTAGGTCCTTTACTAGGCTATCATTATGATCTAACAACCTATCAAATTTTGAATCTATACTTTCTCTAAATTTATTACATTCTAAGCAAGCATGATTATTAAACAGTTGGTCAGAAGTACTTACCTGAGATGTAGAAGAAGAATCAGCCATGAGTACTGGCTCGCTTTTTTCTGGCTCGGATGATTTAGATGATGATGCATTTGCAGATTTTTCTTCTTGAGGCAGGTAGTTGACCACATTTACAGTATCTTCAGAATTTGACATTGCGATCTCTACTGCTACATCACCTTCACTTGCAGAATCGTCATCAATATCCTCCACACTAGCTATATTTGACTCTCCTGGTGAGACGAACTGAAAGCTCCGATCCTATCCTTCATCTTCGTTGGCAGTTAAGGCTTTTGGATCCTGACTTGATAAGTCAGCATTACTAGCAATGGACTTGTCTTGAAGGTTAAATGAGGAGAATGGATTTCCAGCTCCTGTCTTCTTTGGTTTTGTACACTCCCTCTTGAAGTGTCCCTTCTCAGCGCAGTTGAAGCATGTAACCTTTGACTCCACAAACCCAAAGGTTGTGTCTTTTGTTGCAACCAGGTTCTGTCCGGTCTTTTTGACAAACTTTTAACCTCGTTGGACAACACTTGCCACAACCCACATTATGTCCATACGTTCCAACTCCATTTCATCCACCTGCTCCTAATCTTCATCTGCCAGGTGGCAGCTACCTATCTTACCAGCAATTAATCCATCGTAGGAGTGAACCACCACAGCTAAAAGGTCCATATGTTCTCTAGCCACCTCTACAGTTACATTCGCGAGGATGTCGGTTTTCAGCTTTGCGGCATTTGCTTCAGGTACTATATATTGGGTGCTAGACGACCCTGACATTTCTGATCCTGAAGTTGAGGGTTGTGCTGGAACTCCTATGCTTGAGATGAAGGCGGTTTGCAATGGTGCTCCAGATGTCTTGACTTAAGGAGTAGCATTGTAGAGTGCATCATAGTTTTCCTTTTGGGCTCGATACTTTATCCTAAGCTCTTCATCTCTCAGTTTCAGAATGAAGTCATTTATGTCTAACTTCAAGGGCATTCCATTCTGTCTGAGATTTGAAACAAACGAACCCCATTTATCTGGTAATCCATGAGCAAAGTTGGATACCTTATCTTCCATCAAAGTAACCACTCCATGAGTGTGCATCTCACTCATCAAGTGGTAGAATCTATTGATCACATCATCAAGGCCTTCTTTTCCCATTGAAGAGAAGTTGTCAAACTCCTTCTTCAATGCTTTTGCCTTGATAGCCTTCAGAGAGGCATTCCCGTAATACCTCTTCTCTAATGCATCCCAAAGTTTCTTGGCTTGAGTATAACCCGAATACTGATGGAAAATATCCTTGGAATAGACTGAGTAAGCAAGGCGTAGACTTTCTTCTTAGCGTTGTGTTTTACCTTCTGTGCATCCGACATGCCACTTAGAGTAAGTTTGACTCTGTCAGCTCCAACTGGTATGCTGTACCCCGACTCTGTTGCCTCCCACAAATTTGTATCTACTCCATTCAAGTAGATTTGGAAACGTTGCTTCCATTGTGGATAGTCGTCTAACGTGATAAGCTTTGGGGGTTTATTGTGTATTCCCACTTCGTTCTCCAACAATAGTAGATTCTAAATACAAATATCTCTACTAGTTGTGTATGCCGAAAACTGATCCTCCATTTCACTTAACTTTACGGTTTAACACACTGCTGATGTATGCGAATGAAGGTATGCGATTGGGCTTATTCGGGTGATTGAATAAATGCAGATGGTTCAATCGTGCGACTGAACAGATGCGGATGAGTCAGTCGTCCGAATGAACTAATGCGGTTGAATAGACCGAATGAAGTTCTCAGTTGTACAAATGAAGGTATGAATGAGTCCAATCGTGCGGTTGGAAAATGCGAATGAACTCCGTCATGCGATTGAGCCAATCGTGCGACTGAACTGCTAAAGTTTGATAATTCGTTGGTTAAACTTGTTTTGGCCGTAAAAACTCGAATTTTATCAAACCCTAATAGCCGTATGCCGGAAGAACTACACTTTTCGATTAGGAACCGTCCAAGACTTCGTTAGACACAAAAGATTGCGTTTTTATGCAAAAACACAATTTTGTATCAAAACAATTGAATCACACGTAATCAAGAGCCTGTTGCTCTGATACCACTTGTTAGGATCTGGTATTTGACCAAACACCAACTGATTAACGTGTTAAACCAAACCAAATAATGCGGAATCCTATTTGATTGGCGATCCAATAAGTGAGAACGCACGTAGAAACAATAATGTATTGAAACTAACGTCAAGAATCGATTGAGAATCGATCTATAACGTTCTTGAACTTGGAGTACGAACTTGGAGGCTTCTGAACGGCTAGGGTACGTCTGGAGTCGAAGTCGATACAATCTTTACGTTTTTTCACGAATTAGGTGGTATTTATAGGTTAGGATTGATCATTCGATCGACTGAACCATTAGCATGGTTCATTCGTGCGATTGGGCCATGCGGTTGATCCATTCGCACTACTGAGTGTTCAGTCGTGCGACTGAGTCAGACACATGAAGTTGTTCAGTCGCATGGCCATTCAGACACATGAGAACTTCACTTCACCAAGTTTGAGTGTATTCAATATTCTAACATTATGTATAAAACTTCAAACAATCACAAACCTATATAATTAAGTCAATATGCATTAAACAACTCATTAATGAAATATTAAACATTATAAACACAACCAAACATTTGTATTTCATTAAGTACCCAATAGTTACATAAGTGTAAGACAGATTACATTCAGATCAGGATCTAGGTACATATATGTATCAACAAATTCAACAAAAAAGTTACGCCGATAAACGTCGTAAGCCATTGGAGTTCCAAGTTGGCGACATGGTTCTTCTTAAGGTGTCACCGTGGAAAGGTGTTGTTTGCTTTGGAAAGAGGGGTAAACTAGCTCCAAGATTTGTAGGACCTTTCAAAATCCTGAAAAGGGTTGTGAAGGTGGCTTATAAACTAAACTACCTTCTGAGCTTAGTGAGTTCATCCTGTGTTCCATGTCTATTGATACATATATGTACCTAAATCCTGATTTGAATGTAATATGTCTTACATTTATGTAATTATTGGGTACTTAATGAAATACAAATGTTTGGTTGTGTCTATAATGTTTAATATCTCATTAATGAGTTTTTTAACGCATATTGACTTGATTATATAGGTTTGTGATTGTTTGAATTGTTATGCATAATGTTATAATATTGAAAACGTTCAAACTCGGTAAAGTGAAGTTTTCATGCGTCCGGCTGGACCGTGCACCCCAACAGTGGTCATGCGTCCGAATGGCCGTGCGACTGAGTGTGCATGCACCTAAAAGTTCATACGCCTGAACAACTTCATGCGTCTGACTCAGTTGCACGACTGACCACTCAGTCGTGCGAATGGATCAACCGCATGGCTCAATGGGACGAATGAATCATGCTAATGGTTCTGTCGCACGAATGAGCAACCCTAACCTATAAATACCACCTAAATCGTGGAAAAAGGTAAGCATTCAATCCACTTTGACTCCAGATGTACCCTAGCCATCCAGAAGCCTCTAAGTTCGTACTCCAAGTTCATAAAACACTGTAGATCGATTTCGAATCGATTCTTGACGTTAGATTCAATACATTATTGTGTCTACGTGCGTTCTCACTGATTGGGTCGCCAATCAAATAGGATTCCGCACTATTTGGTTTGGTTTAACACGTTAATCAGTTGGTGTTTGGTCAAATACCAGATCCTAACAAGTGGTATCAGAGCAAGGTTCTTGATTACGTGTTGATTCAATAGTTTTGACACAGAAATTGTGTTTTTTTCATCAAAAACGAAACCTTTTTGTGTCTAACAGAGTCTTAGACGTTTCCTGATCGAAAAAGTGTAGTTTTTCCGGTATACGGCTATTAGGGTTTGGTAAAATTCGAGTTTTTAACGACCAAAACAAGTTTAACCTACGAAATATCAAACTTCAGCAAGTTCAGTCGCATGGTTGGCTCAATCGCACGACTGAGTTCTTTCGCATTCTTCAACCGCATGATTGGACTCATTCATACCTTTATTCGTACGACTGAGATCTTTATTCGGACTGCTCAACCGCATTAGTTTATTCGGACGACTCACTCATCCGCATTTGTTTAGTCGCACGATTAAACCATCCGCACTTGTTCAATCTCCCGAATAAGCCCAATCGCATACCTTCATTCGTATTCATCAGCAGTTTGTAAACAGTAGAGTTAAGTGAAATGGAGGATCACTTTTCAGCATACACAGCAAGTAGAGATACACGTATTCAGAATCTACTACTGTTGGAGGATGAGTGGGGATTCACAATAAACCCCCTAAGCTTATCACGTTAGACGACTACCCACAATGGAAGCAACGCTTTGAGATCTACTTAAATGGAGTGGATACAAATTTGTGGGAGGTAATAGAGTCGGGGTACAGCATGCCAGTAGGAGCTGACGGAGTAAAACTTACTCTAAATGGCATGTTGATGCACAGAAGGTAAACACAACACTGAGAAGAAAGTCTACGCCTTGCTTACTCAGTCTATTCTAAAGGATAATTTCCATCAGTGTTTAGAGTATACTCAAGCCAAGAAACTTTGGGATGCGTTGGAGAAGAGGTATGACGGAAATGCTTCTCTGAAGGCTATCAAGGCAAAAGCCTTGAAGAAGGAGTTTGATAACTTCTCTTCAATGGGAAAAAAAGGCCTTGATGATGTGATCGGTATATTCTACCACTTGACGAGTGAGATGCACACTCATGGAGTGGTTACTTCGATGGAAGATAAGTATCCAACTTTGCTGATGGATTACCAGATAAATGGGGAATGTGACTGTGGAGGTGGCTAGAGAACCGACAACCTGAAGCTAATACAGCAAAGCTTAAAACCGACAACCTGGGGAATGTGACTGTGGAGGTGGCTAGAGAACATATGGACCTTTTAGCTGCCGTGGTTCAATCCTACAATGGATTAATTGCTGGAAAGATAGGTAACTGCCACCTGGCAGATGAAGATTATGAGTAGGTGGATGAAATGGAGTTGGAACGTATGGACCTAATGTGGGCTCTGGCAAGTGCTGTCTGAAGAGCTAAAAAGTTTGTCAAAAAGACCGAACAGAACCTCGTTGCACAAAAGACACAACCTTTGGGTTTGATAAGTCAAAGGTTACATGTTTTAACTATAGTGAGAAGGGACACTTCAAGAGGGAGTGTGTAAAACCAAAGAAGACAGGTAATGGCAATCCCTTCTTGTCATTTAATCGTCAAGCCAAAGCCACAGCTAGTAATTCTAACTCATCAACTAAGGATACAAAAGCCTTAACTGCTAATGAAGATGAAGACACGACTGGAGCTTTCGGTTCGTCTCACCAGGAGAGTCCAATATAGCTACTGTGGAGATATTGATGACGATTCTGCAAGTGAAGGAGATATAGCAGTAGAGCTCGTGATGTCAAATTCTGAAGATACTGCCAATGTGGTCAACTACCTGCCTGAAGAAGAAAAATCTGCATCATCAGAACCAGAGACAACTGAGTCAGCACTCATGGTTGATTCTTCTTCAACATCTCAGGTAAGTACTACTGACCACTGTTTAATAATCATGCTTGCTTAGAATGTAATAAATTCAGAGAAGTTATCGATTCAAAATTTGCAAGGCTATTAGATCATAATGATAGCTTAGTAAAGGATCTGGAACTGTGCACAGAAGCAAATAGAGTGTTGAAACAAAATGAGCACAATTACAAGGAAAAGATAGACCTATTAAATAAAAAAACTTAAGGAAACTGAGGTAGTTGCCTTTAACCAATCAAATGACATTAGGTACTATCTGAACTCTCTTGACGACACTATGAAGCAAAAAGCAGTTTTAGAAGTAGAAGTCAATTCATTAAAACAAAAACTGCATAGTTGGACAAGCTCATCACACATTGTCCAACACATAGTGAGATAGAGAGAAATAATGGGGAGGGACTGGGATACAAAGTGGTTCCACCACCACCTTAGACCTTGATGAACACCAAAAGTAAACCAATTAATAATAACCCATCAAGGATCACGTGGTGTCTACTCCTCTTATTAGTGATCCAGATTCCATAAGTAAACCAAGAGAATCCAATTCTAATCAACAAGAGGACACTTCAAAGGAAAGAAGAAAGATGCCATGTGTTAACCTGGAAAAAGAATTTGGAAAAGTTAGTTTAAAGTCAGGTCAAACAAAGTCAAACAAGAAGCTAAAAAGACTATAAAATCTAATCAATCATGTGCATCATGTCACAGTCTAGGGAAACAAGAGATTAAAGATGTAAAACCAGGTAAATCAATTAATTTTGTAAAACCAACTCATACATCTAACAAAGTAGTGTCTCAGTCCAAACATAATAAGGTTGACTGTGTGACATCTACATCTCCACAAAAACAAATAAATCGTAAAGTTGAAAGCAGATCCTGCTATAATTGTGGAAAGTATGGTCACATAGCCTCTCATTGTCCTTATTACCAGACACCAAGGAAGAAAGTTGAACTTTCTGCATCTACATCTAGATCTTTTAAGAGGAACTCATGACGCCTCCTAAAAGAGATAGTGAACCCAAAGTTCAACCCATCAACAGTCGTCTGTTTATCACAAACAGGCCTTACACAAATCTGGATTATGGAAAAAAAACCTCCTCAGTGCCTGAAAATAAGAACAAACAGAATTTCGATCAATCCTTAACCTCAAAGGGTCATTGGGTTGAGTTTGTGATATGTGATGCCTCAGGGAAACCCAAGCCAGTTAAGGCTTGGGTTCCTAACATGAATTAATGCTTTCATTGAATGTGCAGGGTGTTCGCTATAGTGCTCATACTAACACGTGGATTGTAGATAGCGGAGCATCCAGGCACATGACAGGGAATAGAGTTCTCTTATCAAATTTCAGACAAATTAAAGGAGGGCATGTTTCATTTGCTGGAAACAAAGGTGGGTATATCACAGCCCAAGGAGAAGTGGAAAATGAGAAGGTTAAGTTTGATAAGGTAAACTATATCCAAAATTACAAAATAACTAGCTTTCTGTCTCTTAATCTATGATAAAGGATTCAAGGTCGTTTTTGACAACCAAAAGTGTTACGTTCTAAAGAAGGAATACATGATCCCGGAGGACCAGATCCTAATGTCAGCTTCAAGATATAATGATCTTTATGTCTTGGATCTCTCAAAGGCATCCACAACGGATAGTGAAGTACAATGCTTCTTGTCCAAAGCTACTGAGAAGGACTCCATCTCCTGGCATAGGAGAATGGGACACATAAATTCGAGGAAAATGAATCACTTGATCCAGAATAATCTTGTGAGGGGAGTAAATGTCAAAAACTTCCAAATCTCAGATTTCTGTGTTGCATGCAAAAAGGGTAAACAGATGAAGAAGTCTCATAAGGAAAAGAAAGTTCATTCTATAGAACTTCCTCTTAAGCTTCTTCACATGGATCTGTTTGGTCCAGTCAGTATAAAAGCATCGCTGGCGACGTGTATTGGTATGTAGTTACTGATGACTACTCAAGGTTCTCTTGGGTAATGTTTCTTAAATCCAAATCTGAAACATTTGAAACCTTCACGAATTGGTAACTACACTGGAATCCCTATACAAGCTGAAAGTACGACAGGTGTGCTCAGACAACGGAACCGAGTTTAAGAATTAGAGGATGGAGGCCTATTTCAAGGAAAATGGAATTATGCATCAATTTACCTCAGCTTATACCCCTAGATGAACAGTGTTGCTGAACGAAAGACCGCAGCTTGATAGAGACGGCACGGACAATGCTGGCAGATTCGAAATGACCTATCCAATTTTAGAATGAAGGAGTGGCAAATGAATGTTATACTCTTAATCGAGTTCTGGTAGTAAAACGCCATGGAAAAACGTGCTACGAGTTATTATAGCGCCGTAAACCTACTTGGAATATCTCGAGCCATTTGGCGCTCCGTACACACTGTTGAAAAACACTCAAGAGGGAAAATTCAGTGAGAAGGTTGATGAAGGGATCTTTCTAGGATATAACATACCAAACAAGCGAGTTTACAACAACTCAACAGGCCAAGTAGAGGTGTGGTGTAATGTTGATGTTTAGAGATATATCACATCACCTGCTGGAAAAGGGCCTGCCTACTTCTTCGACTATGATGGATTCTTCAAGACCTTCAACATACCTGTTCCCCCTTCAGAAAACGAGTTGGCAAACAAGATGATGTACGGCGTTTTGAACACACCATCTCAAGATTCAACAAGTCATGATACTACCAACTCAAGGGGAGCAGTTGATGTGAGTGATTCGTCCTCTGATGAAGACAATGAAGAAAATGATCAGATCACCAGGATGTACAGGTTCCGACTACCACAAGTTCGGGGTATTGTACATGTCATTGGACAAAGTTCGGGGTATTGTACATGTCATTGAAAGTAATGAACGTACGAATGAAAGTAAGAAAGTATGAATGAATGTGAATGATAATGTCATATGGTGAATAAAAAAGTTAACGAATGAATGATGAAGATAATAATGTTATTATCTATGTGTATGTATGATGTGTGATCATGTACGAAAGTAAAGTATGTTTTATTTTAAAACTAGAACTCACTCAACAACACTGACTTTTATGTGTTTCCAGTTGGCAGGTAAAGATTGCTGAGGATGGCATGGGGCTGGGGATGGCATGGGGCGGCTACTTGGCTCTTTTTGGATGGCATCCATTTTTATAATGCTTTTGTGATGTAGTGCAACAAGTATTTTGAAATTCGATAACGATGTATTATTTGCAAAAGCTTTTATAATGAAATGGAATGTTTGTTTTATGTTCCACTGCAATGTTTCTTTAAGTTAATGAAAATATATGCTTCATGTGCGATGATTGACTAGCTGTGAGCGTCCTGGGATCGGGGCCTTACAGTTGGTATCAGAGCTAAAGTTAAGTGAAACGGGTAAATTTGCATAAGACAGCTTAACTTAAACTGAAAATAGGACGGAAAAGGGAAGGATGCCAGTTCAAGTAGCTGCGTGCCATCAGGTATTTTCTTAATGTTATCCGTATTACGTGCCCATGTTATGTGGTTTATGTGCTTTTTGTAGATTTTGATACTGATGTAGTCAGGATAGGTAATCCTTGGGGTATGAAGAGTAAAGTAAGTGGCTAACTATAACTGGCCACTGTAATTAGGGACTTACTATACTTGACATAACAGAGCTATTCCCTTTAATGACCTTGTTGGTGTTTGAATCTTTCAGTGTGTTAGAGGATGGCTGGTGGTAGATCATCGAAAGTTTCGCGAGGTGGAGGTCGTGGTGGATGTGGTGCTAGTTGAAAAGGTGGTTCATAAAGAACCCGAGACCCCTCATCCAGATGGCGGAGACGAGAGTGCTAACTTAAGGGCCTTAGTGAAGGAGCCTGTTGCAAAGGAGGTGCATCAGGTCATGCAGACGATCTTACTGTCTGTGGTGACCGAAGTGATAAAGGTTGTAAGGAAAGGAGAAAGCAGGGAGAGGAATAGGTCCTCGGCAGGACGGGAGCGGCCGGAGACTAAGACGGTTCTCTTCGATGATGAAGAAGATAAAGAAGAGCCTGCGCCAGAGGCAGCATGAGGCTTCAACTATGGGGAATTAATGATGCAAGCCCCCTACTTTTGATAGTAACAGCACTGCTACTGCTCGTCACCGGTGGGTGAGGGAAATGGAAGTTGTTCTTGATATCAGCGAGTGCCGAGAGGACTAGAAGGTGAAGTTTGCTGCCCACTCATTTCTGGACTCGGCTCTATATTGTGGGACAATATTGTCCAAGCCAAGGGTAGTTGGGCAATTGGAAAAATATGGTGGTCTGAGTTGAAGAAGCTGGTAATTGAGGAGTTTTGTCCTTACCGTGAGATGGATAAGGTGGAAAGGAATTTGGAGGCGGTAACAATGACTCATCAGCATACACCATGAAGTTCAATGAGATGGCAGAGCTGGTGCCAGATCAAGTGACACCCTTGTTACGAAAGATTAAGAGTTATATTCGGGGTCGGCCGGCGGATGTCCGGAAGCACATGGTCGTTGCCCGACCGAGCATGTTAAGGTCGGGAGTTGACTTGGCAGGGAGGTTGTATGATGAAAGGACTGTAGTGGTGGTTGAAGGCAGCAATAAAGGTGGTGGTGATCGGAACTAGAACAGAAAGCGAGTGGACGTGGCGGGGTCACTCCAAGCAACAAAGGTGCACAGGTGGATGACTGATGTGTGGTCACATCTGGTGCGGGGATGAAGAGGTGTGGCAAGTGTGGAAAGGAGCATACCGGCAAGTGTAGATGGGGATTGAACGTGTGCTTCAAGTGTGGGAAGCCCGGTCACATGGCACGGTAGTGCACAAGGGGGAGATGTTTTGACTATGGCGGTGAGGGCCACATAAGTAGGACTGCAAGAAGCCAAGGCTGAAGGATCGGGAGCGAAGAAGGCTGAAGGAGAACGACAGAAGGCGAGTGCCAGAGCATTCACGATGACGCAAGAGGAGCTAGGACGGACCCTGATGTTATGTCAGTATGTTTTCTATTAAACCAAACTTTAGCCTCTGTGTTATTTGATTCTGGTGCTAGTAAAAGTTTTACTTCTGCTGCTTTCCATGCTAAACTGCCTGTTAGTAGTAGGAGTGTAGATGCGCCCTTCGATGTAGAAACTGCCATAGGCGAGTCTACCAGGATTTTGGAAATGATTGAGGGTTATGACACAGAAGTAGAAGGTCACAAGTTACATGTTAGACCATTGTGATAACCTTAGGCGGGTTTGACGTAGTCCTTGGGATGGATTGGTTGGCGACTATGAGGCGAACATTGTGTGTTGAAAGAAGATGATTCGATTGATAGCGCCTGACGGAAGTTCAGTGACGGTTTACGGTGATCGATTTACCATTATTCCGAAGGTGATTTCCATGGCGGTGGCGGGAAAATGCATGATGTAACATCTTGTATTTTTGGTTAACTAATAGTTAACCTCGTTTATTCTTGTAAGGACTATTAATGCTTTTCATGAAACTTTGGGCTATTTGTGCTTATCTATTAGGTAGTCTTTAATTCTTAATGTAAAAAGATTATAGCTTATCTATTAAATTGAATATGATAATAATCATAAAAATAATAACAATAATAACTATTTATAAGAGTAATAATTTTGTTAATAATAATACAAATAATAATAGCAAGTTATAACAATAATAATAATAGTTGTAGCAATAATAATAATAATTTATAAAATAAATATTAAGGTTAAAAGATGGTTATAACTTGGATTTAAGAAGTTAAGGGGGCCTTGTTGTAATTTTGAAAACTTTAAATGAAAGTTTTAGCATGAAAACATTTTGAAGTTGAGGGATCATATGTGTAAATTCTTTAAAACACCAACCCAAACCCCCTTAATCCTCGTATTTTCGGCAGCCGCCGCCGGCAAAGCCCCGACGAGCTCCGGCGAGGCTTAAAACGCCACAAAATGCCTTTAATCGATACTCCAAATCACCCCAATCGCATCGTTAACATGATTCGAAAGCCATTATGAACCTTAAACACATCTAAACGCCGGTTACAAACACAATCGACCGAGTAACCGACAATTCATAAATCATCGAGCCGTTCGACATCTAAAGCGCAATAATAATAAAATTAATTGCACCTACATGATCGTTTAATCGTACCTAAACTCCTACGCAACATAATTCTACCTGAATCGCACTTAAACAATCCAATCTACTCTCACTTTAAACGCACTTAAACACCACCATACAAGCCTGCTAACCACAAATTGATAGAGGCTTTACATCGGGAACGCTATACGAAGCTTCACACGAAGTTAATTTGATGTCATAAACATTTGCACACAAATTGGGTTCCAATTTTATCGCAGCTTGTTCCTTCATCGTTTCTGGACTTGTTAATTTCAAAAAGGTAATTGAAACCAACTACACTTTCGTTTCTTCATAAGGAACAATAGCCCTATGGTTATCGGTGTCCATGGAGTCGATTTGTGCACCAATTTGAGATGAATTGAACCTAGGGTTCATGTTTTTCGGGGGGGAATTTGTAACTGATATTTTTAAGAAATGTGTACCAAGATAAACCGCGGCCAGAGCCTTGGTTCACTGGTTCTCCACTCGTTTGCCAATGTAAAGGTCCCGGGTTCGAACCCGGGTACCCTCAACATATTTTTTTTAGCTTTTTCAGCCTTTAAAAAACATATAGAAAATTTTCTGAAAATTATAAAAAGTAAATTTGTAAAGTTTGTTATTTTTAAAGTTATCTCATTATTTTCTACAAATTTATCACCATAAATACCTTAACAAGTTTCTTATAAATAATATTAACAAATATTATGCTTAGTTTATTCTTATAAAAATAGACTTTATATAATATTTTAAATCATCTAATTATTATTTGGACACTAAAGATTTTATAATTATGAATTAATCATGGTTTTTATAGAATTTATATATTTTCTAATCCAACTTCACAAAATTGCTATAAAGGATTTAATTCCTTTAAAGTTTCATATATGATATTTTTCTTGGACTAAAATATATATATGATTTCACTAACCAACATTATCTAAATATAAAAACCCCCCAAATACCAAGTTGAAACCCTAGTCCTCGTTGATTTGTTAAACTCTTTACAATTAAACTTTAACCTTGTAAATATATATTTATTTTAGGTGCATTGTGAAGGACCACGTTGAAACGTTGCTTATTATATTTCTTATTAAACGTCAATTATATATTTATTGACCATGTGAGTATTTCTATACCCCTTTTGTATTTTTTACACATTTAGGTGAAACATGTTACATTATAAACTTTGCACTTGTAAACACGTTTGATTCTTGTAAACTTATGGCATTTCATATGTATGTTGTAGTTAGTTGAACCTTGTAGCTACCATGTAATGTCGAATATATGTACAATCATTAACTATTGCGAGCCTAGCGAAGTCATAGATCTATGCGCCAGACAAGCCTGCTTGTTTGATCCAAGTACATTTAGCTAATCGTGTATACTTTTAAACGTTTGAGACTTGTAAAACTTTGTCGAGGTTTGATTGTGCATTTCTGTCTTACATCCCTAGTTTACTTTGTTCTCTAATTTACAACATCAATTGCCATCTTTTATATACTTATGTATTACAAACTAGGGAAATCTCACCAACATTATTGTTGACCTTTTATTTTTAACATGTTTCAAGAAATACTCAAGCTTGATTTCTACTCTTTGAAGCTCACACATCTACGAATGGACCTAGATAAATAAATGAAATAATATGACTTGTTATGTTTATATTAATTTCTTGGAGACTTATCATTGTAATGGTACAATTGGAATTTAAGTTTTATATATATATTTGGGATTATTAATAGTGTTATGTGGCTGTGAACGATGTTAACTCTCACTCCTCGACGTTTCCGCCTTCAAGGTTGAGGTGTGACAGATTGGTATCAGAGCCCATAACTATAGGGATTTAGGTTATTAGAAATGGTGACCTAGACTATACTGTGCATGAACCTTATAGAAATATAATTCTATTTTGTAAATTATATAGTTTGCATGTTACATAATGCTATGCCCTCTTATGTGCAATTTGATGCCTTAGCATAGGATTTCCTAAACATTGTTACTTGTCTCCCTGAACTTAACTTTGACTCTTTGACTCTCCTGAGCATGAAATCTCTTAATCTTATTCTCGTCAACACGTGGGAACTTATGCTTATGCTTATGATTTGAATCTTTAGACGTTATGTCTAATCTATATAAATCTCATCAAGGTTTTGATTTCATGAACCTAAGAAATTTGTGTGACACATAGACACCTGCATTCTGGATTTCCTAGCAAAAGGCCCTCAGGCTAAGGCAAGCATATCGCATAAATCCTACGGGACTAGTTATGCTTACCGAGGGATTTTTGGGAGGAGTGATAAACTATGGTCAACATGCACAAACTTCTAAGGCGAATGGATCAACTTACCTTGACATGTCAACATTTCCAAATGGTAATGCGTTACCAAATGGAACCATTCCAAGTGCCTTACAACTCTTGTCTTATCCTTGTTGAATTATAATCCTTGTTATTCTATTTCTCGTGTCTAACTCATTTTTCATATTCCAGCATGTCTTGTCATCATGGAAAGCATGGAAGTTCCGATCGTAAGCTAGCCGCCATGATCGCCCGACAAATGGTTGTTGTCATCCCGACCATGGTTGCCGAACTCAATAGCACTTCAATGACCAACTCCAGCAACAATGGAAATAGTCATGGAGAGAATAGCAACAACCAAAACGGGAACAATCATACTTGCACCTTCAAACACTTCAACTCGTGCAAACCCACTAGTTTTAGTGGAAAAGAAGGAGCCACTGGACTTCTCAAGTAGTTTGAAAGTATGGAAAACACATTCATTGTTAGTGAGTGCCCCGACGAGTTCAAGGTTCGGTATGCCACAAGTGTTCTTCAATAATGAGCACTAACTTGGTGGAATAGTGAAAAGAGAAACCGTGGAAATGAGGTTGCAATGTCGTTGCCTTGGGAAGAATTTAAGGATATCATGATCCAAAAGTTTTGCCCGAGGAGAAAATAGAAAAAGCTGGAGGAGGAGTTCTGGAACCTCAAACAAGATGGTGGGAATCACTTGGCTTATTCCACCCGGCATCATGAGTTGAGTATGCTCCTACCACACATGGTGGAACCGTGCCCCGTAACATCGAGAAATTTATCAAGGGGGTGCCACCTCAAATTCAAGATGTTGTGGTGGGTAGTAGGCCCACAACTTTGGAGGAGGCGATTACTATTACTGCACAGCTCACCGAGAATCATATAAGAGCTGGCATGATGTCAACAAAGGGTTCCAAATCTATTGCAAAGGTGACACCGGAGGCAACGAAAGAGGTAAAGGCCGAGTCATCTTCTCAAAACAAGAAGCGTAAGTTCACCCTCACACGCAACTACGCTGTGACCGCCCCAAATGCTCCTCAAAAACAAATGGTGGTGGCAAATCAACCTCCCATGGCCAAGCTTATGCTAGTCCACATCCTATGTGTAACACGTGCAAGTACCATCATTCAAGAAACATTCCATGCCGAGTCTGCTCATTGTGTGCGAAGTATGGACACTTGGTAACTACTTGCCTTCATGCGCCAAACAACACTGCCATGCTTACCAACCAAACATGCTATAACTGTGGCGAGCCTGATCATATTCATCCACAATGTCCTCGCAATGCGGCAACTGTGTCACCGGCTTGTGGAAGGGCTTTCAACATCAACACCAATCAAGTCCAAGCCAACAAAGATGTGGTGAATGGTACATCACTGAAATTCTTATAATCGTTTCTTGTCTTATAAAAATTCCTATCTGTGTGCATCATACCAATAATGGGTTATTACAAAACAGGTATGTATCTTGTAAATAATCATTATGCGTCTGTATTGTTTGATTCGAGTGTAGATAGGAGTTTGTGTCCTTAGAATTCGAGCGTTTACTTTATAAACCGCGTGTTAACCTGGAAAGATCTTTCACGGTCGACGTCGCCGATGGAAAATCTATTGTCATTGATGTTGTAATACGCAATTGCATCCTAAGACTTAACGAACACGAGTTCTTCGTCAACCTTATTCTTATGCAATTGGGAAGCTTTGATGTTATCATTGGTATGGATTGGTTAGCCAAGCATCATGTGGAAATTCAATGTTTCGAGAAGTGTATCCAAATTCCTTTACCGTCTGGTGATACTTTGAAGGTCGTTGGGAAGAAATCATCCAAAAGACTCAAACTCATGTCTTGCATCAAGGCCCGCAAATACTTAAGTAAAAACTACATGGCTTTCATGGCATATGTATTTAATACGAAAGCCAAGGGTAAGGAGTAGAAAGACATTCCTATTGTGCGGGACTTTCCCGAGGTTTTTCCCGTGCGAGAGGTTGAGTTCAAGATTGACTTAATCCCTGGCGCAAACCCTGTGGCTAAATCACCTTATCGTCTTGCAGCGTCTGAAATGCAAGAACTAGCTAGTCAATTGTAAGAGTTGACCGATAAGGGTTTATTCGCCCTAGTTCATCACCGTAGGGTGCACCTATACTGTTTGTGAAGAAGAAGGATGGTTCATTTCGTATGTGCATCGATTACCGAGAACTCAACAAGCTTACTATTAAAAACCGATACCCTCTTCCTCGAATCGATGATCTCTTCGATCAACTTCAAGGAGCAACTCAATTCTCAAATATCGATCTACATTCTGGGTATCATCAACTACGTGTTCATGATGATGACATTCCAAAAACCGCTTTTCGTACTGGATATGGACACTACAAGTTCATGGTCATGCCTTTTGGTTTGACCAATGCACCTGTCGTGTTCATGGATCTCGTGAATCGAGTATGTAAACCGTATTTGGATAAGTTCGTGATCGTGTTCATTGATGACATTCTTATTTATTCCAAGACGAAAATCGATCACGAGACGCACTTGCGACAAGTTCTTGGACTTTTGAAGAATGATCAATTATACGCCAAGTTTTCCAATTGTGAATTTTGGTTGGAGGAGGTTCAATTCTTCGGGCATGTGGTGAATAGCCAAGGAATTCATGTTGATCCTGCTAAAATTGAAGCCGTGAAGAATTGGTGTGTTTCCACAACCCTAACCGAGGTTCGTTCTTTTCTAGGCTTAGCGGGATATTACCGTAGGTTCATAACAAATTTCTCGAAGATTGCTAAACCATTAACGACACTAACCCAAAAGAATCGACTTTTTGAATGGGGACCCGAGCAAGAAGAGGCTTTCGATACATTAAAATGCAAGTTATGTAACGCTCCTATTCTCGCACTTCCTGATGGAAGCGATGACTCTACCGTGTATTGTGATGCTTCTAATCAAGGTCTTGGTTGTGTTCTCATGCAATGAGGCAAAGTTATAGCATACGCGTCGAGGCAATTGAAGGTTCATGAAGTGAACTACACGACTCACGATCTTGAACTTGGTGCTGTGGTTTTTGCATTGAAGATTTGGCGACACTATCTATATGGGACGTAATGTATAGTCTACACCGACCATAAGAGTCTCCAACATGTGTGCAACCAAAAGGATCTCGACATCAGAGAAAGACGTTGGATTGAGTTGATTAGCGACTACGATTGCGACATTCGCTATCACCCTGGAAAGGCGAATGTAGTAGCCGACGCGCTGAGTCGCAAGGTCCACAACAAGACTGTCTCGCTCCAAGAAATTCGAGATCGAAGGAAATGGTTTGATACACTAGGAGAATTTGATACCGAGATTCATGTGGATGTCAACGAAGGGAAAGATGAAGATTTTATGCCTAACATTCGGTCACAACTGGAGAAAAAACTGAATGGCATGTGTTACTTTTGAATCGCTTTGGATTCTGAATCATGATAACCTTCGGCACTTCATTTTGAACGAAGCTCATCAAACCCGATATTCCATTCATCCTGGCTCCTATAAGATGTACATGGACCTGCGTGGTCAATATTGGTGGCCTGGAATGAAAAAGGATATCGCGTCTTATGTTTCCAAGTGTCTCACGTGTGCAAGGGTCAAAGCCGAGCATCAACGACCAAGTGGTTTACTTGAGCAACCTGAAATCCCTATGTGGAAATGGGAACATATATCCATGGATTTCATAACCAAGTTACCTCTTACACCTCGTGGCCACGATAGTATATGGGTCACTGTTGACCTTTTGACCAAGACAGCACATTTCATACCCATACGAGATACATACAAGGTTTCAAGGCTTGCTCGAATCTACATTGACCAAAATTATGAGTCGTCATGGCGTGCCTTTACACATTATTTCTGATCGTGATGCTCGTTTCACGTCACACTTTTGGTCTTCGATGCAAGAACTCTTAGGTACTCAATTGGATTTAAGTACGGCTTACCATCCTTAAACCGATGGTCAAACTGAACGAACAATCCAAACTCTCGAGGATCTGCTGTGTCTTTGTGTCCTTGACTTTGGTGGTGATTGGGATACACATTTACCGCTCGCGGAATTTTCGTATAACAATAGTTATCATTCAAGTATCAAGATGGCACCATTCGAGGCTTTGTATGGTTGTAAATGCCGATCACCGATCTGCTAGACCGACGTTGGTGAAAATTCATCACTGGTCCTGAACTTATACAAGAAACGACCTATAAAGTCTCCACAATCCGCAAGAACGTCGAAGTGGCAAGAAGTCTGTTAGGACTGGTATTTGACCAACCACCAACTGATTAACGTGTTAAACCAAACCAAATAGTGCGGAATCCTATTTGATTGGCAATCCAATCAGTGAGAACGCACGTAGAAACAAAAATGTTTTGAAACTAACGTCAAGAATCGATTGAGAATCGATCTAGAGAGTTCTATGAACTTGGAGTACGAACTTGGAGGCTTCTAGATGGCTAGGGTACGTCTAGAGTCGAAGTGGATTCAATCCTTACGTTTTTCCACGAATTAGGTGGTATTTATAGGTTAGGATTGCTCATTTGGGCGACTGAACCATTAGCATGGTTCATTCATGTGATTGGGCCATGCGGTTGATCCATTCGCACTACTGAGTGTTCAGTCGTGCGACTGAGTCAGACACATGAAGTTGTTCAGTCGCATGGCCATTCAGACGCATGACAACTTCACTTCACCAAGTTTGAGTGTATTCAATATTCTAACATTATGTATAACACTTGAAACAATCACAAACCTATATAATTAAGTCAATATGCATTAAACAACTCATTAATGAAATATTAAACATTATAAACACAACTAAACATGTGTATTTCACTAAGTACCCAATAGTTACATAAGTGTAAGACATATTACATTCAGATCAGGATCTAGGTACATATATGTATCAACAAACTCCCCTTTGGACCTAGATCTATCTATTGTCTAACATCTTTCATGATTTCCTCAAACTTTTTGTACTTAGCTTCTTTGGTAACTCTTGTGTTTATCTCAAAAACAAAACAGAGTCTTATTACCTTTTCGAACTGTAAAGCTTGTATAATATCCTTAGGGTCATAGAACAGTGGCCACTTGTATAAAGTATAAACATCTTGTGCCAACAAGTTGGTGAGCCACATCGGGTCAAACAACCTTATGGTTTCCAATGTGCCATTCCTGTTCAAGACTATCACGGCCTCTCCCGTTCTCTAATCGTAGTACCACCATTTGAAGTGTGGAGTGAAGTCCTGTGGCATCTCACGTAGTGGGATCTTAGACATTGTATGTTGTGGACTCCACGTCAGCACTACTCTAGGTTTACCAGTTTGGCATCAACCTCAGATCTTCTGATGTACCTCATTGGTTGTTAAGGTTTGAAGTTGACCCATCTGGTGTAATACTCCCTATTTAGAGCAACTTCAAACCAGCCTGACATAGCTAACTGGTTGAGCTCAAAACCTGGAAGAGTCTTCAGATCATGTGGAAATCTAAAGTACTCTATTCCCTTCTCACGTTTAACTGCGTAAACGTTGAGGTCTGCAAAATGTGCCCACGCTATGATCCTGCCTGCCACCTTTTGATGTTTCTTGACCTGATACAGTTTGGTGTAGACAGTAGACGTTGTAGCGCTGCGTTGGGCTCTTATCTCTTCAAAACATGCTGCCCATTCAGCCTTTTTTATGTTTACTTCGGTGTATGAGGCTTGGGCCTTCTTTTTGTCCTTTTCAAACTCTTTCTCCATCCTATCTAGAGTTGCAAAAGTATCACTGACAAGAGTGTCTCCCAGATTAGGAATAGCAGTTCCCTCCTTGTTAGTGTACTCAGGATAGTGTTGAGCCGAGACATCTTCTATCTCAATCTCATCTACATCCTGATGCTCATCGTCACTTTCTATTTGCACAGTTGGAGTATCTTTCACAATCTCATTAGCGTTTAGTTGGAACATTTCGGCTATCTGCTCGTCAGTGAGATTGTGAATGATTTCTCCTTCTTCAGGAGTATACATTACCGATCTCCTGACAATACCCTGCAGATCAAGAATTAATATCAGTTGAGTCTTGACCTGTTGGAAGGGAGCAATGTCATATTCATCTCTTTGGGAATCAGGATCTACTTGATTTAAACATTCAACACAACAATCATTAGCTAATAATCAAGGCATAATCATTTACATTACATATAAACATTCATTTCATTAATTTTACTCATGATCCAAATACAAGTGATTTTAAATAACAATAAGACATCTAAGCATTACTCTTGTCCTGGAGCATCGGCTCTTCTACTAGCGGGGCTGATATGGAGGCACCTTGATCTTGTGCTCGTTTGGTCCTCCTTTCACTGGCAGATGTGGCACCCACAGCAGGTGAGTCATCATCATCATCATCTCTAACATCATCTCCAACATCACCAGTAGAATCAATATCATCATCACCATCATTATCATCATCATCACTATCATCCCCATCCCCTTCCTTGATCTTAAGTGGCTCTTCCTTCGATCCTTTTAGGCGTAGCATGATGGTCTTGTTAGTAGTCTCCAACTCCTCAATCTTCTTTGTTGATAGGACATTCTGCTCTCGGAGTTGGGACATCTCTACACGTTTAATCTCCATATGTTGTGCCTGCTGAGATATCTGCTGAGCTTGGGCAGTAGTAAGATCTACAAGGTGTCATAGCTGAGCAGTCTTCTCTTCGTCTGCCGGCCAACAGACTTAGCACCAAACGGTTAAGTGCCGAGAGTTGTTCCTCTACCCCACTGGGAGGCAGAGGTGATCCTGATGGATATGGAGAGAAAGAGAATGGTGCTGTAGGATGGCTAGTGGTGGTGGTGACAGTGGTGAAGATTGGTGGAGATATAGATGATGGTGGTGGTGATGTAGGTGTGAATGGTGTGGTGGTGGATGGAAGGGTGGTATTGGTGGTAGGTGGAAGGGTGGTAGTGGTGGTAGGTGGAATGGTGGCTATGGTAGTGGCTGTGGTGGTGGCTGTGGTGGTGGCTGTGGTGGTGGCTGTGGTGGTGATAAAGATGATTCTGCGTTTCTTCCTTTTCAATCCATGGGGCTGAGCCATCCTCTTCTTCTTCGATCCTGTCAAGGAGGATGCTCCCCCTAGTACACGGCTTGGCGGATCGGGAGCATAAGTAGGGTCAGCAGCATTCTCTCCTGATCCACCTGGGCGTTCACCAACCACCCGGAGCCCTCGTTCTGTGGGAACAACTTTACTTCCCACAATCCGAGTCAGCGGCTCCTCATCTGACTCATCTTCTTCTTCACCGGGCATGAAGTCCTGGTGGAACCCAGCAGTCTCCGCTCCGTCTCCAGTGGGGGGCAGATGCTGGAGATGGAATAGCAGTAGTGGGACCCCTTTGTTGAGGGGGTCCTTCATCTCCAGCATCTCCACTATCATCATTGAAGTCATCATCAGGGAGTTGTATCTGCTCTTCTTCAGAGTCACTATCAATGTGACGCCATTTACGCCTAGCCGGAGCCACGTAGTCTTCTCGGGCCAGATGCCCAAATAATCTCCTCATAGGGGGCTTTACCTGCTTCCCCCTGTAAACCTTCATCCGTCCCAAAATGGTATCGTCCATTACCTCGAGTACCACCGCGTCTTCCTTCTCCTTCGGCAAAGCAGGGAGCTTCTGGTCTATGATCATCTGCATAAAGCGAGTGTACATGCACAAGCCCTCCTTCCCTTCCCCTCAATGTTCTCCACCAAGTAGGTGAAGATCATTTTGGAGAAGCTAAACGGATGGTTCAGCACCAGAGCAGCATATGCGTTCTGGATTTGATCGGACAGCTCATCAAAACCTCCTTTTCGAGACGCTAAGCACTTAAGCAGTACGTGCGCAAGGTACTTGAACTGGGGACACATGTTTCTCTTGTTGAGCACCCCTGCATTGATGTCCCCAACGTACTTGGCCCGCACGAAACAACCTCTGACAGTGAGGGGGTGTAATCGTGTTGGACATTCAGCATCGTCCCCAAGCTACAGCACTATCCTGAGATCTTCCTCAGAGATCTCAATAGCCTCTCCAAATATCGAACTACGGATTCGATGAGGCTCTGATGTTCTATCAACTACAGCACCTTCCCAGAAGGCCTGCTGAATAGACTAGTACGGTGTGCATGTAGTTGAGATTTCATGAGAGATCCTTGAGCATCTAAGAAATGAGATGATTCCAACAAAGTCAGGTGCATGTCTGGATGACTGATCCAGATAAGCACAGATATTGTGCTTGGTGCACATTGTCCATCGACTCGTCATCTGTTACAAAAGAAAACGTTAGTATCCGTTGAATAATAATATCTTGAATCACTTGGACTTGTAAATATTTCTTTTGATCTGTGGTTCGAATGAGACTATGCGACTGAGATCTAGTCGTGTGAATGAGTAGTGCGACTGAAATCAAGTCGTGCGACTTACCTCATACGTACGACTTGTCATGCGACTGAGCTCATACGTATGTACACTCATTCGTGTATATCAGTCATGCGACTGAACTCATACGCGTGGTTCAGTCGTGCGGTTTTGTCATTCGCACTACTCAGTCGTGCGACTGAAGTTCATCAACCTGTCCATTCGCATGACAGACTGCTGTTCAATTCAAATCAAATTTTGACCAATTCTTATGATTAGATGTCGTGATTTGGTTCATTGGACTCGCAATCATTATACTTAGCACATAACAACATTAATTTCAGTTGATTGCTTGAATTAATTGGGTTATTTAGTCAAACAAGTCTCGGTTCTTGGTTTGCACCGAACTTCTTGATTTTGCAGTCAAATTGAATGAGAGATGGTTGGATTGAACCGCATTGTACCTATATATTCGGTGGAAATCTTCAGTGCACAAGAATTATTGGTATAGAATGATCTAATGAAAATTTGGCAGAGTAACGACAGTCGTGCGAATTAGGGTTAGTTTGGGAGTGATGAGTCTCTACGACTGACTCCCCCTCTATTTATACTAAAGTTGAATTCAATCGTACGACTGGACTCATTCGCTCATTTCATTCGGGCGAATGGACTTCAGTCGTGCGATTGGATCAGTTTCTTGCCTTCAGTCATCCAACTGGAGGTCAGTCGTGCGACTTGTTCATTCGCCCACTCTCAATCGGCCGTATGGCTCATTTTTATAAGTCATTTGGTTGAATGGTCCATACACATGTTCATTTGGCTGTTTAATGCATGAGTATGGTCCATTTGCATGATTGGTCCATACTCAAGGTCCAGTCGTGCGAATGGGTCATACCCTTGACATTTTCCTTACTTTATGACCATTTGACTTTTAAACCCTTTTAACCTGTTAAATTAACATTATGAATATTTGATCATCTCAGACATGATCATTTTAGACTTAAACCTTTAGATCACCTCAGACGTGATCATCTTAAAACTTTTTATGACCTCAGACGTGACCCATTTACTTGAAAGCACGTGTGGTTACCTCAGACGTGACCTTTTTGATGATAAGGTCCCTTATCAACTTCCATGACATAGTCCGATACTACACATACTAAATATGACAAACTTTGTACAGAAATAAAAGAAATAATATTGAAAATTTAAAAATTAAGACATGTTTTTGTGTTTTTATGAGAGTTAATTCCCAAGATGTAGCTCTAGGAATAATTATTCTGAGAGAGCAACCACAATCATTTAAGCTATACATGGATCAATTTAAGTTGGATTCATACAGGATATTCAATCATTCATGACAAGTAATTAAAAAAATAGCTTTGATGCTCTTTCCTTGTTGTTCATCTGGAGTCATTTAGCAAATTTAGGAAATCATACTAGTACTATTAGGTCCCCACACTGATTTGAACTTTCAAGACTTGTAGCCACAGTGATTCTCAGTATACTTGTCCTCTTAAATCCAAACATATACTTTCAACACAGTTTGGTGATCGTTTTAAGGTTTGTTTATTTCAACAAGCATTTGTGGATCCCACACTTATATGGTAATCAACATTCTCAATAGATTTTTGAGTGCTCTAAGGGTAGAAATTCAAGAAGAGACTATTCTTAGATGAGTGGATCAGCGATCACAAGTTTGATGTATTAGAGTTCAAAGCAGCGGAATACGAACAAGAATTAGACAAATTGTAGCAAGCAATCGATACTTGTATGTATTAAGAGCACATACGGTTATAGGGAGAGAATATATATTTCTGATTTCAAGGAATGTTTATAGATGTAGAATATTTCTAATCAAATCATTCATTCATTCCATTCATTCTTCACCACTATTACAATAGGTTGTCACTCCTTATATAGAGTGCAACAATCACTGCTGTTATCACGGAAAGTGACAACTGGCAGATCTAATACAAAAATAACTAACTCTTAACAAACTACTGAAATGTTCACAACTACTAAGAACATATCAGAGTGTTAAGTACAAAATATAAAACTACTGAAACTACAACGACTGAAGAACAAGCTCTTCAGTCGTTTTACAAAACTACTGAAACATAAAACTACTGAAACTAGAAATATAAAAATACTGATATCACAACTACTGAAGAAGTACTCTTCAGCAGTTGTGACAAACTACTAACGCTTCAGTACTTGATCTTCAGACTTTGACCTTCAGATGTTTCATCAGCTGATGACTTCAGTAGATATCATCAGCTGATGTCTTTAGTCTTTGTCTTCAGACTTTGTACATCAGTAGTTGATCTTCAGTACTTGTAAACTCTTCAGCTGTTGTACTTCAGTACTTTGGTCTTTCAGCTTCAGCACTTGTGTTCTTCAGCTGTTCAGCTTCAGTACTTGTGTTCTTCAGCTGTTGTACTTCAGCACTTTAGTTCTTCAGCGGTTGGAATCTTCAGCACTTGATATTCAGCTGTTGAAGTCTTTAGCACTTGTCAAACTGCTGATGAGTCTTTCAGCAGTTGTTGTGATACCATGTGGGACTTAGAGGTTTTCTGATCTTGGCTCATTGGTTCTTTTGGTCCCACAAACTCCCCCTGAACCAATGCAGCCAAAACCTCTAAATTATTCGTTGTCCGACCTATTGTTGGCAAAGTGTTGGTCTTTTTCCTTCTTGATCAGTAGAGAAGATGACCCATGTAAGCTCCGGCCTGGGAAGAAACCTCAAATATTGTTTGGCAGAGTATGAATGGGAACTCTGTTTTGGGGAACAGGACACAGAGTAGTTATCCCATTCATGAGATTCACTTCCCCATAATGAGTCTGTACGACTCTCTTGTGTAGGCCTCAAGGAAGGTGATTTGTTCCTCCATGGTTAGCTCTTCAGCGCCTCCTTCAAACAATGATTCAGGCCCATAATACTCAGACAGGTATTTGGCCTGTTCCCATTCTTTAGCTCCACAGTTGTTATTATTCTGTAAGCAAACTCATCCGGGTGATTACCCTCTAGGAACAACTGGAGTTCATTTTTCCTGACTTCCTCAAGCCTCTTGTAAACTAACCCCTTTTTCACTATTTTGTTTTCCAGCATCTTCTGAGGGGTTAGATTAGCTTTATAGGCTTTCTTGAAGTCTTCTAGGATTTCCCAGGGTGAAACTACAAAGACCAGAGAGATCACTTCATCTACGATCTTTTTCACCTGGCCAATGTATCTCTGAGGTATATTTTTCTTATGAATTCTGTGAGAGACCCTGGGATCAGGCCAAATCCTCACTCTTTCCTTTTGATATTGAAAGGTATTGTTGGACCAAAAGAACCAATGAGCCTGATCAGAGAAACCTCTAAGTCCCACAGGACATCACAACAGCTGAAGAAGACCTGATCAGCTGTTCTACAAAGTCTGAAGAATACAACTGCTGAAGTATTTCTGAAGTACTGAAGACAAAGACTGAGACAACAGCTGAAGATCTAAAGTCTGAAGACTTCAACAAGTACTGAAGACAAAGACTGAAGATCAACAGCTGAAAGACAAAGTTGATGTTCAAGTACTGAAGACATCAGCTGATGCTAACAGCTGATGACAACAGCTGAAGAGGGCTTCTTCAGTTGTTGTGATGGTTTTTCTTCATCAGTAGTTTTCTTTTCTTTCAGTAGTTTGTTTACTTTTCTGTAGTTTTGTTTCCTTTTCAGTACTTGTAAACAACTAAAGAGGTTGTTCTTTAGTTGTTGTAGTATCAGTTGTTTTATGTTTTTCAGTAGTTGTAAATAAGATGTTTAACACTTAGGAACATTTGTAAGAAGATGTCAGTTGTTGACATCTTCAGTAGTTGTTAAACATCAGTAGTTATAAAACGGTTACATGTCACTTTCAAGTGACATCAGCCTACGTCATTCTTTCCTTTATAAGGAAGGATGACTCACCTGTAATCGTGCCATGAGGCCGACAATCTTAATGCAATATTCCTTTTGTCAGATATTTCTCTCTCTATAACAAAATTCTTTTATCACTTTATATCGAATGTTCTTGCTTGAATTTGTCTAATTCTGAGCTATTCCGTTGCTATATCTGTTCAATCGATTAAACCAAGAGGCTGAGATCTTAACAAATGGTATCAGAGCAGGTTAATCATTGATCGATCTAACAATTGATCATTGAAACTGTTCAATCGCTCTAAGTTTAATCGAATTAGCACATTCGCAAGGATCTGTTATAGAGTTTGAGAGTGTATCGCTTCTGGCCGTTTTATTT
Source organism: Flaveria trinervia (assembly GCA_025506515.1). NCBI lineage: Eukaryota > Viridiplantae > Streptophyta > Magnoliopsida > Asterales > Asteraceae > Flaveria > Flaveria trinervia. The sequence continues at coordinate 57,326,440 of CM046445.1, read as the reverse complement.
GAGGTTCTGTGTGGTTCTGAGCTAAATTTATTGTGATTTTACTTGAATCTGTCTGATTTTCACAATGACTACTTCTTCGAATGATCCTTTCAATACTGGATCCTCTACCAAGCCTCCGATCTTGGTGAGGAATGAGTATAACATTTGGCAGAGAAGATTGCTCCATCACCTGTCTGTCAATAGCTCAGGTTGTTGGACATCTGTGGTACATGGACCACATAAGCCAATGGTGAATGATCCGGAAACAAACCAGTTGGTTTCAAAGAAGAAGGAGCAATACTCTGATGAGGACAAGAAGTTGTTTGAAATCGATGCAAAAGCCCACGGAATTTTGGCTATGGCTATTCCTAATGAGATTTACTCTGGGCTTCTTCATTGTGAGTCTGCTCATGACCTCTGGAAAGCCATCAAAGAACAATTTGGTGGTACTGATGAGGTTTTAGCAAACAACAGGGAAATCCTCGCCCAACAATATGAGACTTTCTCTCATAGAAAGGGTGAGACTCTGACTCAACAATTTGAGCGGTTTTCATGTTTAATCTCTGAATTGAAAATGGTTAAACATGAATATACCAGGAGTCAGATGAACCATAGATTCCTGAGATCACTGCCTGAGAGATGGAACACATATACCATTGTTCTACGCTCAAATGCTGATGTTGATCGCCTATCTCTCACCCAACTTCATGGGAAACTGCTTACATTTGAGAGAGAGATAGAGCAGAAAAGGAAATTGGCTTCATCTGACAAGCTTACTGAGGATTTTGTCCAAGGGAACACTGCCCTGATTGGACATCAAGAGTCAGAATATGCGTCATCTGAAAGCCAGTATGATGAGCATATTGATTTCTCTACAAACACTTCTGAGCCTGCCTTTGTGAGTGTTGATAGTTATTCTGCTGGTAGTAATAGTGACAATCTATGTTTCATCATGGATGATCTCAAGGGGATTGCTGATGATGACTTAGAAGAGATGGATATTTTGAGCCAAATGGCCTTGATAAATATCAGATCTCAGAAGTTCTACAAAAGAACTGGAAGGAAATTCCCAGGACTCTCTGGCAAAACCAAAGTTGGTTTTGACAAGAGTAAGTTGAAGTGCCATAAATGCCACAGGCTTGGACACTTTGCAAGAGAATGTAGATCATCTGGATCTAACTCTCCTGCACCTTTTGTGACTTTCCCTGGCAATAGTCAACAAAACAGAGGGCAACAACCTGTTAATTCGGGTTATCATCATCAACCACAATCTCCTGCATATTTTGTTCCACAGGGGCCAATGCCATATCCATACCCCTGCTATTACATGCGACAACCAGGCCAGGTTCAAGCACCCACTGCTCAGCAACCACATGCACTCCCTGAGCCTCAACCATCCTAATCTCATCAACCTAATCAACTTCAACAACACAGCTTCTTCACACCAGGAGTTGTTGACTGGAGCAGCTTACCAGATGATGTGTCTGGTAATGAACAACTGTTCTTAGGTGCTGGTCAACATGGTGGTGAGCATCCTTTTGGAAATCTAGCTCTCATGACTTTGGAATCCTCTGATGGATCATTCTCAAGTACCTCTTCAACACATGTATCACAGGTATCCTCTGAGGCTAAGGCCAAATTATGTTCTGAAACTTGCATAGCAGCATTTGCCTCTATTAGAGAAGCAAATGTGGCTTTAATCAATAAAACTGTAGAGCTAGAACAAATAATTTCCAAAAATAAAGCTGAGTTTGAGTCTGTGCTGAAAGAGAAAACTGATGAGATTTATAAATTAAAATGCCAAATCTCTGATGATAAGGCTAGGGAGGATGTACTCTTAGAGAAGTACAAAGATCTCAAAGATACTCTTGCTGTCACCCAGGTAGAGTGTGATCGATGGGTACAATCTTGCAAGGGCTTTGAAATGCTTCTTAGTAAGCAAATAGCTTCCAATGTGAAGTTTGGAATTGGTTATAATCACACTGCTCCTCCTACAGATTTTGCTTCAAGAGCAGGAGTAGAATCTGATGGAGAAAGTAATGACCAATCCACCTCATCATGTGATTCACTACTTGATAAAACACCATCAATAGTTGAAGTCAGTAGTAATCCCTCTGTGAACCTATCAGCTGATATTGATGGTTCAACTGCTGACACTCACATGATCAATGAGTTGATCAACCCAAGTGTTATCCCTAGAGGTACTGAGGGTACTGGAGAGCAGGGGATAACATCTGGAGTTCAAATCCCAATAACTGACAGCACTAAAGAGAAGAAAACTGTCAGTAGGAAGGATTTGAAGCCTACTAAGGGAGTTGACAAGAAGGCAAAAAGTGCTTCTAAACTGCTGAAGAGCAAGTCTTCAGTAGTTTCATCTTCTTCAGTTGATGATCAACAGAAGATGAAGAAGAAACCATGTGAAATATGTGGTCTATTCAATCATCTCACAGATGATTGTTGGTACAAAAAGGGATCCAAACTCAAACAAAAGGATAAAATTAAAGAAAACTTGGCTAAAATGAAAACTGAGTTTGAGTCCAAGTTTGTACCAGCAGCATCAAATCCTGTTACTCCTATGTCCAAAAAGAAATCTAAAAGGGAAGGAGTGCAACAGGCAACAGCTGAGGTTGCTCAAAAGAAGATGGTGCAACACAAGAACTCATCATCAAACACCAATACCAATGTGTCTGAAGAGCTGAAAGCTCTTTCCCAGAATCAGACACAGCTGGTAATGATGGTTCAACATCTGTTGGGAAGAGTTAACCAACTTGATGGCCCTGTGTTGAAACCCCAGAAAAGGAGATCCAAGCCAAAGGATTCCTCTTCTACACCATCTCCTTCACCTCAAGCTATTGTGCCCAATAAACCTGTTAGTTTACCATCTATTGATAAGACCAGGCCCAAAACCAAAAAGGTTTGGGTCTCCAAAACTAACTGATTGTTTATTATGCAGGTTTCTTCAACATGCCAAAGTAGCATCTGGTATGTAGACAGTGGGGGATCTTGCATATGACTGGGAACAACTCACTTCTTAATGACTACTCTCCAGGAAGGAAGGGTTTTGTTTCCTTTGGCAATGATGCAAGAGGTTACATCATCGGGAAGGGCTTTGTTTCCAATGGGGAAATAAGGTTTTATGATGTCAACCATGTGGAAAATCTCAAGTATAACCTCTTGAGTGTCAGTCAATTGTGTGACAAAGGCCATGTTGCCCTTTTCACAAGCCAGAACTGCAGGATTCTGTCATCCAAAGTTCTAAGTTTGATTGACAAGGTATTGGATGCTCACACTCTCCTGAAGGCCAATAGGACAGGAAGAGTGTATGCCTTAGATCTTTCCAAGAAAATAGATCTCAAAGGCCATCCTTGCCTATTTTCCAAGGCCTCTCCTCAAGAATCTAATCTATGGCATAGAAGGCTGGGACATGTTAACTTCAAGAACATGAATCAGCTGATACACCATAGTTTAGTAAGGGGAATGCCTATGAAGGAGTTCAAGTGTGAAAACAACTGCACTGCTTGTTTGAAAGGAAAACAGCACAAGGTTTTATTCCCACCTATTGAAGAACCAAAGTCCACTGCCTGCTTACAACTTCTTCACATGGATCTCTTTGGTCCTGTGAGAGTGATGAGCATGGCACAGAAGAAATACTGTCTGGTAATTGTGGATGATTACTCCAGATTTGTATGGACTTTCTTTCTACATTCAAAGGATGAAGCTGCACAGAAGATCATAAACTTTGTGTTGTATGTTGAGAAGCAGTATTCCCTCTCAGTCAAGTGTATTAGAAGTGACAATGGAACAGAATTCAGGAACAATACACTTGATGAGTTCTACCTTTCCAAGGGAATAAAGAGGCAGTTTAGTATTCCAAGAACTCTTGAACAGAATGGAGTTGTGGAGAGAAAGAACAAGACCCTCATTGAAGCTGCAAGGTCTATGTTGGCTGATTCTGGACTGCCATTGACCTTTTGGGCTGAAGCTGTCAACACAGCATGCTATGTGCAGAATAGAGTGCTAATAAATCAGAGGTTGATGAAGACTCCATATGAAGTTCTACATCATTTGGCCCCTCTCATTTCATTCTTTAGAGCATTTGGGTGTCCTGTTTCATTCTCAACACAAAGGATCAGCTCCAGAAATTTGATCCTAAGGTGGATGCAGGGTACTTTGTTGGTTATCATCAACTTGCAAGGCATACAGAGTCTTCAACTGCAGAACAAAGATGGTTGAAGAGACTCTACATGTCAAGTTCAATGAATCTCCAAAGGACAAGATTCCACAAAGCCCTGTGGAGCTCTTTGATTTGGACATACTGCAATATGTTCCTTATCAATCTCCTGCTGTTGCTCCTGTCAACAGTTCACCACCTGGTGTTACTGCTGAAGATGATGATGATAGTAGTAATCACCTCTTCAGGTTTAGTGACCAACTGCCTGAGTCCTCTAAACCTGATGCTCCTGTAGCTCCAGCAGCACCATCCACAACAAATGCTGATGAGATTTCTGCATCCTCAACTTCATTTGAGTTGCCACCATCTTCATGGTTTCAAGAATCTGCATCAACATCTGCTGCTGCTGAAGGTCCTACAAACACTTGCACAGATTTGATTGTTTACCAAGAGCTGAAAAATCACCCAATGTCTCAAATCCTTGGTGATATCAATGCTGGTGTTTCAACCAGAAGCCAGTTGTCCAATTTCTGCTTCTATGCTCTCTTCATCAGTCAGCTAGAGCCAAAGAACTATCATGTAGCTTTGAGAGACAATGGATGGGTTGAAGCCATGCAGCTTGAGCTTCTTCAGTTCAAAAAACAGCAAGTGTGGGAGCTTGTTCCTCTACCCCCAGGTAAGTGTGCAATAGGCACTAAATGGGTGTTTAGGAATAAAACTGATGAAAATGGGCTAATTGTTAAGAACAAGGCCAGACTGGTTGTGCAGGGGTTTGCACAAGAAGAAGGTATTGATTATGATGAAACCTTTGCCCTGTAGCCACACTGGAGGCAATTAGATTGTTTTTAGCCTATGCTGCACTCCACAATCTTAAAGTTTTTCAAATGGATGTCAAAAGTGCTTTTCTATATGGTAACATAAAAGAAGAAGTTTATGTGTGTCAACCACCAGGCTTTGAGGATAATAAGCACCCAGAATGGGTATATAAGCTTGATAAAGCTCTTTATGGGTTGAAACAAGCACCTAGAGCCTGGTATGAGACCTTATCAAACTTTCTTCTACAGAATAATTTCACTAGAGGCTCCATAGATAAGACTTTATTATTAAGAAGGTGGATCAGCATAAGCTACTTGTTCAAATTTATGTTGATGATATTATATTTGCATCCTCTGATCCCCAATTGTGTGAGGAATTCCAAACTTAATGCAACAGAAGTTTGAAATGAGTGCAATGGGAGAATTACAGTTCTTTCTAGGTTTGCAAATCAAACAAAAAGTGATGGAATTTTCATTCATCAGTCTAAATACACAAAAGATCTTTTGAATAAGTTTGATTTACAAAACTGTAAACCCTGTTCTACTCCCATATGCAACACCACACAATTGGATGTTGATCAGAAAGGTAAAGCAGTTGATGAAACTCTTTACAGATGTATGATTGGTTCCTTGATGTATTTAACAGCTTCTAGACCAGATATTATGTTTGCTACATGTGTTTGTGCTAGATTTCAGGCTGCACCTAAGGAGTCTCATCTGATTGCAGTCAAGAGGATCTTTCGATATCTGCAAGGTACACAATCTCTAGGCTTATGGTATTCCACTGGACATTCTTGCAAATTAGTTGCTTTCTCTGATAGTGACTATGCAGGGTGTAAGTTGACCAGGAAATCAACTTCTGGTGGATGTCAATTCCTAGGCAACTGTTTGATTTCTTGGCAGAGTAAGAAACAAACATCTGTTGCTACATCCACTGCTGAAGCCGAGTACATTGCTGCTGCAAGTTGTACATCCCAAGTACTCTGGCTTCAGAATCAACTTTTGGATTATGGCATTACAGAGACTAAGACTCCATTATTAATGGATAGTGCTTCAGCTCTTTGCATTGTCAAAAATACAGTCCAGCACTCTAGGACCAAACACATAGAAATTAGACATCATTTTATAAGAGATTGTTTTGAAAAGGGTCTAATTAATCCTATGTTTGTGCCTAGTGCTGATGAGCTTGTAGACATTTTTACTAAGCCTTTGGATAGTTCAACTTTCCACAACCTGGTGTTAAGGCTTGGTATGCTGCAGCTAGAATAAGTGACAACTACTGATGATCTCAGTAATTACTGATGATCATTGGTAACCATGTCACATATAAGTACTGATGAGTTATTTTACCCTCAGTAGTTTTTATAACTACTGAAGGCTAAATGCTTTAAGTACTGTACTTTATCTGTTCTAAACTACTGATGTAGTTTTGATGCACTTACAACTACTGATATCAGTAGAAACAGATAAGTACTGATGTCCTATGAAACTACTGAAAACAGCAAAAAGGCTGATGAGTACATGTTGAGGACAGTATGAAACAGCTGAAAGGCTATGAATTGACGACAACTAGTGATGAGTACTCTCTCTTCAGTAGTTCACAAACTGCTGTTTCTTCATAAACAACTGAAGCAATACCATGTCTTCAGTAGTTTCACAACTACGATGACTAACACCAAGTCTTCAGTTGTTTACAACAACTGATGGCACAACCAGGGTCTTCAGTAGTTTCACAACTACTGATGACTAATACCAAGTCCTCAGTTGTTTCAACATCTAAAGTCCAACTTGTCTTCAGTAGTTTTTTTAAAAACTACTGATGCCTAAACCAGAGACTTCAGTTGTTTCAACGTCTGATTGTAAACACCATGTCTTCAGTTGTTTTATAACTGCTGACCACACCAATACCATCAGTCGTTTCAAACCTCTGAAAGTTAATACCACGTCATCAGTTGTTTCAAATACTGATGACTAACACCAAAACCTTCAGTCGTTTCATAACCCGTACCCTATATATATCTGATCCCTCTTTCAGAGTTTTTCATTCTTTCACGACCTAAAATTTCAAAAGCTCTGAAAATCTTTCACTTCATTAATGGCGACCATGCAACTCAAGCCTCGACACAACTGTGTCGCGTACCTCACTAAATCGCCCTTCTAGACCAAATTCGATAATGCTATAGATCTTATGGTCCAATCACCACTGAAAACGGCCTTCTCCTAAATCCAATCATTTATGCCGATTCGCTACATCAGTTTTGGACGAATGCAACTGTTAATGGAGAATCTATCCATTCGTCCATCAACTCTCATAAGGTGGTCATCTCTACTGCTACCATCCGCCAGATATTACTATTAGATGATGCTGCCTACCCTGTTGGATATCCTAAGCGCCAAATTGATCTTTCATTTGGACAACATGGATATCAAGGCGATCTTAGTGCTTCGACCATCCTGAAGAAACATTTTCCAGATGCTGAACGATTGTTATTTCATATGGTAAATGTTTGCCTGGCCTCGAAGACTTCTTCTTGGGATCAACTATCTCCAGATGGCAACAGGTACTGTTCTCTATCCTTGAACAAGAACCACTAATTTTTCTGAAATAATTTTTCTTGAAATCAAGGATATGGCCACAAAACCACTTTCTAACCGTTGGATACTATACCTCGGTTTATAATGGCCATCATAGAGAATCAGCTTTCTGCTGAGGGACTAGTTGGTCTGGGAGTCCCTGCTTTGGCTGTATTGCCGGAGGTATACTCCCGACACAACACTGACCAAACTCTTAACAGGCTGCCAAGCTGCGCAAACCCACGCAGCTGGAACCCACAGCCTCCACTTCCACATCCAAAGTCCCCTCCAAACCACAAAGAAGAAGCCTAAGAAGCTACTCAGGGAGTTGAGTCCCCTGAGGATGCTCCTGCTGCACCAAAGCAGGTTATCTCTACTGGACATAACCCCCCAGTAGAGACTATGACTCCACCAACTGAAGCCGCTCAGGTTTCCTCTCAAAAGGAACCTGATGCAACCACTCAAAGGGAAGCCACACTACTGGGATCCTCCTCACTTGAGGGATTACCCTTGAAGAGCACCATTCGCCCGGGTGCACACTGCTTCCACACCCTCTCCTGATGCAACCGCCTCAAAGCCCTACAATATTGTTGCAAAGGTGCTGACGCAGTTGCATTCCTCACCCCCCACCCAGACACCAATCACTACTGGGATAACTCAACACCTGAGGGGGAGGATCACAATGCTTCTGTCAACCCACAGCACAGGGGTTATCATGTTCCATCTCTGGTGTAGACAAGGAGGTGCGACCTTCTGGTGAGGCTGCCACTGCTTCTGACTCAGCAAATGACCAGGATGCAGTTGGTAATATCTCTAAGACCTCACCAGCGGCAACAGCTGATGAAGGACATAGTCTTGAGGCTGGAAGTCCCCAGAACCAAGAACAAGGGGCACATGCTATAATTGATCTACACTCAAGGCATGTTAATCCTGACTATGTCAGGAGGTCAGGTGATTCAGTATCAACTGATGATGACCTGAGCTTCTTCTATGATGTAGTTGCTCAAAACACCATCCTAGAGGATGAGGTTAGCAGATTCAAAGAGCTGCTGGCCAAGATGTCTCAGGATGAAAGTCCATCTGCCACCACAATACACCCACAGATGGCACCTTCTTCTGAAGGTCCCCTAAACACTGAGCCAATACATACTTCCAAGCCACCAGCCTCTGCTTTTGGCACTGATTCTCAGGAACAGAACCATCCTGATCAATCAGTTGCTAACCTTCAAAAATCCCTACCTCTCATCACTCCCATGATCACAGATATAGTGATCAAAGCCATTGATGAGAGGCTTCCTACAATAATACAACCCCTGGTGGAGGAGTTGGTGACCAAATCACTTTCTACTGCTCAAACCCTTGCACCCAATGCAACCAAAAAGGGGGAGAGTCAGTCAGTTAAGGAAAAAGGAAGAGGACAGATGGGGAGAAGGAGAAAGAATCAGAGAAGGTAAATGAGAAGGAGTTGGCTGTTATAAGTGTGGAGGAGACTGAGTTTGATGATGAGAAGGAGAAGGAGAGTGAGAAGAGAGCTGAAGTGAATGAAAGTCAAAAAGACTTTCATGTCACATATCAAAAGAGGAAAGAAGGAGAGTCTGAGAAGGAGAAGGAGCTGAATGATATGGTGAAAGAAGCTGATGCCAACCATAACCGTTCAATGGATAAAATCATTGATCAGTTATATAGGCAGAATTTTGACATCCAACAACTAGACTCCGAGATCAGAAGGTTGGAGACAGAGGAGATCAACTCAAGATGGGCTAGTTATGATGCCTTAGAAAGAGAAAGGCTGGAGATAATGATTAGATTTGTAGCCAAATACTTGGGAAGATCTCTGATAGAAATAAGGGCCTGGACCAGGGACAACATCTTGGCAATAACCACCAAGATTTGTTCGTCTGAAGCATACTCCAAGGGTTTAGTGATTGAGGCATTAAATGAAGCTGGGGTGGGAACCGAAAAGAACTGACAAAATTTACTAAAGCCTCCCTTACAGCCAAAATGCTAAAACAGTCTGAAAAGCCTCTATCCTCAAAATCACTACCTCCATAACCCACTAAAACAACCCCTTTACCCTCTAAACCAACCATCCAAACCACAAAACCAAATCCTTTACCCCCAAAACCCACTGCCAGTGATGTACCTAGACAAAAGAAAAGAAAGGTACTGAGGGCTGATGAAGAAGAAGAGGAGGATGAAGACAGACTGCCACTCTCTGCAGTTATCACTTTGCCTAAGGCTAATCCAATGTCCATCACTCCTGCTTCTCAAATGCATGCTGTGATGATAAAGATTGAAGAGGAACAGATGCAAAGACATGATGAGGAAATGCTGAAAAGCATTGACAAAGCATATGCCACATCCTCTTCAATGATTAGCATGAAGAAAGAAGTCTTAAGATTGTACACCCTTGCTAATACCTTTCAATACCAAAGGGAAAAAGTAAGGATATGGCCTGATCCTAGGGTAGCACACAGGATTGTCAAGAAAGAAATTCCTTCAAAATACAAGGGCCGAGTGAAGAGGGTTGTCGACGAAGACATCACTGTGGTTCTTGTAGTGTCCCCCTGGGAAATTGTAGAAAAGTTCAAGAAAGCTTATGAAGCCAAACAACCACCCCAAAAGATGTTGGAGAATAAAATCATAAAGAAGGGATTGGTTTACAAAAGACTTGAAAACTTCAAACAAGATGAGCTCAACCTGCTCTTAGAAGGGACACATCCAGATGAGTTTGCTTACAGACAAATAACCACGGTTGAGCTCAAGAATGGAAAACAGGCCAAGTACATCTCTGAAGTGTATGGCGAGAAGGATTGTTTGATGGTGTGCCCGAGGTGCTGACAATGGATGAGCAGATCATGTTTCTAAGGGCTTACACCAGGGAATCATATAGGCTGATACACGGGAAGTAGATCTCATGGTTGGGGTAACAGCTCAGTGTCCAAGTCCCCAATACAGAGCTCCCAACCATATCATGCAAAACAGATCATTAGAGACTTCTTCCCAGGCCGGTGCTGAAAAAGGTCACTTCTCATCTGATCAAGAGGATAAAAAGACCAATCTATCTGCCAAAATAAGTGGGACTCGTCAATAACTTAGAGGTTTTGGCTGCATTGGTTCAGGGGGAGTTTGTTGGACCAAAAGAACCAATGAGCCTGATCAGAGAAACCTCTAAGTCCCACAGGACATCACAACAGCTGAAGAAGACCTGATCAGCTGTTCTACAAAGTCTGAAGAATACAACTGCTGAAGTATTTTGAAGTACTGAAGACAAAGACTGAGACAACAGCTGAAGATCTAAAGTCTGAAGACTTCAACAAGTACTGAAGACAAAGACGAAGATCAACAGCTGAAAGACAAAGTCTGATGTTCAAGTACTGAAGACATTAGCTGATGCTAACAGCTGATGACAACAGCTGAAGAGGGCTTCTTCAGTTGTTGTGATGGTTTTTCTTCATCAGTAGTTTTCTTTTCTTTTCAGTAGTTTGTTTACTTTTCTGTAGTTTTGTTTCCTTTTCAGTACTTGTAAACAACTGAAGAGGTTGTTCTTCAGTTGTTGTAGTATCAGTTGTTTTATGTTTTTCAGTAGTTGTAATAAGATGTTTAACACTTAGGAACATTTGTAAGAAGATGTCAGTTGTTGACATCTTCAGTAGTTGTTAAACATCAGTAGTTATAAAACGGTTACATGTCACTTTCAAGTGACATTAGCCTACGTCATTCTTTCCTTATAAGGAAGGATGACTCACCTGTAATCGTGCCATTGAGGCCGACAATCTTAATGCAATATTCCTTTTGTCAGATATTTCTCTCTCTATAACAAAATTCTTTTATTGCTTTATATCGAATGTTCTTGCTTGAATTTGTCTAATTCTGAGCTATTCCGCTGCTATATCTGTTCAATCGATTAAACCAAGAGGCTGAGATCTTAACAGGTATGCCTGATAGTGTAAACTCTGAGGGCTTCCTTCTTCATATTGATGATAGAAGATGTGGCTGCATAAGCTTTGTCAACTCTCTTCAGCAATTCCTCATCATGCTGTTTATGAAGCTCTTCTTCTTCTAGCTTCACTTTAACCATTGTCTCTGGACTTCAGGAGTAATTGCTGAGGAGTGACTTGTGGCCTTAGGCAACTGAATCACAGCTGAGAGTGGCAGCCTATCTTCATCATCTTCTAGCCTCAATATCCTTCTCTTCTTCTTCAAGGGTATATCATCGGCTATGGGTTTTCAGGGTAAGGGAGTTGGTTTGGTGGGTTGTGTTTTGGGTGGTTTTGGTGCGGGAATGTTGACAGGCTGTTCTAGCATCCTTGAGGTGAGTGTGGCTTTTGATTGCTTGGCTAGCTCAGTCCTGCTCCAGCACCCGTTTCATTCAAAGCTTGAATAACAAGCCCCTTAGTATATGCTTCAGACGAACAGATCTTGGTGGTGATTGCAAGATACTGTCCCTGGACCAAGCTTTGATTTCGATCATGATCTTCCAAGATATTTTGCAATAAATCTAATCATGATTTCAAGCCTTTCTCTTTCTAACACTTCATAACTTGCCCATCTATTCTGGATTTCTTCAATCTCTAGTCGTCGAATCTCAGAGTCAAGTTTATTGGTGTCATGGCCTTGCCTAAACAGCTGATCAATGATGTTGTCCATTGATCTGCTGTGTTCGGCATCAGCCTCTTTTATCAGTAGCTCCAAGGCTTATCTTCAGCAATGTGATCATCAGCACCTTTCTTTCGCTTCTAGGTGAGCAGTGGTTGCTGTTCTTTCTCCTCCTTTTGGGCTTGCTTCGCTTCCTTCTTTTCCTCGGATCTTTTCCTCTTCTTTTCTTTCACTGCAGTACTCTCCCCCTTTTTGGATGCATTGGAGGAAGGGGTTTGTACCGCAGAAAGAGTCTTTTGTACAGCAGCATCAATCAGGGGCTGTAAAGTGGAGGAAAGCCTCTCATCAATGGCTTTAGTCACAATATCAGTGATTATGGGTGTGATGAGAGGGAGGGAATTTTGAAGTACAACACCTATTTGCTCAGGAGGGTTCTGTTCCTGAGAAGTAGGGCCTGAAGCAGAGGCAGGTGGTTGAGTTTGGAGTGGCTCAGTGTTTGGGAAACCTTCAAGTGAAGGTGCCATCTGTGGGTGGGTAGCGGCAGATGGTCTTTCTCCTTGTGAGAGTTGATCAAGTAGGTTTTGCAGCCTACTGACCTTCTCTTCAAGGATTGTGTTCTGGGCAAGAATATTGTAGAAAAAGCCCAGGTCATCATCAGCCGAAGCTGAATCATCTGACCTCCTGCTTAGAGCAGGATTTACATGCACTGGGTGTAGACCAGTTGATGCATGTGCCCCTTGTGCTTGGTACTGGGGACTTCCAGCCTCAGGACGGTGTCCATCATCAGCTGTTGCCTCTAGTGAGGTCTTGGCAATGTTACCAGCCTCATTCTGATCATGTGCTGAGTCAGAGGAGGTGGCAGCCTCACTAGATATTCTAAGCTCATTGTCTACACCAGGAGATAGAAGTGGTAAACCCCTGTGCTGTGGGTTCTCAAGTGCACTGTGTTCCTCCCCCTCAATTGTAGAGGTATTCCCAGTAGTCAGTGGTTTCTGGGGAGGGGGTGAGGAGTGCAGTTGAGTCAGCACTTGTGCAACTATTAAAGTTGGGCTGTGAGGGGCGGTTGTTTGGGGTGAAGGGATAGAAGCAGTGTGCACCTAGGGAGGTTGGTGCTCTTCAATGGCAATCCCCTCAAGTGAGGAAGATCCCAGATATGTAGGTACCCCTTTTGTGGTTGCTGCAGGCTCCTGTTGAGAGGAAGCCTAAGCGGCTATGGCTGGAAGAGTCATTGTATCCACTAGGGGGTTTGGACTAGTGGATATATCCTGCGTTTGTGTTGCAGGGGCATCCTCAGGGGACTCAATTCCCTGAGTAGCCATTTTGGGTTTCTTTTTGGTGGGTTTGGTGGGGACTTTTGATTTGGAGGTGGTGGCTGTGGGTTCCAGCTACGTGGGTTTTCGCAGCTTGGCAGCCATTTTTAGTGTCCGGTCAGAGTTGTGCCGGGAGTATACTTCCGGCAGAACAGCCGTAGCAGGGACTCTCAAGCCAACAAGTCCCTCAGCATTAAGCTGGTCTGTAATAATGGCCATTATGAACCGTGGATAAAGTATCCAACGGTTGGCAGTTAGTTTTTGAGCCATATCTTTGAGCTCTGAAAATATTATTTCTGAAAAGTTTAGCGGTTGTTGCTCAAGAATAGAATACATTACCTGCTGCCATTTCGTCGACATTTGATCCCAAGACGACGTCTTAGGGGCCAAACATACATTCACCATGTGAAAGATTAGGCGCTCAGCATCATTAAAGTCTTTCTTCATGATAGTGGAGGCACTGAGATCACCTTGATATCCATGTTGGGCAAAGGATAGATCTGTGGTGCCCTTCGGATATCCAACAGGAGAACTAGCATCATTCAGATGAAGAATTTTACGGATTATTGCAGGAGTGATGACTACTTCTTTGTTATTTACGACCGACTGGAGGGATGGTGTGTTGTTCTCCCCAGTGGTAACAGTAACGTTCATCCAAAATTGGTGCAGGGATTCGGCATGTAGTATGGGATTCAGAAGAAATGCCGTGTTGTATTGGGACTGAACCATAAGATCGATAGCAGTATCTAACTTAGTCCAGATGGGCGATTTAGTGAGGTAGGCAACACAGTTGTGTCGCGGTTTAATTTGTATGGACGCCATGGAGAAGAGGGAAGTTTTGGAGAGGAACGTTAGGTTTGAAGAAGATGAAGCATTGAGAGCTTAGGTTAGGGATATTTATAGGGTACGGGTAAGAAACGACTGAAGGATGTGGTGTTAGTCATCAGTAGTTTTAAACGACCGTTGACATGGTATTATCCTTTCAGACGTTGAAACAGCTGCAGTCGTGGTGTTAGGCATCAGTAGTTTAGAAAACTACTGAAGACTGTGGTTTTGACTTCAGATGATTGAAACAACTGAGGACTTGGTGGTTGTCATCAGTAGTTAGGAAACTACTGAAGACAGTGGTTTTGCCATCAGCTGTTGTAAACAACTGAAGACTTGGTATTAGTCATCAGTAGTTATAAAACTACTGAAGACATGGTTTTGCTTCAGTTGTTTAGAATGAAACAGCAGTTGTACAAACAACTGAAGAGAAGTTCTCTTCAGCTGTTTTCGTCAATTCTTAGCTTTTCAGCTGTTTCATACTGTCCTCAACACATTCATCAGTCTTTTTGGCTGATTTCAGTTGTTTCATAGGACATCAGTACTTATCTGTTTTTACTGATTGCAGTAGTTGTAACTGCATCAGTAGTTGTAACTACATCAGTAGTTTAGAACATATGAAGTACTTCAATACTTGTGAGACATTTAGCCTTCAGTAGTTATAAAACTACTGAGGGTAAAAGAGCTCATCAGTACTTATATGTGACATAGGTACTAATGATCATCAGTACTTATTACTAAGATCATCAGTAGTTGTCACTTATTCTAGCTGCAGCATACCAAGCCTTAACACCAGGTTTTGGAAAGTTGAACTATCCAAAGGCTTAGTAAAAATGTCTGCAAGCTCATCAGCACTAGGCACAAACTTAGGATCAATCAGACCTTTTTCAAAACAATCCCTTATAAAATGATGTCTGATCTCTATGTTTGGTCCTAGAGTGCTGGACTGGATTTTTGACAATGCAAAGAGCTGAAGCACTATCCATTAACAATGGAACTCTTAGTCTCTGTAATGCCATAATCCAAAAGTTGGTTTTGAAGCCAGAGTACCTGAGATGTACAACTTGCAGCCGCAATGTACTCTGCTTCAGCAGTTGATGTAGCAACTGAGGTCTGTTTCTTGCTCTGCCAAGAAATCAAGCAGTTGCCTAGGAATTGACATCCACCAGAATTGATTTCCTGGTCAACTTACACCCTGTATAGTCACTGTCAGAAAAAGCAACTAATTTACCAGAATGTCCAGTAGAATACCATAAACCTAGAGATGGAGTGCCTTGCAGATATCTAAAGATCCTCTTGACTGCAATCAGATGAGACTTTTAGGTGCAGCCTGAAATCTAGCACAAACACATGTAGCAAACATAATATCTGGTCTAGAAGCTGTTAAATACATCAAGGACCCAATCATACATCTGTAAAGTGTTCATCAACCACTTTACCTTTCTGATTGTATCCAGTTGTGTGGTGCTGCACATGGGAGTAGAACAAGGCTTACAGTTTTGTAAATCAAACTTTTGCAAAAGATCTTTTGTATATTTGGACTGATGAATGAAAATTCCATCAGCCTTTTGTTTGATTTGCAACCCCAGAAAGAATTGTAGTCTCCCATGGCACTCATTTCAAACTTCTGTTGCATCAACTTTGTAAAGGCATCACACAACTTTGGATCAGAGGATGCAAAAATGATGTCATCTACATAAATTTGAACAAGTAGATTATGCTGCCCAGCTTTCTTAATGAATAAAGTCTTATCTATGGAGCCTCTAGTGAAATTTTTCTAGAAGAAAGTTTGATAATGTCTCATACCAGGCTCTAGGAGCTTGTTTTAACCCGTAAAGAGCCTTATCAAGCTTATACACCCAATTAGGATGTTTATTGTCCTCAAAGCCCGGAGGTTGACATACATAAACTTCTTCTTTAATTTTTCCATACAAAAATGCACTTTTGACATCCATTTGAAAAACTTTAAGATTTTGATAAGCAGCATAAGCTAAAATCAATCGAATTGCTTCCAGTCTGGCTACAGGGGCAAAGGTTTCATCATAATCAATACCTTCTTCTTGTGCAAACCCCTGAACAACCAGTCTGGCCTTGTTCTTAACAATAAGCCCATTTTCATCAGTATTGTTCCTAAACACCCATTAGTGCCTATTGCACACTTACCTGGTGGTAGAGGAACCAGTTCCCACACTTGCTATTTCTTGAACTGAAGAAGCTCAAGCTCCATGGCATCAACCCATCCATTGTCCTTTAAAGCAATGTGATAATTCTTTGGCTCTTGCTGACTGATGAAGAGAGCATAGAAGCAGAAATTTGACAATTGACTTCTTGTTGATACTCCAGCAGTGATATCACCAATGATTTGAGACATAGGGTGATTCTTCAGATCTTGATACACAATGAGATCTATGCAAGTGTTTGTAGCAAGCTCAGCAGTACAGATGGTGATGGTGAATCATTTCCTTGAAACCAATCAGTGGATGGTAATTCAAAGGAAGTTGAATTCGAAGAGATCTCATCAGCATTTGTTGTGGATGGTGCTACTGGAGCTACAGGAACATCAGGTCTAGTTGAATCAAGCAGCTGATCACTAAACCTGAAGAGTTGAGTACTGCAATCATCATCATCATCAGCAGTACCACCGGGTGGTGAACTGTTGACAGGAGCAACAGCAGGTGTTTGATGAGGAACATATTGCAGTATGTCCAAATCAAATAACTCCACAGGGCTTTGTGGAATCTTGTCCTTTGGAGATTCATTGAACTTAACATGTAGAGTTTCTTCAACCATTTTGTTCTGCAGTTGAAGACTCTGTATGCCTTACAAGTAGATGAATAACCAACAAAATACCCTGCATCCACCTTAGGATCAAATTTTGGAGTTGATCCTTTGTGTGAGAATAAAACAGGGACACCCAAATGCTTTGAAAAATGAAATCAGAGGAGCCAAATGATGGAGAACTTCATATGGAGTCTTCATCAATCTCTGATTTTCTAAAACTCTATTTTGCACATAGCAAGCTGTGTTGACAGCTTCAGCCCAAAAGGTCAGTGGCAAACCAGAGTCAGCCAGCATGGACCTTGCAGCTTCAATGAGGGTCCTCTCTTTCTCTCCACTACTCCATTTTGTTCTAGAGTCCTTGGAATGCTGAATTGCCTTTTGATTCCCTTTGAAAGATAGAAGTCATCAAGTGTATGATTTCTGAATTCAGTTCCATTGTCACTCCTAATACACTTGACTGGAAGGGAATACTGCCTCTCAATATACAACACAAAGTGAATAATCTTCTGGGCAGCCTCATCCTTTGAATGTAGGAAGAAAGTCCATACAAATCTGGAGTAATCATCCATAATTACCAGACAGTATTTCTTCTTTGCCATGCTCATTACTCTCACAGGACCAAATAGATCCATATGCAGTAATTGCAAGCAGGCAGTGGACTTAGGCATTTCAATAGGAGAGAATGAGACTTTGTGCTGTTTTCCTTTTAATCAAGCAGTGCAGGTTTCATCACAGTGGAACTCCTTTATGGTAAGCCTCTGACTAAACTTTGTGGTAAGCTGATTCATGTTTTGAGATTAACATGACCAAGCCTTCTGTGCCATAGTTTAGATCTTGAGAAGAGGCTTTGGAAAATAGGCAAGGATTGCCTTTGAGATCTATCTTCTTGGAAAGATCTAAGGCATACACTCTTCCTGTCCTGTTGGCTTTCAGGAGAGTGTGATCATCCAACACCTTGTCAATCAAGTGCAAAACTTTGGATGACAGAATCCTACAGTTGTGACTGGTGAAAAGAGCAGATGGCCTTTATCACACATTTGACTGACACTCAAGAGATTGTACTTGAGATTTTGCACATGATTAACATCATCAAATTTGATTTCTCCATTGGAGACAAAGCCCTTACCAATGATGTAACCCCTAGCATCATTGCCAAAGAAACAAATCCCTTCTTTCCTTGAGAGTAGTCCATGAAGAAGAGAGCTATTCCCAGTCATGTGCATAGATCCCCCACTGTCTACATACCAGATGCTACTTGGCATGTTGAAGAACCCTGCAATTATAAACAATCAGTTAGTTTTAGAGACCCAAACCTTTTTGGTTTTGGGCCTGGTCTCATCAATAGATGGTAAACTAACAGGTTTATTTGAAACAACAGCCTGAGAGGAAGAAGATGGTGTAGAAGAGGAGTCCTTTGGCTTGGATCTCCTTTTTTTGTGTTTCAACATAGGAGCATCTAGTTGGTTAACTCTACCCAACAGATGTTGAACCATCATAACCAGCTGTGTCTGATTTTGTGAGAAGACTTTCAGCTTATCAGACATTGCCAGTGGAGTTTGATAAGTCCCTATGTTGCCCCTTCTTCTTCTGAGCATTCTCAGCTGTCACTTGTTTAACCCCTTCCTTTTTGGATTTCTTTGAGGACTTAAGGGTTACAGGATTTGATGTTGCTGATACAAATGTGGTCTCAAACTCAGTTTTCATTTTTACCATTTTCTCTTTAATTTCTTCTTTTTGTTTGAGTTTGGAACCTCTTTTGTACCAACAATCATCTGTAAGATGATTGAACAAACCACATACTTCACATGGTTTCTTCTTCATCTTAGGTTGATCATCAACTAAAGAGGGTGAAGCAACTAAAGATTTGTTCTTCAATGCTTTGGAACATTGTTTGCTTTCTTGACTGCCTCTTAGTAGTCTTCAAACTCTTTCTACTATCAGTTTTCTTCTCTTCAGTACTGACAGCAGTTGAAGTTTGAACTTCAGGTGTTAGATCCTGCTCTCTAGTCCTTTCAGGACCTTCAGAATTAACTCCTGAGTTGATCAACTCATTAATCATGTGAATGTCAGCATTTGAACCATCAACATCAGCTGATAAGTTCAAAGAGGCTTGATGCTGACTGCTACTTCTGATTGTGCTGTATCAGAAGGTAGATCACATGATGTGATGGATTGGTTATCACTCTCACCATCAGATTCTACCTCTGCTCTTGGGGTAAATCTGTAGGTGGAGCAGTGTGATTGTAACCAATTCCAAACTTCACATTTGAAGCAGATTGCTTACTAAGAAGCATTTCAAAACCTTGCATGATTGTACCCATCTATCACACTCGACCTGGGTAACTGCAAGGGTTTCTTTGAGATCTTTGTACTTCTCTAGAAGTACTTCTTCTCTAGCCTTATCATCAATTATTTGGCAATTCAGTTTATAAATCTCATCATTTTTATCTTTAAGCACAGACTCAAACTCAGCTTTGTTTTTGGAAATTATTTGTTCTAGCTCATGTTCTTATTAATTAGAGCTACATTTGCTTCTCTAATGGAAGCAAATGCTGCTATGCATGGTTCAGAACATATTTGGCTTTTGCCTCAGAGGATACCTGTGATACCTGAGGTGTAGAGGCATTAGAAAATGAAGTATCAGCAGACTCCAAAGCCATAAGAGCTAGATTCCCAAAAGGACTGTCACCACCATGTTGACAAGCACCTGAGAACAGATGGTCATGACCAGACATGTCATCTGGTAAACTGCTCCAGTCAACAACTCCTGGGGTGAAGAAGCTGTGTTGTTGAGGTTGAGGTTGTTGATGAGATTGGGATGGCTGAGGTTCTGGTAGTGCATGAGGTTGTGGTGCCATAGGAACTTGAACTTGATTTGACTGTGGCATGTAATAACAAGGGTACGGATATGGCATTTGACCCTGAGGAACAAAATATGCCGGAGATTGTTGTTGAGGATGATGACTAGAGGTGACAGGATGTTGCCCCCTGTGTTGTTGACTATTGCCAGAAAAGTCACAAGGGTGCAGTGGAGTTAGATCCAGTTGATCTACACTCTCTTGCAAAGTGTCCAAGCCTTTGGCATTTGTGACACCTCAACTTGCTCTTGTCAAAACCAACTTTGGTTTTGCCAGAGAGTCCTGGGAATTTCTTCTAGTTCTTTTATAGAACTTCTAAGATCTGATATTTATCAGGGCCATTTGGCTCAAAATATCCATCTCCTCTAAGTCATCATCAGCAATCCCCTTAGCTCATCCATAATGAAGCATAGATTGTCATTATTACACCCAGTAAACTGACCATCAATACTCACAAATGCAGAATCAGAAGTGCTTGAAGAGAAATTAATATGCTCATCATACTGGCATTCATGAAGCCTATTCTGACTCATGACCCACCAAGGCAGTGTTGCCTGTACAAAGTCTTCAGTGAGCTTTACAGATGAGGACAGCTTTCTCTTCTGTTCTATCTCTCTCTCAAACGTGAGCAGTTTCCCATGGAGTTGGGTGAGAGATAGTTTGTCCAAACTTGCACTGGAGCGTAGGACAATAGTATATGTGTCCCATCTCTCAGGCAGTGATCTGAGAAATATGTTATTCATCTGAATATTTGTGTACTCAAGTTTGACCATTTTTAGTTCAGAGATCAAACAAGAGAACCGCTCATATGTTGAGTCAGTGTCTCACCTTTCTATGAGAGAATGTCTCATATTTGGGCAAGAATTTCTCTATAATTGCCAAGACCTCATCTGTTCCTCCAAATTGTTCTTTCAAGGCATCCAGAGGTCATGGGCAGTTTCATGATGCATTAGCCCAGAATAGATTTCATTGGCAGTGCCATGGCCAGAATTCCATGGGCTTTTGCATCAATTTCAAGCAACTTCTTATCCTCATCTGAGTATTGCTCCCTCCTCTTCGGAACCATTTGATTCGTTTCTGGGTTATTCACCATAGGCTTGGTGGACCATGTACCACTGATGTCCAACAACCTGCGCTGTTAACAGACAGGTGATGGAGCATACGTCTTTGCCATATGTTATACTCATTCCTAACCAGCATTGGTGGCTTGGTTGAGGAACCAGTATTGTGAGGATCATTGGAGGGAGTGGTCATTTTCAGTTCAAAAACATTTAATTCAAGCTTTAAAAGTTTTAAACAGACCACAACAAACTCAATGAAAACCAAGAGAAGATCTCAGGATGAATGACCAGAAATACAGAAAATTCAATCTCTAAAACCGTTCTTGCAAAAACAAAAGCTAATTCAATCAAACTTAGATCTTGAATAGCAGTTTCAATGATCAATTATTAGACGATCAATGATTAACCTGCTCTGATACCATTTGACAGGATCAGCGATCACAAGTTTGATGTATTAGAGTTCAAAGCAGCAGAATACGAACAAGAATTAGACAAATTGTAGCAAGCAATCGATACTTGTATGCATTAAGAGCACATACGGTTATAGGGAGAGATATATATTTTGATTTCAAGGAATGTTTATAGATGTAGAATATTCTAATCAAATCATTCATTCATTCCATTCATTCTTCACCACTATTACAATAGGTTGTCACTCCTTATATAGAGTGCAACAATCACTGCTGTTATCACGGAAAGTGACAACTGGCAGATCTAATACAAAAATAACTAACTCTTAACAAACTACTGAAATGTTCACAACTACTGAGAACATATCAGAGTGTTAAGTACAAATATAAAACTACTGAAACTACAACGACTGAAGAACAAGCTCTTCAGTCGTTACAAAACTACTGAAACATAAAAGTACTGAAAACTAGAAATATAAAATACTGATATCACAACTACTGAAGAAGTACTCTTCAGCAGTTGTGACAAACTACTGACGCTTCAGTACTTGATCTTCAGACTTTGACCTTCAGATGTTTCATCAGCTGATGACTTCAGTAGATATCATCAGCTGATGTCTTCAGTCTTTGTCTTCAGACTTTGTATCAGTTGTTGATCTTCAGCACTTGTAAACTCTTCAGCTATTGTACTTCAGTACTTTGGTCTTTCAGCTTCAGCACTTGTGTTCTTCAGCTGTTCAGCTTCAGTACTTGTGTTCTTCAGCTGTTGTACTTCAGCACTTTAGTTCTTCAGCTGTTGGAATCTTCAGCACTTGATCTTCAGCTGTTGAAGTCTTCAGCACTTGTCAAACTGCTGATGAGTCTTTCAACAGTTGTTGTGATACCATGTGGGACTTAGAGGTTTTCTGATCTTGGCTCATTGGTTCTTTTGGTCCCACATTAGAACTTTCAAAGAGAAGCCAATCCTCAGGTCAGTGCCATCGCATAGCAGAGAGGCGTCAAACAACTATGAGTTCTAGAATATATAGGTTATGCTTATCCTGAGGTCAGTGCCACCGCACAACAGAGAGGCACATAACCTATCTTCTTGTTTGAGCACTTTTTCTTCTTTTTGCACAGATCTCACCAACAACATAGGTTATCAGTTTGATTGTATTTGTATTTTCCATATGCTTTTGCTCATGCTTTGGTCTTACGCACACTTTTTTGGCGTTTATTTTGCTTGTCACCCCTTATTGGAATCCTGTTGATTGTGTTAACTAGGGATAAGGTGCTTCCCACAGCTTGTCAACATTTTAGTTTAATCTTGAGATCACCAACCGGTCTAGTAATCTATTGTGTTCGATCTACCAACATATCAGCTGTGGTCTAACAACCTCTAGGTCTACTTTCTTTGTGTTACCTTAGTAATAGCTAGCTTCACTATCATATTTCCTTTTATATTGCTCAGACTGCTCAGACTTATACTTGAACTTTGCATCTTTTTCAATTTTCAATTTTTAAAGTCCCATATGGTTTGTACCTGTGTACTATCATCTTCCACACATTAAATCGGTATCACAGGTATGATCTTATTTATTTCATTGGGCTTGCCTCTCCTTGTCCCTTGTTTTTTTTATACCTATTCTCCCCCTAAAATACTAAAACCTCTAAGGATTTGCGTTTTAGAATTTTAATGAGCAAGAACCGACACTAAGTGTAATTGACAAACAAACAGTAAACAAAACAAGAGAATTAAACTTAAAAAATACTATAATTTAAGAAATTTTAAAAGACACTAGACGCGATGCATCGGACTATACATGGTCATCTTCAGGAATGACCTCACTCTTCTTTTTAACACCATTGACCTCTAACAGATATAGAAAATGTGGTATATCAAAAGCCTTTGTATAGAGGTTTGCGCGTTGAAAATCAGTGTTTATTTTTATCACATCGATTAAGTTCTTTTCAAAATAGTCACGTATGAAGTGATATTTGATCCCGATGTGTTTGGTCTTGGGATGTTGGACCGGGTTATTAGTGACTGCAATCGCAGCAGAGTTATCAACAAATATAGGAGTAGAAGTGAATTGCAAACCATAATCCCGCATTTGCTATTGAATCCATATGATTTGGGAACAGCAGCTTGCAGCAGCAACGTATTTTGCTTCACAGGTTGACAAGGCAACCAAGGTCTGCTTCTTACACTGCCAGGTTACCAATCTTCTCCCAAAGAACTGACACCCTGCTGATGTAGACTTGTAGTTCATCTTGCAACCGCCGTAATCCGAGTCACTATACGCTGTAAGTTCAAAGTCATCATCATGAGGGTACCACAATCCAAGTGTGGGTGTGCCCTTCAGATAACAAAATATCCTCTTGACTCCAATTAAATTGTTCACCTTAGGCTTTGCCTGATATCACGAGCATAGACATGTAGCATACATGATATCTGGTCTTGAGGCTGTGAGATACATGAGAGATCCAATCATCCCTCGGTACATAGTAGCACTACCAGATCACCGTTCTCGTCGGGTGCTACATCATGGTTTGTAGCCAATGGAGTGCCAGCTATGGAAGCATTTTCCATGTCAAACCGACTAAGAATATCTCCTACATACTTGGTCTGATGTAAGAAGATTCCATTTGGTGTCTGATCTACTTGTACCCCGAGAAAGAACTTCATCTCCCCCATGGCACTCATCTCAAACTCAGCCTTCATTACTGCTTCAAATTCTTTGCATAATTCTTCATTCTTTGAACCGAAGATTATGTCATCTACATAGATCTGTACTAGCAGTAAGTCTCCATCTTTTTCTTTGATAAACAGTGTGCAGTCAATGACTCCCCTGCAAAATCCGTGTTTCTCAAGATGAGTAAAGAGTTTCTCATACCAAGCCCGTGGAGCTTGATGAAGCCCGTATAGAGCCTTGTCAAGTTTGTGAACTCTATCCCGATGATATGGATCTTCAAATCCCTCGGGTTGACTAACATACACTGTTTCTCTGATTTCCCCATGAAGGAATGCACTCTTCACATCAAGTTGATAAACTTTGAGAACCTTGAGTAGTCATCGGTAACTACATAGCAGCACAAGTCGCCTGCGATGCTTCTTGTAGTCACTGGACCAAACAGATCCATGTGAAGAAGCTCAAGTGGAAGTTCTATAGAATGAACTTTCCTTTCCTTATGAGATTTCTTCATCTGTTTGCCCTTTTTGCACACAACACAAAAATCTGGGAGTTCAAAGTTTTTGACATTTACTCCTCTCACAAGATCATTCTGGATCAAGTGATTTATTTTCCTCGGATTTATGTGTCCCATTCTCCTATGCCAGGAGATGGATTCCTTCTCAGTAGCTTTGGACAAGAAACATTGGACTTCACTATCTGTTGTGGATGCCTTTGAGAGATCCAAAACATAAAGATCATTCTATCTAGAAGCTGAGATAAGGATTTGATCCTCCAAAATCACATAGTCCTTCTTTAGAACCGTAACACTTCTTGTTGTCAAATACTACCTTGAATCCTTTATCATAGATTTGAGAAACAGAAAGTAAGTTATTTTGTAATTTTTGGACATAGTTTACCTTATCAAACTTAACTTTCTCATTTCCCACTTCACCTTGGGCTATGATGTACCCGCCTTTGTTTCCAGCAAATGAAACATGCCCTCCTTTAATTTGTCTAACATTTGATAAGAGAGCTCTGCTCCCTATCATATGCCTGGATGCTCCGCTATCAACTATCCACATGTTAGTTTCAGAACTATAGCGAACACCCTACACAGTCAATGAAAACATTAGTTCATGTCAGGAACCCAAGCCTTAACCGGCTTGGGTTTCCCTGAGGCATCACATATCACAACTCAACCCACTAACCCTTTGAGGTTAAGGATTGATCAGAATTTTGTTTGTTCTTAATTTCAGGCACTGAGGAGGTTTTTTCTTTCCATAGACCAGATTTGTGTAAGGCCTGTTTATGATAAACAAACGATTGGCTGATGGATTGAATTTTGGGTTCACAATCTCTTTTAGAAGGCGTCACTAAGTTCCTTATAAAATATCTTGACGTAGAGGTAGAAAGTTCAACTTTCTTCCTTGGTGTCTGATAATAAGGATAGTAAGATGCTATGTGACCATACTCTCCATAATTATAGCAGGATCTGCTTTTAACTTGATGGTTTCTATTTTTTGGTGGAGATGCAGATGTCACACAGTTGACCTTATTATGTTTGGATTGGGACACTTCTTTGTTTGATGTATGAGTTGGTTTTACAAAACTTAATTGCTTTACCTGGTTTTACATCTTTGATCTGTTGTTGAACTGGACTTTGACATGATGCACGTGATTGATTAGGTTTTATAGTCTTTTTAGGTTCTTGTTTGACTTCGTTTGACCCTGAGTTAAAACTAATCTTTTCAAATTCTTGTTCTAGATTAACACAAGGAATTTTTTCTATTGCCTTTGAAGTGGCCTCCTTCTGTTTAGTGTCTGATCTAATTGATTTACTTAATGAATCTGGATCACTCACCATTTGGTGTTCATCAAGGTCTCAGGTGGTGGTG
Source organism: Flaveria trinervia (assembly GCA_025506515.1). NCBI lineage: Eukaryota > Viridiplantae > Streptophyta > Magnoliopsida > Asterales > Asteraceae > Flaveria > Flaveria trinervia. Next base: position 57,300,508 of record CM046445.1, on the reverse strand, counting down.
AAACCATTTTGTATCCCAGTCCCTCCGCATTATTTCTCTCTCTTACTAAGTGTTGGACAATATGTGATGAGCTTGTCCAACTATGCAGTTTTTGTTTTAATGAATTGACTTCTACTTCTAAAACTGCTTTTTGCTTCTTAGTGTCCTCAAGAGAGTTCAGATAGTACCTAATGTCATTTGCTTGGTTAAAGGCAACTACCTCAGTTTCCCTAAGCTGTTTATTTAATAGGTCTATCTTTTCCTTATAACTATGCTCATTTTGTTTCAATACTCTATTAGCTTCTGTGCATAGTTCTAGGTCCTTTACTAGGCTATCATTATGATCTAACAACCTAGCAAATTTTGCATCTATACTTTCTCTAAATTTATTACATTCTAAGTAAGCATGATTATTAAACAGTTGGTCAGAAGTGCTTACCTGAGATGTAGAAGAAGAATCAGCCCTGGCTCGCTTATCTCTGGTTCGGATGATTCAGATGATGATGCATTTGCAGATTATTCTTCTTGAGGCAGGTAGTTGACCACATTTGCAGTATCTTCAGAATTTGACATTGCCGTCTCTACTGCTACATCACCTTCACTTGCAAAATCGTCATCAATATCCTCCACACTAGCTATATTTGACTCCCCTGGTGAGACGAACTGAAAGCTCCAGTCCTATCCTTCATCTTTGTTGGCAGTTAAGGCTTTTGGATCCTTACTTGATAAGTCAGCATTACTAGCAGTGGACTTGTCTTGACGGTTAAATGACGAGAAGGGATTTCTAGTTCCTGTCTTCTTTGGTTTTATACACTCCCTCTTGAAGTGTCCCTTCTCACCGCAGTTGAAGCTTGTAACCTTTGACTTATCAAACCCAAAGGTTGTGTCTTTTGTTACAACCAGGTTCCGTCCGGTCTTTTTGACAAACTTTTTAGCTTCACTTGCCAGAGCCCACATTATGTCCATACGTTCCAACTCCATTTCATCCACCTGCTCATAATCTTCATCTGCCAGGTGGCAGTTACCTATCTTTCCAGCAATTAATCCATCGTAGGAGTGAACCACCGCAGCTAAAAGGTCCATATGTTCTCTTGCCACCTCTACAGTTACATTCCCGAGGTTGTCGGTTTTCAGCTTTGCGGCATTTGCTTCAGGAACTATATATTGGGTGCTAGACGACCCTGACATTTCTGATCCGGAAGTTGAGGGTTGTTCTGGAACACCTGTGCTTGAGATGAAGGCGGTTTGCAATGGTGCTCCAGATGTCTTGATTGAAGGAGTAGCTTTGTATAGTGTAGGATTCTGATCATAGTTTGCCTTTTGGGCTCGATACTTCATCCTAAGCTCTTCTTCTCTCAGTTTCAGAATGAAGTCATTTATGTCTAACTTCGAGAGCATTCCATTCTGTCTGAGATTTGAAACAAACGAACCCCATTTATCTGGTAATCCATCAGCAAAGTTGGATACCTTATCTTCCATCAAAGTAACCACTCCATGAGTGTGCATCTCACTCATCAAGTGGTAGAATCTATTGATCACATCATCAAGGCCTTCTTTTCCTATTGAAGAGAAGTTGTCAAACTCCTTCTTCAATGCTTTTGCCTTGATAGCCTTCAGAGAGGCATTCCCGTCATACCACTTCTCCAACGCATCCTAAAGTTTCTTGGCTTGAGTGTACTCCAAATACTGATGGAAAATATCCTTTGGAATAGACTGAGTAAGCAAGGCGTAGACTTTCTTCTCAGCGTTGTGTTTTAGCTTATGTGCATCCGACATGCCACTTAGAGTAAGTTTTACTCCGTCAGCTCCAACTGGCATGCAGTACCCCGACTCTATTGCCTTCCACAAATTTGTATCTACTCCATTCAAGTAGATTTCAAAACGTTGCTTCCATTGTGGATAGTCATCTAACGTGATAAGCTTCGGGGGTTATTGTGTATTCCCACTTCGTTCTCCAACAATAGTAGATTCTGAATATGAATATCTCTACTAGTTGTGTATGCCGAAAACTAATCCACCATTTCACTTAACTTTACGGTTTAATACACTGCTGATGTATGCGAATGAAGGTATGCGATTGGGCTTATTCGGGAAATTGAACAAATGCGGATGGCTCAATCGTGCGACTGAACAGATGCGGATGAGTTAGTCATCAGAATGAACTAATGCGGTTGAACAGACCGAATGAAGTTCTCAGTCGTACGAATGAAGGTACGAATAAGTCCAATCGTGCGGTTGGAAAATGCGAATGAACTCAGTCGTGCGATTGAGCCAATCGTGCGATTGAACTTGCTGAAGTTTGATAATTCGTAGGTTAAACTTGTTTTGGCCGTAAAAACTCGAATTTTATCAAACCCTAATAGCCGTATGCGGAAAAACTACACTTTTCGATTAGGAACCGTCCAAGACTTCGTTAGACACAAAAAGATTGCATTTCTTATGCAAAAACACAATTTTGTATCAAAACAATTGAATCAACACGTAATCAACAGCTTGTTGCTCTGATACCACTTGTTAGGATCTGGTATTTGACCAAACACCAACTGATTAACGTGTTAAATCAAACCAAATAGTGCGGAATCCTATTTTATTGGCGATCCAATCAGTGAGAACGCACGTAGAAACAATAATTTATTGAAACTAACGTCAAGAATCGATTGAGAATCAATCTATAGCGTTCTATGAACTTGGAGTACCAACTTGAAGGCTTCTAGACGGCTAGGGTACGTCTGGAGTCGAAGTGGATTCAATCCTTACGTTTTTCCACGAATTAGGTGGCATTTATAGGTTAGGATTGCTCATTCGGGCGACTGAACCATTAGCATGGTTCATTCGTGCGATTGGGCCATGCGGTTAATCCATTCGCACTACTGAGTGTTCAGTCGTGCGACTGAGTCAGACGCATGAAGTTGTTCAGTCGCATGGCCATTCAGACGCATGAGAACTTCACTTCACCAAGTTTGAGTGTATTCAATATTCTAACATTATGTATAACACTTCAACAATCACAAGCCTATATAATTAAGTCAATATGTGTTAAACAACTCATTAATGAAATATTAAACACTATAAACACAACCAAACATTTGTATTTCATTAAGTACCCAATAGTTACAAAAGTGTAAGACATATTACATTCAGATCAGGATCTAGGTACATATATGTATCAACAAAGTCAACAAAAAAGTTACGCCGTTAAGTGTCGTAAGCCATTGGAGTTCCAAGTTGGTGACATAGTTCTTCTTAAGGTGTCACTGTGGAAAGGTGTTGTTCACTTTGGAAAGAGGGGTAATCTAGCTCCAAGATTTGTAGGTCCTTTCAAAATCCTGAAAAGGGTTGGGAAAGTGGCTTATAAACTAGAACTACCTTCTGACCTTAGTGGAGTTCATCTTGTGTTCCATGTCTATTGATACGTACATGTACCTAGATCCTCATCTGAATGTAATATGTCTTACACTTATGTAACTATTGGGTACTTAATGAAATACAAATGTTTGGGTGTGTCTATAATGTTTAATATTTCATTAATGAGTTTTTTAACGTATATTGACTTGATTATATAGGTTTGTGATTGTTTGAATTGTTATGCATAATGTTATAATATTGAAAACGTTCAAACTCGGTAAAGTGAATTTTTCATGCGTCCGACTGGACCGTGCGCCCCAACAGTGGTCATGTGTTCGAATGGCTATGCGACTGAGTGTCCATGCACCTAAATAGTGCATACGCCTGAATAACTTCATGCGTCTGACTCAGTTGCACGACTGAACACTCAGTCGTGCGAATGGATCAACTGCATGGCTCAATCGCACGAATGAATCATGCTAATGGTTCAGTCGCACGAATGAGCAACCCTAACCTATAAATACCACCTAATTCATGGAAAAAGGTAAGCATTCAATCCACTTTGACTCCAGACGTACCCTAGCCGTCCAGAAGCCTCTAAGTTCGTACTCCAAGTTCATAAAACGCTGTAGATCGATTTCTAATCGATTCTCGACGTTACATTCAATACATTATTGTGTCTACGTGCGTTCTCACTGATTTGATCGCCAATCAAATAGGATTCCGCAGGTTTGGTTTAACACGTTAATCAGTTGGTGTTTGGTCAAATACCAGATCCTAACAAGTGGTATCAGAGCCAGGTTCTTGATTACGTGTTGATTCAATAATTTGACACAAAAATAGTGTTTTTTAATCAAAAACGCAACCTTTTTTTGTCTAACAGAGTCTTAGATGTTTCCTCATCGAAAAGTGTAGTTTTTCTAGCATACGGCTATTAGGGTTTGGTAAAATTCGAGTTTTTACGACCAAAACAAGTTTAACCTATGAATTATCAAACTTCAGCAAGTTCAGTCGCATGGTTGGCTCCGCACGACTGAGCTCTTTCGCATTCTTTAACCGCACGATTGGACTCATTCGTACCCTCATTCGTACGACTGAGATCTTCATTCGGACTTCTCAACCGCATTAGTTTATTCGGACGACTGACTCATCCGCATTTGTTTAGTCGCATGATTAAACCATCCGCACTCATCCGCATTTGTTTAGTCGCATGATTAAACCATCCGCACTTGTTCAATCGCCCGAATAAGCCCAATCGCATACCTTCATTCGCATTCATCAGCAGTTTGTTACACAGTAAGTTAAGTGAAATGGAGGATTAGTTTTCAGCATACACAGCAAGTAGAGATACACGTATTCAAAATCTACTGTTGTTGGAGAACGAAGTGGGGATTCACAATAAACCCCTAAGCTTATCACGTTACATGACTACCCATAATGGAAGCAACGCTTCGAGATCTACTTAAATGGAGTGGATACAAATTTGTGGGAGGCAATAGAGTCGGGGTACAGCATGCCAGTAGGAGCTGACGGAGTAAAACTTACTCTAAATTGCATGTCGGATGCACAGAAGGTAAATCACAAAGCTGAGAAGAAAGTCTACGCCTTGCTTACTCAGTCTATTCTGAAGGATTTTTTCCATCAGTATTCAGAGTATACTCAAGCCAAGAAACTTTGGGATTCGTTGGAGAAGAGGTATGACGGAAATGCCTCTCTGAAGGCTATCAAGGCAAAAGCCTTGAAGAAGGATTTTGACAACTTCTCTTCAATGGGAAAAGAAGGCCTTGATGATATGATCGATAGATTCTACCACTTGATGAGTGAGATGCACACTCATGGAGTGGTTACTTCGATGGAAGATAAGGTATCCATCTTTCCTCATGGATTACCAGAAAAATGGGCTTCGTTTGTTTCAAATCTCAGACAGAATGGAATGCTCTCGAAGTTAGATATAAATGACTTCATTCTGAAACTGAGAGAGGAGGAGCTTAGGATGAAGTATCAAGCCCAAAAGGCCAACTACAATCAGAATCCTACACTCTACAATGCTACTCCATCAGTCAAGACATCTGGAGCACCACTGCATGCCGCCTTCATCTCAAGCGCAGCAGTTCCAGCACAACCCTCAACTTCAGGATCCGAAATGTCAGGGTCGTCCAGCACACAATATATGAAACCTGAAGCTAATGCAGCAAAGCTTAAGACCGACAACCTCGGAAGGTGATTGTGGATGTGGCCAGAGAACATATGGACCTTTTAGCTGCAGTGGTTCAATCCTATGATGGATTAATTGCTGGAAAGATAGGTAACTGCCACCTTGCAGATGAAGATTATAAGCAGGTGGATGAAATGGAGTGGAATGTATGGACATAATGTGGGCTCTCGCAAGTGCTGTCCGAAGAGCTAAAAAGTTTGTCAAAAAGACGGGACAGAACTTGGTTGCAACAAAAGACACAACCATTGGGTTTGATAAATCAAAGCTTACATGTTTTAACTGTGGTGAGAAGAGACACTTCAAGAGGGAGTGTATAAAACCAAAGAAGACAGGTAATGGCAATCCCTTCTCGTCATTTAATCGTCAAGACAAAGCCACAGCTAGTAATTCTGACTCATCAAGTAAGGATCCAAAAGCCTTAACTGCTAATGAAGATGAAGGACAAGACTGGAGCTTTCGGTTCGTCTCACCAGGAGAGTCCGATATAGCTAGTATGGAGGATATTGATGATGATTCTGCAAGTGAAGGAGATATAGCAGCAGAGCTCGTGATGTCAAAGTCTGAAGATACCGCCAATGTGGTCAACTACTTGCCTGAAGAAAAAAAATCTACATTATCACAACTAGAGACAACCGAGTCAGCACTCATGGTTTATTCTTCTTCAACATCTCAGGTAAGTACTACTGATCAACTGTTTAATAATCATGCTTGCTTAGAATGTAATAAATTTAGAGAAGTTAACTATTCAAAATTTGCAAGGCTATTAGATCATAATTATAGCTTAGTAAAGGATCTGGAACTATGCACAGAAGCAAATAGAGTGTTGAAACAAAACGACCACAGTTACAAGGAAAAGATAGACCTACTAAATAAACAACTTAGGGAAACTGAGGTAGTTGGCTTTAACCAAGCAAATGACATTAGGTACTATCTGAACTCTTTTAAGGACACTAAGAAGCAAAAAGCAGTTTTAGAAGTAGAAGTCAATTCATTAAAACAAAAACTGCATAGTTCGACAAGCTCATCACACATTGTCCAACACTTAGTGAGAGAGAGAAATAATAGGGAGGGACTGGGATACAAAGTTGTTCCACGACCACCTGAGACCTTGATAAACACCAAAAGTAAACCAATTAAAAATAACCCCATGAAGGATCACATAGTGTCTACTCCTCTTGTTAATGATCCAAATTCCATAAGTAAACCAAGAGAATTCAATTCTAAACAACAAGAGGACACTTCAAAGGCAAGAAGAAAGATGCCACGTGTTAACCTGGAAAAAGAATTTGGAAAAGTTAGTTTAAATTCAGATCAAACAAAGTCAAACAAAAACCTAAAAAGACTATAAAATCTAATCAATCATGTGCATGATGTCACAGTCCAGGGAAACAAGAGATTAAAGATGTAAAACTAGGTAAAGCAATTAATTTTGTAAAACCAACTCATACATCTAACAAAGTAGTGTCTCAGTCCAAACACAATAAGGTTGACCGTGTGACATCTACATCTCCACAAAAACAAATAAACCGTAAAATTGAAAGCAGATCCTGCTATAATTGTGGAGAGTATGATCACATAGTGTCTCACTATCCTTATTACCAGACACCAAGGAAGAAAGGTGAACTTTCTGCATCTACATCTAGATCTTTTAAGAGGAACTCAGTGACGCCTCCTAAAAGGATAGTGAACCCAAAGTTCAACCCATCAGCTAGTCGTCTGTTTATCCCAAACAGGCCTTACACAAATCTGGATTATGGAAAGAAAAACCTCCTCAGTGCCTGAAAATAAGAACAAACATAATTTTTATCAATCCTTAACCTCAAAGGGTCAATGGGTTGAGTTTGTGATACGTGATTCCTCAGGAAACCCAAGCCAGTTAAGGCTTGGGTTCCTAACATGAACTAATGTTTTCATTGAATGTGCAGGGTGTTCGCTATAGTGTTGAGACTAACACGTGGATTGTAGATAGCGGAGCATCCAGGCACATGACAGGGAATAGAGCTCTCTTATCAAATGTCAGACAAATTAAAGGAGGGCATGTTTCATTTGCTGGACACAAAGGTGGGTATATAACAGCCCAAGGAGAAGTGGGAAATGAGAAGGTTAAGTTTGATAAGGTAAACTATGTCCAAAAATTACAAAATAACTTGCTTTCTGTCTCTCAAATCTGTGATAAAGGATTCAAGGTCGTTTTTGACAACCAAAAGTGTTACGTTCTAAGAAGGAATACGTGATCCCGGAGGACCAGATCCTAATGTCAGCTTCAAGATATAATGATCTTTATGTCTTGGATCTCTCAAAGGCATCCACAACGGATAGTGAAGTCCAATTCTTTGTGTCCAAAGCTACTGAGAAGGACTCCATCTCCTGGCATAGGAGAATGGGACCTATAAATCCAAGGAAAATGAATCACTTGATCCAGAATGATCTTGTGAGGGGAGTAAATGTCAAAAACTTCCAACTCTCGGATTTCTGTGTTGCATGCAAAAAGGGTAAACAGACGAAGAAGTCTCATAAGGAAAAGAAAGTTCATTCTATAGAACTTCCTCTTGAGCTTCTTCACATGGATCTGTTTGGTCCAGTCAGTACAAGAAGCATCGCTAGCGACCTGTATTGCTATGTAGTTACTGATGACTACTCAAGGTTCTCTTGGGTAATGTTTCTTAAATCCAAATCTGAAACATTTGAAACCTTCAAGGAATTGGTAACTACACTAGAATCCCTATACAAGCTGAAGGCACGACAGGTGCGCTCAGACAACCGAACCGAGTTTAAGAATCAGAGGATGGAGGCCTATTGCAAGGAAAAGGGAATTATGCATCAATTTACCTTAGCTTATACCCCTGGTGATACTAAATGAAAGAACCGAAACTTGATAGAGACGACACGGACAATGCTGGCAGATTCGAAATGGCCTATCCAATTTTGGAATGAAGCAGTGGCAAATGCATGTTATACTCTTAATCGAGTTCTGGTAGTAAAACGCCATGAAAAACGTGCTACGAGTTATTATAGCGACGTAAACCGAACTTGGAATATCTCGAGCCAAGTATGTAGAGAATATTCTTAGTCGGTTTGACATGAAGAATGCCTCCACAGCTGGCACTCCACTGGCTACAAACCATGATGTAGCACCCAATGAGAACGGTGATCTGGTAGATGCCACTATGTACCAGGGATGATTGGATCTCTCATGTATCTCACTGCCTCAAGACCAGATATCATGTATGCTACATGTTTATGCTCACGATATCAGCAAAGCCTAAGGTGAATCATCTAATTGGGGTCAAAAGGATATTTCGTTATCTGAAGGGCACACCCACACTTGGGTTGTGGTATCCTCGTGATGATGACTTTGAACTTACAGCTTATAGTGACTCGGATTACGACGGCTGCAAGATGAACTAAAAGTCTACATCAGCAGGGTGTCAGTTCTTTGGGAGAAGATTAGTAACCTGGCAGTGTAAGAAGCAAACCTCGGTTGCTTTGTCAACCTGTGAAGCAGAATATGTTGCTGCTACAAGTTGTTGTTCCCAATCATATGGATTCAAAAGCAAATGCGGGATTACGGTTTGCATTTCACTTCCACTCCTATATTTGTTGATAACTCTGCTGTGATTGCAGTCACTAAGAACCCGGTCCAACATCCTAAGACCAAACACATCAGAATCAAATATCACTTCATACGTGACTGTTTTGAAAAAAATTTAATCGGTGTGATAAAAATAAACACTGATTTTCAACGTGCTGACCTCTATACAAAGGCTTTTGACAAACCACGTTTTCTATATCTATTAGAGGTCAATGGCGTTAAAAAGAAAAGTGAGATCATTCCTGAAGATGACCATGTATAGTCTGATGCGTCGCGTCTAGGTTCTTTTATTTTTTAAATTTTATTGTTATTTAAGTTTAATTCTCTTGTTTTTGTTAAATGTTAGTTTGTTAATTACACTTAGTGTCTTTTCTTGCTCATTAAGATCCTAAAATGCAAATCCTTAAAGGTTTTAGTATCTTAGGGGGAGAATAGGTATGAAAAAAAATGAGGGAAAAGGAGAGGCAAGCCGATGATAAATAAGATCGTATGTGTGATACCGATTTAATGTGTGGAATATGATAGTACATAGGTACAAACCATTTGGGACTTTAAAAAATCAAAATTGAAAAAGATGCAAAGTTCAAGTATAAGTCTGTGTAGCCTGAGCAATATAAAAGGAAATATGATAGTTAAGCTAGCTACTACTAAGGTAACACAAAGAAAGTAGACTTAGAGGTTGCTAGACCACAGTTGATATGTCGGTAGATTCAACACAATAGATGACTAGACCTTTTTGGTGATCTCAAGATTAAAGTAAAATGTTTGACTAGCTGTGGGTAGCACCTTATCCCTGATTAATACAATCAACAAGATTCCAATAAGGGGTGACGAGCAATATAAACGAGTCAAAAGTGTGCGTAAGACCAAAGCATGAGCAAAAGCATATGAAAAATGCAAATACAATCAAACTGATAACCTAGGTTGTTGGTGAGATTTGTGCTAAAGAAGAAAAACTGCTCAAACAAGAAGATAGATTATGTGCCTCTCTGCTGTGTGGTGGCACTAACCTGAGGATAAGCATAACCTATATATTCTAGAACTCATTGTTGTTTGCCGCCTCTCTGTTGTGCGATGGCATTGACCTGAGGATTGGCTTCTCTTTGAGAATTCTATGAATAGTCGCTTCTTGAACACTACCCTAAGACCGCTCAAAAATCCCCTGAGGATTGTTGATTACCATATGAGTGTGGAATCCACAAATGCTTGTTGAAATAAACAAACCTCAAACGATCACCAAACTGTGTTGAAGTCAGTGTATGGATTTAAGAGGATAAGTATACTGACAATCTCTGTGGCTACAAGTCTTGAAAGTTCAAATCAGTGTGGGGACCTAAGAGTACTAGTATGATTTCCTAAATTTGCTAAATGACTCCACATGAAAAACAAGGAAAGAGCACCAAAGTTGTTTCTAATAACTTGTCCTGAATGATTTGAATATCCTGTATGATTCCAACTTAAATTGATCCATGTATTGTTTAAATGATTGAGGATGCTCTCTCAGAATAATTATTCCTTAGAATTACATCTTAGGAATTAAGTCTCAAAAAAACACAAAAACGTGTCTTAGTTTGTTTAACTTTTAAGTATTATTTCTTTTATTTCTGTACAAAGTTTGTCGAATTTTGTATGTAGGTATCGGACTATGTCATGGAAGTTGATAAGGGACCTTATCATCTAAAGGGTCATGTCTGAGGTGACCACAAGTGCTTTCAAACAACAATTAGGTCACATCTGAGGTGACAAATTGTTTAAAAGGATCACATCTGAGGTTATCAAAAGGTTTTCAAGTTAAAATGATCATGTCTGAGATGATCAAATGATCATAATGTTAATTCAACAGTTTAAAAGGTTTTAAATGTAAAATGGTCATAAAGTCAGAAAACATTTCAAGAGTATGACCCATTCGCACGACTGGACCATGAGTATGAACCAACCGTACAAATGGATCATACTCATGCCTTTATAGCCGAATGGACATGAGTATGAACCATTCACCCAATTGACTTATCCGAGTGAGCCATTCGACTGAATGGGAGTGTGCGAATGAGTCAGTCGACCGACTGAGCTTCAGTCGGCCGACTGAAGCTGATTGACTAAGTCAATCGCCCGACTGAGCTTCATTCGCCCGAATGAACTGAGCGAATGAGTCCAGTAGACCGATTGAACTCAGATTCAGTATATAAAGGGACACAGTTGATCGCACTCTTCTCACCACTCCCAATCACCCTTAAATCGTACATCATATTGTCACTCTGCCCAAATTTCTCTAGACCTCTAATATACTTCCTTCTTGATCTTCTGAAGTGTGTTTGCATCCATACAGGTATTTTGAGATGAAATCTCACAGAAATCAGGAGAAATGGTGCTCCATTTGTAATGGTCGATTGAAACAAGAACCCAATCTTTAAATGACCTAATAATCTATTGAAACTAAGTAAAATGTTAAAACTAAGTTTAATAGGTCATTAGTTAAGAGATTGTGAGTCTAAAGAACCATTAAACCACTTTTAATTTCATGAATTGGTCAAGATTCGAACCTCAGTCGATCGAACAGTGGGTCATGCGACTGGACGTCTGGAAGAACTCCAATCGCATGATTGAGCCAGCCTAATAGCTCAATCGGCCGAATGTGACATACGAATGAGCTCAGTCGGCCGACTGAATCAATCGTAGGCTCAGCCAACGGATTGAACTAAGTTGCATGTTCGATCACCTGAATGAGTCCAGCCGCATGATAGAATAACCGACTGAACTCAATCGCAAAATTCATTCGCATGAATGAATCAGAATGAATGTTATCAAGTTACTAAGAACGGGTATGTGTTATGTGAGTATCTAATGATTATGTGTCTTGTGTTTCAGATTGATGGCTACTAGATGGTAAATCAACCCTAAGACAACATATGTGCTCATCTAGACCATACTACTCGGAATGGCGTCGAGTTTACAAAGATCATCGCATTTCTTAGGCGATCAAGGATCCACAAGGCCATTTCAACTCCTTGCACTCCCTACAGGTCTTTACACCAGGCATTTTGGGAGAATGCTTCTGTTGATCGATAACAAGAGCTGTATAGCATACGAAGCTCTATCTATGGGATGGCTATCGAGATCACCGCTACTGATATTCAGAAAGTACTTGAGCTAGGGGACGATACTAATCATCCCACCAAGCTACATCCACTAACAGTAAGGGGATGCTTTCTGAGGATTAAGTATGCTGGGGACATCAACTCAGGTGTGCTCAATAAAAGCAACATGTGTCCCCAGTACAAGTACTTGGCACATGTCATATTGAAGTGCACCGCTTCTAGAAGAGGTGGGTTTGATGATCTTTCAGACCAGATCCAGAATGCCTATGTGGCACTGGTGCTGAACTACCCTTTCAGCTTCTCGAGCATTATCTTCTTTTACCTTGTGGAGAATCTGGAGGCAAAGGGTAAGGAGGGTTTTTGCATGTACCCTAGATTCTTGCAGCTGATTTTCAATGAGAAGCTGCGATCACTTCCCAAAGAAAGCCACAATGTTGTGGTTTTAGAGGTCATGGATGATACGACCCTGGGTCGTATGAGAGTCTACCGGGGTAAGCAAGTAAAGCCCCAGGTGAAGAGACTGATAGGCCATGTGGCAAATGAGAGTTATGTGGCACCAGGGAGACGTAAGTGGCATCACACAGACAGCGACTCCGACGACGAGCAGCTACAGCTCCCAGAGCATGACTCTAATGACGATGATAGCGGGGATGCAGGAGATACATTGCCCACTCGACAAAGTGACCCCACTGCTGATACTGTATCTCCAGCATCTGCCCCCACTAGAGATATCGCTGAGACAGCTGGATTCCACCAGGGTTTCATGCCTGGTGAGGAAGAGGAGGAGTCAGATGAGGAGCCTCTGACTCGGACTATGGGAAGTAAAGTCGTTCCCACAGAATGAGGGCTCCGGGAGGTGGGTGAACGCCCAGGCGGATTGGGAGAGACTACTGATGATCCTACTTATACTCCTGATCTGCCAGGTCGTGCTCTAGGAGGAGCATCCTTCTCGACTAGATCGAGGAAGAAGAGGATGGCTCAGCCCCATGGCTTGAAAAAAAAGAAGCGCAGAATCACCTTTATCACCACCACAACCACCACCACAGCTACCACCACTACTACTACATGCACAACCACCACTACCACCATTTCACCCACCACTACCACCAGCTCATACACCAATTCCACACCTACTCCACCAGATACACACTTCCCATCCACCACCACTACAGCTCATCCACAGCCATCCACATCTATACCAACCCCAATCTTCTCTACATCCACTTCCACTACCACAGGCCATGGAGTTGGGGCCTCCACATAGGTCCCACCTATTTTTGGATCCTCTTACCCATCTGTCAGGTTGGAGGAGAAGTTTTCTAACCTTAACCAGTTAGTGCTGACGCTGCTGGCGACAGATGAACAGCGTGCCTCTCAGCTTAATCAGCTAATGGTGCTTAATGCAACCAAAGCCCAAAGGATAGAGGACCAGAGCTAAAAGATCACAAAGCTGAGAGAGATGCATACATCCTCAGTACAGAGGATACAAGATTTAGAGGCCCAGAACAAGAAGCTTATGCTGAGACTGAAGGGATCCAAAGATGAGCCCCTAAAGATCCGAGAAGGAGATGGAGATGATGTTTATGACGATGACAGTGATGATGATGATGATGATGATGATGATGATGACTGTGATGATCAAGGGGATGAAACTGATGCGGGTGATAATTTCGATCATGATGATGATGATGATGAAGGAGATGCAGGTGCATCTACATCAGCTCAAGGTCAAGAAAGGGGCACAAAGAAAAATCAAGATCAAGGAGCCCCATCATCTTCTGCTGATCCTACTGACATATCAGCTTTTCAAGACAAGAGTAATGCATAGCTATCTATGTTATTTAAACTATGTGTATTTGAATATTGTATCTAACAAATGAATTAATGTTTATGGTTATTATTGATGTTTACTGTTCTATTGTTGACTAAATGATTGATGTGTTACATGTTTTAAGTCAAGTAGATCCTAATTTTCAAAGAGATGAATATGATGTTGCTCCCCTCCAATAGATCAAGACTCAACTCACAATGATTCTTGATCTGCAGGGATTGTCAGGAGATCTATGAATTACACTCGTGAAGAAGGAGAGATAATTCATGATCTCACCGAAGAGCAACTGGCTGAAATGTTTTGACTCAATCTTGATGAGATTGTGAAAGATGCTCCAAGATGTCGATGAGATCGAGATTGATGATGTCACTACACATCATATCCAGAGTACACTGACAATGAGGGAAATGTTGTTCCAAATCTGGGAGAAACTCTTGTCAGTGACACTTTTGAGACTCTAGATAAAATGGAGCAAGAGTCAGAAAAGGATAAAGAGAAGGCCCAAGCCTCATACGCCAAACTCAACATCAAAAGGCTGAATGGGCAGCATGTTTTGAAGAAATTAGAGCCCAACGAAGCACTACAACGTCAATTGTCTACATCAAACTGTATAAGGTCAAGAAACATACGCGAGAAGGGAATAGAGTACTTCAGATTTCCACACGATCTGAAGACTCTTCCAGGTTTTGAGCTCAACCACTTAGCAAAGTTAAACTTGCTATATGCTGACCCTCGTAAGATTTCAAGCTGGTTTGAAGCTGCTCTAAAGAGGGAGTACCACACCAGATGGGTGAACTTCAAACCTCAACAACCAACGAGGTACATCAGAAGATCTGAGGTTGATGCCGTAACTGGCAAACCTAGAGTAGTGCTGAAGTGGAGTCCACCACGTACACTATCAATGATCCCACTACGTGAGATGCCACAGGACTTCACTCCACACTTCAAATGGTGCTACTACGATTGGAGAACAGGAGAGGCCGTAATAGTCTTGAACAGGAATGGCACAATGGAAACCATAAGGGTGTTTGACCCGATGTGGCTCACCAACTTGTCAGCACAAGATGTTTTTACTTTATACAAGTGGCCACTGTTCTACGACCCACAAGATATTGTACAAGCTTTACAGTTCGAGAAAGTATAAGACTTTGTTTTGCTTTTGAGATAAATACAGGAGTCACCAAAGAAGCTAAGTACAAGAAGTTTGAGGAAATCATGAAAGATGTTAGACAATAGATAGATCTAGGTCCAAATGGGAGTTTGTTGATACATATATGTACGTAGATCCTGATCTGAATGTAATATGTCTTACACCTATGAAATTATTGGGTACTTAATGAAATATAAATGTTTGGTTGTGCCTATAATGTTTAATATTTCATTAATGAGTTGTTTAACGCATATTCACTTGATTATATAGGTTTGTGATTGTTTGAATTGTTATGCATAATTTTATAATATTGAAAACGTTCAAACTTGGTAAAGTGAAGTTTTCATGCGTCCGACTGGACCGTGCGCCCCAACAGTAGTCATGCGTTCGAATGGCCATGCGACTGAGTATCCATGCTCCTAAATAGTTCATACGCTTGAACAACTTCATGCGCCTGACTCAGTTGCACGACTGAACACTCAGTCGTGCGAATGGATCAACCGCATGGCTCAATCGCATGAATGAATCATGCTACTGGTTCAGTCACACGAATGAGCAACCCTAACCTATAAATACCACCTAATTCATGGAAAAAGGTAAGCATTCAATCCACTTCGACTCCAGACGTACCCTAGCCGTCCAGAAGCCTCTAAGTTTATACTCTAAGTTCATAGAACGCTGTAGACCGATTTCTAATCGATTCTTGACATCAGATTCAATGCATTATTGTGTCTACGTGAGTTCTCACCGATTGGATCGCTAGTCAAATAGGATTCTGCACTATTTGGTTTGTTTAACACGTTAATCAGTTGGTGTTTGGTCAAATACCAGATCCTAACAATGTCTCAAATTTGAGAAAGTATTTGGCAGACGAGAGTCTGCATGTTCCATTGGAAGACATCAAGATCGACGAGTCATTGCACTTTGTTGAGAAACCTGTTGAAATTATGGATCGTATTATGAAGAAGATGAGAACCACAACTACTCCAATCGTCAAGGTTCGTTGGGAGCACAAGTGTGGAGCTAAGTTCACTTGGAAGCGTGAGGATCATATGAAGGAGAGATACCCGCATTTGTTCGCCTAGTTCATTCTTATTTCAGGACGAAATTCTTTTAAGTAGGGGAGACTGTAACATCTTGTATTTTTTATTAACTAATAGTTAACCTTGTTTATTCTTGTAAGGACTATTATTCTTTTCATGAAACTTGTGGGCTATTTGTGCTTATCTATTAGGTAGTCTTTAATTCTTTAATGTAAAAAGATTATAGTTTATCTATTAATTGAACAGATAATAATCATAAAAATAATAACAATAATAACTATTTATAAGAGTAATAATTATGTTAATAATAATACTAATAATAATAGCAAGTTATAATAATAATAATAATAATAATAATAATAATAATAATAATATAATAATAATAATAATAATAATAATAATTGTAGCAATAATAAGAATAATTTATAAAATAAAAAAAATATTAAAGTTGAAAGATGGTTATAACTTGGATTTAAGAAGTTAAGGGGCCTTGTTGTAATTTTGAAAACTTTAAATGAAAGTTTTAGCGTGAAATAATAACATTTTGAAGTTGAGGGACCATATGTGTAAATTCTTTAAAACACCAACCCAAACCACCTTAATCCCCGTATTTCTGGCAGCCGCCACCGATAGAGCCCCGGCGAGCTCCGGCGAGGATTAAAATGCCATAAAATGCCTTTAATCAATACTCCAAATCACCCCAATCGCATCATTAACATGATTTGAAAGCCGTTATGAACCTTAAACACATCTAAACGCTGGTTACAAACACAATCAACTGAGTAACCGGCAATTCATAAATCATCGAGTTGTTCGACATCTAAAACACAATAATAATAAAATTAATTGGACCTACATGATCGTTTAATCTTACCTAAACTCCTACGCAACATAATTCTACCTGAATTGCACTTAAACAATCCAATCTACTCTCACTTTAACCGCGAACCTGCAACCACTCAAACACCACCATACGAGCCTGCTAACCACGAATTGATAGAGGGCTTTACATCGGGAACACTATCCGAAGCTTCACACAAAGTTAATTTGATTTTCATAAACATTTGCACATGAATTGGGTTCCAATTTCATCGCAGCTTGTTCCTTCATCATTTCTGGACTTGTTAACTTCAAAAAGGTAATTGAAACCACCTACACGTTCGTTTCTTCATAAGAAACAATACCCCTATGGTTATCGGTGTCCATGGAGTCGATTTGTGCACCAATTTGAGATGAATCGAGCCTAGGGTTCATGTGTTTTGGGGAGGGGGGAATTTGTAACTGACGTTTTTAAGAAATGGGTAGCAAGATAAACCGCGGCCCATAGCCTTGGTTCACTGGTTCCCTACTCGTTTGCCAATCTAGAGGTCCCGGGTTCGAACTCGGGCACCCTCAACATATTTTTTTAGCTTTTTCAGCCTTTAAAAAAATATAGAAATTTTTTGAAAATTATAAAAGTAATTTTGTAAAGTTTGTTATTTTTAAAGTTATCCCATTATTTTCTACAAATTTATCACCATAAACCTTTACAATTTTCTTATAAAATAATATTAACAAATATTATGCTTAGTTTATTCTTATAAAATAGACTGTATATAATATTTTAAATCATCTAATTATTATTTGGACACTAAAGATTTTATAATTATGAATTAATCATGTTTGTTATAGAATTATATATTTTATAATCCAACTTCACAAAATTGCTATAAAGGATTTAATTCCTTTAAAGTTTTATATATGATATTTTTCTTGGACTAAAATATATATATGATTTCACTAACCAATGTTATCTAAATATTAAAACCCCCAAATACCAAGTTGAAACCCTAGTCCTCATTGATTTGTTAAACTCTTTACAATTAAACTTTAACCTTGTAAATATATATTTATTTTAGGTGCATTGTGAAGGACCACGTTGAGACGTTGCTTATTATATTTTTATTAAATGCCAATTATATATTTATTGACCATGTGAGTATTTCTATACCCTTTTTTGTATTTTTTACACTTTTGGGGTGAAACATGTCACATTATAAACTTTGCACTTGTAAACACGTTTGATTGTTGTAAACTTATGGCATTTCATTTGTATGTTGTAGTTAATTGAACCTTGCAGCTACCATGTAATGTCGAATATATGTACAATCATTAACTATTGCTATCCTAGCGAAGTCATAGATCTATGGGCCAGAGAAGCCTGCTTGGTTGATCCAAGTACACTTAGCTAATCGTATAACTTTTAAACGTTTGAGACTTGTAAAACTTTGTCGAGGTTTGATTATGCATTTTTGTCTTACATCCCTAGTTTACTTTGTTCTCTAATTTACAACATGAATTGCCATCTTTTATATACTATGTATTACAAACTATGGAAATCTCACCAACATTATTGTTGACCTTCTATTTTTAACATGTTTCAGGAAATACTCAAACTTGATTTCTACTCTTTGAAGCTCACACATCTAGGAATGGACCTATATAAATAAATGAAATAATATGACTTGTTATGTTTATTTTAATTTCTTTGAGACTTATGATTGTAATGGTACAATTGGAATTTATGATTTATATATATATTTGGGATTATTAATAGCGTTATGTGGCTGTGAACGATCTTAACTCTCACTCCTCGACGTTTCCGCCGTCAAGGTTGGGGTGTGACACATGAGGCGTGGATGTAGCACCGACTTGGCCTATGTAAAGGATGTGGATACACCACCACGACAACTATCTGATGTAGCGGTTGTGTGTGTCTTTCCAGACGTGTTCCTAGAAGACTTACCACGAGTGCCACCTGACCGTGAGATCGAGTTTCAAATTGATTTGATACCAGGTGCCCAACCTGTAGCTAAGGCACTGTATCGGTTGGCTCCTACAGAGATGAAAGAGTTGATGGAGCAACTGCAAGAGCTGCTTGATAAGGGGTTCATTAAACTGAGTATCTCTCCTTAGGGTGCTCTGGTCTTATTTGTGAAGAAGAAAGACTGTAGCATGAGAATGTGTATCGACTATCGTGAGCTAAATAACCTGACAATGGAGAATCAATACCCTTTACCGAGAATTAATGATTTGTTTGATCAGCTTCAACGTGCCCGTTGGTTTTCAAGGATAGATCTTCGATCGGGCCACCATCAGCTGAAGGTGAACGAGCAAAATATTCCTAAAACAGCAGTTTGCACCCGTTATGGACATTATGAGTTCCTTGTTATGTCTTTTGGTTTGACCAACGCGCCAGCTGCTTTTATGGACTTGATGAATCGAGTGTGTTGGCCAATATTGGTTAAATCAGTGATTGTGTTTATTGATGATATCCTGATTTATTCGAGGAGCAAGAATGAGCATGTCGGTCACATTCGAGAGGTGTTGGAAACACTAAAAAGGAGAAGATGTTTGCTTAATTCTCCAAATGCCCATTCTGGTTGTGTGAGGTTCAGTTCTTGGGTCACATGGTGAATCCCAAGGGGAATACGGTGGATCTGGCAAAGGTGGAAACGGTGATGCAATGGAAGTCTCCAAAGACGCCATCCGAGATTCGTAGTTTCTTGGGCTTGGCAGGCTATTACAGAAGGTTTATTCAAGACTTCTCTAAGATTGCTTCTCCACTAACTAAGTTGACCCAGAAAGATGTAAAGTTTGTATGGGGTAAAGCTCAATTGAGGAGTTAAAGGCGAGATTGACTCAAGCTCCTATTTTGTCGTTACCCGATGGAAGTGAAGATCTGGTGGTTTATTCTGATGCTTCCTACTCGGGTTGGGGTGCGTGTTATCCAGAGAGGAAGGGTTATAGCCTATGCATCCCGACAGTTGAAAGTTCGTCAGGTTAATTACCTTACTCATGACTTGGAGCTAGTAGTCGTGGTCTTTGCGTTAAAGATATGGAGGCACTACCTGTATGGGACGAAGTGCACTATATTCACCAACCACAAGAGCTTGAAGTATTTCTTTGAGTAGAAAGATTTGAACATGACGCAAAGGAGATGGTCGGAGCTCATAAAGGACTATGATTGCGAAATCCATTACCATCCGGGCAAAGCCAACTGGTGGTGGATGCCCTTAGCCGAAAGGAGAGGCCCGAGCCAATTCGGGTGAAAGCTTACCAATTGATCATGACCTCTGATGTGATGAAGCAAGTGAGGAGTTTTAAGACAAGGCATTGAAAGATGGTCATCTTAACTCTGAAAGAATGAGAGGTCTAGTCGTGGAGTTGGGTGAAAACACACTCGGTCTAGTCTCGATTTGACAGGGACCATTCAGACGCCGGAAGATATGCTCCGGACATGCAACATTGATTTTGGAGGAAGTTGGGATGACCACGTACCGTTAGCTGAGTTCTCATATAACAATAGCTATCATGCCAGCATTGGTATGCCCCCTTATGAGATGCTATATGGTCGGAGATGTAGGACGCTCGTGTGTTGGGGTGATATTGGCCATAAAGATTTAGGGAGTGTCGAGTGGTTGAGGCTATGATGGAGAAGCTAGAAAGGATCAAGGCCTTCATGAAGGCATCTAAAGATAGGAAAAAGTCGTATGCTGATAAAACGATGTAGACCGCTTGAGTTCCAGGTGGGTGATAGAATTATGTTGAAAGTCTCACCTGGAAGGGTATCATTCGATTTAGAAGCGAGGAAAGTTGAGCCCAGGTAATAGGGCCTTTCCGAATCATTGCTCGAGTAGGAGAGGTGGCCTATAGACTGGAGTTACCAGAGGAGTTAAGTGGAATTCATCTGACATTCCATGTATATCATCTAAGGAAATGTTTGGCAGACAAGGGCATGGTTGTACCAGTAGAAGATATCAAGGTAGATGAACGGCTCAATTATGTGGAGCAACCAGTGGTTCTACTTGTGCGCGTACAACGGATGCACAGAAAGCGATCTGAGTCTATGTGGGAGACTGGAGAAGAGATGAGACAACATTACCCATGGTTGTTCGAGGAATAACAGTTTTCAGGATGAAACCTATATAAGGGGGTGGACTTGTAACACCCGGTTACTTTTAGTCAAAGAAAAGAAGAAGAAAGTGATGGAAAAGAAAAAAAAGGAAATAAAGCCCAAGTTGAGGGACCAATTTTGCCAAAAAGGAAAAAAGTTTGGTAGGGTGGGTGTAAAGGGGGCATGGCAGCCCACTCTCCCCTCATTCTCCCCATTTCAGTCGGTTCAGAGAGAGAGAGAGAACTGGAAAAAAGGCAGGAAGCTTCAGTTTCTTGAAAATCAAGTGCAAAATTCAAAGTCAAACAGGTTTGTCGGAAGCTCTACCCGAAGAGGCTATTAGTGTGAGTTCTACCACCCCTCTCTTACATGGTTTTGACTGATTTTGGGGCTGGAACACATATGAAACCATTTTTGATGTTTTGTGTGTGACCCGTATGTATGTGTGTGTGATCGGATGGAGTTTGTGTTTGGGTATGTTGTGCTTGAATGGTGGCGTGAATGTGTTTCTTAGGTTTAGGATGGATGGTTTAAGCTTAGAATAGGTTAGAGAGGGTGTGGGGACTGAAATATGCAATTCAGGTTCGAATGTGACTGCATTCTGCACCTAGTTAGGGCTCATGCGACTGTGAGTTTCCTCATGCGACTGTGAGTTTCCTCATGCGACCGGAGGTCATACGATCGAGAAACATGTGAATGAAGGCCATACGGCCGAAAGGTCATGTGACTGAAGGTCACACGACTGGAAGTCATCCGACTGAAGGTCATGTGACTCAGGGTCCATACGCCCCAAAGTGTTCATGTGTCTGGAAGCCCTCCATACGCCTAAGTGTTGATTTGTCCCATGATGTCCATGCGCCTAAGTGTTCTCATGTGCTGGAAGGCCATGCGACTGTATAGTGTCCATACGCCCAAATAGGGCTCATGCGCCCGAAAGGACTTCGTTTATTTTTTGATTTTCGGGGGAAAAGTGTTATGTAGGCTTTGACTTGGGAGGTTCCCGGGGGCTAAGTAAGTTGACTTTTGGGAGTCATAGATGATGTGATAGGCACGTATGAATTGGTATGTATGATGTATGTTGTGAATGTATGATGGTTCCTTGTATGGTGATGTTTTGTATGTTCATGTTGATGTTCATTATTATGTATGATTGTCTTCTCACGGATTTACTTGTATGTTAATAAATGAAATGAAAAGCATTATGTAATGTAAAGTGGAAAAATTATGACAAGAGGAACGTAATGAAAGAATGCATGCATTAATGAATGAATGAAAGTAAGAAACGCTTGCAAGCAAATGTATGGAGGTTCACACCCAATGAAGAGTGTTAGCTCAACTGTGTGCGGGTTAGCTACCCCAGAAGGATACACACTGGGTTCCAATCCTTGTGATTGACCATATGTATGGGATCCTCGTCGCTTGCCCTAGGTACTAGAGTCAGCTTCGTACACAATGTTCATGGTCTATGAAAGACCTCAGGCCTAGTAACCAGCTTCGTGCACAATGTTCAGAGTATAGCATATGATATTGATCCAGAATGAAAAAGAAGAGATAAACGGTGAATGTACTTGCCCTAGGTACTGGATTCAGCTTCATGCATAATGTTCGAGGTCTATGAAAGACCTCAGGCACTGTAACCAGCTTCGTGCACAACGTTCGGGGTATTGTACATGTCATTGAAAGTAATGAACGTACAAATGAAAGTAAGAAAGTATGAATGAATGTGAATGAAAGTAACGAATGTGAATGATAATGACGTACGGTGAATGAAAGAAAGTTAACGAACAAATGATGAAGATAATAATGTTATTTTCTATGTGTACGTACGATGTGTGATCATGTATGAAAGGAAACTATGTTTTATTTTAAAACTAGAACTCACTCAGCAATGCTGACTTTTATGTGTTTCCAGTTGGCAGGTAAAGGTTGTTGAGGATGGCACGGGGCGGCTACTTGGCTCTTTTTGGATGGCATCCATTTTTATAATGCTTTTGTGATGTAATGCAACAAGTATTTTGAAATCCGATAACGATGTATTATTTTGCAAAAGCTTTTTTAATGAAATGGAATGTTTGCTCTAATGTTTCCGCTACAATGTTTCTTTAAGTTAATGAAAATATATGCTTTATGTGTGATGATTGACCAGCTGTGAGCGTCTTGGGATCGGGGCCTTACAATTTGAGTTGGCTAGATTCATGATTCCACACAATTATTATGAAGCATTCACAACATTTCAAGTCATTCAGAAAATCATGAAATATCTAGGCCACTATGACATAGCAAAGCTCAACACGTATAATATGGTCTATTGGCTACAGGGTCACGACTACAAGGCACATGATCTTAAGGGAAGAAAAGTTGGCGAACTCAGGAGGATGATGGACCGTGTAATGGCTATTCAGCTTGACACATGGGTGAGATTCAGAATTAAAGCTACATGCCCATCCTATAAGCAACAAAGCAAACTCCCTGCTAACCTGTAACTGTTGAATCTAAAGATCACCACAAGGGAAAGAAAAATTAATTAGAGAGCCACGAGCAGTTTACATGGCAAAGTGTGGCCTTTGGGTACAATAGTCAGAGAGATTATTGAGCAAAAAACTACATTGATAGAGCTATATTACCACATCACAACTCCCAGTTCTATGGAAGAAAACATGATTATGGTCTGGAAATATGATTCAGACTAGGATTGTGCATTATGAAAAGAAAATTTGGAAGAATCCAATACTTACATGATGTAGAAGCATTACTGAGTCATCCTGAAAGAGATATTAAAGATTTGCAAAGCTTAATCATCTCTGACTATCCAATCCATCCAAGGGGAAGAGACTTTTCTTTGTCTGTGGGTAGGATGAAGACAAAATTCATAGATGATGTGTTCAAGGAGGCTAAGAGGGACGATGCTAAGCACAGAAAGAGAAATCAAGGAAAGAAAAGAATGACATCTAAGCCCTCTACTCTTGTAGATGATGAATTGTTAAAGAGGGTTGGATACACCAACAGAAACTCAGCAACAATAAAAAGCTTTCAGGGAAATCAATATACATATCCCATAACAGAATGGGGATATGTTGAGAAAACAAAAGAGTTGGCGCTACTGAGGAATGCTGATGGAAAAAAAGCTAATAAGATAAGATTTTTTGACAAAATGGAAATCAAATTGCTTCACCCAAGCTATACATCATATCTACATAACAAATTCTTCCCAAAGCTAAATGATGAAAGAACACCGAATGGCCTATGTCTATATGTGCATATGATTCAAGTGATTGACAAATTGCACGCAAAGGCATACAAAAGAAGAAGACATGAAGCTGTACTGCTGAAAGGATCTACATTTGAAGAAGTTTCAGAACTGAGAATCTCAGGGGAAGATGAGCTTCAAATTGTGCACAATGAAAGTATAGTCGAAAATCTTAGAGGAAGATGAGCTTGAAATTATGCACAATGAAAGTATAGTGGAAACACTTACTACTGAAGAAGACATTTTGGGCTTAAGTTTTGAGACTTTACAAAGGATATGTAGAATGGAGATCAAGTACAAGTACGATGATCAAAAGGATGCAGTTTCATTCTTCAACAAGAAGATGGTCTAGAATGAAGGAACTTTCAGTTATGAAGAGCTAATTACAAGTGTCTAAGCCTAAGGGGGATTATTGTTAAATCTCGGAACTATAGGACTAGATCATTTTGTATAGGCGAAGAACTTTAATCAATATTTGTAATGAAAAATTGTAATTCATTATTATGTCGTATGCATTATATATAGGTTAACCCATATGTGAATTGATATGTGTATAACTGTAAGTACAAACATAATACTGGTCAAATACTGAAACTGACCAAGTGTAAGAAACATCTACAAATGAACATTTTTGTTCTTCCGTAGATATGTTTCTTACAAAATCAATCATCCGAAGATCTTCTCCGGATGAACAACCAACTTTGAAGTCAGAAGTGAAGATCCCTACTAAAGAACAAGGCTCCTTGAGAAGAACAAGACTTCTTCGGAAGAACAAACATCTATGGAAGACCATATTCCTGCAGAGTCCAAACACTTGTATTCAATAAAACAAGTGTCATAAGTCAATAAGTCAACATGACAGTTGTGCGAATCCCAAGAGATCTGGTATTTTTTAACAGAAACACACGTGCCTATAAATATAGATCCTAGGTTTCACATCAAGAGACGGCAACGACGATAAGAAGATACACAATCACAAACAACCAAACATCAAATCACACAAACACAAACCTTAGCATCTGTCACATCAACATCAATACATTCAAACCACTTTTATTTCATTCATTGTTTATTCATTTGTAATCATTAACATATTTTAATGAAATATATTGGAATTAAATAAATTTTTTGATTATTAATTTCGTTCTTCTTATTGTGTTCGTCATAATCATTAGTCATTATTGTTGATATTGACTTTATTAGAAAAAATTTAACAAAGTTAATGTTGATTCCGTAAACATTGACTTGACTATAGATTAACACTGATAATTCCTAATTGCGATCCAAGGATTCACACACTAGCAATAGGTGCTTGTGCCATAGGAACAGGTTGTCTTTGAGGTACCTTGGGTGCAACCATAGCAAAATTACAAGCCGGTGTGAACTTGCGTTTCTTGTTGTCGTAATATGGTTCATTCTTACTCTCCTTAGCTGCTTTAGGAACTTTCTTTTCAGTGTTTTTAGCACCTTTGACACACAACGTGCCCGCTCAAATATGGTTTTCAGTAAGTTGAGCGGTGATGGAAATGGCATCTTCCAAAGTTTTGGATCTACTTCCTCCATGGCATCTTGGATTTTAGGTGGCACCCCCTTGATGAACTTTTCAATGTTTCAGGGAACAGTGTCAACCATGTGTGGCAATAGGATGCTCAACTCATGATGCCTAGTTGAGTAGGCAAAATGATGTCCACCATCTTGCTTGAGGTTCCAAAATTCCTCTTCCAACTTTTGCAGCTCACTTCTCGGGTAGAACTTTTGGATGACAATGTTCTTTAATTCATCCCAAGTTAGTGCCAACACAAAATCAGAACCACAGTTCCTTTTATCACTACTCCACCACATAAGTACTCTTTGTTGAAGCATACTCATGACATAACAAACTTTGAGCGCCTCGGGAAGTACTCTTTGTTGAAGCATACTCATGGCATAACAAACTCTTTGTTGAAGCATCCTTTTGTCCACCACGTAAGTATTCACAGTTAATGAAGGTGTTTTCCATGCTTTCGAACCACTGGACAAGTCTAGTGGCTCCTTCCTCTCCACTAAAGCTAGTGGGTTTGCATGAGCTAAAGTTCTAGAACATGCAAGTTTGGTTGTTTCGCCCATGGTTTGCACTATTCTCTTCTTGCCCATTATCATTTTTGTTGTTACTAGAGTTGGTCATCAAAGTGCTATTTAGTTTGTCAACCATGGTAAGAATGACAGCAACCATTTGATGGGCAATCATGGCAGCTAATTTGTGGTTGGAGCTTCCATGCTTTCCATGATGACGAGACATGTTGGATACAAAGTAAGTTAGTCACATGAATTTGGAGGTAAAAGATAATAAATCAAACAAAGATTATTCAAGACTTGTAAAATACGCATGGAATAATTCCATTTGGTAACACATGACCATTTGGAAACGTTGGCACGTCAAGGTGAGTTAACTCCAATTTCCTTAGAAACTTTTGTATATTGACCATAGTTTATCACTCATCTGAGAAATCCCCAAGTAAGCATAACTAGTCCCACGGTATTTATGCGAAATGGTTACCTTAGCCCGAAGGCTTTTTGCCAAGAAATCTAGTATACAGTGTCTATGAGTTACACATTAGTTGTTTACGTTCATGGATTAAAACCTTGATAATATTTTTATAGATTAGACATAAAGTCTATAGATATGAACCTTTCGATATAAAGTTTATGATCCCACGTGTCGTCGAGAATATGTTTAAGAGATTTCATAATCAAGAGAATAAGGACTAAGAATAAGTTTTAGGGGATACAAGGCAACCAAGTTTCTCAATTATAAGGCAAACCTAGCTATAGGCATGCAGTTGCACATTAAAAGACCTTCCTAAATAGGTAGTGTCATATAGCATGCAACAATATATATTTACAAGATCATAAAGATTTTTCTTATGAGGTTTATGCATCACTATAGTCTAGGTAACCATTTCTAATAACCTAAATCCCTATAGCTTTGGGCTCTGATACTAATTTGTCACCCCCAACCTTAACGGTGGAAACATTGAGATGTGAGGGTTAAGATTGTTCAAAGCCACATAATGCTACCATTAAATGTAAATATTATTATCCTTAAACATTACATCCAAGCGTCTCAACGAAATAAAGTAACAAAATTTCAACTTTCAAAGTTTCAAGACATATTATTTATTTTCCTAGGTCCAAATCCTAGGAGTAAGCATGCTTTAAAAGATAATCATAAACCTTGAGCATTTCATGAAACATGTTAAAAATAAAGGGTCAACTTTGAAAATTGGTGAGTTTCCATGGGTTAAGCATATATATATATATAATTTTACTAGTAGTAATTCATATTAATGGTGACAAATAAAGCAAGTTTATAGATAACATGCAGTACAATCAAACCTTGATCAAGAATATCATTTACAAGTTATAATGATTAGCTAAGTGTACTTGATTCCCATGATGAACAAGCATATGTCATCAGGAATAGGCACTAACCTCAGGTTTAGCACCAAATAGGCTTGTCAGACCCATAGATCTATGATGTCGTCAGGCTAGCAATAGTTTATGATTGTCAACATATAATGTCTAGCATATAAGACTCACAATATTACAAATAACCATGACAAAAAGTGAAGATGTTGGACCAAAAGAACCGATGAGCCAGATTAGAAAAACCTTTAAGTCCCACAAACATCATAACTACTGAAGTGGTCTACAACAGCTGAAGACAAAGTCTAAAGACAACAGCTGAAGACAAAGTCTGAAGACAACAGCTAGAGACAAAGTCTGAAGACAGTCTAAAGATAACAGCTGAAGACAAAGTCTCCAGACAAAGTCTCAAGACAAAGTCTCAGACAAAGTCTCAAGACAAAGTCTTAAGAAAAAGTCTCAAGACAAAGTCTCAAGACAAAGTCTGAAGACAACTGCTGAAGACAAAGTCTGAAGACAACAACTGAAGATAAAGTCTGAAGACAACAACTGAAGACAAAGTCTGAAGACAATGTCTAAAGACAAAGTCTGAAGACAACTGCTGAAGACAAAGTCTGAAGACCAAGTTCTCAGAAGTTGTCACAATAGCTGAAGTAGTTCTTTTCAGTAGTTATGATGGTTTACTTTTCAGTAGTTTGTAATCAGTAGTTTTACTTTATGTAAAACATCTGAAGCTCTTACACTTCAGATCTAATAACTTCAGTAGTTGTAATTTTAGCTTGTACTTAGCTTTTTGTGAAGGTGTCCTCAGTTGTTGTGGACATCTTCAGTAGTTTAGTCTACTTTCAGTTGTTTATATAAATCAGTTAGCTCTCACTATCAAGTGACATCAGCTGATGTCACATTCCTTTATAAAAGGAATGTTGACCTAATTTCTTTACAGCCGAAGCTTGTGCGTGAATGAAAATATTCTCTTTGCAGAAAACTGTCTCTCTCTATAACCGTCACTATTGATTGAATATTCATATTATTCTTGCTTAAATTTCGTCTAATTCTTGTTCTATTCCGCTGCAAATCTTAATCTAATTGATCAAACTAGATCCCGTTCCTTTCAAATGGTATCAGAGCAAGATTAATCATTGATCGATTTAATAATTGATCATTGAAACTGCTCTTTTGACATCTAAGTTTGATCGAATTAGCAAATTTGCAAGAATTGGTTATAGAGTTTGATTTTCTGTTGCTTCCGGTGAATTAATTTTAGATTCGTCTTCTTTCAAACTGAGTTGTTGAGTTTTTGAGCTAGATCTGTTAAAATCTCATTGAACCTGTTTGAATCGGTGAAAATGGCTACATCATCATGATCCTCATAATACTGGCTCTTCAACAAAGCCTCTCATGCTTGTTAGGAGTGAGTATAACATACGGCAACGCCGAATGCTCCATCACCTGTCTGTCAACAGTTCAGGTTGTTGGAAATCTGTGGTTCATGGACCATATAAGTCTATGGTGAGTAGTCCGGAAACCAATGAGATGGTTCCGAAGAAGAAAGAGCAATACTCAGATGAAGATCTAAAACTGTTTGAAATTGATGCTAAAGCCCATAGAATTCTGGCCATGGCACTGCCTAATGAAATCTATTCTGTATTTAGCATCATGAAACTGCTCATGACCTCTGGGTTGCTCTTAAAGAACAATTTAGAGGAACTGATGAGGTCTTGCAAACAATAGAGAGATCCTTGGCCAGCAATATGAGACATTCTCTCATAGAAAGGGTGAGTCACTGACTCAACAATTTGAGCGATTTTCCTGTTTGATATCTGAGCTGGAAATGGTTAAACATGAATGTATATATTCAGATGAACAACAAATTTCTTAGATCCCTGCCTGAGAGATGGACACATATGCTATTGTCCTACGCTCCAGTGCAAATCTGGACAATCTATCTCTCACCCAACTTCATTGGAAACTATTAACATTTGAAAGAGAGATAGAACATAAAAGGAAAATGGCTTCATGTGGGAAGCTCACTGATGATTTTGTACTAGGGAATACTGCTATGGTCAGTCATGAGTCAGAATATGCTACATCAGAAAGTTCTTATGATGAGCATATAGATTTCTCTTCAAAAATGGAGATCCTGCTTTTGTTGGTGTTGATAGTAATTAGGGTGTAGTAGTGATAATTTGTGCTTTTTGATGGATGATTTGAAAGGAATTGCTGATGATAATCTGGAAGAATGTATTTTGAGCCAAATGGCATTAATCAATATCAGATCTCAAAAATTTTACAAAAGGACAGGTAGAAAATTTCCTGGTCTTTCTGGAAAAACCAAAGTTGGTTTTGACAAGAGCAAGTTGAGGTGTCACAAGTGCCATAGACTTGAACATTTTGCAAGAGAGTGTAGATCATCTGGATCTAACTCTTCTGCACCCTTTGTGACCTTTCCATGCAATAGCTCACAAAACAAAGGGCAACATTCTACCAGTTCTGGTCATCATTCACAAATTCAATCATCTCCTACATATTTTGTCCCTCAAGGTCCAATGCCATATCCTTACCCTGTTTTTACATGCCTCAGTCCAGTCAGGTTCAAGTACCCATAGCTCAACAACCACATGCCCTACCAGAGCCTCAACCATCTCAATCAATCAACAATCTCAATCTCAATCACATCAAAGCCTTTTCACACATGGAGTTATTGACTGGAGTAGCTTACCAAATGATCTTTTTGGTTATCCTGAACAATTGTTTTCTGGTGTTGGTCAACATGGTGGTGAAAATCCTTTTGGAAATCTTGCTCTGATGGCCCTGGAGTCTACTGATGGTTCATGCTCAAATGCTTCATCATCACAGGTACCACAGGTATCTTCTGAGGCTAAGGCCAAGTTGTGTTCAGAGTCATGCATAGCTGCTTTTGTCTCAATTAGAGAAGCAAATGTAGCTTTAATTAATCAAAATCTTGACCTAGAGAAAGTGATTTCCAAAAGAACAGCTGAGTTTGAGTCTGTCTTAAATGAAAAAGATGATGAACTTTACAAATTAAAATGCCAAATCACTGATGAAAAGGCAAAGGTAGAGGTCATTTTAGAGAATCATAAGAATCTCAAAGAAACACTTTCAGCTACTCAAGTAGAGTGTGAATGCTGGTTAACATCCTGCAAGGGGTTTGAAATGCTTCTCAGCAAGGAAACAGCTTCAAATGTGAAGTTTGGGATTGGGTATAATCACACTGTACCTCCTACAGATTTTACTCCCAAGATAGAAGTAAAGTCTAAAGGTGAAAGCAATTCCCAAACCACATCATCATGTGTCTCATCCTCAAGCGATAATCCAAAATCAGAGGATGAAGTTAGTATTAGTACCTTAGCTAATCAATCTGCTGATGGTGTCACTGCTGATAAACACATGATCAAAGAAAAACTGAGCACTTCAGGTGTTGTCTCACAAAGTATTAAAAGTACTGAAGGGCAAGTAACAACACCTGAAGAGCATTTCAAACTAAATGAAAACAAACATGGTTTGACAACTGCTGAAGACTCTATCAGAAATCCAAAAGTACTGATAGAAAACTTCTGAAGAACAAATCTTCAGTTGTTAAAAATCCTTTAGTACTTAACATAAGTACTGAGAGGAAGAAAGTACTAAAGAACACACCTTCAGTAGTTTCATCTTCTTCAGCAGTTGAACAACAGAAGATAAGAAAAAGCCATGTGAAATATGTGCTCTATTCAATCATCTCACTGATGAATGTTGGTACAAAAAGGGTTCTAAATTCAACAAAGATAAAATCATTAAAAAGAAAATTAATAAAATGAAAGATGAATTTGAAACCAAGTTTGTGCCACAATCATCTCAATCTGATAACCCAAAGTTCTTACAAAAATCTAAAAAGAAGGAATGGGTTTATCATAAAACAGCTGAAAGTATTGCTCATGGAATATCAAAACACCAGACTAAGTCTGTGTCTCAAAAAGGAGGACATGGTGAGTCACAGGAACCAATCAAAAACAAGTACTGATGTGTCTGCTGAACTGAAGGCTTTAACAACCAATCAGACACAACTTGTTATGATGGTTCAACATCTGTTGGGGAGAGTTAACCAAATAGATGTACCTGCGATTAAACCACTGAAAAGGAAAACTAAACCAAAATCAACGGAATCCTTTTCAGCACCATCTCCACCTTCAAAGGCTGTTAATCATGACCAATCAGTTAGTATAAAGTCTGTGATGAGAACAGACCCAATACCAAAATGGTTTGGGTCTCAAAAGCTAACTACTTTTTTGTGACAAATGCAGGGTTCTTCAGCATGCCATAGAAGCATGTGGTATGTGGACAGTGGAGGATCTATGCATATAACAGGGAGCAGTTCTGTTCTTCATTACTACTCTCAAGGAAAGAAGGGATTTGTATCTTTTGGTAATGATGCTAAGGTTACATCATCGGCAAAGGCTTTGTGTCAAATGGTTAGATAAGATTTGATGATGTTAACCATGTGGAGAATCTCAAGTACAACTTGTTGAGTGTCAGTCAAATGTGTGATAAAGGGCATGTTGCCCTTTTCACCAGCTAGAACTGTCGGATTCTGTCTTCCAATGTTTTGAGAATGATTGACAAGATATTGGATGAATATACTCTCCTAAAGGCCAACAGTATTGGAAGAGTATATGCCTTAGTCTTATCAAAGAAAATTGATCTAAAAGGCCATCCATGTCTGTTCTCCAAGGCCTCTCCTCAGGAATCTAAACTATGGCATAGAAGGCTTGGTCATGTGAATCTTAAAACATGAACCAGCTTATCCATATGGTTTAGTGAGAGGTCTGTCATTAAAGGAGTTCAAATGATGACAACTGTTCTGCTTGTTTAAAAGGAAAGCAACACAAAGTATCATTCCCTCCAATAGAAGAACCAAAGTCCACTGCCTGCTTGCAATTACTGCATATGGATCTTTTTGGTCTAGTAAGAGTGATGAGCATGGCAAAGAAAAAATACTGTCTGGTAATTATGGATGATTATTCCAGATTTATAGACCTTCTTCTTACATTCAAAAGATGAGGCTATTCAAATCATCACCTACTTTGTGTTGTATATGGAAAAGTAGTACTCCCTTCTAGTCAAGAGTGTGAGGGGTGATAATGGCACAGAATTTAGAAACCACACACTTGATAAATTCTATTTATCTAAGGGAATCAAGAGGCAGTATAGCATTCCAAGAACTCCTGAATAAAATGGAGTGATGGAGAGAAAGAACAAGACCCTTATTGAAGCCGCAAGGTCAATGTTGGTTGATTCTGGTTTGCCACTAACCTTTTGGGTTGAAGCTATCAACACAGCTTGCTATGTGCAAAATAGAGTGTTAGTAAATTAGATGTTGATGAAGACTCCTTATGAAATATTACATCATTTGGCCCTTCTGATTTCCTTTTTTAGAGCATTTGGGTGTCCCTGTTACATTCCTAACACAAGGAATCCACTTCAGAAGTTTGAATCAAAGGTGGATGCAGGGTACTTTGTTGGGTATTCATCTACTTGCAAGGCATACAGAGTTTTAATTGTAGAACAAAGATAGTTGAAGAAACCTTGCATGCAAAGTTTAATGAATCTCCAAAGGACAAAATCCCCCAAAACCATGTGGAGTTATTTGATTTGGACATACTGCAATATGTTCCTTATCAGTCTCCAGCTATTGCAGATTATGTGAATCCATCTCTCCTGCAACTAGTCATCCATCTGGTGGTACAAATGCAAGGTTTAGTGATCACCTGCCTGAGTCTACTAAACTTGATGTTCCTGTAGCTTCAGCAGTTCCATCAACAACCAATGCTGATGAGATCTCTGAATCCTCTACTTCATTTGAATTGCCATCTCATTCTAGGTTTCAAGAGTCTGGATCAACATCTGTTGCTGCTGAATCTCCTACAAACACTTGCACAGATCTTATTGAGTACCAAGAACTGAAGAATCACCCCATGTCTCAGATCATTGGTGACATCAATGCTGGTGTTTCAACTAGATGTCAATTGTCCAATTTCTGCTTTTATGCTCTCTTCATCAGTCAGCAAGAGCCAAAGAACTATCATATTGGATTAAGAGACAAAGTATGGGTTGAAGCCATGCAACTTGAGCTTCTTCAGTTTCAAAAGCAGCAAGTTCCCTACCCCATGGTAAGTGTGCAATAGGCACTAAATGGGTGTTTAGGAATAAAACTGATGAAAAAGGTCAAATTGTTAAGAACAAGGCCAAACTGGTTGTACAGGGGTTTTCACAAGAAGAAGGTATTGATTATGATGAAACCTTTGCCCCTGTAGCTAGACTGGAGGCAATCAGATTGTTCTTAGCTTATGCTGTTTTCCATAATCTTAAAGTTTTTCAAATGGATGTCAAAAGTGCATTCTTATATGGTAAAATAAAAGAAGAAGTTTATGTGTGTCAACCACCAGTTTTTGAAGATCATAAACATCCAGATTGGGTGTATAAGCTTGATAAGGCTCTTTATGGGTTAAAACAAGCTCCCAGAGCCTGGTATGAAACACTGTCTAACTTTCTTCTTCAAAACAATTTCATTAGAGGCTTCATAGATAAAACTTTGTTCATTAAGAAAGTAGGCATGCATAAGCTCCTTGTTCAAATTATGTAGATGATATTTTTTGCAACCCTGATCCACAGTTGTGTGATGCCTTTACTAAGTTGATGCTACAAAAGTTTGAAATGAGTGCCATGGGAGAATTATAGTTCTTTCTGGGTTTGAAAATCAAACAAATGGCTGATGGAACTTTCATTCATGAGTCAAAATATACAAAGGATCTGTTGAAAAAGTTTGATTTACAAAATTGTAAGCCCTGTTCTACTCCCATGTGCAGCACCACACAACTGGATGCTAATCAGAAAGGTAAAGAGTTGATGAAACTCTTTACAGATGTATGATTGGTTCCTTGATGTACCTTATAGCTTCTACACCAGACATTATGTTTGCAACTTGTGTCTGTGCTAGATTTCAGGCTCCACCTAAAGTATCCCATATGATTGCAGTCAAAAGGATCTTCAGATACTTGCAAGGAACTCAATCTCTAGGACTTTGGTATTCCACTGGGCACTCTTGCAAATTAGTTGCTTTTTCTGATAGTGACTATGCAGGGTGTAAATTAACCAGAAAATCAACCTCTGGTGGATGCCAATTTCTAGGCAATTGTTTAGTTTCTTGGCAGAGTAAGAAACAAACTTCAGTTGCTACATCTACTGCTGAAGCAGAGTACATTGCTACTGCAAGTTGTACATCTCAGGTACACTGGCTTCAGAATCAATTACTGGATTATGACATTACAGAGACTAAGACTCCTTTACTGATGGACAGTGCTTCAGCTCTTTGTATTGTTAAGAATCCTGCCCAGCATTCTTGGACCAAACATATTGAGATCAGACATCATTTTATCAGGGATTGTTTGAAAAGGTCTGATTGATCCAAAGTTTGTTCTAGTGCTGATGAGCTTGCAGATATATTTACTAAGCCTTTGGACAGTGCAACTTTCCAAAATCTAGTGCTAAGGCTTGGTATGCTGCAACTAGAATGATTGACAACTACTAATGATCTCAGTTCACAAGTACTGATGAGCATTAGTATACAGCTGCCAAAAAAGTACTGATAAGTTATTTTATCTTTAGCAGTTTTCATTACTAGTGAAGACTAATTACTTAAAAGTACTGAAGTACTCTATTTGTTGAAAAGTACTGATGTAGTTACAACTACTGATGTGGTTACAACTACTGATGTCTATTCTAACAAATAAGTACTGATGACCAATGAAACATCTGAAAATCAGATAGTCTGCTGAGTAAGTGTTAAGGTCAATGAAACAACTGAGATCTGTGAATTGACGAGAACAACTGATGAGAAATTTTACTCTTCAATTGTTTCAAACAACTGCTGTTTCATTTCAAAACAACTGAAGCCAAAACCAAGTCTTCAGTAGTTTCAAACTACTGATGACTAACACCAAGTCTTTAGTGTTACAACATCTAAAAGTTAAAACCATCTCTCAGTCATTTTCTAACAATGATGACTAACACCAAAACTTTCAGTTGTTTTCTTTTAGCCGTTCATAACTATAAATACCTAAACCTAACTTCAAACTTTTCATAAGTTGTTTTCAGAACTTTCATCTTCCATAATGGCGACCATGCAAATCAAACCATGACACAACTGTGTTGCCTACTTTGCAAATTGGCCTCTTGGACTAAGTTTGATGCTGCCATTGATCTGATGGTTGATTCCCCGTATCAAACTGTTTTCTTCTGAATCCAACCATCTATCCCGATACCCTTTGCCAATTCTGGACAAATGTCACTGTCCATACGGTGAGAATGATGTCGCGATCACTCTCCAGTCGTTTGTAAACCAGAAGAAGGTGGTCATCACTCCTGCTATCATTCGCCAAACCCTAGATCTGAATGATGCCACCTTTGTCACAAATACCCGAAGAGCACCACTGATCTATCATTCATCAACCATGGGTATGAGGGCGACCTAAGTGCTACCAACATTCTGAAGAAGCACTTCCATGATGCTGAATGCCTAATTTCATATGATCAATGTCTGCCTTGCCCCCAAATCCTCTTCATGGGATCAAATATCATCCAGGTGGCAGCAGGTATTGTATTCTATCCTTGAACGCCAAGCTAAAATTTTTCTGACGTATATTTTTGGAAATAAAAGATCTTGCAATGAAACTTGTGGCTAACAGATGGATATTTATCCAAGGTTTCTTATGGCATAATCATCAATCAATTAAATTGATGGCCCTGTTGGCCTTGGAGTTCCTGCTGTGGTAGTTTTGCCTGAGGTATACTCCAGGCACAACTCTGACCCACAACTCAAAGAGGCTGCCAAACTGCTAAAAACCAAGCAGAGGGAACCCACAGCCTCATCCTCCACATCCAATGACAGGATCAACGATCACAAGTTGATGTATTAGAGTTCAAAGTAGCGGAATACGAACAGGAATTAGACAAATTGTAGCAAGTAATCGATACTTGTATGCATTAAGAGCACATACGGTTATAGTGAGAGAATATATATTTTTGATTCAAGGAATGTTTATAGATATAGAATATTTCTAATCAAATCATTCATATCATTCCCGTCATTCACTCAATTATTACAATAGGTTGACACTCCTTATATAGAGTGCAATCGCTGCTGTTATCACGGGAAAGTGACAACTGGCAGATCTAATACAAAAATAACTAACTCTTAACAAACTACTGAGATGTTCACAACTACTGAGAACATATCAGAGTGTTAAGTACAGAATATAAAACTACTGAAACTACAACAACTGAAGAACAAGCTCTTCAGTCGTTTTACAAAACTACTGAAACATAAAACTACTGAAACTAGAAATATAAAACTACTGATATCACAACTACTGAAGAAGTACTCTTCAGCAGTTGTGACAAACTACTGAGGCTTCAGTACTTGATCTTCAGACTTTGACCTTCAGATGTTTCATCAGCTGATGACTTCAGTAGATATCATCAGCTGATGTCTTCAGTCTTTGTCTTCAGACTTTGTACATCAGTTGTTGATCTTCAGCACTTGTAAAGTCTTCAGCTGTTGTACTTCAGTACTTTAGTCTTTCAGCTTCAGCACTTGTGTTCTTCAGCTGTTGTACTTCAGCACTTTAGTTCTTCAGCTGTTGAAGTCTTCAGCACTTGATCTTCAGCTATTGAAGTCTTCAGCACTTGTCAAACTGCTGATGAGGCTTTCAGCAGTTGTTGTGATACCATGTGGACTTAGAGGTTTTCTGATCTTGGCTCATTGGTTCTTTTGGTCCAACAAACTCCCCCTGAACCAATGCAGCCAAAACCTCTAAATTATTTATTATCCCACTTATTGTTGGCAAAATGTTGGTCTTTTCCTTCTTGATCAGTAGAGAAGATGACCCATGTAAGCTCCGGCCTGGGAAGAAATCTCAGATATTTGTTTGGCAGGGTATGAATGGGAACTCTGTTTTGGGGAACTGGACACAGAGTTGTTATCCCATTCATGAGATTTACTTCCCCATAATGAGTCTGTATGACTCTCGAACATAGGCCTCAAGGAGAACAACTTGTTCCTCCTGAGAGAGTTCTTCTACTCCTCCTTCGAAGAAGAACTCTGGACCATAGTACTCTGATAAGTACTTCATGGTCCTGCCATTTTTCAGCTCCACCGTAGTTACCTCCCTATATACAAATTCATCAGGATGGTTGCCTTCAAGGAGTAACTGGAGCTCATTCTTCTGGATGTCTTCAAGCTTTTTATATAACAACCCCTTCTTATCATCTTGTTTTCTAGTAAAGCTTGAGGGGTCTTCTTTGCTTGGTGAGCTTTCTTGAATTCATCAATG
The DNA here is from genome assembly GCA_025506515.1 of Flaveria trinervia. Classification (NCBI taxonomy): domain Eukaryota; kingdom Viridiplantae; phylum Streptophyta; class Magnoliopsida; order Asterales; family Asteraceae; genus Flaveria; species Flaveria trinervia. Next base: position 57,262,285 of record CM046445.1, on the reverse strand, counting down.
ATTTCCCAAGGTGAGACTACAATGGCCAACATGATGGTAGAATCTATTGTTTTTCGTACCTGGCCATTGTATCTGTGTGGAATAGTTCTTTTATGGATTCTAGAACTCACCCTGGGGTCTGGCCATACTCTCACTCTCTCCTTCTGATACTGAAAAGTGTGCCCGAGAGTGTACAGCCTTTGAGCATGCCCTTTCATGGCTTGAATAGATGATGACTGAGGAAATTCCTTGTCAACCATCTTCAACAGTTGCTCATCATGCTGTTTCTGCTGTTCTTCTTCTTCTATCTTGACTATGACCATTTCCCTAGAGTCAGGTGTGATCATGGGTTGACTTCGGGGTTTTGGTAGCTTTAGAACAGCAGAGAGTGGCAGACTATCATCTTCATCCTCCTCTTCTTCTTCTTCTTCCATCCTCAGCACCCTTCTCCTCCTTCTGGGTGCATCACTGGATGATGGTTAGGTTGGTGAAGGAATTGGTTTTGGAGAATGAAGATGTTTGGATTTTGGCTTAGAGATTGGTTGGGAGATTTAAGGGATAGGCTCTGTTTGAGTGGGTGGAAGGGAAGGTTGATCCAGCATCTTTGTAGTAAGTTTCGCCTTTGTGAGTTTAGCCATCTCTAACCTTTTACCAGCCCCAGCCTCATCAAGGGCTTCCACAATAATCCCTTTGTCGAATTGCTCAGACAGACAGATTCTGGTGGCTATAGCCAGAATACTGTCCCTGGTGCACGCGCGAATCTCCATTAACGATCTTCCTAAGTATTTTGCAATAAAGTGGATCATTATTTCCAATCTCTCTTTTTCCAGAGCATCATACCCAGCCCATCGGGTCTGAATCTCTTGGACTTCCAACCTTCTGATCTCACTATCCAGTGTGGCTGTGTCAAACCCCTGCCTGAAGAGTTGTTCAATTATTTTATCCATGGATCGGCTGTGTGTAGTGTCAGCTTCTTTTACCAGCTCCTCCAAGGATTTGTCTTCAGCAGTATGATCATCAACACTTTTCTTTTGCTTGTAAGTGAGCAGAGGTTGCTTTTCTTTCTCCTCCTCTTGGGCTTGCTTCTCTTCCTTCTTTTCCTCTGTTCTTTTCCTCTTCTTTTCTTTCACTGCAGTACTCTCCCCCTTTTTGGATGCATTGGAGGAAGGGGTTTGTACCACAGAAAGAGTCTTTTGTACAACAGCATCAATCAAGGGTTGTAAAGTTGAGGAAAGCCTCTCATCAATGGCTTTAGTCACAATATCAGTGATTATAAGTGTGATGAGAGGGAGGGAATTTTGAAGTACAGCACCTATTAGCTCAGGAGGGTTCTGTTCCTGAGAAATAGGGCCTGAAGCAGAGGCAGGTGGTTGAGTTTGGAGTGGCTCAATGTTTGGGGAACCTTCAAGTGAAGGTGCCATCTGTGGGTGGGTAGAGGCAGATGGTCTTTCTCCTTGTGAGAGTTGATCAAGTAGGTTTTGCAGCCTACTGACTTTCTCTTCAAGGATTGTGTTCTGGGCAAGAACGTCGTAGAAAAAGCCCAGGTCATCATCACCGAAGCTGAATCATCTGACCTCCTGCTTAGAGCAGGATTTACATGCACTGGGTGTAGACCAGTTGTTGCATGTGCCCCTTGTGCTTGGTACTGGGGACTTCCAGCCTCAGGACAGTGTCCATCATCAGCTGTTGCCTCTAGTGAGGTCTTAGCAATGTTACCAGCCTCATTCTGATCATGTGCTGAGTCAGAGGAGGTGGCAGCCTCACTAGATATTCTAAGCTCCTTGTCTACACCAAGAGATAGAAGTGGTAAACCCCTGTGCTGTGGGTTCTCAAGTGCATTGTGTTCCTCCCCCTTAATTGTAGAGGTGTTCCTAGTAGTAAGTGGTTTCTGGGGAGGGGGTGAGGAGTGCAGTTGAGTCAGCACTTGTGCAACTATTAAAGTTGGGCTGTGAGGGGCGGTTGTTTGGGGTGAAGGGATAGAAGCAGTGTGCACCTGGGGAGGTTGGTGCTCTTCAATGGCAATCCCCTCAAGTGAGGAAGATCCCAGATATGTAGGTACCCCTTGTGTGGTTGCTGCAGGCTCCTGTTGAGAGGAAGCCTGAGCGGCTATGGTTGGAAGAGTCATTGTATCCACTAGGGGGTTTGGACTAATGGATATATCCTGCGTTTGTGTTGCAGGAGCATCCTCAGGGGACTCAATTCCCTGAGTAGCCGTTTTGGTTTCTTTTTGGTGGGTTTAGTGGGGACTTTTGATTTGGAGGTGGTGGCTGTGGGTTCCAGTTGCGTGGGTTTTCGCAGCTTGGCAGCCATTTTGAGTGTCTGGTCAGAGTTGTGCCGGGAGTATACTTCCGGCAGGACAGCCGTAGCAGGGACTCCCAAGCCAACAAGTCCCTCAGCATTAAGCTGGTTTGTAATGATGGCCATTATGAACCGTGGATATAGTATCCAACGGTTGGCAGTTAGTTTTTGAGCCATGTCCTTGAGCTCCGAAAATATTATTTCTGAAAAGTTTAGTGGTTGTTGCTCAAGAATAGAATACATTACCTGCTGCCATTTTGTCGACATTTGATCCCAAGACGACGTCTTAGGAGCCAAACATACATTCACCATGTGAAAAATTAGGCGTTCAGCGTCAGGAAAGTGTTTCTTCATGATAGTGGAGGCACTGAGATCGCCTTGATATCCATGTTGGGCAAAGGATAGATCTGTGGTGCCCTTCGGATATCCAGCAGGAGAACTAACATCATTCAGATGAAGAATTTGGCGGATTATTGAAGGAGTGATGACTACTTCTTTGTTGTTGACAACCGACTGGAGAGATGGTGTGTTGTTCTCCCCAGTGGTAATAGTAACGTTCATCCAAAACTGTTGAAGGGATTCGGCATGTAGTATGGGATTCAGAAGAAATGTCGTATTGTATTGGGACTGAACCAAGTGCAAAACTTCCTGTCCTGTTGGCTCTCAGGAGAGTGTGATCATCCAACACCTTGTCAATCAAGTGCAAAACTTTGGATGACAGAATCCTACAGTTTTGAGTGGTGAAAAGAGCAACATGGCCTTTATCACACATTTGACTAACACTCAAGAGATTGTACTTGAGATTTTCCACATGATTACATCATCAAATTTGATTTCTCCATGGGAGACAAAACCCTTACCAATGATGTAACCCCTAGCATCATTGCCAAAAGAAACAAATCCCTTCTTTCCTTGAGAGTAGTCATGAAGAAGAGAGCTGTTCCCAGTCATGTGCATACATCCCCCACTGTCCACATACTAGATGCTACTTTGGCATGTTGAAGAACCCTACAATAATAAACAATCAGTTAGTTTTAGAGAACCAAACCTTTTTGGTTTTGGGCCTGGTCTCATCAATAGATGGTAAACTAACAGGTTTATTTGAAACAACAGCCTGAGAGGAAGAAGATGGTGTAGAAAAGGAGTCCTTTGGCTTGGACCTCCTTTTCTGTGGTTTCAACATAGGAGCATCTAGTTGGTTAACTCTACCCAACAGATGTTGAACCATCATAACCAGCTGTGTCTGATTTTGTGATAAAGCTTTCAGCTCATCAGACACATTGCCAGTGGAGTTTGATAAGTTCCTATGTTGCACCTTCTTCTTCTGAGCACCCTCAGCTGTCACCTGTTTAACCCCTTCCTTTTTGGATTTCTTTGAGGACTTAAGGCTTACAGGATTTGATGTTGCTGATACAAATGTAGTCTCAAACTCAGTTTTCATTTTTACCATTTTCTCTTTAATTTCTTCTTTTTGTTTGAGTTTGGAACCTCTTTTGTACCAACAATCATCTGTAAGATGATTGAACAGACCACATACTTCACATGGTTTCTTCTTCGTCTTAGGTTGATCATCAACTAAAGAGGGTGACGCAACTGAAGACTTGTTCTTTAATGCTTTGGAAGCATTGTTTGCTATCTTGACAGCCTCTTTAGTAGTCTTCAAACTCTTTGTACTGACAGTTTTCTTCTCTTCAGTACTGACAACAGTTGATGTTTGAACTTCAGGTGTTAGATCCTGCTCTCTAGTCCTTTCAGTACCTTCAGAATTAACTCCTGAGTTGATCCTCTCATTAATCATGTGAGTGTCAGTATTTGAACCATCAACATTAGCTGATAGGTTCAAAGAGGGCTTGATACTGACTGCTACTTCTGATTGTGCTGCATCAGAAAGTAAATCACATGATGTGATGGATTGGTTATCACTCTCACCATCAGATTCTTCCTCTGCTCTTGGGGTAAAATCTGTAGGTGGAGCAGTATGATTGTAACCAATTCCAAACTTCACATTTGAAGCAGATTGCTTACTAAGATGCATTTCAAAACCTTTGCATGATGGTACCCATCTATCACACTCTACCTGGGTAACTGCAAGGGTTTCTTTGAGATCTTTGTACTTCTCTAGAAGTACCTCTTCTCTAGCCTTATCATCATTATTTGACATTTCAGTTTGTAAATCTCATCATTTTATCTTTAAGTACAGACTCAAATTCAGCTTTGTTTTTGGAAATTATTTGTTCTAGCTTAATGTTCTTATTAATTAAAGATACATTTTCTTCTCTAATGGAAGCAAATGCTGCTATGCATAGTTCAGAACATAATTTGGCTTTTGCCTCAGAGGATACCTGTGATACCTTAGGTGTAGAGGCATTAGAAAATGAAGTATCAACAGACTCCAAATCCATAAGAGCTAGATTCCCAAAAGGACTGTCACCACCATGTTGACCAGCACCTGAGAACAGTTGGTCATGACCAGACATGTCATCTGGTAACTGCTCTAGTCAACAACTCCTGGGGTGAACAAGCTGTGTTGTTGAGGTTGAGTTTGTTGATGAGATTGGGATGGCTGAGGTTCTGGTAGTGCATGAGGTTGTGGTGCCATAGGAACTTGAACTTGATTTGACTGTGGCATGTAATAACAAGGGTACGGATATGGCATTTGACCCTGAGGAACAAAATATGCGGAGATTGTTGTTGAGGATGATGACTAGAAGTGACAGGATGTTGCCCTCTGTGTTGTTGACTATTGCCAGGAAGAGTCACAAAGGGTGCAGTGGAGTTAGATCCAGTTGATCTACACTCTCTTGCAAAGTGTCCAAGCCTTTGGCATTTGTGACACCTCAATTTGCTCTTGTCAAAACCAACTTTGGTTTTGCCAGAGAGTCCTGGGAATTTTCTTCCAGTGCTTTTATAGAACTTCTGAGATCTGATATTTATCAGGGCCATTTGGCTCAAAATATCCATCTCTTCTAAGTCATCAGCAATCCCTGAGATCATCCATAATGAAGCATAGATTGTCATTATTACACCCAGTAACTGACCATCAACACTCACAAATGCAGAATCAGAAGTGCTTGAAGAGAAATTAATATGCTCATCATACTGGCATTCGGATGAAGCATATTCTGACTCATGACCAACCAAGGCAGTGTTGCCTGGTACAAAGTCTTCAGTGAGCTTCCCAGATGAAGACAACTTTTGTTGGACCAAAAGAACCAATGAGCCAAGATCAAAAAACCTCTAAGTCCCACATGGTATCACAACAACTGCTGAAAGCCTCATCAGTAGTTTGACAAGTGCTGAAGACTTCAACAGCTGAAGATCAAGTGCTGAAGACCTCAACAGCTGAAGAACCAAAGTGCTGAAGTACACAGCTGAAGAACACAAGTGCTGAAGCTGAAAGACCAAAGTACTGAAGTACAACAGCTGAAGAGTTTACAAGTGCTGAAGATCAACAACTGATGTACAGGTCTGAAGACAAAGACTGAAGACATCAGCTGATGATATCTACTGAAGTCATCAGCTGATGAAACCCTGAAGGTCAAAGCCTGAAGATCAAGTACTGAAGCCTCAGTAGTTTGTCACAACTGCTGAAGAGTACTTCTTCAGTAGTTGTGATATCAGTAGTTTTATATTTTTATGTTTCAGTAGTTTTGTAAAACGACTGAAGAGCTTGTTCTTCAGTCGTTGTAGTTTCAGTAGTTTTATATTTTGTACTTAACATGCTGATATGTTCTCAGTAGTTGTGAACATTTCAGTTTGTTAAGAATTAGTTATTTTTGTATTAGATCTGCCAGTTGTCACTTTCCGTGATAACAGCAGTGATTGTTGTACTCTATATAAGGAGTCACAACTATTGTAACAATGATGAATAATGGAATAAACGAATGATTTGATTAGAAATATTCTTCATCCATAAACATCCTTGAAATCAGAAATATATATTCTCTCCCTATAACCGTATACGATCTTAATGCTTACAAGTATCGATTGCTTGCTACAATTTGTCTAATTCTAGTTTGTATTCCGCTGCTTTGTATCCTAATACATCAAACGTGTGATCGCTGATCCTGTCAAATGGTATCAGAGCAGGTTAATCATTGATCGATCTAATAATTGATCATTGAAACTGCTATTAAGATCTAAGTTTGATTGAATTAGCTTTTGTTTTTGCAAGAAACGGTATAGAGATTGAATTTTCTGTATTTCTGCTCATTCATCCTGAGATCTTTTCTTGGTTCTCATTGAGGTTGTTGTGGTCTGTCTAAAACTTTTAAAAGCTTGAACTAAATTGTTTTTGAACTGAAAATGATTACTCCTTCCAATGATCCTCACAATACTGGTTCCTCAACCAAGCCACCTATGCTGGTTAGGAATGAGTATAACATATGGCAAAGACGTATGCTCCATCACCTGTCTGTTAACAGCGCAGGGTGCTGGACATCAGTGGTACGTGGTCCACACAAGCCTATGGTGAATAACCCGGAAACCATCAAATGGTTCCGAAGAGGAGGGAGCAATACTCAGATGAGGATAAGAAGTTGCTTGAAATTGATGCAAAAGCCCATGGAATTCTGGCCATGGCACTGCCAAATGAAATCTATTCTGGGCTAATGCATCATGAAACTGCCCATGACCTCTGGATTGCCTTGAAAGAACAATTTGGAGGAACAGATCAGGTCTTGGAAAATAATAGAGAAATTCTTGCCCAACATATGAGACATTCTCTCATAGAAAGGTGAGACACTGACTCAACAATATGAGCGGTTCTCTTGTTTGATCTCTGAACTAAAAATGGTCAAACTTGAATACACCATATTCAGATGAATAACAGATTTCTCAATCACTGCCTGAGAGATGGGACACATATACTATTGTCCTACGCTCCAGTGCAAGTTTGGACAAACTATCTCTCACCCAACTCCATGGGAAACTGCACACTTTTGAGAGAGAGATAACCAGAAGAGAAAGCTGTCTTCATCTGGAAAGCTCACTGAAGACTTTGTACAAGGCAACACTGCCTTGGTGGGTCATGAGTCAGAATATGCTTCATCTGAATGCCAGTATGATAGCATATTAATTTCTCTTCAAGCACTTCTGATTCTGCATTTGTGAGTATTGATGGTCAGTTTACTTGGTGTAATAATGACAATCTATGTTTCATTATGGATGATCTCAGGGGATTGCTGATGATGACTTAGAAGAGATGGATATTTTGAGCCAAATGGCCTTGATAAATATCAGATCTCAGAAGTTCTATAAAAGAACTGGAAGAAAATTCCCAGGACTCTCTGGCAAAACCAAAGTTGGTTTTGACAAGAGCAAGTTGAGGTGTCACAAATGCCAAAGGCTTGGACACTTTGTAAGAGAGTGTAGATCAACTGGATCTAACTCCACTGCACCCTTTGTGACTTTTCCTGGCAATAGTCAACAACACAGAGGCACATCCTGTTACCTCTAGTCATCATCCTCAACAACAATCTCCGGCATATTTTGTTCCTCAGGGTCAAATGCCATATCTGTACCCTTGTTATTACATGCCACAGTCAAATCAAGTTCAAGTTCCTATGACACCACAACCTCATGCACTACCAGAACCTCAGCCTCCCAATCTCATCAACAACCTCAATCTCAACAACACACTTCTTCACCCCAGGAGTTGTTGACTGGAGCAGTTTACCAGATGACTTGTCTGTCATGATCAACTGTTCTCAGGTGCTGGTCAACATGGTGGTGACAGTCCTTTGGGAATCTAGCTCTTATGGCTTTGGAGTCTGCTGATACTTCATTTTCCAATGCCTCTACACCTCAGGTATCCTCTGAGGCAAAAGCCAAATTATGTTCTGAACCATGCATAGTAGCATTTGCTTCCATTAGAGAAGCAAATGTAGCTCTAATTAATAAGAACATTGAGCTAGAACAAATAATTTCCAAAAACAAAGCTGAGTTTGAGTTTGTGCTCAAAGATAAAAATGATGAGATTTATAAACTGAATTGCCAAATAATTGATGATAAGGCTAGAGAAGAAGTACTTCTAGAGAAGTACAAAGATCTCAAAGAAACCCTTGCAGTTACCCAGGTCGAGTGTGATAGATGGGTACAATCATGCAAAGGTTTTGAAATGCTTCTTAGTAAGCAATCTGCTTCAAATGTGAAGTTTGGAATTGGTTACAATCACACTGCTCCACCTAAAGATTTTACCCCAGAGCAGAGGTAGAATCTGATGGTGAGAGTGATAACCAATCCATCACATCATGTGATCTACCTTCTGATACAGCACAATCAGAAGTAGCAGTCAGCATCAACCCCTCCTTGAACCTATCAGCTGATGTTGATGGTTCAAATGCTGACATTCACATGATTAATGAGTTGATCAACTCAGGAGTTAATCCTGAAGGTCCTGAAAGGACTAGAGAGCAGGATTTAACACCTGAAGTTCAAACTTCAACTGCTGTCAGTACTGAAGAGAAGAAAACTGGCAGTAGAAAGAGTTTGAAGACTACTAAAGGGGTAGTCAAGAAAGCAACCAATGCTTCCAAAGCATTGAAGAACAAGTCTTCTGTTGCTTCACCCTCTTTAGTTGATGATCAACCTAAGATGAAGAAGAAACCATGTGAAGTATGTGGTTTGTTCAATCATCTTACAGATGATTGTTGGTACAAAAGAGGTTCCAAACTCAAACAAAAAGAAGAAATTAATGAGAAAATGGTAAAAATGAAAACTGAGTTTGAGACCACATTGTATCAGCAACATCAAATCCTGTAACCCTTAAGTCCTTAAAGAAATCCAAAAAGGAAGGGGTTAAACAGGTGACAGCTGAGGGTGCTCAGAAGAAGAAGGTGCCATAGGAACTTATCAAACTCCACTAGCAATGTGTCTGATGAGCTGAAAGCTTTATCACAAAATCAGACACAGCTGGTGATGATGGTACAACATCTATTGGGTAGAGTTAACCAACTAGATTCTCCTATGTTGAAACCACAGAAAAGGAGGTCCAAGCCAAAGGACTCCTCTTCTACACCATCTTCTTCCTCTCAGGCTGTTGTTTCAAATAACCTGTTAGTTTACCATCTACTGATGAGACCAGGCCCAAAACCAAAAAGGTTTGGGTCTCTAAAACTAACTGATTTTTATTATTGCAGGGTTCTTCAACATGCCAAAGTAGCATCTGGTATGTAGACAGTGGGGGATCTATGCACATGACTGGGAACAGCTCTCTTCTTCATGACTACTCTATAGGAAAGAAGGGATTTGTCTCCTTTCGCAATGATGCTAGGGGTTACATCATCGGTAAGGGTTTGTCTCCAATGGAGAAATCAAATTTGATGATGTTAATCATGTGGAAAATCTCAAGTACAATCTCTTGAGTGTCAGTCAAATGTGTGATAAAGGCCATGTTGCCCTTTTCACCAGTCAAAACTGTAGGATTCTGTCATCCAAAGTTTTGCACTTGATTGACAAGGTGTTGGATGATCACACTCTCCTGAAAGCCAACAGGACAGAAGAGTGTATGCCTTAGATCTCTCTAAGAATAGATCTCAAAGGCAATCCTTGCCTATTTTCCAAAGCCTCTTCTCAAGAATCTAAACTGTGGCACAGGAGGCTTGGTCATGTTAATCTCAAAAACATGAATCAGCTTAGCCACAATAGTTTAGTCAGAGGCTTACCAATAAAGGTTTCCACTGTGATGAAACCTGCACTGCTTGTTTAAAAGGAAAACAGCACAAAGTCTCATTCCCTCCTATTGAAGTGCCAAGTCCACTGCCTGCTTGCAATTACTGCATATGGATCTATTTGGTCCTGTGAGAGTAATGAGCATGGCAAAGAAGAAATACTGTCTGGTAATTGTGGATGATTACTCCAGATTTGTATGGACTTTCTTTCTACATTCAAAGGATGAGGCTGCTCAGAAGATTATTCACTTTGTGCTGTACATTGAGAAGCAGTATTCCCTTCCAGTCAAGTGTATTAGGAGTGATAATGGAACTGAGTTCTGAAATCATACACTTGATGACTTTTATCTTTCAAAGGGAATCAAAAGGCAGTTCAGCATTACAAGGACTCCAGAACAAAATGGAGTAGTGGAGAGAAAGAACAGGACCCTCATTGAAGCTGCAAGGTCCATGCTGGCTGACTCATGTTTGCCACTGACCTTTTGGCTGAAGCTGTCAACACAGCTTGTTATGTGCAAAATAGAGTTTTAGTAAATCAGAGGTTGATGAAGACTCCATATGAAGTTCTCCATCATTTGGCTCCTCTGATTTCATTTTTCAAAGCATTTGGGTGTCCCTGTTTTATTCTCAACACAAAGGATCAACTCCATAAATTTGATCCTAAGGTGGATGCAGGGTACTTTGTTGGTTATTCATCTACTTGCAAGGCATACAGAGTCTTCAACTGCAGAACAAAGATGGTTGAAGAAACTCTACATGTTAAGTTTAATGAATCTCCAAAGGACAAGATTCCATAAAGTCCTGTGGAGTTATTTGATTTGGACATACTGCAATATGTTCCTTATCAAACTCCTGCTGTTGCTCCTGTCAACAGTTCACCACCTGGTGGTACTGCTGATGATGATGATGATTGCAGTACTCACCTCTTCAGGTTTAGTGATCAGCTGCCTGACTCAGCTAGACCTGATGTTCCTGTAGCTCCAGTAGCACCATCCACAACAAATGCTGATGAGATCTCTTCGAATTCAACTTCCTTTGAATTACCATCCATTGACTAGTTTCAAGGAAATGATTCACCATCACCATCTGTTGCTGCTGAGCCGACTACAAACACTTGCACAGATCTCATTGTGTATCAAGATCTGAAGAATCACCCTATGTCTCAAATCATCGGTGATATCACTGCTGGAGTATCAACAAGAAGTCAATTGTCAAATTTCTGCTTCTATGCTCTCTTCATCAGTCAGCAAGAGCCAAAGAATTATCACATTGCTTTAAAGGACAATGGATGGGTTGATGCCATGCAGCTTGAGTCTTCAGTTCAAGAAACAGCAAGTGTGGGAACTGGTTCCTCTACCTCCAGGTAAGTGTGCAATAGGCACTAAATGGGTGTTTAGGAACAAAACTGATGAAAATGGGCTTATTGTAAGAACAAGGCCAGACTGGTTGTTCAGGGGTTTGCACAAGAAGAAGGTATTGATTATGATGAAACCTTTGCCCCTGTAGCCAGACTGGAAGCAATCGATTGTTTTTAGCTTATGCTGCTTATCAAAACCTTAAAGTTTTTCAAATGGATGTCAAAAGTGCATTTTTGTATGGAAAAATAAAGAAGAGGTTTATGTATGTCAACCTCCAGCTTTGAGGACACATAAACATCCTAATTGGTGTATAAGCTTGATAAGCTCTTTATGGTTTAAAACAAGCTCCCAGAGTCTGGTATGAGACATTATTAAACTTTCTTCTGGAAAAGAATTTCACTAGAGGCTCCATAGATAAGACTTTATTCATTAAGAAAGCTGGGCAGCATAATCTACTTGTTCAAATTTATGTAGATGATATCATTTTTGCATCCTCTGATCCAAAGTTGTGTGATGCCTTTACAAAGTTGATGCAACAAAAGTTTGAAATGAGTGCCATGGGAGAATTACAGTTCTTTCTGGGGTTGCAAATCAAACAAAAGGCTGATGGAATTTTTATTCATCAGTCCAAATATACAAAAGATCTTTTGCAAAAGTTTGATTTACAAAACTGTAAGTCTTGTTCTACTCCCATGAGCAGCACCACACAACTGGACACAGATCAGAAAGGTAAAGTGGTTGATGAAACACTTTACAGATGTATGATTGGGTCCTTGATGTATTTAACAGCTTCTAGACCAGATATTATGTTTGCTACATGTGTTTGTGCTAGTTTCAGGCTGCACCTAAAGAGTTCTCTGATTGCAGTCAAGAGGATCTTTAGATATCTGCAAGGCACTCCATCTCTAGGTTTATGGTAGTCTACCAGACACTCTGGTAAATTGTTGCTTTTTCTGACAGTGACTATGCAGGGTGTAAGTTGACCAGGAAATCAACTTGGTGGATGTCAATTCCTAGGCAACTGCTTGATTTCTTGGCAGAGCAAGAAACAGACCTCAGTTGCTACATCCACTGCTGAAGCAGAGTACATTGCTGCTGCAAGTTGTACATCACAGGTACTCTGGCTTCCAAACCAACTTTTGGATTATGGCATTACAGAGACTAAGACTCCATTGTTATGGATAGTGCTTCAGCTCTTTGCATTGTCAAAAATCCAGTCCAGCACTCTAGGACCAACATATAGAGATCAGGCATCATTTTATAAGGGATTGTTTTGAAAAAGGTCTGATTGATCCTAAATTTGTGCCTAGTGCTGATGAGCTTGCAGACATTTTTACTAAGCCTTTGGATAGTTCAACTTTCCAAAACCTGGTGTTAAGGCTTGGTATGCTGCAACTAGAATAAGTGACAACTACTGATGATCTTAGTAATTCATACTGATGATCATGAGTACCTATGTCACATATAAGTACTGATGAGCTCTTTTACCCTCAGCAGTTTTTATAACTACTGACGGCTAAATGTTTCACAAGTACTGAGGTACTTCATCTGTTCTAAACTACTGATGTAGCTACAACTACTGATGCAGTTACAACTACTGCAATCAGTAAAAACAGAAGTACTGATGTCCTATGAAACAACTGAAATCAGCCAAAAAGACTGATGAATGTTTGAGGACAGTTTGAAACAGCTGAAAAGCTAAGAATTGACGAAAATAGCTGAAGAGAACTTTCTCTTCAGTCGTTTGTACAACTGCTATTTCATTCTAAACAACCGAAGCAAAACCACGTCTTCAGTAGTTTTATAACTACTGATGACTAATACCAAGTCTTCAGTTGTTTACAACAGCTGATGACAAAACCACTATCTTCAGTAGTTTCATAACTACTGATGACAAACACCAAAGTCCTCAGTTGTTTCAATCATCTGAAGTCAAAACCACGGTCTTCAGTAGTTTTCTAAACTACTGATGCCTAACACCACGACTTCAGCTGTTTCAACGTCTGAAAGGATAATACCATGTCAACGGTCGTTTAAAACTACTGATGACTAACACCACATCCTTCAGTCTTTCTTACCCGTACCCTATATATCCCTAACCTTAGCTCTCATTGCTTCATCTTCTTCAAACCTAACGTTCCTCTCCAAACTTCCCTCTTCTCAATGGCGTCTATGCAAATTAAACCGCGACACAACTGCGTTGCCTACCTCACTAAATCGCCCATCTGGACTAAGTTCGATACTGCTATCGATCTTATGGTTCAGTCCCAATACAACATGGCATTTCTTCTGAATCCCATTTTACATGCCGAATCCTTGCACCAATTTTGGATGAACGTTACTGTTACCACTGGGGAGAACACACCATCCCTCCGGTCGGTCGTCAACACAAAGAAGTAGTCATCACTCCTGCAATAATCCGCCAAATTCTTCAACTGATGATGCTACTTCTCCTGCTGGATATCCGAAGGGCACCATAGATCTATCCTTTGCTCAACATGGATATCAAGGCGATCTCAGTGCCTCCACTCATCAGAAGAAACACTTTAATGACGCTGAGCGCCTGATCTTTCACATGGTGAATGTATGTTTGGCCCCTAAGACGTCGTCTTGGGATCAAATGTCCACCAAATGGCAGCAGGTAATGTATTCTATCTTGAGCAACAACCACTTAATTTTTCTGAAATAATATTTTAGAGCTCAAGGATATGGCTCAAAAACTAACTGCCAACCGTTGGATACTATATCCACAGTTCATCATGGCCATTATTACAGACCAGCTTAATGCTGAGGGACTTGTTGGCTTGGGAGTCCTGCTACGGCTGTTCTGCCGGAAGTATACTCCCGGCACAACTCTGACCGGACACTCAAAATGGCTGCCAAGCTGCGAAAACCCATGCAGCTGGAACCCACAGCCACCACCTCAAAATCCAAAGTCCCCACCAAACCCACCAAAAAGAAACCCAAAAGGCTACTCAGGGAATTGAGTCCCCTGAGGATGCCCCTGCAACACAAACGCAGGATATATCCACTAGTCCAAACCCCCTAGTGGATACAATGACTCCTCCAGCCACAGCCGCTCAGGCTTCCTCTCAAAGGAGCCTGCAGCAAACACACAAGGGGCACCTACATATGGGATCTTCCTCACTTGAGGAGATTGCCATTGAAGAGCACCAACCTCCCAGGTGCACACTGCTTCTATCCCCTTACCCCAAACAACCGCCCCTCACAGCCCAACTTTAATAGTTGCACAAGTGCTGACTCAATTGCACTCCTCCCCCTCCCCAGAAACCACTTACTACTGGGAATACCTCTACAATTGAGGGGGAGGAACACAATGCCTTGAGCAACCACAGCACAGGGGTTTCCCACTTCTATCTCCTGGTGTAGAGAAGGAGATTAGAATATCTAGTGAGGCTGCCACCTCCTCTGACTCAGCACATGACCAGAGTGAGACTGGTAACATTGCTAAGACCTCACTAGAGGCAACAGCTGATGATGGACATTGTCCTGAGGCTGGAAGTCCCCAGTACCAAGCACAAGGGGCACATGCACCAACTGGTCTACACCCAGTGCATGTAAATCCTGCTCTAAGCAGGAGGTCAGTGATTCAGCTTCGCTGATGATGACTTGGGCTTTTTCTATGATGTTCTTGCCCAGAACACAATCCTTGAAGAGAAAGTCAGTAGGCTGCAAAACCTACTTGACCAACTCTCACAAGGAGAAAGACCATCTGCCTCTATCTACCCACAAATGGCACCTTTACTTGAAGGTTTCCCAAACACCGAGCCACTCCAAAATCAACCACCTGCCTCTGCTTCAGGCCCTACTTCTCAGGAACAGAACCCTCCTGAGCAAATAGTTGCTGTACTCCAAAATTCCCTCCCTCTCATCACACCCATAATCACTGATATAGTGATCAAAGCCATTGATGAGAGGCTTTCCTCAACATTACAGCCCTTGTTGATGTTGCTGTCCAAAAGACTCTTTCTGCGGTACAAACCCCTTCCTCCAATGCAACCAAAAAGGGGAGAGTACTGCAGTGAAAGAAAAGATCCGAGGAAAAGAAGGGAGCGAAGCAAGCCCAAAAGGAGGAGAAAGAACAACAACCAATGCTCACCTACAAGCGAAAGAAAGGTGCTGATGAGCACATTGCTGAAGATAAAGCCTTGGAGCTACTGATATAAGAGGCTGATGCCGAACACAGCAGATCAATGGACAACATCATTGATCAGCTGTTTAGGCAAGGCCATGACACCAATAAACTTGACTCTGAGATTCGACGACTAGAGATTGAAGAAATCCAGAATAGATGGGCAAGGTATGAAGTGTTAGAAAGAGAAAGGCTTGAAATCATGATAAGATTTATTGCAAAATATCTTGGAAGATCAATGATTGAAATCAAAGCTTGGTCCAGGGACAGTATCTTGGCAATCACCACCAAGATCTGTCGTCTGAAGCATACACTAAGGGGCTTGTTATTGAAGCTTTGAATGAAGCGGGTGCTGGGAGCAGGACTGAGCTAGCCAAGCAATCAAAAGCCACACTCACCTCAAGGATGCTAGCACAGCCTGTCAACATTCCCACACCAAAACCACCCAAAACACAACCCACCAACCAAACTCCCTTACCCTCAAAACCCATAGCGATGATATACCCTTGAAGAAGAAGAGAAGGATATTGAGGCTAGAAGAAGATGAAGAAGATGATGAAACAGGCTGCCGCTCTCAGCTGTGATTCAGTTGCCTAAGGCCACAAGTCACTCCTCAGCAATACTCCTGAAGTCCAGAGACAAATGGTTAAAGTGAAGCTAGAGAAGAAGAGCTTCATAAACAGCATGATGAGGAATTGCTGAAGAGAGTTGACAAAGCTTATGCAGCCACATCTTCTATCATTAATATGAAGGAGCAAGCCCTCAGACTTTACACTCTCAGGCATACCTTTCAATATCAAAAGGAAAGAGTGAGGATTTGGCCTGATCCCAGGGTCTCTCACAGAATTCATAAGAACAATATACCTCGGATACATTGGCCAGGTGAAAAAGATCGTAGATGAAGTGATCTCTCTGGTCTTGTAGTTTCACCCTGGGAAATCCTAGAAGACTTCAAGAAGGATTACAAAGCTAATCTAACCCCTCAGAAGATGCTGGAAAACAAAATAGTGAAAAAGGGGTTAGTTTACAAGAGGCTTGAGGAAGTCAGGAAAAATGAGCTCCAGTTGTTCCTAGACGTAATCACCCAGATGAGTTTGCTTACAGAATATAACAACTGTGGAGCTAAAGAATGGGAAACAGGCCGAAACCTGTCTGAGTATTATGGGCCGGAATCATTGTTTGAAGGAGGTGCTGAAGAGCTAACCTTGGAGGAACAAATCACCTTCCTTGAGGCCTACACAAGAGAGTCGTACAGACTCATTATGGGGAAGTGAATCTCATGAATGGGATAACAACTCTGTGTCCTGTCCCCAAAACAGAGTTCCCATTCATACTCTGCCAAACAAACATTTGAGGTTCTTCCCAGGCCGGAGCTTACATGGTCATCTTCTCTACTGATCAAGAAGGAAAAAGACCAACATTTTGCCATCAATAAGTGGGAGAATAAATAAGTTAGAGGTTTTGGCTGCATTGGTTCAGGGGAGTTTGTTGGACCAAAAGAACCAATGAGCAAAGATCAGAAAACCTCTAAGTCCCACATGGTATCACAACAACTGCTGAAAGCCTCATCAAGTTTGACAAGTGCTGAAGACTTCAACAGCTGAAGATCAAGTGCTGAAGACCTCAACAACTGAAGAACCAAAGTGCTGAAGTACAACAGCTGAAGAACACAAGTGCTGAAGCTGAAAGACCAAAGTACTGAAGTACAACAGCTGAAGAGTTTACAAGTGCTGAAGATCAACAACTGATGTACAAGGTCTGAAGACAAAGACTGAAGACATTAGCTGATGATATCTACTGAAGTCATCAGCTGATGAAACACCTGAAGGTCAAAGCCTGAAGATCAAGTACTGAAGCCTCAGTAGTTTGTCACAACTGCTGAAGAGTACTTCTTCAGTAGTTGTGATATCAGTAGTTTTATATTTTTATGTTTCAGTAGTTTTGTAAAACGACTGAAGAGCTTGCTTCAGTCGTTGTAGTTTCAGTAGTTTTATTTTGTACTTAACATGCTAATATGTTCTCAGTAGTGTGAACATTTCAGTAGTTTGTTAAGAATTAGTTATTTTTGTATTAGATCTGCCAGTTGTCACTTTCCGTGATAACAGCAGTGATTGTTGTACTCTATATAAGGAGTGACAACTTATTGTAACAATGATGAATAAATGGAATAAACGAATGATTTGATTAGAAATATTCTTCATCCATAAACATTCCTTGAAATCAGAAATATATATTCTCTCCCTATAACCGTATGCGATCTTAATGCTTACAAGTAGCGATTGCTTGCTACAATTTGTCTAATTCTAGTTTGTATTCCGCTGCTTTGTATCCTAATACATCAAACGTGTGATCGCTGATCCTGTCAACTTTCTCTTCTGTTCTATCTCTCTCTCAAACGTGAGCAGTTTCCCATGGAGTTGGGTGAGAGATAGTTTGTCCAAACTTGCACTGGAGCGTAGGAAAATAGTATATGTGTCCCATCTCTCAGGCAGTGATGAGAGAATCTGTATTCATCTGATATTTGTGTACTCAAGTTTGACCATTTTTTGTTCAGAGATCAAACAAGAGAACCGCTCATATTGTTGAGTCAGTGTCTCACCCTTTCTATGAGAGAATGTCTCATATTGTTGGGCAAGAATTCTCTATTATTTGCCAAGACCTCATCTATTCCTCCAAATTGTTCTTTCAAGGCATTCTAGAGGTCGTGGGCAGTTTCATGATGCATTAGCCCAGAATAGATTTCATTTGGCAGTGCCATGGCCAGAATTCCATGGGCTTTTGCATCAATTTCAAGCAACTCTTATCCTCATCTGAGTATTGCTCCCTCCTCTTCGGAACCTTGATTGGTTTCCGGGTTATTCACCATAGGCTTGTGTGGACCATGTACCACTGATGTCCAACAACCTGCGCTGTTAACAGACAGGTGATGGAGCATTCGTCGTTGCCATATGTTATACTCATTCCTAACCAGCATTGGTGGCTTGGTTGAGGAACCAGTATTGTGAGGATCATTGGAGGGAGTGGTAATTTTCAGTTCAAAAACAATTTAAAGCTTTTAAAAGTTTTACACAGACCACAACAAACTCAATGAAAACAAGAAAAGATCTCAGGATGAATGACCAGAAATACAGAAAATTCAATCTCTATAACCGTTTCTTGCAAAAACAAAAGCTAATTCAATCAAACTTAGATCTTGAATAGGAGTTTCAATGATCAATTATTAGATCGATCAATGATTAACCTGCTCTGATACCATTTGACAGGATCAGCGATCACAAGTTTGATGTATTAGAGTTCAAAGCAGCGGAATACGAACATGAATTAGACAAATTGTAGCAAGTAATCGATACTTGTATGCATTAAGAGCACATACGGTTATAGTGAGAGAATATATATTTCTAATTCAAGGATGTTTTATAGATATAGAATATTTCTAATCAAATCATTCATATCATTCCCGTCATTCACTCAATATTACAATAGGTTGACACTCCTTATATAGAGTGCAATCGCTGTTGTTATCACGGGAAAGTGACAACTGGCAGATCTAATACAAAAATAACTAACTCTTAACAAACTACTGAGATGTTCACAACTACTGAGAACATATCAGAGTGTTAAGTACAGAATATAAAACTACTGAAACTACAACGACTGAAGAACAAGCTCTTCAGTCGTTTTACAAAACTACTGAAACATAAAACTACTGAAACTAGAAATATTAAACTACTGATATCACAACTACTGAAGAAGTACTCTTCAGCAGTTGTGACAAACTACTGAGGCTTCAGTACTTGATCTTCAGACTTTGACCTTCAGATGTTTCATCAGCTGATGACTTCAGTAGATATCATCAGCTGATGTCTTCAGTCTTTGTCTTCAGAGTTTGTACATCAGTTGTTGATATTCAGCACTTGTAAAGTCTTCAGCTGTTGTACTTCAGTACTTTGGTCTTTCAGCTTCAGCACTTGTGTTCTTCAGCTGTTGTACTTCAGCACTTTAGTTCTTCAGTTGTTGAAGTCTTCAGCACTTGATCTTCAGCTGTTGAAGTCTTCAGCACTTGTCAAACTACTGATGAGGCTTTCAGCAGTTATTGTGATACCATGTGGGACTTAGAGGTTTTCTGATCTTGGCTCATTGGTTCTTTTGGTCCAACATCCAAAGTCCCTTCCAAACCACAATCCAAACAAACCAAAAAGGCTACTCAGGGAGTTGAGTCCCCCGACGATGCCCCTACAACACAAAGGCAGGATGAAACTACTGGTAGTAATCCCCTGTAGTTTCCAAGACTCTACCAGCTGAAACCGCTCATGTATCCTCTCAACAGGATCCTCATGCAACCAAAAATGGGGAAACCACATTACTGGAATCTCTCTCACTTGAGAAGATTTCCATTGAAGAGCACCATTCACCCCAGGTGCAATCTTCTTCACACTTATCTCCTACTGAAGCCACCCCTACAAGCCCAACTGTGGTTATTGCACAAGTGTTGACTTAACTACATTCCTCTACCCCTCCCCAGAAACCTATTACCACTAGGAAAACCTCAATAGTTGAGGGAGAGGATTATGATTTGGCTGATAACCCACAGCACAGGGATTACAGAGTTCAACCTCCCTGTGTAGAGGAGGAGATTCGAACATCTGGTGAGGTTGCCTCTTCTCCTGTTTCAGCACATGAACAGGATGAAGGTGGTATCATCTCTAAGACCTCACCAGAGGCAACTGCCAATGAAGGACATAATCCTGAGGCAGGAAGTCCCCAGTTCCAAGAAATAGGGGCACATGTGAATAATGATCTACACTCAACACATGTTCATCCTGATTTAATCAGGAGGTCAGATGATTCAACGAAGACTGATGATGACCTGGGCTTTTTCTTTGATTTACTAGCCCACAACACCATTCTTGAGGCTGAGGTATGCATACTAAGAAATGCTTGCCAAATTGTCACAAGAATCAAGTCCATCTGCCCAAATTCACCCACAGATGACAGCTTCTTCTAAAGGTCTCCCAAACACTAAGCCACTCCCAACAACTGTGCCACCAGCCTCTGATTCAAGCACCATTTCTGAGGGACAGAACCCCTATGAGCAAATGGTTGTTGCCTTTCAATCATCCTTACCTCTCATCATTTCCATCATCACTAACATTATGCATCAAGACATTGATGAGAGGCTTTCCTCAAATTTTCAAACCTTAGTTGATGATGCTGTTTCTAAGAGACTTTCTGACATTCAAACCCCTGAACCCAATGCAACCAAAATGGGAAAGTCTAAGTCAGTGAAAGCAGACAAAAGAAAGAGAGTTAAAGAGGAAGAAGAAAAAGAGAAGAAAGAAAAGGAGATGATCACATACAAGAGAAAGAAGAGTGTTGAACAGACTGAAGATGAGAAAAAGTTAGAAGAACTGATCAAAGAAGCTGATGAGCAACATAGCAGATCTATGGATAAGATCATTGATCAACTCTTCAGACAAGGTTTTGACACAGCCAAACTTGACTCTGAAATTAGAAGGCTAGAGATTCAAGATATTGAGCATAGATGGGCAAGTTGTAGTGAGAAAGAAAGGGAAAGGCTGGAAGCTATGATAAGATTCATATCAAAGCATTTGGGAAGATCAATCATTGAAGTGAAGTCATGGTCCAGAGACAGTATTTTAGAGATAACCACTAGAATCTGTTCTTCTGAAGTATTCAACAAAGGATTGATCATAGAAGCTCTTGATGAAGCTGGTGCTGGGAAAAGGTCTAATATGGAAAAGTTATCCAAAGCTTCACGCACAACCAAGATGCTAGAGCAGCCTGTACAATCTCCCACACCAAAACAACCAACTTCACAACCTCAAAACCAACTCCTTTACCCAAGAAACCTACTCAAACCACTACCAATGATGCACCAAGAGGAAGAGAAGGGTGTCAGGATGGAAGAGAAGAAGAAGATGATGAGGATGATAGTCTACCAATCCCTGTTGTTCTTAAAACAAAGATGCCTAAGCCCAGGAGTCAACCAACAACAATCACACCTGACATCCAAGGCAAATGGTAAAAGTAAACTTGAAGAAGAAGAACACCACAAACAACATGACGAGCAGCTGTTAAGCATGGTTGATAAGAGTTTCCTAAGTCTTCATCCATACAAGCTATGAAGAAACATGCTCAGAGGTTGTATGCTCTCAGATTCACATTTCAATATGAGAAAGAGAGAGTGAGAATTTGGCCTGACCCCAGAGTAAGTGACAGAATTCATAAAAAGAATATTCCAAGTCGATACAATGGCCAAGTAAAGAAGACTGTAGATGCTGTGATAATGCTGGCCATTGTAGTGTCACCCTGGGAAATCCTTGAAGACCTCAAGAGAGCTTACAAGTCTAAGATGACTCCACAAACTTTACTAGAAAAAAAATGGGAAGAAGGGGTTGATCTACAAGAAGCTTGAAGAAATAAGAAGAAATGAGCTCCAGTTGTTACTTGAAGGTACTCATCCTGATGAGTTTGCGTATAGAGAAATAACTACTGTGGAGCTAAAGAATGGAAAGAATGTTAAATACTTATCAAAAGTATATGGGCTGAGTTCTTCTTTGAAAGTGAAGCTGAAGAACTCACAATGGAAGAAAAAGTTTATTCCTTGAGGCCTATGTTAGAGAGTCTTACAGACTCATCATTGGGAAGTAGGTCTCATGGATGGGGTAACAGCTCTGTGTCCAATTCCCCAAGACAGAGTTCCATTCATCCTTTTCCAATCAAACTTTCTGAAACCTCATCCCTAGCCTGAGCTTAATTTGGTGATTTCTGAGCAGTACCAAATTTCTGAGCAGATCCAGAAAATGTTTCTGCCAATAAGTGGGACTTCAATAATCTTAAAGGTTTTGGCTGCATTGGTTCAGTGGGAGTTTGTTGGACCAAAAGAACTGTTGGACCAAATGAACCAATGAGCCTGATCAGAGAAACCTCTAAGTCCCACAGGACATCACAACAGCTGAAGAAGACCTGATCAGCTTTTCTACAAAGTCTGAAGAATACAACTGCTGAAGTATTTCTGAAGTACTGAAGACAAAGACTGAGACAACAGCTAAAGATCTAAAGTCTGAAGACTTCAACAAGTACTGAAGACAAAGACTGAAGATCAACAGCTGAAGACAGTCTGATGTTCAAGTACTGAAGACATCAGCTGATGCTAACAGCTGATGACAACAGCTGAAGAGGGCTTCTTCAGTTGTTGTGATGGTTTTTCTTCATCAGTAGTTTTCTTTTCCTTTCAGTAGTTGTTTACTTTTCTGTAGTTTTGTTTCCTTTTCAGTACTTGTAAACAACTGAAGAGGTTGTTCTTCAGTTGTTGTAGTATCAGTAGTTTTATGTTTTTCAGTAGTTGTAAATAAGATGTTTAACACTTAGGAACATTTGTAAGAAGATGTCAGTTGTTGACATCTTCAGTAGTTGTTAAACATCAGTAGTTATAAAACGGTTACATGTCACTTTCAAGTGACATCAGCCTACGTCATTCTTTCCTTTATAAGGAAGGATGACTCACCTGTAATCGTGCCATTGAGGCCGACAATCTTAATGCAATATTCCTTTTGTCAGATATTTCTCTCTCTATAACAAAATTCTTTTATCGTTTTATATCGAATGTTCTTGCTTGAATTTGTCTAATTCTGAGCTATTCCGCTGCTATATCTGTTCAATCGATTAAACCAAGAGGCTGAGATCCTAACAAATGGTATCAGAGCAGGTTAATCATTGATCGATCTAACAATTGATCATTGAAACTGTTCAATCGCTCTAAGTTTAATCGAATTAGCAAATTCGCAAGGATCTGTTATAGAGATTGAGAGTGTATCGCTTCTGGCCGTTTTATTTGAGGTTCTGTGTGGTTCTGAGCTAAATTTATTGTGATTTTACTTGAATCTGTCTGATTTTCCACAATGACTACTTCTTCGAATGATCCTTTCAATACTGGATCCTCTACCAAGCCTCCGATCTTGGTGAGGAATGAGTATAACATTGGCAGAGAAGATTGCTCCATCACCTGTCTGTCAATAGCTCAGGTTGTTGGACATCTGTGGTACATGGACCACATAAGCCAATGGTGAATGATCCGGAAACAAACCAGTTGGTTCCAAAGAAGAAGGAGCAATACTCCGATGAGGACAAGAAGTTGTTTGAAATCGATGCAAAAGCCCATGGAATTTTGGCTATGGCTATTCCTAATGAGATTTACTCTGGGCTTCTGCATTGTGAGTCTGCTCATGACCTCTGGAAAGCCATCAAAGAACAATTTGGTGGTACTGATGAGGTTTTAGCAAACAACAGGGAAATCCTCGCCCAACAATATGAGACTTTCTCTCATAGAAAGGGTGAGACTCTGACTCAACAATTTGAGCGGTTTTCATGTTTAATCTCTGAATTGAAAATGGTTAAACATGAATATACCAGGAGTCAGATGAACCATAGATTCCTAAGATCACTGCCTGAGAGATGGAACACATATACCATTGTTCTACGCTCAAATGCTGATGTTGATCGCCTATCTCTCACCCAACTTCATGGGAAACTGCTTACATTCGAGAGAGAGATAGAGCAGAAAAGGAAATTGGTTTCATCTGGCAAGCTTACTGAGGATTTTGTCCAAGGGAACACTGCCCTGATTGGACATCAAGAGTCAGAATATGCGTCATCTGAAAGCCAGTATGATGAGCATATTGATTTCTCTACAAACACTTCTGAGCCTGCCTTTGTGAGTGTTGATAGTTATTCTGCTGGTAGTAATAGTGACAATCTATGTTTCATCATGGATGATCTCAAGGGGATTGCTGATGATGACTTAGAAGAGATGGATATTTTGAGCCAAATGGCCTTGATAAATATCAGATCTCAGAAGTTCTACAAAAGAACTGGAAGGAAATTCCCAGGACTCTCTGGCAAAACCAAAGTTGGTTTTGACAAGAGTAAGTTGAAGTGCCATAAATGCCACAGGCTTGGACACTTTGCAAGAGAATGTAGATCATCTGGATCTAACTCTCCTGCACCTTTTGTGACTTTCCCTGGCAATAGTCAACAAAACAGAGGGCAACAACCTGTCAATTCTGGTTATCATCATCAACCACAATCTCCTGCATATTTTGTTCCACAGGGGCCAATGCCATATCCATACCCCTGCTATTACATGCCACAACCAGGCCAGGTTCAAGCACCCACTGCTCAGCAACCACATGCACTCCCTGAGCCTCAACCATCCCAATCTCATCAACCTAATCAACTTCAACAACACAGCTTCTTCACACCAGGAGTTGTTGACTGGAGCAGCTTACCAGATGATGTGTCTGGTAATGAACAACTGTTCTCAGGTGCTGGTCAACATGGTGGTGAGCATCCTTTTGGAAATCTAGCTCTCATGACTTTGGAATCCTCTGATGGATCATCCTCAAGTACCTCTTCAACACAGGTATCACAGGTATCCTCTGAGGCTAAGGCCAAATTATGTTCTGAAACTTGCATAGCAGCATTTGCCTCTATTAGAGAAGCAAATGTGGCTTTAATCAATAAAAATGTAGAGCTAGAACAAATAATTTCCAAAAATAAAGCTGAGTTTGAGTCTGTGCTGAAAGAGAAAACTGATGAGATTTATAAATTAAAATGCCAAATCTCTGATGATAAGGCTAGGGAGGATGTACTCTTAGAGAAGTACAAAGACCTCAAAGATACTCTTGCTGTCACCCAGGTAGAGTGTGATCGATGGGTACAATCTTGCAAGGGCTTTGAAATGCTTCTTAGTAAGCAAACAGCTTCCAATGTGAAGTTTGGAATTGGTTATAATCACACTGCTCCTCCTACAGATTTTGCTTCAAGAGCAGGAGTAGAATCTGATGGAGAAAGTAATGACCAATCCACCTCATCATGTGATTCACTACTTGATAAAGCACCATCAGTAGTTGAAGTCAGTAGTAATCCCTCTGTGAACCTATCAGCTGATATTGATGGTTCAACTGCTGACACTCACATGATCAATGAGTTGATCAACCCAAGTGTTATCCCTAGAAGTACTGAGGGTACTGGAGAGCAGGGGATAACATCTGGAGTTCAAATCCCAATGACTGACAGCACTGAAGAGAAGAAAACTGTCAGTAGGAAGGATTTGAAGCCTACTAAGGAAGTTGACAAGAAGGCAAAAAGTGCTTCTAAACTGCTGAAGAGCAAGTCTTCAGTAGTTTCATCTTCTTCAGTTGATGATCAACAGAAGATGAAGAAGAAACCATGTGAAATATGTGGTCTATTCAATCATCTCACAGATGATTGTTGGTACAAAAAGGGATCCAAACTCAAACAAAAGGAGAAAATTAAAGAAAACTTGGCTAAAATGAAAACTGAGTTTGAGTCCAAGTTTGTACCAGCAGCATCAAATCCTGTTACTCCTATGTCAAAAAGAAATCTAAAAGGGAAGGAGTGCAACAGGCAACAGCTGAGGTTGCTCAAAAGAAGATGGTGCAACACAAGAACTCATCATCAAACACCAATACCAATGTGTCTGAAGAGCTGAAAGCTCTTTCCCAGAATCAGACACAGCTGGTAATGATGGTTCAACATCTGTTGGGAAGAGTTAACCAACTTGATGGCCCTGTGTTGAAACCCCAGAAAAGGAGATCCAAGCCAAAGGATTCCTCTTCTACACCATCTCCTTCACCTCAAGCTATTGTGCCCAATAAACCTGTTAGTTTACCATCTATTGATGAGACCAGGCCCAAAACCAAAAGGTTTGGGTCTCCAAAACTAACTGATTGTTTATTAATGCAGGTTTCTTCAACATGCCAAAGTAGCATCTGGTATGTAGACAGTGGGGGATCTATGCATATGACTGGGAACAACTCACTTCTTAATGACTACTCTCCAGGAAGGAAGGGTTTTGTTTCCTTTGGCAATGATGCAAGAGGTTACATCATCGGGAAGGGCTTTGTTTCCAATGGGGAAATAAGGTTTGATGATGTCAACCATGTGGAAAATCTCAAGTATAACCTCTTGAGTGTCAGTCAATTGTGTGACAAAGGCCATGTTGCCCTTTTCACAAGCCAGAACTGCAGGATTCTGTCATCCAAAGTTCTGAGTTTGATTGACAAGGTATTGGATGCTCACACTCTCCTGAAGGCCAACAGGACAGGAAGAGTGTATGCCTTAGATCTTTCCAAGAAAATAGATCTCAAAGGCCATCCTTGCCTATTTTCCAAGGCCTCTCCTCAAGAATCTAATCTATGGCATAGAAGGCTGGGACATGTTAACTTCAAGAACATGAATCAGCTGATACACCATAGTTTAGTAAGGGGAATGCCTATGAAGGAGTTCAAGTGTGAAAACAACTGCACTGCTTGTTTGAAAGGAAAACAGCACAAGGTTTCATTCCCACCTATTGAAGAACCAAAGTCCACTGCCTGCTTACAACTTCTTCACATGGATCTCTTTGGTCCTGTGAGAGTGATGAGCATGGCACAGAAGAAATACTGTCTGGTAATTGTGGATGATTACTCCAGATTTGTATGGACTTTCTTTCTACATTCAAAGGATGAAGCTGCACAGAAGATCATAAACTTTGTGTTGTATGCTGAGAAGCAGTATTCCCTCTCAGTCAAGTGTATTAGAAGTGACAATGGAACAGAATTCAGGAACAATACACTTGATGAGTTCTACCTTTCCAAGGGAATAAAGAGGCAGTTTAGTATTCCAAGAACTCCTGAACAGAATGGAGTTGTGGAGAGAAAGAACAGGACCCTCATTGAAGCTGCAAGGTCTATGTTGGCTGATTCTGGACTGCCATTGACCTTTTGGGCTGAAGCTGTCAACACAGCATGCTATGTGCAGAATAGAGTGCTAATAAATCAGAGGTTGATGAAGACTCCATATGAAGTTCTACATCATTTGGCCCCTCTCATTTCATTCTTTAGAGCATTTGGGTGTCCCTGTTTCATTCTCAACACAAAGGATCAGCTCCAGAAATTTGATCCTAAGGTGGATGCAGGGTACTTTGTTGGTTATTCATCAACTTGCAAGGCATACAGAGTCTTCAACTGCAGAACAAAGATGGTTGAAGAGACTCTACATGTCAAGTTCAATGAATCTCCAAAGGACAAGATTCCACAAAGCCCTGTGGAGCTCTTTGATTTGGACATACTGCAATATGTTCCTTATCAATCTCCTGCTGTTGCTCCTGTCAACAGTTCACCACCTGGTGTTACTGCTGAAGATGATGATGATAGTAGTAATCACCTCTTCAGGTTTAGTGACCAACTGCCTGAGTCCTCTAAACCTGATGCTCCTGTAGCTCCAGCAGCACCATCCACAACAAATGCTGATGAGATTTCTGCATCCTCAACTTCATTTGAGTTGCCACCATCTTCATGGTTTCAAGAATCTGCATCAACATCTGCTGCTGCTGAAGGTCCTACAAACACTTGCACAGATTTGATTGTTTACCAAGAGCTGAAAAATCACCCAATGTCTCAAATCCTTGGTGATATCAATGCTGGTGTTTCAACCAGAAGCCAGTTGTCCAATTTCTGCTTCTATGCTCTCTTCATCAGTCAGCTAGAGCCAAAGAACTATCATGTAGCTTTGAGAGACAATGGATGGGTTGAAGCCATGCAGCTTGAGCTTCTTCAGTTCAAAAAACAGCAAGTGTGGGAGCTTGTTCCTCTACCCCCAGGTAAGTGTGCAATAGGCACTAAATGGGTGTTTAGGAATAAAACTGATGAAAATGGGCTAATTGTTAAGAACAAGGCCAGACTGGTTGTGCAGGGGTTTGCACAAGAAGAAGGTATTGATTATGATGAAACCTTTGCCCCTGTAGCCAGACTGGAGGCAATTAGATTGTTTTTAGCCTATGCTGCACTCCACAATCTTAAAGTTTTTCAAATGGATGTCAAAAGTGCTTTTCTATATGGTAACATAAAAGAAGAAGTTTATGTGTGTCAACCACCAGGCTTTGAGGATAATAAGCACCCAGAATGGGTATATAAGCTTGATAAAGCTCTTTATGGGTTGAAACAAGCACCTAGAGCCTGGTATGAGACCTTATCAAACTTTCTTCTACAGAATAATTTCACTAGAGGCTCCATAGATAAAACTTTATTTATTAAGAAGGTGGATCAGCATAAGCTACTTGTTCAAATTTATGTTGATGATATTATATTTGCATCCTCTGATCCCCAATTGTGTGAGGATTTCCAAAACTTAATGCAACAGAAGTTTGAAATGAGTGCAATGGGAGAATTACAGTTCTTTCTAGGTTTGCAAATCAAACAAAAAGCTGATGGAATTTTCATTCATCAGTCTAAATACACAAAAGATCTTTTGAATAAGTTTGATTTACAAAACTGTAAACCCTGTTCTACTCCCATGTGCAACACCACACAATTGGATGTTGATCAGAAAGGTAAAGGTGTTGATGAAACCCTTTACAGATGTATGATTGGTTCCTTGATGTATTTAACAGCTTCTAGACCAGATATTATGTTTGCTACATGTGTTTGTGCTAGATTTCAGGCTGCACCTAAGGAGTCTCATCTGATTGCAGTCAAGAGGATCTTTAGATATCTGCAAGGTACACAATCTCTAGGCTTATGGTATTCCACTGGACATTCTTGCAAATTAGTTGCTTTCTCTGATAGTGACTATGCAGGGTGTAAGTTGACCAGGAAATCAACTTCTGGTGGATGTCAATTCCTAGGCAACTGTTTGATTTCTTGGCAGAGTAAGAAACAAACATCTGTTGCTACATCCACTGCTGAAGCCGAGTACATTGCTGCTGCAAGTTGTACATCCCAAGTACTCTGGCTTCAGAATCAACTTTTGGATTATGGCATTACAGAGACTAAGACTCCATTATTAATGGATAGTGCTTCAGCTCTTTGCATTGTCAAAAATCCAGTCCAGCACTCTAGGACCAAACATATAGAAATTAGACATCATTTTATAAGAGATTGTTTTGAAAAGGGTCTAATTAATCCTATGTTTGTGCCTAGTGCTGATGAGCTTGCAGACATTTTTACTAAGCCTTTGGATAGTTCAACTTTCCACAACCTGGTGTTAAGGCTTGGTATGCTGCAGCTAGAATAAGTGACAACTACTGATGATCTCAGTAATTACTGATGATCATTGGTAACCATGTCACATATAAGTACTGATGAGTTATTTTACCCTCAGTAGTTTTTATAACTACTGAAGGCTAAATGCTTTAAGTACTGTACTTTATCTGTTCTAAACTACTGATGTAGTTACAACTACTGAAATCAGTAGAAACAGATAAGTACTGATGTCCTATGAAACAACTGAAAACAGCAAAAAGGCTGATGAGTAAGTGTTGAGGACAGTATGAAACAGCTGAAAGGCTATGAATTGACGACAACTACTGATGAGTACTCTCTCTTCAGTAGTTCACAAACTGCTGTTTCTTCATAAACAACTGAAGCAATACCATGTCTTCAGTAGTTTCACAACTACTGATGACTAACACCAAGTCTTCAGTTGTTTACAACAACTGATGGCACAACCAGGGTCTTCAGTAGTTTCACAACTACTGATGACTAATACCAAGTCCTCAGTTGTTTCAACATCTGAAGTCCAACTTGTCTTCAGTAGTTTTTAAAACTACTGATGCCTAAATCAGAGACTTCAGTTGTTTCAACGTCTGATTGTAAACACCATGTCTTCAGTTGTTTTATAACTGCTGACCACACCAATACCATCAGTCGTTTCAAACCTCTGAAAGTTAATACCACGTCATCAGTTGTTTCAAATACTGATGACTAACACCAAAACCTTCAGTCGTTTCATAACCCGTACCCTATATATATCTGATCCCTCTTTCAGAGTTTTTCATTCTTTCACGACCTAAAATTTCAAAAGCTCTGAAAATCTTTCACCTTCATTAATGGCGACCATGCAACTCAAGCCTCGACACAACTGTGTCGCGTACCTCACTAAATCGCCCTTCTGGACCAAATTCGATAATGCTATAGATCTTATGGTCCAATCACCACTGAAAACGGCCTTCCTCCTAAATCCAATCATTTATGCCGATTCGCTACATCAGTTTTGGACGAATGCAACTGTTAATGGAGAATCTATCCATTCGTCCATCAACTCTCATAAGGTGGTCATCTCTACTGCTACCATCCGCCAGATATTACTATTAGATGATGCTGCCTACCCTGTTGGATATCCTAAGCGCCAAATTGATCTTTCATTTGGACAACATGGATATCAAGGCGATCTTAGTGCTTCGACCATCCTGAAGAAACATTTTCCAGATGCTGAACGCTTGATATTTCATATGGTAAATGTTTGCCTGGCCTCGAAGACTTCTTCTTGGGATCAACTGTCTTCCAGATGGCAACAGGTACTGTTCTCTATCCTTGAACAAGAACCACTAAACTTTTCTGAAATAATTTTTCTTGAAATCAAGGATATGGCCACAAAACCACTTTCTAACCGTTGGATACTATATCCTCGGTTTATAATGGCCATAATAGAGAATCAGCTTCTGCTGAGGGACTAGTTGGTCTGGGAGTCCCTGCTTTGGCTGTATTGCCGGAGGTATACTCCCGACACAACACTGACCAAACTCTTAAACAGGCTGCCAAGCTGCGCAAACCCACGCAGCTGGAACCCACAGCCTCCACTTCCACATCCAAAGTCCCCTCCAAACCCACAAAGAAGAAGCCTAAGAAGGCTACTCAGGGAGTTGAGTCCCCTGAGGATGCTCCTGCTGCACCAAAGCAGGTTATCTCTACTGGAAATAACCCCCCAGTAGAGACTATGACTCCACCAACCGAAGCCGCTCAGGTTTCCTCTCAAAAGGAACCTGATGCAACCACTCAAAGGGAAGCCACACTGCTGGGATCCTCCTCACTTGAGGGGATTACCATTGAAGAGCACCACTCGTCCCGGGTGCACACTGCTTCCACACCCTCTCCTGATGCAACCGCCCCTCAAAGCCCTACAATAATTGTTGCAAAAGTGCTGACGCAGTTGCATTCCTCACCCCCCACCCAGACACCAATCACTACTGGGATAACCTCAACACCTGAGGGGGAGGATCACAATGCTTCTGTCAACCCACAGCACAGGGGTTATCATGTTCCATCTCCTGGTGTAGACAAGGAGGTGCGACCTTCTGGTGAGGCTGCCACTGCCCCTGACTCAGCAAATGACCAGGATGCAGTTGGTAACATCTCTAAGACCTCACCAGCGGCAACAGCTGATGAAGGACATAGTCCTGAGGCTGGAAGTCCCCAGAACCAAGAACAAGGGGCACATGCTATAATTGATCTACACTCAAGGCATGTTAATCCTGACTCTGTCAGGAGGTCAGGTGATTCAGTATCAACTGATGATGACCTGAGCTTCTTCTATGATGTAGTTGCTCAAAACACCATCCTAGAGGATGAGGTTAGCAGACTCAAAGAGCTGCTGGCCAAGATGTCTCAGGATGAAAGTCCATCTGCCACCACAATACACCCACAGATGGCACCTTCTTCTGAAGGTCCCCTAAACACTGAGCCAATACATACTTCCAAGCCACCAGCCTCTGCTTTTGGCACTGATTCTCAGGAACAGAACCATCCTGATCAATCAGTTGCTAACCTTCAAAAATCCCTACCTCTCATCACTCCCATGATCACAGATATAGTGATCAAAGCCATTGATGAGAGGCTTCCTACAATAATACAACCCCTGGTGGAGGAGTTGGTGACCAAATCACTTTCTACTGCTCAAACCCTTGCACCCAATGCAACCAAAAAGGGGGAGAGTCAGTCAGTTAAAGGAAAAAGGAAGAGGACAGATGGGGAGAAGGAGAAAGAATCAGAGAAGGTAAATGAGAAGGAGTTGGCTGTTATAAGTGTGGAGGAGACTGAGTTTGATCATGAGAAGGAGAAGGAGAGTGAGAAGAGAGCTGAAGTGAATGAAAGTCAAAAAGACTTTCATGTCACATATCAAAAGAGGAAAGGAGAGTCTGAGAAGGAGAAGGAGCTGAATGATATGGTGAAAGAAGCTGATGCCAACCATAACCGTTCAATGGATAAAATCATTGATCAGTTATATAGGCAGGGTTTTGACATCCAACAACTAGACTCCGAGATCAGAAGGTTGGAGACAGAGGAGATCAACTCAAGATGGGCTAGTTATGATGCCTTAGAAAGAGAAAGGCTGGAGATAATGATTAGATTTATAGCAAAATACTTGGGAAGATCTCTGATAGAAATAAGGGCCTGGACCAGGGACAACATCTTGGCAATAACCACCAAGATTTGTTCGTCTGAAGCATACTCCAAGGGTTTAGTGATTGAGGCATTAAATGAAGCTGGGGTTGGGAACCGAAAAGAACTGACAAAATTTACTAAAGCCTCCCTTACAGCCAAAATGCTAAAACAGTCTGAAAAGCCTCTATCCTCAAAATCACTACCTCCACAACCCACTAAAACAACCCCTTTACCCTCTAAACCAACCATCCAACCCACAAAACCAAATCCTTTACCCCCAAAACCCACTGCCAGTGATGTACCTAGACAAAAGAAAAGAAAGGTACTGAGGGCTGATGAAGAAGAAGAGGAGGATGAAGACAGACTGCCACTCTCTGCAGTTATCACTTTGCCTAAGGCTAATCCAATGTCCATCACTCCTGCTTCTCAAATGCATGATGTGATGATAAAGATTGAAGAGGAACAGATGCAAAGACATGATGAGGAAATGCTGAAAAGCATTGACAAAGCATATGCCACATCCTCTTCAATGATTAGCATGAAGAAAGAAGTCTTAAGATTGTACACCCTTGCTAATACCTTTCAATACCAAAGGGAAAAAGTAAGGATATGGCCTGATCCTAGGGTGGCACACAGGATTGTCAAGAAAGAAATTCCTTCAAAATACAAGGGCCAAGTGAAGAGGGTTGTCGACGAAGACATCACTGTGGTTCTTGTAGTGTCCCCTTGGGAAATTGTAGAAGAGTTCAAGAAAGCTTATGAAGCCAAACAACCACCCCAAAAGATGTTGGAGAATAAAATCATAAAGAAGGGATTGGTTTACAAAAGACTTGAAAACTTCAAACAAGATGAGCTCAACCTGCTCTTAGAAGGGACTCATCCAGATGAGTTTGCTTACAGACAAATAACCACGGTTGAGCTCAAGAATGGAAAACAGGCCAAGTACATCTCTGAAGTGTATGGCCGAGAAGGATTGTTTGATGGTGTGCCCGAGGTGCTAACAATGGATGAGCAGATCATGTTTCTAAGGGTTAACAGCTCGGTGTCCAAGTCCCCAATACAGAGCTCCCAACCATATCATACAAAACAGATCATCAGAGACTTCTTCCCAGGCCGGTGCTGAAAAAGGGTCACTTCTCATCTGATCAAGAGGATAAAAAGACCAATCTATCTGCCAAAATAAGTGGGACTCGTCAATAACTTAGAGGTTTTGGCTGCATTGGTTCAGGGGGAGTTTGTTGGACCAAAAGAACCAATGAGCCTGATCAGAGAAACCTCTAAGTCCCACAGGACATCACAACAGCTGAAGAAGACCTGATCAGCTGTTCTACAAAGTCTGAAGAATACAACTGCTGAAGTATTTCTGAAGTACTGAAGACAAAGACTGAGACAACAGCTGAAGATCTAAAGTCTGAAGACTTCAACAAGTACTGAAGACAAAGACTGAAGATCAACAGCTGAAGACAAAGTCTGATGTTCAAGTACTGAAGACATCAGCTGATGCTAACAGCTGATGACAACAGCTGAAGAGGGCTTCTTCAGTTGTTGTGATGGTTTTTCTTCATCAGTAGTTTTCTTTTCCTTTCAGTAGTTTGTTTACTTTTCTGTAGTTTGTTTCCTTTTCAGTACTTGTAAACAACTGAAGAGGTTGTTCTTCAGTTGTTGTAGTATCAGTAGTTTTATGTTTTTCAGTAGTTGTAAATAAGATGTTTAACACTTAGGAACATTTGTAAGAAGATGTCAGTTGTTGACATCTTCAGTAGTTGTTAAACATCAGTAGTTATAAAACGGTTACATGTCACTTTCAAGTGACATCAGCCTACGTCACTCTTCCTTTATAAGGAAGGATGACTCACCTGTAATCGTGCCATTGAGGCCGACAATCTTAATGCAATATTCCTTTTGTCAGATATTTCTCTCTCTATAACAAAATTCTTTTATCGTTTTATATCAATGTTCTTGCTTGAATTTGTCTAATTCTGAGCTATTCCGCTGCTATATCTGTTCAATCGATTAAACCA
Organism: Flaveria trinervia; assembly: GCA_025506515.1. NCBI lineage: Eukaryota > Viridiplantae > Streptophyta > Magnoliopsida > Asterales > Asteraceae > Flaveria > Flaveria trinervia. Next base: position 57,227,563 of record CM046445.1, on the reverse strand, counting down.
AGAGGCTGAGATCCTAACAAGAACCAATGAGCCAGATCAGAAAAACCTTAAGTCCCACAGACATCCTAACAACTAAAGTGGTCTACAACAGCTAAAGACAAAGTCTGAAGACAACAGCTGAAGACAAAGTCTGAAGACAAGTTGAAGACAAAGTCTGAAGACAAGTCTGAAGACAAAGTCTGAAGACAAAGTCTAAAGACAGTCTGAAGAGAACAGCTGAAGACAAAGTCTGAAGACAAAGTCTGAGACAAAGTCGGAAGACAACAGCTGAAGACAAAGTTTGAAGACAACGTCTGAGGACAACTGCTGAAGACAAAGTTTGAAGACAACAGCTGAAGACAAAGTCTGAAGACAACAGCTGAAGACAAAGTCTGAAGACAAAGTCTGAAGACAAAGTCTGAAGACAAAGTCTGAAGACAAAGTCCGAAGACAACTGCTGAAGACAAAGTCTGAAGACAACTGCTAAAGACAAATTCTGAAGACCAAGTTCTCAGAAGTTGTCACAACAACTGAAGTAGTTCTTTTTCAGTAGTTGTGATGGTTTACTTTTCAGTAGTTTGTAATCAGTAGTTTTATTTTATGTAAAACATCTAAAGTTCTTACACTTCAGATGTTATAACTTCAGTAGTTGTAATTTTACCTTGTACTTAGCTTTTTGTGAAGGTGTCCTCAGTTGTTGTGGACATCTTCAGTAGTTTAGTCTATTTTCAGTTGTTTGTATAAATCAGTTAGTTGTCACTATCAAGTGACATCAGCTAATGTCACATTCCTTTATAGAAGGAATGTTGACCTAATTTCTTTGCAGCCGAAGCTTGTGCGTGAATGAAAATATTCTCTTTGCACAAAACTGTCTCTCTCTATAACCGTCACTGTTTGATTGAATATTCATATTATTCTTGCTTAAATTTCCTCTAATTCTTGTTCTATTCCACTGCAAATCTTAATCTAATTGATCAAACTAGATCCCGATCCTTTCAAAAGATGAATTGCCATGTGCATTTACAAGTATCAAGATATTTACAAGTGTAAGTTTATATGTTAAACATGTTTCACCCTAAAATTTTGTGAAATAAAGTAAAAGACGGGCAGGAAAACTCACATGATATATATAAGATGATAATAAGAAATAAACGATGCTCCAATGATTTCTTTTACAAGATATCTAACGTATATATATTTCAAGGTTAAGTTTAAAGGTAATATTAACGATTAAATGTGAACTAGGGTTTCAATAGGAATTTGGGGTTTTTAAATAAATAATAAAGTTAATTAGTGAAATAAAATATGTTTTAATCCAATGAAAAGAAATATACCATCTTGGTAATTTAATATGGAGAGGAAATAAAATAACTTATAATGATTTGTAAAGTTTAATTATAAAATATAAATAAATTTTATGATTATCATGATTAAACTATTATTAAAGGTAACATAGTGACCAATAACAATTTAGTGATTTAAACTATTATTTAAAGTCTATATTTATA